>PPKZ03000006.1:0-738973 GCA_003707675.3 Ambrosiozyma philentoma
ATATATAAAAAGGGGGGGGGGGGGGGGATAGGTAAAAGAAATCATGATACATAATAGTGAAACATTTGAAACAAACCCTAACATACATTATAATCCAAAAAAATAAACAAATAAGACAAATAAAGATGGAAGATAAAACACAAAATAACTGAAAAGAAAACGAAAAGAACCCATGGAAAAAGCAAAAACAAACTATAAAAAATAAGAGGAGAGAGAAGTGACCATGACAATAATTTAAAATGAATGATAAATGGAACCATAATGCAAAGCAACGTATATCGTATGGTATGAAAAGAATATAATGATAACAAAAGCGAATAAAAATAGAGCATTGAGTCGGGAGCAAAGCAAACTAAAATAGATAAAACAATCAACTTGTAATAGCGACAAAAATATAGCAAGTAACAAAGAAAGAAGGAAAGAATGAATGAAGAAAGGAATAGAACTGAAACTCAACAAAGCAATTCCCTAACTAACTAATCAGTAAACAAAAAACTCAGATCATCATCTTGACCAATATCAACTAAAAAAGCTTCAACATCATTAAGTGTCTCTTCGCTGAACAGACCACTTTTAGTTGTTCTCAAACCCTCAGCTTTCGCTTCAACTATACTTTGCCTTCTAAATCTAGCCTTGGAATTGTTGCTATTAGAATTATTAATTAATTTTTTAATTTTCTTCTTAGTTGAAGCAGTTTTGAGTTTATTGCTGACACCGTTTGGAATTGTTGTCGCTGTTGTTGTAACTATAAAATCATCGAATAAATCCTTCTTCTTACGTGGTGATGCTTTAGAATGTTTGGATTTTTTAGAAGAACGTCTTGATGAGGCAGACTGTGATTTATGTCTATGAGAAGAGTGATCAGTGAATGAGTATTTCCTGGTAGGTTCTGGTTGATTATACATGTTACTGTTATTGTTAATCAAACCTTTATTTCTAAATGCAGTTAATGGAATCCTCTTATGTTTAAACAAGTTCCAATCAAATGAACCGGGATCTTCATTTTCTTCATCTTCAAATTCACTAATATTTAATAGCTCATCCAAAGCCAGCGGATCATCTTGCTGTTGTTGAGATGATGGCATATTACCAGCATTTGATTGTCTTCTTGTAGTGCTCATAGTTCTAATACGAGTACCTTTCAAAACGGAGGTTCTATTATCATCACTTGGATGCAAGAATCTAGTTGAATATCCATCAATGATACTGAAGGGTTTCTTGTTTTTGGAGGTTGAAAAAGTACCTAAAACTGGGGCCCTGAAATTATTCTTTGAAGAAGATAATACTTCCTTAGCAACTTTACTACCGAATTTAGCCCTAGGTAGATTTCGTATTGTAGCATCTTCATCAGTTTCATCACCACTATCATTATCATCTTCTCCATCTTCACTTTCGCCAGAAGAAAAAAAATATTGAAAGACGTCAACGTCACTATCATCACTAATTTCTTCTTGGTCATCCTCACCGTCAGCTAAAGCATTTTCTTGGTCTTCTTCGTCTTCATCATCGGTAACTAAAGCAACAGGTGGAATCGGCACGCCAGCATTAGAGAAGCCATTCAAGAATAAATCTTCATATGCTAATTCATCTAATTGATCATCGTCATCGTAATCATCATCATCATCTTCGTCTTCGGGAGCCGGTAAATACTTAACTTTATCTTGACTTTCATCAACTTTGCTATCATCATCTTCAATTGCTTCTTCATTGATTAGATCTTGGGTAGAAGTATTAACAATAGAATGTCTAGGTGTGACATTAGCAGAAGAAGAGAAGCCATCATTAAAATCACCAACCATAGCTTCAGTTTCTTCTTTCATTAAATAATTATCATCCTGGAAAAATGGATCATCTTGGGGTAACAGGAAATCATAATCATCATCGGAGTTTCCAAAGGCTTGTAATTCCAAATCATCATTATCATTTTGTAAAGTTTGAATCAAATCGTCCTTATTGAATTCATAATCGGCATCTGAATCAATATCATTTTCATCAAATTTTGGAACATCCATTATAACTTGTTCATCGGAAACTTTTGGTTGAATTGTGGATAAGTCCTTGTTTAAATCATCAACTTCTTCACCAATATCTTCTTCTTCGTTGATCGGGGAGTTGCCTTTGGCAACAACTTGAAAACCATTATTATCACCTTCATTATCGAAATCAAATTTAAAATCAATAATGCTGTCATTGTCATCATCATCTTCATTTAGTGATTCATAGTCTGAGAATTTTTTCTCTTCATGTTCTAAGACAGCATCAACCAAATCATCGTCCAATTCTTCATCACTAATAATTTCAAATTCTTCGTTATCAGAGCTTTTCTTGTTTTTCTTTTTACTTGTCTTTTTGGGATTCTTTAAAGCCTTAGCTGCTTTCATAGCCTTTGCCCTTTTCTCTTTAGTCAGTTGAACGAAATCGATATTTTCATCATCTGAAGAAGAAGAAACTTCATCTCCGGAATCATCATCGTCATCTTCTTCTGAACTTGATATTATTGCATCCATGTGTTTTTTAGCTTGAGTTAATCTTTTACTTCTGTATAAGCCTCCATTCGGAATATAATCCGCTGAAACATCAGCATCGTCTGAATCATCATCCGAATCTTCACTGGAATCATCATCATCGTCAGAGGAGGAGGATTCAATTATACTAAATCTTCTATTCCTACTTGTTATCGATTTAGATGGGCTTGCATTATTTACCACTTTTGAAGTTGATTTTTTAGTTGGGGACTTTGAGAATCTTGTAGAAGTACTTTTTCTGGGAACCTTTGCCATTTTTATATCAGAATAATGTGATGAGTTGTAATTCTTTAACTGTTGTTTAGTAATGATATTTAAATATTCGAGGAATCAACTTTTGAAGTATATATATCGATCAGAGATCTGATGTTCGGGAGTGTGGAAGAGGCGAAAAAGTGGAAGAAAATAAGCAATTGTGGTATGTTTAGCAGGAGCAAGTGAAATTCAGTTGAATGAATTGTTTGGCTGGCAGTTAACAAGTTTAAAGGGATAACAGGAACATATGATTGAGATGTACGTTTATAAAATATTCAAAAATTTTAAAATTTTCGTTTTCTGTGCGGCTTTTTCTCTTTTGGTGCTTTTTTTGTGATTTAGTGGATTTAGTTTATTTTTTGGCAGGCCTTTTATGGTGTTGCTATAGGAGAAAAGAAACAAATAAGATAGAACAAAAATGCCATGGTAATTGATTGGGTTGGATGAAGGTAGAGGATATGAACCACCGTTCCACAGTTAGAACAGTGGCATATAAAGAGGAGATGCTCTTCTCAATAATAGAGACGCCCCAGCCATGTCGACAAAAGATCAGTCATGAGTGGTGTCGACGTGTGACTGGAGATAGAGGTCATGTAGCAGAGTATTCAAGCATAGAATTAGAAAAGATAATTGAAGCAAGAAGCTGTATGAAGTAATGTAGATCACTTGCGTGAAGAGTGGGGATACCTTTTATGCACTGATAAGTACTATGAGAGTTCAAATGGGAGCACCAGCAGCAGTTGTCTGCACTTTTTCCTGTTTACAATTCATCTTAACAGCAACCTCAAAAATTTAAAGGCGGATGTTAAGTTCCGTATATATTGAATTGAGCACCTTGTATAACGAGTTATCTGGATCTGAATCTGTGACTTTATGTTGCTTATAGATAAAAGGGATGATGATGATCAGATATCATACATGAGAGCGACGCTAAAGCACGTGTTCGACGCGCCGATCCCCAATAAAATTTCCGGCGTTTGAGTCACGTGTATAGGGGTTTAGTCGGTTTAACCCAGTTATTTCCGAAGCTTTCAAAGTTGCTTAATTGGCTGGCTACATGAAGGTGTGCTTGTAGATTTACATTTCTCTTGTTTTACTGGCGAGCTGGAGACACATCATATTTCCACTATAAACCCTTCAATGTTTCTCAGATCCCGAGTTCTGTTGCCTGGAGTAAAGAGCTCACTGTTGTCTCCGTTGAGATCTAGTAATGGCACCCCTTTACTAAAGATTAACAAATCTAAGTTTATTTCCAAAAGTTCTATTAGATTCACGTCCTCTTCTACTAAGACCTCTTCACCAAGAAAGCAGAGATCATTACTCAAAAGAACATTTCTAGGTTTGACTTCAGTTGGTTTAGGTTACTACTTATATGATACTTATTTGGGTTCAGATATCACTAATAGAGCATTTAGATCTTTATCTACGCTATTACTCATTTCAATAGATTATAAAATGAACTTCAAGGAAGATTATGATATTGCTGCTTTGCATGAACGTAACGCTCAAAGATTATATGACTTGTTGATTGCTAATAAAGGTTTATATATTAAGATAGGTCAAATGATCGCGATTCAAGGTGTTATGTTTCCAAAACAATATCAAGAAAAATTCAGTCAATTATTTGATAAGGCCCCAAGAGAAGATTGGACTACTGTTAATTCAATTTTGAAAAAAGAATTAGGCGAGAATTACCGTGATGAAATCTTTGAATATATAGATGAAACTCCAATTGCAAGCGCTTCCATTGCTCAGGTTCATAAAGCGAAATTAAAATCAAATGGTCAAGAAGTTGCTGTTAAAGTTCAGAAGCATTCCGTTTCTCAACAAGTTGATGTTGATTTACTGACTTATCAATTTGTCATGTCTATCTATGAATGGATTTTTGAGATGCCAATCTATACTACTGTTCAATACGTTTGTAAGAAAATGAGAGAGGAATTGGATTTTCAAAATGAATTGAAAAATGGTGATTTAATTTCGGGATTAGTCGAAAGTAATCCAAAATTTAAAGGAAATATTTATATTCCAAAATATTATCCTGAAGCTTCAACTAAGAAAGTTTTACTTGCTGAATGGATCAATGGTGAATCCATTTCTAAATACACTTCTTTGAAGGACTTAGGTTATAATGTTAAACAATTAACTGAATCAATCATTCAAGTTTATTCCAAACAAGTTTTTGAATGGGGTGTGGTTCATTGTGATTTACACCCTGGTAATTTATTGGTTAGAAAAGTTAAAGAAGGCAACAAGACAAAACAGCAATTAGTTATATTAGATCATGGCCTTTATGAGCATTTCACCGATAAATTCCAGAGAGAGTACAGTGAGTTTTGGAAGTACACTATGGAATTTAACAGTGAGAAAGTTAATGAAATATTAAGTGGTTGGGGTATTAATGCAGATGAAATCATGTTAGCTATGACTACAATGAGACCGGGTTCTCATAAAGCTTTTAAAGAACACATGAAAAAGATGCAAAAACTGACTTATTATGAAAGGCAACTTTTAATCAAGCAAAGAATGAAGACTTTTTTTGAAAACACCGATAAGTTTCCACTGGCTATGGTTTTCTTAATGAGAAGTATGAGAATTGTTCAAGGATTAAATAGAAACTTTGGCTCGCCATGTAATAGAATTGATATGTTGGCTACCGAAGCTAATGAGTCAGTTAAGAGACTAACTAAAGAACAAACAATTCTTACTTTCAATGATAGATATTTGTCACTCAAGAGATTTTTCATCTACGTGCTCATTAAACTAGGTGCAATGGTGCAATTCAACCTGAACAAATTCAATCAATTCATTATTAACCATCTACTTCAATCTAAGAACAAAGTTGCCGATTTGGAAGAAGTTTATGAGAACAACTTGATTGAGTCTGGTAAAGGTTTTGGCTTTGATGAAGTTCCAACCACCAATGACCTACTTAAGTAGTTTTATGGCAATATCCTGTAAATATTATACATACACTAAATTTTATACTCTATATATACCTGATTTAACTTTAAATACACATAGATATCCCGAGACTAGCCGAGCAGCGAATCAACGAAGTCTGATTTCTCATCGAATATTGCTCCGTTGATTAATGAGTAAAACCTCTTTCTCCTAGTTCTTGTGAATTAGTCCAGTTTCAAACCCTCTTTCTTCCACCAATCTCATCGTTTCAAACTTTCCTGATTTTTATGGAACATATTATGAACACAGATTCACAGCCACTCTGACATAACTAAAACTCACACTTGATCTTTTTTTGCTTTTTTTCAGATTAGATTACCAATCAAGATAACAGTATTTACTAAACAACAACCACTTAATAGATCATTTTCATAGATAAAAACACAACAATAATCCATATTGAGAGATGGATTTATTAAATCTGCCACATAATGTTAAGATAGAATTAGCAAAGTATCTTGAACTGAACGATAAGTTAAATTTATCATATACATGTAAGTTGATGTTCAATACCTTAATCCCAACCATTTATAACACAATAATATACACAAATTCTGAACAATCACAAATATGCCACAAAAGATATGATTCAATAGAATTAAGATCGGATCATTTCACTTTGATTCATTCTTCCAACTTAAATCGTTTTTTTAAGACCTTAGAGAAAAATAGTGAATTAGGATTCAGCTATTCTGACATGATACAACAGCTTTATTTATTTGATTTAACTGATTTAGCTAAATTTGATTTAATCAAATGGAGATCCAATGCTCCAATGTTTAAAAGTTTAAAAGTTTTCCAATTTCCAACTTCATATGTTATAGACCCATTAACTTTTGAACAAGCTCCTAATTTGGATAAAATCATAATTGATGAGAACTTTTGCATTAAAGTTGAAAAGGAACTTGGATTGATTAATTTCATTGACGTTTTAAAAATCAATAAGTTAACGATCTCCGGTAAGTTAGGTAAGAATGAAGATATGGTGATTTTTAAATTATTGACTACCTGTCCTCAATTAATTAGACATTTAACTGAATTGAATTTCACTATTGATGAAAAAGAATCTTACGAAAGAGTGTACAGACGTGTTGTTGGTTTTTTTGCAATTTTAAGAAAAATGGGGTTGATTATGGTTAATTTAAAAAAAATTGCAATACCATTAACTAATCACTCAACTTCAATTATTCTACAATTAATTGGCAAACATATTTATTTTGAAAATCTAACTAGCTTGGAAATTTTTATTGAGGATGATGGGAAGGTACTTAACTTAGTTAATTCGTTACAACAATTATCATCAATACTTAGATCAAAAGGTTTCAATATTTCTCAAATTTCAATTAACTATAAGTTGTTAAAAGAAGATTCTGATAAAAATCATTTGAGAGCCATGATGTTGATGAAGTTCATGGAACCATTCAAAAAATTAAGTAAATATGAATTGAATTTAAAAATTGAAGGATTGGATTTGTCCAACTTATTAATGATTATAGGTACACCAATTAACAACAACATGGAAACTTTAAGAGATGTCAGATTAAACATCGAAAGACCATCAGAGAACATGATTGGTAATTTATTACCAGCACTAGATGACATTCGCTTATTATTCCCTTCTATGAAATATTTAAATACCTGTAAATGTGAATTGTGTGAAAAAATTCTAAACTCTGCTGGTTTTACAAATTCAAAAGATGTGGTTAATGAATCAATTAAAGTTTCAACCTTGATGATAATAGGCCATGAGTTAGATCAATTACAAAAATCTACATTCACTGATTCTCCTTACTATTCATCGATATTTTCATATAAAAGATTTATTAAAACTGGATATAATAAAGAAGGTTATTTATTTGATCACTTATTGAGAAATCAATTGAATGAATTATTAAACTTAATGCCCTGCTTGAAAATTTTTGAGGTTTGCGGATTGGTTTATCATTCTACTTCACCTGGAAAGTTTGAATTACTATATGGCGATGAATTTAAAAAAATCGATTCTGGGTTGGTTAGGGCGATGGTGGAAATGAGTTATCTGTTTAGTGGTGACTTTAATCAAATTGGGGGAGTCAATTAATTTATTAATTGATTAATATTAAATTAATATACATACAGAATCTGGATATTCTTCTATGGTTTTTTTTTCTTTTCTTTACCCCTTGCTATTTTTGCTTCAAAAAGTTCTTTATTATATAATGTACAATACTTTTGTTTCTTGATTTTGTTTTGGAGTGATTCTTCATTCTTTCCTCCAATTATATCCCGCTATAATAATACAGAGAAGTCACTCATAACTATTACTATTTAATTTAAAAGAGGAATGAACTGGATAATAAATAAATAAGAACTATAAAACACAAGTAAAAAATTAATGAGGTAGTGAGTGTATAAAATATCTCTAAAAAATAGTAAAATGTTTTCTTTACAAGACTGATCAGGTCATTTGATACTTTGGACCATCACCACCTTCAGGAACGGTCCAATTAATATCTTGGGTCGGAACTTTGATATCACAAGTTTTACAATGAATACAATTCTGTGAATTAATCTGGAACTTGACACCCAATTTCGATTGTTCATCAGGTAAATACTCGTACACACCAGCAGGACAGAATCTTTGTTCGACACCTTTGAATTTTGGGTATGAGATTTCAGCATGTTTTTCTAAATCTTGTTCTGGCACTCTTAAATGGCATTGTTCATCTTCTTGATGATATGTACCTGTTCTAGCAACAGAAGTTAAAATATCAAATGAAATTTCGCCGTCTGGTTTGGGATATTCGATCTTGGGGTATTTAGACGCATCTTCAACAACTTCCGAATCACTCTTTGTGTGTTTTAAAGTGAAGTGCTCTCTACCCTTAGTTATCAAGGTAATCAAACCTGAAAAACACATACCGCCCCATAAGCCTAATGGGTTGTGGAAAGACGGACGAACGTTTCTCATTTCATATAATTCTTCTTTGATCCATGACTTCTCGTACGCTTTTTGGAAGGATTCAAGGTTAAGAGCTTTCCATTCAGGTAAGATGATCATTTCATCTTCCTCTTCCTCTTCTTCTTCTTGTTCCTCCTCCTCATCCTCCTCCTGCTCTTCTTTATTTTTAGCCATTTCAGCTTCTTGTTGTTCCTTCAATTTCAAAACTTCGGGGTAAATACATTCAGCAGCTAGCATACCTGATTTCATGGCAGTATGTGAACCTTTAATCTTTGGAACGTTCATGAATCCAGCCGAAGCACCAACAATAACACCACCAGGGAAATGCAGTTGAGGAACAGATTGATAACCACCTTCATTTAATGCTCTGGCACCATAAGAAATGCATTTACCACCTTCTAGCACTTTCTTATAGAACGGATGATGTTTCAGTTTTTGGAATTCTTGATATGGAGAAATCCAAGGATTTTTATAGTCTAAACCAACAACTAAACCAACAGTAACCAAACCATCACCAAAGTGATATTGGAAGCCCCCTCCATAAGTATCTTTATCTAGTGGATAACCCATCGTGTGAGTAACAAAGCCTTTCTTAAAGCTTTCAGGTTTCACCTCCCAAACTTCTTTAATACCAATACCATAAGTTTGTTTACTCGAATTAGCTCTTAAATCAAATTTATTAATAATTTGTTTAGATAGGGAACCATGGCAACCTTCAGCTAAAACAGTCAACCTTGAATGAAATTCCATACCTCTTTCAAAGTTATCAGATGGTGTACCGTCTTTACTCACACCCATGTCCTTAGTTGCAACACCTTTAACATGGCCCTTCGAATCGTAGACCAATTCACTGATTGCCGTATTTGGATAAACTTCAACGCCCAAAGCTTCTGCTTGTTCACTCAAGTATTTCACAACCTCACTTAACGAAGCAATATAATTTTTATCTTTATTAACCATTTGAGGAGGTTCAGGAACTGGTAATGAAACACCATTACCAAATAATAACTTCACATGATCTTCAGTAACTTTTGTGACTAAATCGGCAGGCAAAGGAATACCATTTCCGTTTTCGTCATAGAACTCACTATCTGGGAATAATTCTCTTAATGCTCTAGGTTCCAAAATGGCACCAGACAGAATATGTGATCCCATATCTGGTGATTTCTCCAAGATAACAACTCTTAATTCTTCATTTTCATCCAGTTGTTTTAATTTAATTGCAGTCGCCAAACCTGCTGGACCACCACCCACTATACAGACGTCAACTGTATCAATTGCTCTTTCTTCAGTTAGTTGTTCTTGTTGTTCTTCATCCATTTCTTCAAATTGAACTTCTTTAAGTCTTGGTGATACACTTGAAAACAATCTAACATGATTTAGTTGATTAGTTGTTTTAACATTATTTTGCCTTCTTCTTGTAAAGTTGATTTGTGAAGATTTATTACTAGTATTCAAAGTGGAGAAATGCTGTGATTGGATTCCAGCAGTCAGTCCAAGCACCAGGGATCGTGACTGTGATTGTGATCTTATGGCAGAAGTCAATCTTGTTGGTTTCACTATACGAAGCATCTTTTAGTGAGTTGAAGCCTTATTGAACAGGAAAAAGGAGAATGGTATAGTAACTATGATCAGGTTGTCTGAATTTTGTGGTTTGTAAGGAGCAAAAGGAACAAATCCAGGAAATCTGGAATCTGGCTGACCGGACTCTAAAATCAAATCTTCGGCTAAAACTTGTTTGGGTTCCTTAACTAAGGTGGCTTTCTTTCACCACTGGTCCTCCACGCAAACTTCCTGTTTGGGCCACTCCGGTGTTGGCTCTCCATAGGTTTACACTACTTCTACTACAATTCCACTACAGCCATTTCATGTCGGCACTTTGTAAGTGTTTCACACGTCTACTGTAATCTGACTCTTCTCTGACTCACTAAGACAAAAAATTGGAAAAAAAAGGTGGAAAATCGGGCTGTGCCATGACCTGGCCAATCAGCGTCTTCCTCTTTGTAAACAGGTTGCAGGCTTACTTGAAATATCAATTAATGCATTAAAAAGAGTGTCCTAGAAAACATAATCGTAAACAGGGAGGTGAAAGAGAGAAGGGATATAAAAAACAATATAGTATATACGGTACACAGTCAATTCAACCAAAAAAATATCCAAGAAAAGTTCACAAACAACCAGCTAGAGTTTAGCTACAAACAGAAAAGAAAGACAATTAATTATTGACAAAAGGAAGTACTACGTACTACTATCAGCAATCACACAACTTTAATATTCAGAATTCTTTCTTCTTCATCTTCCATCTCTTCCAGCATTTCTTTAGCTATTTGCCAATCATCTTCACTTTGAAATCTAATAAAATCACCATCTTCATCTCTAAATTTTAATTTCAGATTTTCATGAGTGAATAGATATTTATTATCATTTGCAACGCCTAATGTATAATTCAATTTGTTCACTAATAAGGTAATTAACGAATTAAATGGAATATCCGCATCGACTGATAAATGAATTGTTAATTCTGGATGAATTAATTTCATATTAATCTTACTTCTATTTGGATTGCCATTTGGTGGGAATGCTGTTTGTGCCGAATTGTTATTTAAATTCATCATGCTTAAAGATGACATAGTCGAGGCCAGGGCCATTTCTCCATTACTAGGCATCAACCCATGGAAATTAGGTATGCTTGACATGGAACTTACCTGGGAATTGGATCTATTATTGGATAAATTGATATCAAATGTAGAGGCAGGGGTGGAAACTGACCTTAGTTTTAAATCACTCATCGGTAGTGGTGGATAAACATTTATACTATTAGAAACTCCCATTCCTCCGCCACCCCCACCACTACCAGGTGTCATTGGGGTCCTTAGTTTTGGTAAATATTGCATAGACTCAGCAGAGGATGAAGCAGAGTGCGATCTAGCAGCACGCTCACGTTCTTCTTGAGCTGCAAATTTCATTGATGTTTCATCATTGTAAGTCTGATGGCTTATTAATTGCGGAGGTGATATAACTGATTGTGAAGTATGTGCCGATTTTTGTTGTTGTTGTTGTTGTTGCGCTTGTGCATATTCTTCAGATTCTTGTATTAATCTTTTAATTGTGCTTTCCCATTGAATCATACCTTCTTGGCCTCTGAATTTCAAAACACAGCCGCCAGTATCTTTGCTACCTTTCCATCTTAATAGCAAGTAATGACCCGGCGTATTGGCAAAATATGGGGATAATTCTGTGGTCGAAACTCTGTAGATCTTATTCAAAAAAACAATACCATTTAATGATAACTGTATTGTAGGGGAGGAATATGATGATAATGAAGTAGTTGATTTTTTTCTAGATTGTAATAATTGTTTCTTTTCTTTAACTTCTTTGAAAAAATATATGACCCGTTCAAACAAATAACAATGAACTTCTTTTTCCACTGAATGTCCATCTGCTAAAATATCTTTCACAATAACAATATTTGAAAATAACAAGTCACCAACATTAAATAACGTATAACCTTTCCAGTCAACGACTCTATCCTGTAGTTCTTTCATTATTTGATTATTTTCTGACTTTCTTTGAGCTTCATTAATGTCATTACCAACCTCTTTCGACAACAGAAAGGCTGCTTGCAATTCATTATAATTTGGTGATAATTGTTCTGTATTTTTTAATAAATCTTTCAATAACAATGGATATTTACATAATCTTTGAATTGGCTTGATTAAAAAAGCTTGTAATTCATAAGCACTTGACATGATTGTTGATGATTTAATTAGAGCCTCAGCTTCCTTATTAACAAATTCGACAGCTGAATTCTGAAATAATGACCATGCCTCATAAATTTTAAAGCCTTGTTTTCCTGCATGTAAAAAGATCGAACCAATTCTTTGATATTTACTTGGAACACTTGCATTACATTCTAATCCAACTAAAAACCTTCTTTGAAAGTCTAGAATTTCATTTAAATTTGGGAATAGCATATTTATGCTTTCACTTGAAATCAATTCAGCTGTAATCAAATCTTCTTTGAATTTATACAAAGTTTCTAAATCTTGAACAAACTTACGTTCAGTTTCAACAAATTCTTTAACAATTCTTGATCTATTATCTGATGAATTAAACAGATTATTATCTTCAACTTTTGGGGCATCAAATGCAGGATCTAAATCTAAAACTAAATTAACTGATCTGATAACGTTTAATAAACTTGAGGTATCATCCGAAAACACACTTGTAATCTTGAACAACTCGTCATCTCTAATATTCAAAACGTCTTTACATGCAATCAAAAAACGATACACTGACATCTTACAAATTTTCATATCATCAGAACTAACTAAATCAATTGCATTTTCTGGAGATAAGCAATTAAAAATCAAGCATAACGGCGTACCTTGTTGAAATAATTTCCAAAGAGGAGTGACTGGATCATACATAACTTGATTAGGCAGGATACCGGCCGCAAATGTGAATAGGGTACTATGCCAGTGACCCAATAATGGATCTGAGGTTCGTCCGCCGTTTTCACTAGAATTATTGGAAACACCTGTTGTTGTTGCATTATCTAAATTTGAATTATTTCTTGCACTTACAGCTATAGCTTGTTGTTCCGCATTTTCTTCAGCCTTTGCATATGCCAATTCTAAATATGGAGCCATGTCAGGCACTTTCTCTAATCTTTTCAACGTTCTTGTGGCTATATAGAAAAGTGAATCTTGATAGTTGGCTTGTTTATTCATAGCCATTGAAGCAGCTCCTATTGGCCCACTGGGGGTCCTGGAGCCCAGGCTTATACTTGATGTTGTTGTACTTGAACGTGAAGGGCCTGGTTTGAACGACATTCCTGGAAAAAAGGTTGACTCTGGATGTGAATTAGCTGTGGAAGGTATGGGATTGATTGTACCGTGTTCTTTTTTTTTCAAGACAGGTAGAGAGGGAGAGAAGGAGAGGGTCAACCAGGAATGAGTGAGATGCCAGTTGTGACTTGTGACAGCGGTTATAAGGTCTGAGCTGGACTGTGTGGAGAGTGTGTTGCTTGTGGCAGGAAACAGGGAACTGGGTCAAGTCCCCTTTAGGCACTAAGTACAGGTAACAGCACGATCGAAAATCAAAATGCAAAATACAAAAAACGGCATTTCGCACTGACACGTAAATCGAGTTCATGTTGAGACGCACACTACTTGAGTGGTCTCTGTTTCTATTGCATTTTACGTGTTATACATATATAACCAAGTGTACAGTGTATACCAATCAGATACTCTTCTTGTCCTTCAAAATACGGTTGGCTGTCCAGATAGTTCTGTCCAAAATGGCACCAACAGTCAATAAGCCCGCAATCGCAGAAAGAGCACTAAGGATGAAAGCGCTTAGGGTCTTGTTGTACTCCTCTCTGTTAATGATTTTTAAAGGACTAATATCGAAGTTGAAGAAGACACCTGGGATGCCTCCTCTGGCGTGGAAGGTGTTAGGGTGGTCTTCATCTCTACCACCTTGTAATGGTCTGTCATGTTGAGTCACGGAGAATTCGTTAGTATCGAATTTATCTCCATTCAAGAACTCAAACCTCGTGTTCACAACTTTTAAGAAGTAAGAGAATAAATGCCATTGATCTCCAATCTGTAAAGAATTACCATCTAGCGGGTGAGTGGTGTGGTAATCTTGAAGTTGCATAGAGTTGGAATGATGATCATCTAAACCAAATGCAAAATGATTAACTGTATGATCTAAGTTAAACTTATTCTTATGCATTTCAAACAACGACAAATCATGAACGTGTCTATCATTTTGGCTAATTGAAGATCCAGGAGCAAAATGAATGTTACCGGAGATTCTATTGATCTTAGCACTACCTTTAATTCTACAACCTTCATTTAATCTTTCGTTGATTCGAGTAACATAACCTTCTCTTTCACATTGTTCAATGTCTTTACCATCATAAAACTTCCAAGCAACTGAAGCATAGGCTTGTCTAACAGATTCACAAGAGTTACAACAAACTTTATCTTTAAGTTCTTTTTCATCATTTCCACCTTGATCAACAGCACCATAGCAAGGACCACAATAACCTGAATCATCAGCCTTGTAACTCACTTCTTTGTTAACATCCAAGCTCTCGCCGTTACCAATTTCAGAACCATCTTGTCCCAATCTAATTTTAGTAAAGCCAGATTCTAACAATCCGATCTGAACATCCCCAGTTAAATCCATTATATCTAATGCTAATAAATCACATGGCATATGCGGGAAACTTATATCAATGTTAATGTCTAACTTTTTATCATAGTCTCTATCAACGACTAATTCTGGCCTAGTGACAATTCTAGTGTAATCTCTGTATTCAGTGATCAATAAGAGAACAGTAGAAACTAAACACACTATAGTTAGGATACCACCAGATGTGGTTTTGATTTTGGTGTCGTCTAAACTCTTTCCAAAAGCGTCAAACTTGAAAAGTGTTGGACCTTTTCCCATATTTGTCTATAATTGTATACGTGAGAATGGATTGGGGATTCAGTGTGTGTGAAGAGACGATCAGAAAATTGGCATGAAAAGTTGAACAACTGTTCATTCGAAATGATTTTTGTTCTGAACGCGCTAGTAATTTTCGATTTCTCGATGCGACGATGCTTAGAGGAATTACAACTACAAAGATACAAGGTACTGAAACTGCAAAAAAGGGAAATTCACTAACGGTCAATAGGTATACATAAAATGGGAAATACAAACTTAAGATCAACGTCTCATCTTCATTGTGGAGGCTGTTGCTGCTGTTGCTTCATCATATTGGCCATACTCTGGAACATTGAAGCCATATCCATAGGTTGGCCTCCATTTTGTTGTTGCATGGCAGTCATCATTTGGGCCATAATGCCAGCAGAGTCCATATTGCCAGGTTGCTGTTGAGGGGGTGGCGGTGGTTGAGCATATCCTTGTTGTTGTGGAGGTGGTGGTGGTTGTTGTTGTTGTTGATATCCACCATATTGAGGTGGTGGTGATTGATGAGGAGCTGAGTTACCACCATAATTTATAGCAATATTGCCTGGGTTAGAACCACCATTATTGTTGGCATATGGATTATCAGCATAAGGATTGTGATTGTTATATCCATTACGGCCATCTGATTTAGGTCCGTTTGTAGTACCATTCGTTGGCATTCTTCTTGAAATAGACTTAGATGAAACTCCATGACCAACTTCAATATCTGGTTCTTCAACAAATAAACCGGATTGTAATGGTAAACCGCCAGTCCCACCCCATTCTGCAGAAACAATCCACTTTTGATCAGCATCGGTCAGTCTATTTAAAGGAATTGTAGAGATACCAGTTTGATAATCACAACAATCTCTTGGACCAAAGCCAACACCCCACTTAGCTCTTAAACCTAACGGATGTGGACCTTGTGAAAACCCACTTAAAATATTTTCAGCTTCTTTTCTAGAATAAACCTTAACAAATGCGTGTTTTCTATCAGTATTCAAGATGGCGCTCTGAACTTCAGCGTACGGGCGTAGTTGTTGAGTTAAATCCATCTCAGTCATTGAACGTGGGACACCACCGATGAAAACTGTTCTGGAGTAAACTTTAATAAAGCCTTGTGGAATAGTTGGGTCAATAAATGGCTTCTTTTCTCTGTAATGTGGAGTACCAATAGTATTTCTTTCACCGTCGTGATAAGTAGGAGGGTCCTGAACATGTGGATTATTACGTCTTGGAGATCTATCTCTTCTTCTACCATATGGATTATCATTATTATTTCTACCGCTACCTCTTTCTCTATAATTACGACCACCGCCTGATTGATAATCACCGCTACTTTGGAAAGATTGGGATTGTGGTGGTAGAGCTTGACGGCCCCTAACACCAGCACCATCGTCTTGTTGTTGGTAATTTGTTTGTGCACCGGAAATCTTGTTCATATTTTGTAGTAGATGGAAAATAGCATTAGGATCTGATGATGAGGCTGAAGAGGCATTAGCAGAGGATGGAGAAGCAGAATTAGCTGGAGGTGGGGATAAAACTTTACTTAAAGCAGCAGAAGATGAAGCAGGGGATTCAGTCTTCTTAGACAGATTAGCTAAGGCCAGCAAAACAGAAGAAGCATCCTTCTTAGGAGGTGCTGCTTCAACGGCAGCCGAGGTACTTGTGGAAGATTCTTCAGAAAATCTAACACTTTTCTTCTTTGGAGGAGTACCAGGAGGAGTGGTTGAGGTTGAAGTTGCAGTGAAATATTTTGATTTAATCGAAGACAACATTTCTGGAGGAAAAGTTTGGAACTTTTCCCACAGGTCAACTAAGTTACTAATTTTTGATTTAACATCGTCCCTAGAGACAGGGACAATATCATCAACTAAAGATGGAAATAAAGATTGTATTCTAAAAACTGCAGCAGCAGCAGTACCAGCAGGGGAAGATTCGTTGATTTCTACATCAGAACCATTTTTATTAATTTCATCCTTTAAAGCTCTAACGATAGCATCAACAACATAGAATGGGCCTAACTTATTAGGAGCAGGGGTAGCTTTACAACCTTCATACATCTTTCTAGTTAACATTTCTTCATCTTGAACGTTTGATATAAATAAATCTTTTAATTTTCTAATTCTTGAACCTGAAACTCCAGGTGGTTTAGCATTCTGAAACTCTTTCAGAGTTGATTCAAATTCTTCAACTGGATTAGACATTATTTACTTGTCTAGTAGAGTAGAATAATATATATACGGGATTATTTAATTATTTTCTTTTGTTTTGTGGAATTACTTTACAACTAATTGGAATACAGGAAGCTTGTAAGTAAAAAAAAATGGCAAATTCGTTCGTTTTTTTCAAATTTGAATTGGGCTGTGATTGCAGGTTTGTCTAACTAAATTAACACTATATGTACCTTTAAAGTGGGTGTAATTAAGTTGTAGTCTAGAGAGTTAGATGACTTGGCTCAGGAAGAAGAGAAGCAACCGATTCGCCACTGAAACAGCGCACAGGGTACCTTTTATAGTTTTTCTGGTCCCTCCAATTTATGCGGTACTGCGAAATTTTTTCTTCCCTGTTTGGGAATTCGATGCACGGGTGTGAATTACACGTGATCCGGAGTCACGTCTTTATGATTATGTAATCAATAACGTATGATGGGTTGAACTTCCGTATCAAGATTCAAGAGGCAGGTAGAAGATGACGGATGATACACACCTGGTAATACACAAGCTCAGCCTATCAGAGTTAGGATACACCATGTCCAGACGATCTTCTACGCCGTCGGCTGCTGAGTCTGCTGCTTATTACAGAAGATTATCACAACTACAGACAGCGTTACTTCAATCCAAACAAAGTCCAAACCTCAATTCGGACACAGGTCAATTAAAAAACACAAATACGCTCACCAAAGTAGCTAAATTATTATATGTTGCTTATATTCTAAAATCTGTGAATAGATCTGCTATAACTCAATCTCATAATACTGCATTGTCGACAAGTTCCTCTTCAAGTACTCTTTATTCAGAGTCTCCGTCTCCAACTAACCCTAATTCTCCATTGAACTCCAAGTCCAAATCACTTCTAACTAAGAAGATTCTTAGCAAGCAGTATGTGAAATTTGAGGATTTAATATTAAATAATTTAGAATCACTGATTTCATTATTTGATAATTTCATAATCTTACAAAATGTTTTTAAATCAAGCAATATTTTCAAATCGTTATCGTCTAACCCTAAGTATTCCAAATTAGTACCTATAATAACTTCAATACTAAATAGATTATCGAACTTTTACATATTTGTCATTATAATAAGATTGAGAAGACTTGTAATTAAGTTGATAAGTTTAAATAAATTAATTAAATTAGTTGAATTAGAAGCTGAATTAAATCCATTATTACATTCAAGAACAATAACTGATTCAACTATCTTAGATGATAATGATAAACAAAAATTGATGCTACTATATACTTCAAAGACTAAAACTTTGTTAGATTTAATCGGTTATATAAATGAACTAATTTTAAACTTAGATCTTGTTTGGAAAAAATTCAAATTCCCTAAGTGGTTGAATAAATTAAGTACAGTGATTAGCTGGATTATTGGTATTTATAGATTTAGTAAGGATGAAGACGAAGAAATGAAAGAAGAGGCTGAAATCCATGATTTGAAGAAAGTTTATGGAGTTTAAATCACTTCATGTGAATAATTATTATTAGATACAGTCGAAACTTCTTACACATCCTTTCAAGCTTATCAAGTTGATTATCAAAATTGACTGAAAACTGTCCCCCCCCCCATAAATAAGTTTAGTTAATCTGGGCTTGATAGTTTGATAGTTATGCAGTCTTCTCTTCAAATACTATTTTTACGTGCTCTTCTCTTCATAATGTGAACTTTGATAATGATCATTAAGACAATGTATACGCAATTACGAATACTTTAATGGATTATAATTCTTCCGATGTATTTATTACTTCTATTGAATAGCTTGTTTTTATTGTACTCACAATAATCCACTAGCTGCCCACCTGGAAATAACCCCTCGTACTAGTTAAACAGTTGCTATGTTAGTCAAACAAGTCAGGAAAATATTAGAACCCTATAAATACCTAGGATGAACCCAGAACCAATTACATTCCCATCCCACCATATAATGTCACCCATATATACGATGACCAGTTCCCCTGCTCCTGCACATCTTCTGACTTATCCTGATCAAGCTCATTGTTTTAATGCCTGATATTAATACATTTGCAGGCTTCACAAAGACATGTCTGCACTGATCAGCAAAAATTTTCAAAAACTCCAGCAATTGAACAATTAAACAATCACGATCTTAGACCCACTAAACTAGAATATGTGTTCGTTTAAAAATCAGTTGAAAAAGCTCTTAGCTTACATCAAATAATTGGCTTGATTCAACAACTATTTTATTCGAAGGAATTAAATCAATCTTTATTAGATCTGAACTATTCAAGTACTATTGTTCCAGGGACCCTAAAAATATTTTTCGTTTTTCGGGATGATTGTCTTGAGTATTCCACTCAAGCCTTGACTGCTGAAGAATTACAGATTGAAACTACAACAATTAAACAAATAGTTAAATGAGCTAATGAATTTCAAGGTGAGTTTGTGAATGTTTCTAATTAATGTTCACCTAGTTTCTTATTTTGAAGTGTTGACATGTAGCAGAAGGCCTGTTTACCATTACAGCAATTTACCATTCTTATACTCAAATAGATTGAACCAATCATCAATAGAACTGAAGCAAGCATAACATTTGCACAACCCAATAATGAAATTCGATCCGCCTTAACAAAAATCCAAATCTACCCACAACTACAAAATATGAATCAAGCGAATTACCTAAACCTACACAAAGACTGCAAAACTATTTCATCGGTACAACCACTACAAATATCAACAAAATTTCAACTCCTAACCACCTACACCCAACCGACCTTTTCTTATCATCGTCGTTTTTAGGTCACGGTTGAGTTACATGAAGTGAGGCCATACCTAACGGCCTTTCTCCTTCTAATCATGCTCATTCAATAGAAGATGTGATGCCGTTTGTTATATCGTTGATTATTCTAATGTAGCGCAACAAAATTCAAATAATTCAACAATAGTTAATTACAGATCATGATTCGCAGGATGTATGTACTAATGGAGCAATAGTCTATTGGATGTCCAGCTTCATTTTTGCTTCCAGGAGGTTGTTTGCATTTTCTTAACGGAATTGCAGGATAAATGTTACATTTCTTTTGTTTTGGTGTGTTTATATGTGTATTTTTCTTTTAATGAAACTGTGTATAGAACAAAACTGCAACAAATTATAGCACCTACCGATGCATGGTACCTGTATCCATTATGCGGCTGTTGTATTCCCTCGATTCCAGAGGCTAGATTCAGACGTACTTCGCTTATAGGTAGAGGATCAATCAAATCTGGAGATCGCTGGTTTGGAGTCTGGACTTTACTGCCATCGCACACGATAAGTACCATTTTGGTACCAAGCGTAGTCTTGAAAGGAATTATCATCTACCGGCTTAAGAGTATATTGAGGGAAAAATATGACACGTACGTTTTATTAGTATATAATTTCTTACTATGTATAACAAAGAAAAGAAGAGGGGTGTGAAGCCCCAGGAGAAAACACAAAACAAAAAAAATAAAAGAAAAATCAAAATGGAACAAATGCCAATGACCATGAAGATATTGAAAAACAGATGCAGATTCATATTCAACAACAACGAAAAGAAAACACTAATGTTATATAATTGAAACACAAATTAAATGCATAATATGATATTTATTATAGGAGTAGGTTTTTTTTTGTAACAATATGGTTGATCTCATGGAACGAAAAACATCCAAAGTAGTAGTACTAATAATAAAATTAAAATATTAAAATAAAAGGAAACGAGAAAGAAGAAGCAAAACAACAAAATAAAAATATAATGGACAAAATAATGCATAAGGAAAGAAAAAGAGATTAAAAGAAAAATATGAAAATGGTAGTAGTATAATGAAATGATGTGAAGAAAAGGAAAATAAAAATAATAAGGAATGCAAGAAAAGGATGAAAAGGTGGGGGGAGGGAAAAATATTATATAACAAAACGCAAAATACAAAACGAAAGAAAAACTAAAACCAGTTAGTGTAATTTGCAGCAAACGACAAAGAAAAAAAAAAACGATGTTGTTTAAAATAATTAAACAAACAAAACAAAAACGACAAGAAAAAAAATATGGCAGCACTAATAATAGCTGAAACGAGCAAAAACAATTATAGTAATATTCTTTTTTTAATAATAATTCAAATTGGCATAAGGCATAAAACAGCCCACCACTGTAATGATATAATCATAGTACACTAATGAACAAAAAAGCAAACACAAATTGAAATGGAAATCAGAGATGAGATGAGACAAACAAAGAATGATTAGATGAGAAATAATAAAAATGAGATAGGTGTAGGTGGGGCATTAACACATTAAAAAAAAGAAGAATCAATTGGTAGAAAAACAAACATAGGAACAGACTAAATGAACAAACCCATAGCAACGAAAGACGAAAAAAATAAGGTATCTATAGCATTTATAGCAAATAAATGATCATAGATTCTCAGATCTCTTAGACTTAGATATCCAAGATAACAATCTTGAGGTGGAAGCTCTTTTAATGTGACCTTTTCTTGGGGGCTCTAATAATTTCCCAGAGTTTGAGTGAGAATGTTTACTGCCGGAGCAGTTTTCCTTGCTTTGAAGTGGTGTCTTGCTACCGTTATGATTATTATTATTAGTGTTATTCAAATTATTTGAGATATTAGATAAAACCTTCTTGTGAGTCTTTTGTGGGATTGCCGCATTGATCATTGGGCCAGGTTCACCAACCATGAAATCTTCACTTAATGTGGCATCATCCATAATGATAGTGTCATTAATAGCAACTATTGGAGTGGATGAATCAGAAGCTAAGGTTGGAGCAGTCGGAGAAGAAGATGATGAATCTAATCCCAATAGCTCATCTGTTGTTTGTTGTTCTATAATTGATTTTCTGTGCGATTGAACTGATGATCTTCTTCTGTGATGTAATTTTGATGATATTGTACTGAATAGTGAGCTTGATCTTCTGTGTTTATCTGACTTACTAGGAGGAGGAAGTAATTTTGATGTTGTAGTAGATGAGGAGGCTGATGATTTCGTTCTTTGGTGTCTAACAGGAGAAACGGATGTTGAATGTGCAGATTGAGCAGCAGATGCTGTCGATTTTCTGGAGAGAGACATTGAAGAAACAGAAATTGAAGGGTTTGATAAACCTGGGACTTCAGCTTCCAGCTTTGTATTTTCTGATGAAACACTTTCACTGAATGACATGGAGCCTAAATAATCATTTTCTTTATGGAAATCTTTTGAAATATCATAAGTAATAGATTCATATTGGAAAGGATTCTTAGTATTTGAAGAAAATGTAACAGTATTTTGGAATCTTAAGTTTCTAACAGGAGATCTAGATTTAGACTTATTCTTCAAGATTGAAGGGGAATTAGGGTGAGGTAATAAAGGCTTCTTAATAGGTTTTATATCAGGGATGGAAGCAGAAGTAGAAGTCAAAGAAGATGGATTAAGAGGGGTTAATGTTGGAGAGTTTAATTGTTGATTGTAGTAAGATTGATATCTAACTTTACTTCTTAAACTTGGTTGACTTGTGGTGTTAAAATGAGAAAGACTCTTACTATTAGAACCATTCGAGTTAATAGAAGTTAATGAATTAGAAGAACAGTTATCATTGATAACGTTAGCCAACGATTTGTTTGAAGTACCGGCCATCACAGAATTCAAAGAAGAAACTTCTGAATTATGGGAAGACTTATTCCGGAGTTGGTTAATGTCAGCTTCAAAGATTTCATCTCCCTCATCATTTTCAGATTCTTCTTCTCTAATACCTTCAACTATAGAAACTTCATTTTTCTTTGGAGAAGCATAAAGAGAATGTCTTGGAAAAAAGTTACTCGGAGGTTCAGGCTTTCTAATTGGAACTGCCAATCCAGTTAAATTTGGTGTTGTAGAATGAGATAAAACTGGCTTATTAATAATATCATCTAAATCAATAACAGCATTCGGCACTTTGGAGTTCTTATCAAATTTAGCATCTTCAGTCATAAAATATCTTAATTGTGAGGAAGCGGATGAAGGGGAACCAGCAATTGGAGAAGAGAA
Source organism: Ambrosiozyma philentoma (assembly GCA_003707675.3). NCBI lineage: Eukaryota > Fungi > Ascomycota > Pichiomycetes > Pichiales > Pichiaceae > Ambrosiozyma > Ambrosiozyma philentoma. The sequence continues at coordinate 23,374 of PPKZ03000006.1, forward strand.
TTCAGCAGCTGGTCTTTTAAAAGAAGAAGTGCTTTCAGAAGGAGGAGTTAATAAGGAAGAAACTTTGCTATCTTCGTCAGCCAAAACAAAATCTGGAGTTGAAGTAGTTTCAAATTTAGACATAAATGAAGGTCTAACCGGGGAGCCATGTAACGAACTTGGGACAGACTTTGAAGTTTGAGTATTATTATTAGGAGGAGGTAGAAAAATGCCCATTCCTTGAACATCAAAATCCCCAGAGATTGCGGCTGAACGTCTATGGCGATGACCACCTCTTCTTGGAGGTTGTAATTCCATTTTAGGAGTGGCAGTTTCTGAGAGTAATAGCGGTTCAGACATTATCGTAGAGGGTATGTGTTATATTAGAGATAGAGGTATGCTTTGTCTATAAGTTGTGTAGAAAGTTGGAGAAAAAAGCTTTTTTTTTTGTTGGAATGAAAATTTGAAGAAAATGTTCGTCGTGTATGGTATATGCGAGCAGTAGGTGAAATTAAGACTGAATTAAATTAAAAGTGAATTAACAAAATGAGTGTGTTTTAATTTAATTAGATTCGGGTTATGGAACTCTTTATATTTATGTGATTAGTAAACGAAAAGAATGACAGTTAAAGAACGACAGGATCTTTCAACCTAAACGATAGCACTTTGCTGGTTGCACTTTGTTAAGGGAAAGAAGTGAAAAAGAGGGTGGAGTTGTTGTAGAACAGGCTAGGTCTTTATGGTGAGAGACTTGACCGTGATCAGAGAGGTATAAGGTATGGGATGTGGACGTATAGAGGGCAAAGTTTTGAAAGAGGAAAAAAGGGCACACCAGAAAGCAAAGAACAGGAAAGGTGGTTTTATAAATAACACCTCTCCTAAAAAGAGCATTTCCTCTTTCGGCGGGCTGAGCTTCTGCTAAATAAAATAAACTTTGTTGCTCAGCAGACGCGTTCCCTGTGCAGCTGGCGGGCCCACCGGGGAGACAGACCGGCGCCAGCCGTCACGGCCCGCACTTACGCCAGGCGGTTCGTACGAACTGAGCTTCGTCGTCCAGCACCGCACGCGCAGCTGAAATTCGGATTTTATATTTTCGAGAAATAATTAAAACGCGAGATTTTTCAAGTGTATTACGTGTTTGTTATAAAGAAACAAGCTAGTCTGGTTTTAGCACCACTTACAACTCTTGATATAAAGGGCTGGTTTATTGGCTCTACCCGTCTAATATATATGGCCAACTGTTTTACATTCACAGAACTTACACAATACGATATGTTTTGCTTGTAGGCAATTCTGTTTACTCTTCAAAAAGATGTGCGCAATTAAAGTCGAATCAGGTAATTTTGTATGGGGCCTAAGTTCAACAGTTTTATAAGTGTACGCACGTAATTTAAACTCAATCATGGGCCCTTTTCAATTAACAGAATTGCCATTTTGGTAATAAATCATCAGCAAATTAAGTATCTCATAATTAATACACTGCTATAATTAATTACCATGAGTAGGTCAGAAAATGGTCAACGCATATAGATACATAACGGCCTCTTATATTCTTCTTTTGGAAATTTAACTTGCAATTAAATCGCTTAGAAATATTCAGATACGTTAAGGATTTGATTGATCGTCTGTTCCGATTTTCGAGGGCTCAATTAAAGAATTAGCCAAATCGGGTCGTAGGTGTTTACGATAGATCTCTGTTCATATGCTTGGTTACTTGTAGCAATTACAGACCCCTTCGTACGTTGCAAAAGTATTAGGGTATATACAATTGATAAACTAACGGTTATTCCCACGAATTGTTGATAAGAATAGAAACAAAAAGTGCCATAATTTTCGCACGCGTATTTACCTACGTCTAGTACGGGTCAGGAAATGGCCGTTCCGCCTCTCGCTGGCAGAGAACCCCCCTTTATAAATTAACATATGTAACTAATTAGCTTCTCTATTTAGTAGCACTGCTATATATAGCTCTTTTCTTTGAGATCTCTTGATTTCCGTTTCTACTTCTATTTGGCCTTTATATCTACTGTTTGTTCATCCACCAAATGTATTCCAAATCCACAACATTGCTAAAAAGAGCTAGAGCTGAAGCAGCTGCAATTGAGCGCACAGTTGCTCTAGATATGACATATCGCTTAATTCAGGCACGTAATCAACAAACCAAAAAAAGAAATTCCTGTATAGACAACCGCCTACAAAGGGTGCGTGTTTCGTGATGAAATTTGTTGACAGCAAGCTGATCAAGCTGCCAGATGCATGGTGCCAACATCAACTCAGATTTAATTGGGACTTACTTGAGTGTGTGAATTAAGATTCTTGATCCTTCATACTTAATCGACCTTCGATCGAGTCATACTGCATAGCTAAAATACGCATCTACAGTTCTTAATTGCTATATAGCAATTTGACGACGTGCCCAGTTTTATGTAATTAGGAAAGTCCCAATTTTACAAGTAACTAAAATTTGAGACTTCCTTCTCCAGGTTTCAGCACGAATAATAGTAGAGGTTAAAACCTAATTCAGTTCTACTGAGGTACCTTGACAAATAGAACGAAATTTTTGTTTCCAATCGAATTTTAAGTTGTTGATATATCAATTACAAGCTATTAATATAATTCGTACGCACTATAGCCATGTAGATTGCCCCCTTTAGTATAGCTATCTAGAATTACGGTACCTCCGAGTCTTCGCAAGTTTTCCTTATCTTGCTCTGTATCTGTTCATGCATATCAACCGAATTGAACTTTGAGAAAAATTTTAATCGTCGGACGGACGTCATTATGGTTGATGACTAACGTCTTTGTATTCTTCTGTTTTACCTTAATGATCGCCTAGTTACATGTGTCTGAATATAGTAAGTAGTGGTTGGTTCACAAATGTTAGGATCAAGTTAGCTCATGATTCAACAGACCGGCCACCTAAAACCAGACTAACGCCAAAGTTAAAGCAAAAGAACCGGTGGTCGATCGCCATGTGCGAATATCCCCCGGGTGTTTCGTTTTGTTTTGTTTTCACCGGCACAGCCGAAGTTTGTCCCACATATGCATGGAACCTTTGGGGCCTTTTGGGGCAAATGCTCCAGATCCGGATCTAAGGGATGTGCCAACTTTACATTGCGCTCAGTAGTGTCGCTTTAGGGAAATGTACGCCCGTTGAGTCACGTGTTAAAGCAATATAATTCCTTTTGCTACTTGTCATTGAGCCGCATGTCAGATTTCCAGAACCAAAGTAATTATTTCCTTCATCCCAGGAAATAAGAGAGAACTCGGCCGATGAGAATACACATCCAATTAAATTTGACATCATGAATAAACAGCAAGCAACTATAATTTGTCAGTTAGGGTCTGCAGAAATGAATGCACACCAATTTTAACAGCTCAATCGGACACCTACTGGCTTCAATAGTTTTAAGTTGAGTCTCTATGGACCGAAAGAGCGTAATAGTTCTATCAAACTATGCTATAATTACTAGTATCCTTATGGATATCCCTTGGGCTTGAGTTAAATATAATTCTGTCAAGTAGCAATTCAAATTCTTGCCCATATCCATATACTTAAAGGACACCGCACTAAAGAGCTCATACTTACGTTTAAGCGAATGAGAAGTGCTGTCTAGAATATGTAAGCTACATAGCTACCTAGCCTACCCATAGCTACCACGCCTTCCTAGTATAGGTCGTCCAAGTAGGATTCTTATAAATTGTAGATGGAAAGATATATTTTTATCAATTAACTAGGTTTGTTTACTTCTCGGTCGTTCAATGACTATATTAATTCGCTTAAAAGTATGTATACCTTTTATATTATGGATTTAATGTAAACTTTTCTGTGGGTCTAAATGTGTTTAGTAGCTGTAAATCTGGATTAAAGAAAAGAAAGCATCTCTATAGCAAATCGATTTGGATATAATTAAGTATGAGGTGTAATATGATGAGCTTTAAGTAAGTGGCTAGGTGTAGATGTACCTTTTCGATTGAGTTATACCTAGGTACGTACAGGCTGATATATCTTTCTAGATTCAGGAGTCAGGGGTAAATCGATTGATACCTTAGGTATTGCGACTTCCATGATTTTGTACTTATATAGAACTCAAAGTCAATTCCGGATCACATAGTACTCTATAAGTGAATATAATCAGGCGTGAGTTGCTTACCATTCTAATGAATCCCGAGCCTCTTTGTGTATATTATATAGTACATTTGATTGTGATTAAACCAATTGCCCTTTACTTGATCAAATACTGGTCAGTGGCCTAGAAATGGCATATTCCCAGATTCAACGGGACCGTTATAAAAAATTCTACCTGCGTAAATATTTCTATGAGGCGGGTCCATTCACGGCAATTTCCCCCTCGATCCTTTTTGATCGATCTACGAACTAAACCAAACAAGCCTACTTGTACTGTTTACTTTTCAAGATTGTTCTTCTTCAAATTGTTATTATGGCACAGTGGAAATCATTAACCAGCCATTTTTTTATAAGCTAAATATATATTTTGGGAGAGATTAGGGGTTATCGTGTCATGTTTATGGATCTGTTTCAGCCACCATATGTAAGCATGGTGTGAGGATGAGGATGAGCCTAGCTGTATTTGGACGTGTGTTTGGGTCAAGTGTAATTATGGTTGCATGAAAGCTTATACTAAAACATCTCAATATATGAAAGGTAAACAAAATTGTCATATCAACATGATGGTTGATATGTATGCTTTGAGTAAATGCGCAATAATGCTTGTGCCGATATCCATATGATATAACTGGAGCTGTCTCTTGGGCCGACACTAACCAAAGATTCTGTAGTTATGGTTATGAAGAGATATAAGATTCATTTATAAGCGGTTTGATTAATCATATTTTTAAAGAATTATTTCTAAATTAATTAAGAGGCTCTCAGGACCTAGTTACAAAAATAAAACTACAGAGAAGGACATGATTGTGAATAAGGGGATACATATATCTGAAGCAGAAATTATTATTTTTAAGCTTCAACAATTAATTTGATTGGGATAGAACTTGAAATTAAGTTGTAATCAATCTCAAAAAGCAATTCTAATTAAAATTTGAGTCTATGAAAGCGTATCAAATATACCAAATGATTGAAATTTAGATTCCCCTTTAGAAAGAAGACTGCTTTTTGATATCCGCAATTTTGATTTGGATCTCAATCTATACAGTCCGTCAAATATCATGTTAATACCTATCTTTAACAGAAGATTATGAGGTTAATTAAATTTTAATCATGGTCATAGAAAATTTCAATGAAACTGACTAAATACTTTAGGCTGATTCATGAATATGTTCAAGTTTGCAACCAAATCTTAATTGGAGATTGATTTGAGAGATCCACACAGGTTCAGAAGTGCTCCCAAGGTTTCAACACTAATTCCTTAAAAACTAAACTACTTCATAAGATTAGCTAGTTAGCATGAAGAGAATAATTGATCAAAACAATTTTTTAGATCCAAACTTCAGGGCCAATTTTAAGATCCTCCCAGCATAATTACAGAACTTGATGTCCCTACAATTACAGTTAATAAACTACAATAACTGAACCCTACAATACTTTAATATAATAATCTTATGGTATATTTATAACCATAAGATGTTTTCTGATTAATTTCGTTTAATGGGCAACTAGACACAAGAATATGTATCATATGCAGTTATTTCCAAAGTTAAGACAAATCTAACAAATATAAGAGAATTCGTATGACCAAGATTTTCATTAAATTAAGTATTGAAAAGCAAAAACTATACTGGGAAAACCAACCTAAAAAAGTAACACAATATGCAAAAATTAAGGAGGAAAATGAAATTATGAACTAAAAATGCTTCAGGATTCAAAACTCTTGTTCAATTCACTTAAAACATCAACACCACCATTGGCCCTACCATTATTTCTTCTTACGTTCCTGTTTCCTCTATTATACGTAGTGCTCCAACCAGTTTGTTGCTGTTGTTGCTGTTGTACTGGTTGTTGTTGCTGTTGGGGAGTTTCTGGTTTGAAAATTGTAAATCCAGGCTTTTTGCCAATTGCCTGCTGCTCTAATTCCTTAAATTTAGCAGCCATTATCCTTTCTATTTCTTCACTATTAAAATCATTAATTGATTTATAAAATATGTTCTTTCTTTGAATATTGTAAGGAGGGTTAAAGCTTTGTTGTTGAGGATAAGCTGAGTATTTCTTTATACCACGATGTTGATCCTGCTGTTGCTGTTGCCATGACTTGTTAGACATTGCTAGAGGAGGGGAAGGTGCAATGCTGGGAGTTCTAGTCGTTGTAGGTGCTTTTACTTGTCTTCTCGTGTCTCTCTCTAATTCAGCTCCAAATTCCGAAGAACAGCTCGCTTGATGCTTACGTCAGCGCTAATATCACCAGCCGATAAGTGTGATGGAGGTCACAATTCTTTATTTCTGGAACTTCTTTAGCTGGTACATACTGCGATTCACTCCTCAAACTTCCCCAACAAACGCAAATTTACACTCCTTTCGCCATGTGTATGATGAACCCAAAACACATTTACAGTCACGACTCAGACTCCCTACGTCCTGCTAACATAGACGACTCTTTATTAGACAACGCTATCATGTCCTATCCAACTACCACCTCCGAGAACGACAACAACAACAACAAAGACTCGACAGACTCAACTCCACAGTATTTATCCTTTGAATCGGTTGAATTCGACCCAAGTTTGGACTTGACTAACATGGATCAGTATCAACCAAAAATCTACAAAGTTGTTCCAGTTTACGAAAAGGTGAATGACTCAGCTAGCTTATCAAACGGTGGCGTCCGCAATGATAACAACAATACCGCTCCTCCTGCTTACGATGAATTATATCAACAAAAACAGGCTGGTGAAAAGCTACCTGATTACAATGATTTAGAAAGGTTAGAATCTGGTGAATATCCAGAAGTTGAGCAAGATGAAAATGATGAAAATGAGTCTCCAAAACGTTCGAAGGCTGCTTGGTTCCATTATTTTGTTTTGTGGTTTATAATCTTTTACTTCTTAACGTCGGCCGATGATTATTCTTCAGGTTGCTCGATGGATGACGAACAAGAATATTTAGATACCCAGGAGGCTTTTGTTAACCAAATGCCTAGTACTAGATATAATTTAGGTAATATTGTTTACTCACTTTCTACTTCTGGAGATGAAATGGAAGATCCAGATACTGTTGTCATCATCACTTGGAATGATTAGAATTAATTCACTAAACACCCCTTTTTTATTTTTATCAACTAGTTATCTTTTATTTCTATCAAGAATTGAAAACTGTTGTCATCTCCAATTTAGTCGCTTATACACTCACTCACTCTTTGTTTTCGTGGTTTTTGGTTTTATTACATTCAAATGCACCGACTTTTTCTTTGTTTTTCTCTCAAAACTTTATTAATCTTTGAACTGACTATCATCTATATATTTGGATTTTTTATAGCATTTAGTTTTTATTTTATTCTCCCGTTTTGTTGATGCTTTTTTTGGTATTTTGTTTTATTTTTTTTATTATTATTTATCTACTCTATTCGTGTTTCTTTTTGTCTTCTTTCTTATTGAATCTTAATAAATTGTATTAGCTTAATTTATTTCATAAATATCACTTACAATTTATAATTTTTTCCTAAATAAATAAACCGAAAATCTCAGATACAAAATAACAAATAATAGTATGTATGGAAGGCCAACCAGTAACTTATAACTTAGAAGTCAAGCCTAAGTACTTAGCATGATGAGCCGAATGTTCTTTAACAAAAGAGGAAATAAAATAATAAGAATGATCGTAACCGTCGACCACCTTGGATTCAACCAAGCCTTTCAAAATAGAATCTTCACTGGCTTTCACCAAAGAATCAGGTCTCAATTGATTATCTCTAACATTGAAAGGATCTTTGTTACCAGTATGGTATAAGATTGTAGTTTTTGGACCATCATACTTTTTGATTAATTCAACTGGATCATATTCTAACCATTTAGATTTATCTGAACCTAAATAGTTACCAAAACATTTCAAACCCCAAGGACATTCTGAAGGATTACAGATTGGGGCAAAAGCAGAGACAGACTTGAAATAGCCTGGATTTTTCAAATAAAACATTAATGCACCAAACCCGCCCATTGAATGTCCAGTCACTGAAATATTCTTGAAATCTAATTGTGAATATTCAGCATCTAAACTTGGTAATAGATCCTTCAAAATATATGAATACATGTTATAATTTTTGGTCCATGGCCCATTAATTGAATCCACATAAAAGCCAGCACCAGTACCAAAGTCCCAAGATTCATCTTCACCTTCAATACCGGCACCTCTTGGTGAAGTATCTGGGAAAACGACTGCAAATCCATATTCATTAGCATATGGCTGCCAATTTGCCTTTTCTGAAGCATTATTTGGGGTACAAGTTAAACCAGATAAATATAATAAAACTGGTAATTTCGTGGTTGGTGAATCAAAGAATTGTTTTGGTAAGTAAACGTTAACATCCATTTTAGTCTTGGTGGCCGATGATTCATGTGATAGTTTGACTAATTTACCACCATGAGAGGCGATTTCTGCTTCTGTTTTGAAAACCATTCTTATTTAGTTAATTTTTGAGTAATTGTCTGAGCAATCGTTAATTGAGCAAAATCAATAAGTGAATTTGAAAAGTTGAGGAGAAATACCAAAGTTTAAGTACTTTCATCCTAAGGATTGTATTACCGAATTTGGAAATGCGGAAATAGCTCTATCGGAAAACGGTGGGTATCAGTTGGAGTAGGTTGGTGCACGATATTCGACGCATCTAATGGATCGATCGACCTAACCAAATCAAACTCAAGCCACACAGATTGGAAAATTTGATTTTGCGTGTGCTGCTCAAAAATAATTTTTTTTACAATTTTTTTTTTATTAAATCTTATATAGATCCTGTACATAAATAGTTTTTCACTAAACCACTTTTCAACAGGTTCAACTTCTACAGTTCTTACTTTATATCAAGAGTCAAACTATTTAGCATTTTTATTGCATTTCTATAATACCACTTTAAATTTTGTTTCTATTACCTTTAATACCGTTACTACTTTCAGATATATACCAGATAAGAATATTTAAAGATGCAACTAACTTGGAAAGATATAGCAACAGTTCCATCATCTAACGAGATGTTAGATATTGTTTTGAACAGAACACAAAGAAAAACACCTACTGTGATTAGAGTTGGTTTTCAAATTCAAAGAATTAGAGCATTCTATATGAGAAAAGTGAAGTTCACAGCTGAAGGATTTACTGAAAAGTTTGATGATTTATTAAAGGGTTTCCCAAATATTAATGATTTACATCCTTTTCATAGAGATTTAATGGATACATTATATGAGAAAAATCATTATAAAGTGTCATTAGCTGCTGTCTCTAGAGCTAAGACTTTAATCGAACAAGTTTCCAGAGATTATGTTAGATTATTAAAATTCGGTCAATCTTTATTCCAATGTAAGCAATTGAAAAGAGCTGCTTTAGGTAGAATGGCTACCATCACTAAGAAACTAAAAGACGCTTTTGCTTATTTGGAACAAGTTAGACAACATTTAGGTCGTTTACCATCCATTGATCCAAACACCAGAACTTTATTGATTTGTGGTTACCCTAACGTTGGTAAATCCAGTTTCTTAAAATGTATCACTAAAGCTGATGTTGAAGTTCAACCATATGCTTTCACCACCAAGTCTTTATACGTTGGTCATTTTGATTACAAATATCTAAGATTCCAAGCTATTGATACTCCAGGTATTTTAGATAGACCAACCGAAGAAATGAATAACATTGAAATGCAATCAATTTATGCTATTGCTCATTTAAGATCTTGTGTTTTATATTTCATGGATTTATCCGAACAGTGTGGTTTCTCAATTGAACAACAAGTTAAATTATTCCATTCTATTAAACCTTTATTTGCTAACAAATCAGTTTTAGTTGTTATCAATAAGACTGATATTATTAAAATTGAAGATTTAGATCAAGAAAGACAAGCTTTAGTCCAAACTGTTATGGAAGTTCCAGGTGTTGAAATCATGGAAACATCCTGTTATCATGATGAAAATGTTATGCAAGTTAGAAACAAGGCCTGTGAAAAATTATTAACTGCTAGAATTGAACAAAAGTTGAAGGGTACTGCTAGAGTTAACAACGTTTTGAATAAAATTCATGTTTCCACTCCAAAATCAAGAGGTGATGACATTGCTAGAGAACCATTCATTCCAGATGCTGTTAAATTATTAAAGAAATATGATGCAAATGATCCGGAAAGAAGAAGATTAGCTAGAGATATTGAAGCTGAAAATGGTGGTGCTGGTGTTTATAACAACAACTTGAAGGAAAAATACATTTTGGATGATGATGAATGGAAGAATGACGTTATGCCAGAAATTTTAGATGGTAAGAACGTTTATGATTTCTTAGATCCTGAAATTGCAGCTAAATTACAGGCATTAGAAGAAGAAGAAGAAAGATTAAACCAAGAAGGTTTCTATGATTCTGATGAAGAAGAAATGGAAGATCCAGAAATTGAAGACATTAAAGAAAAAGCTTTATGGATCAGAAATAAACAAAAGATGATGATCAATGAAGCCAGATCAAGAAAAGCCTTAAACAACAAAGCTTTGATGCCAAGATCTAAAGTTACCAAATCTTACAATGAATTGGAAGATCATATGTATCATGTTGGTCATGATGTCACCAAGTTAAGAGAGAAAAGATCTGCTTCTTCAAAGAAATACAAAGCTTCAGGCTCGGATATCCTAAGAGCATCGACTGGTGAATCTGGTCCAAGAAGATCAAGTAAACCAATTAGACAAACCGATAGATTACACGATGGTTTGACTGATGGTGCTTTAAGATCTCAAGCAGAAAGAATTACTAAATTGGAAAGAAGAGAAAGAAATAGAAATGCTAAAGCTGGTGAATCTGATAGAAGAACAACTGCTGCCTTACCTAAGCACTTGTTCTCTGGTAAGAGAGGTATGGGTAAGACTGATAGACGTTAGTATTGGATTTTTTTCTTCGTAATTTATTCATTATACATTAGTATTTTTTTTCTATAATTGCTTTATTATTTCATCATTTTCTTGTAATATTCCGTACGATTGTGTTTTGTTTTTGTTTTTTTCTCTTTTTTATTTAATTAAAGGGCTTCGATTTATTATCCTTGTAATGATTTATATGTATTTAGATATTTAAAAGGGATTTCAAGAGAATATATTTTGTATGCACATGAGTTTTAAAGCCATAAAATTAACGGGAAGGAGAATAATATATATATATATATATAGCAGTATGTAACAATTAATGTAAGAGTAAAGCAAGGACAAAAAGAGAGAATAAATATTAAAAACAAACATTAAAAAACAAAGACAGCAAATCAAGTATAGATTCGGTAATATGCGTGATAAGATCAAACATCATCTTCCACTTTCTTGTTATTGCGATGTAACCGGTGTTCATAAAATGCAAATATTAAAGCAAGGCAAACACCCAAGCCACTCAATCCCATACCTGTATAAAAAGCGTATCTAATAACTTCAAAAGCTGAATGACCCTTTTCACTCTCATAATATTCAACGGTACCAGCAATACCTAATCCAACAGAAATAGAATAATTGACAGCGGTATTAACTAAAGAAGCAGCAGCACCTTGATGTCTTTTAGGTAAGGCATTTGATAAAATCATAATACCAGAAGGGAAACTAGTATCCATACCGCAAGAACAAATGATTAAACTTGGAAACTTCTGAGCCCAATAAATTTGACCTCTTGGTCTTAAACCACTTAATAACAAACCACCTTCAAAACAACACATTGAAACAACCATGATTAATGAAGTTGGAACAATTGGCAAGATTTTACCCGTCACTATACCAGCAAACATACCAGCAAAAGAAGCTGGAATGAATTGAACTGCAGCTATAGTTATTGTTAAACCTAGAATTTCATAAGCAAACTTAAAAGTATAAAACAACCAAACACCAAAACTTGACCAACCCAATGATATGCAAGCTAATGTAAACAAGATTTCGGCATTCAGGGGTGGAACTAATGGATAAGCTGCCTTTTTTTCTAGAAGGCAGAACACAACTATTGCAATAGCACCCACTATTAATAACACATAAACATAAACTGTGTCCCATCCAACAACTGGCCCATGATTTAAAGCAAAATTGATTAACACTAATCCAATAACACCAGTAACAGAACCCCAAGGATCAAACATTTCAACTTTCACCTTTTTAGGTTTCGAGCCTATGTCCGTAGGAATAATGAAATGTGAAGCTATAGCAATAAAGATACCCACAATAGCAGTAACATAGAATTGCCATCTCCAGTTGGTCAACTGAGAAAACAAGGCATCAAACAAAGCACCAGTAACAAACCCACCTGGGGCAACACCACCAAACACAGCAAACGCCATATTTTTCTCGGGACCATTAGGGAAATAATGACCCATCAAACCTAAAGCGTTAGGAACTGCAGCTGAAAACGCCAAACCTTGCATTGCTCTACAAATATCAAAGAATTCGACAGATCCAGAATAATAGGAAATACCAGCTAATAATGACCAAACCGATAACATGAAATAAGAAGCTATATAAATTCTTTTGTAACCCAATAAATCACCAAATCTACCAGAGATTAGAATGAAAGTACCCATAGTTAATGAAAATGCAGCTGTCATCCATGATATTTCACCAGCTTTATCAGCGATATTAAAATCCTTGGCTATGAAATTAGAAGAAACAACTGTTTGTGACATGACAGCTTGAGATAACAACTGTGTTAAAGCCATTAGCAAAACAAATAAGATTTTTCTGGGTTTAGAAATTTCCTCAAATGATGGATGTGGATCTAAGTGAATTAAATGCTCATCATCAACGATACTTCGTTCATCGTAATGTAATTTTTGACCATCATAAATTTCCATTCCTATTTCACCGTTGGTATTGACTGGGTAAAATTCTTTAATCTCATCAGAATCCAAAGGTTGCTCATGTTGTTGTTGGTGTTGATGTTGGTGTTGGGACATCGTGTAATATCAAAGAGTGCTCTGTGTTCAGTTCACTCACCTCACCTGCATTTGAATAAAGAAGGAAGAGCTGTAGTTTATGAGGAAACATCAACATATAAATACGATCTAGCTAGTAATCTAAGCACGTCTCGTTTCGTTTTGCTTTGTTGAAAACTCTAGTCGATCGAAAAAAATAATATCGGTTCGAAGTATCGCTTATCGGCTTTTCCTCTTTCCTAATTCACCGTAGGCACTTATCCGACAGCAGGGTTTTCGGGGCTCACCGGCGTGTATTCCCAATCCGTCTCTGTTTCCCGAACCTTTCTCCGATAATCGACGTCTGATCGACCTTCCGTCGTCTTTTACTTCGGCCAATTTTCCCGAATTACAGCGAATAGGAAAATGAGAAAGTCAGCGAGAACTTAAATCAAAGATCATAATTAAGTGGAAAATAAAAATAGGATTAATTGAGCATTATAAAAAGCCTGTATCTCCTTGGTGGCCATAAATTTTATATTATTCTTATCTGTCTTTAGAGACCAGAATTATCAAGATGATGTTTTCCAAAAATTTGTTCAATTCATTAAGACCCATTGGTTCACAATTAAGAACCAGAAACGTTCAGTTTATTAGAACTAACAGAAACTTGCACTCAATATCCTTTACTGGATCAAGCAGCAACAATAATAGAAACACACTGTTAGGTTTATCAGTACTAGGTTTAACTTTATACACTTCTTCTTCATTATTACAATCAAAAATTGAAAATGATACCAAATCAGTCCCCGAAGCCGATCCAACGTCAGTCATGGTTGATTCATCAGTTGATGCATTTCCAATTGAAATCAAAGATTTGTTGACCACTCCAGTTCAATTAATTGGTACTGGTGTTAGAACAGTTACTTTCATGAGAATGAGAGTTTACGCATTAGGTTTATATATTTCATCTGATGATTTGTCATTGGTTAAGAGAATCTGGCATTCAAAATTCTTGGAAACAATTTATCAAAGTGAAGATAAATCTAAAAGTCATGTTGACAGTTTAAGAGAAGCATTGGACAAGCCTGAGATTTCCGATATTTTAGTTGATAATTTATTGAATTCTGGTGTTAGATTAACTGCCCGTATTGTTCCTGTTAGAAACACCGATTTTAATCATTTACGTGATGGGTTAACAAAGACAGTTAGAGCAAGTGAGTTATATAAGAAACTAATTAAAGATGAAGATGGATCAGATGCAAAAATATCCGCTGGGTTACATGAATTACGTGATGTGTTTAACTCAAGAAGAACCACAGCTGCTACAAATTCAAATTTAATATTAGAAACTATTGAGGGTGGCAAATTGAAAATATCGTTTCAACAATATACTAAAGAGGGAGGGCATCATGAGCCAAAAATTGTTGGTATTGTTGAAGAACCATTGATTTCTAAGCTGTTGTTTTCTGGTTATTTGAATGCTAAAAGACCAATGTGCGAGGCTGCTAGAACTTCTGCTGTTGGTTCATTAATTAGTTTGTTCTAATGCTGGGACTGTATTTATTTTTTATTTGTGTATATTTATTTTTTCTGGTATATAGCTAACACCCAATTTACAAAAAGATATTTATTTGAAATACATATTGCGTAGTATCTAGTACTTAGTTTTTAGTAGCTAGTTGTGAGTTATATAGTCCTGCCACATATTCTTGTTATTCAAATTATCAATTGATACAGTGACTCTTTTACGAGTATCAGTCATTTATTTATACCCAAATTCTGGAAGACATGGGAAGAGCATGAAAATGAGTCAACCCCTGCCCCTTAGATGATCAGCTTAAATACTGGCCACCGCGCACTGTATCAACGTTATCATGCATGGTGGATACCTAAGAAATTGAACCTTTCATAAATTCCACCAAATAAGCATTAATAATGTTGGTTGTGGATAAAAACAAGGACTTTACTAGCTCAATTCAAAATTTGGAAAATCAAGAGAATAAATTATTGGAGATTATCAAATTAGAAGAAGAGACTCTGTTCTATAAGGTTATGGAAGAATTACCAATTGAAATAATATACAATGTTTGGAAATACATCATTTTTACTACTTTTACAATTCCTGAAATTATAGAATTATACAACAATGACAACTACAACACTAATGACAACAGCAATAAGGACATTCAATTGATCATCTCACTTTTATTCTCCGAATCAACCTTCGCCATCAACCACAACGCATCCGTTCCAAACACCACATCATCAATCGAATCATTATCCATATTATTAACCCCGTCCCAAGTTCCAACATTCTTGGAATTTCTCATATCAAACAAAATTAAAGCTAAACGGTTAGACATAGTAAATTACCTACCTACAGTGAAGATGACAAACTGTCTTGATGATTGTTTTAGAGAAGTCTATTTTTATTTTAATTTGAGGCCATTTGAAAAATTACGCATCATGAATTATAATTCTTTGGTTAAAGGGATTACTTCTAGATCGATCGAGTTGTTGACTGATATAACGACCAATGCTATGGAACATGCTGATCAGCAACACGATGGATTAAGATTTGTTTATTTTAAATTAGACGATTACTCTGTGCCTGAAGTATTAACAATAAAGGATTTTGAGTCATTGCAGTTATGGATATCATTAAATAGACACCCAAAGAAATTAGTGTTAGATATCCAAGGATGCCGCACTATTCCTGATCAAGTCATTGATTTTTTAGTTAAGGTAGATAAAACCAATTTTGAATTGGATTTAAGATACCTAACTGAAACCAATTATTCAGAGTCATACATAGAAGAAGACAATTCGGATCGGAACGGCTACTTTGATCCATTTGATGTTAAATTAGAAGAAAGCTTTGATAGTCAACGTCATTTAGGCATAGGTAACTACATCCATGAACACTCGTTCAGAAAGAAACTGAGACTTTTGAATAATTGGATAACGTCATTAAGTTATCATTGTGATAATGAATCCGATGAGAGTATTTTACTGGTCAATTCCTGCATCAATTTGAAATGTCTTTCGATAAATTCGGATTTGTACAGACAAGAGAAAATAATAGCCAACGATATCACAACTTTACATCAGTTGAACATTTCATTGACTAATTTCTATAATTTACAACATTTGGACTTATCTTACATTATAGTGCCAACCAGGGACTCCATTAAAGCATCTGATTTCAACAATGATTTCTTTTCAGAGTTGGATAATTTATATAGTTTAAGGCTTCATGATTGTTTGTTCCAAAATCAATATGTTACACTTCCACAGAATCTATCAGTTTTAGAAATATCAAAGAGTAGAAATTATTACAACTTGCCTTTCATTTCAAACCGTTGTAGCGAGTTAAAGTCGTTGTCTTGTGTTCGTGTGTTTTTGGATTGGTATGGATTTGATGATTCAAGTGATCTGAACGAATTCCAATATTTTATTTGGTCTTTACCTTTATCGTTATATGAATTGAAGATTGAAGTTGGTTATAAAAGCGGCGGTAAGAAATTTTGTGAATTCAACAAAGTTTCTTTAGTTAATTTAGTTGAGTTGGTGGAATTGGAATTAGAATTGAGCAATGTTCACTTTGACTTTTTCGATTTTGCTCAATTGCCTAAGAAACATTTGAAGAAGTTAAAAGTCAATGTTGGAAGTTCGAGAATTAAAGGGGAGTTTCCTGAACTGTTGAAAGAACTGATTATTAATGAAAAACGAGTATATTAGTATACCTTCTGTTTTTGTACATCTCACAGTTTTGGTTTAATAGCTAACAAAGGGTACTCGTTTTGTCAGTAGTATTTGCTAGTGTATAAGGATAGTTGTTATGTAGCTGAACCAGGGCCCTTTGGCTTGCCAGCACTGGCCCTTCTTTGAGATAGAGTTGTTGGACTAGTGACAGTAGGACTAGTGACAGTAGGACTACAGGCATCCGGCCGGAGTTTTTCTTGATCTTATATATGTGTGATTCAGCCTTTGTTTATTTTCAGCCATAACAGAGCTACCGGAGATGGGCCTTCATTCTTCAAGCGGCTACCAGCGGATAGCGGATCACCGTCCGGGGTCTGCACGTTTTGCTGTGCGGTGCTCCCAGCCTGTGAATGAGTGCATAAACCGGATACTGTTCGGAAACCGGAGGGTGACGAGAGGGCCACCCCACAAGCTTAATTCCTCGAGCGATCGCTTATAAATCTTACAAATCCCATGGTCACCCTGTACGGTACGTTTGCTTATAAATTATATGGCATGAGACAACCCGAGACAATTAATAGAGGTAAATCCAAATCATGAGACAATACACGATGATTCAGTCGTGACTCTCGTAAGGGCGTGTAAGATACCGCAAACGGACTTGAGCTGCTTACATAAGAAACTTAGGAATATACGCAGCGCCGGGGTCCACCTCACTCCAATAACGAAATAATTGGGAATCTCCGGGGCCCAGGCATCGGATCTAGTTCAGAGACAGCTCTTTAGTATGGGTAAAAGGTGGGTGTTGCAATTGGCTGAAACACTACACAATCCAGATGACCATCCATCAGGCCAGACAATAAATACCTCTGCTTTTCCTCTTCTTTTTGCAAATGGGCTACACGGTTAGATCTCCTTCTTCTTACTTCATAACCCTTCCTCTTCACCACGCTGCGATGTCCGAAAAAGATCAAACCATCAAGACTGATTTAGTTACCTTGACTAGATTCATTCTAGACGAACAAAAGAAATATGCACCAACTGCAACTGGTGAATTGACCTTGTTGTTGAACTCCTTACAGTATGCTTTCAAATTCATTGCCCACACTATCAGAAGAGCAGAATTGGTTAACTTAATTGGTTTAGCTGGTGCCACCAACTCGACTGGTGATGACCAAAAGAAGTTAGATGTCATTGGTGATGAAATCTTCATCAATGCAATGGCAGGATCTGGGAATGTTAAAGTTTTAGTCTCTGAAGAACAAGAAGATTTAATCATGTTTGAATCAAATGAAGGTTCCTACGCTGTTTGTTGTGATCCAATTGATGGTTCTTCAAACTTAGATGCTGGTGTTGCTGTTGGTACCATTTTTGGTGTCTATAAATTACAACCTGGCTCTCAAGGTTCAATTAAAGATGTTTTAAGACCGGGTACGGAAATGGTTGCTGCCGGTTACACTATGTATGGTGCCTCCGCTCATTTGATGTTAACCACTGGTCATGGTGTTAATGGTTTCACTTTAGATACTCATTTAGGTGAATTCATCTTGACCATGCCAAATTTAAAAATTCCAAAAAGTAGAGCTATCTATTCTGTCAATGAAGGTAACTCCTATTTCTGGGCTAAAGAAGCTCAAGACTATGTTGCTTCTCTGAAATTACCTCAAGCTAACGGCAAGCCATACTCTGCAAGATATATTGGTTCTATGGTTGCCGATGTTCACAGAACTTTATTATATGGTGGTATATTTGGATATCCAGCCGATTCTAAATCCAAAACCGGTAAATTAAGAGTGCTTTATGAATGTTTCCCAATGGCTTTATTAATGGAAGAAGCAGGTGGTGCAGCCGTTAATGATAAAGGTGAAAGAATCCTAAACTTCACACCAAAGAAAATCCATGAAAGATCCGGTATCTGGTTGGGTTCCCCTGATGAAATCAGCAAATTATTGACGTTTGTTAAAAAAGATTAGATTAGAAAAAAAAGGAAAAAATGGTGGATGGTGAAATTGATCTTTAAAAATGGGCTTTTCTAGTGTAATTTGTTTTATTTTGTTTATTTGTTTTATTCCATTGACTTTATGGCACGAGTATTTATATTTATAATTTGTTTACGATTTATATCGATAAACGATGATCAATCGATCCAGTTAAATTAATCCAGTACATAGAACCAAGAAATTGGAATGAAATCATAAAGGTCGTGCGCGAGTGAATCCCTTAGGTGTTCTTTTGACACTGGACATCGAGTTGAGTTGAACTCTGAGACATCTCGTGGACGTGTAATTCTACTTTCCTCCTTCTTCAGTGATTTAAGCTCTCCCCTACCTTTCAACATCATCATCAGCTTATCTTAGTACATCATATCCCATCTCCCATAATGAGTTGTATGTCCTTGTTCAATTCCATCTATTTATCATTATTCTTTCCTATTTTTTCACTTTGACCGATATACTAACACGTTTCTTTGGAAAAAAAATTGGTCAACCATGAAATTGACAATTTTCGTTCCATATTTTACGTTTTTACAGTCCGTGTGTTGGATCTAGTGAAACCTTTCATTCCTTACCTTCCTGAGGTCATTGCACCTGAAAGAAAAGTCCCATTCAACCAAAAGTTGATGTGGACAGGTGTCACATTATTAATTTTCTTAGTTATGTCTGAAATTCCATTGTATGGTATCACTTCAAGCGAATCATCTGATCCTTTATATTGGTTAAGAATGATGCTGGCTTCAAATAGGGGTACTTTAATGGAATTAGGTATTTCTCCAATTGTTACATCTGGTATGGTTTTCCAATTATTACAAGGTACCCAATTATTAACAGTTAATACTGAATCTAAGGACGATAGAGAATTATTACAAATTTCTCAAAAGTTGTTTGCCATCATCTTGTCCGTTGGTCAAGCCACTGTTTATGTTTTAACCGGTATGTACGGTAGACCAGGTGATTTAGGTGCCGGCGTTTGTTTATTATTAATTTTACAATTGGTCTTCGCTGCAATCATTGTTTTATTATTAGATGAATTGTTACAAAAAGGTTATGGTTTGGGCTCTGGTGTTTCATTATTCATGGCCACCAACATTTGTGAACAAATCTTCTGGAAATGTTTTGCGCCAACTACCGTTAATAGAGGTAGAGGTTCAGAATTTGAAGGTGCTATCTTGGCATTTGTTCATTTACTGTTCACCAAGAAATCCAAGAAGGCTGCTTTATTAGATGCGTTCTACAGAGATAATGCTCCAAATATGTTCCAAGTTTTGGCCACAGTTCTTGTTTTCTTCTCTGTTATTTACTTACAATCATTGAGAGTTGAATTACCAATTAAATCAACTAGACAAAGGGGTCCTTATGGCATGTACCCAATTAGATTATTCTATACTTCCAACATGCCAATTATGTTACAAAGTGCCTTATCTTCAAATATTTTTATTATTTCTCAAATGTTATACTCAAGATTCCCAAACAACATTGTTATCAAATTATTAGGTTCATGGGGTCCAAAACCAGGTAGTCAACAATTATTTGCCACATCCGGTATTGCATATTACATGCAACCACCATTATCTTTAACCGAAGCTTTATTAGACCCAATCAAGACTGCTATCTATATTGTTTTCGTCTTAGGTACATGTGCATTCTTCTCTAAGACCTGGATTGAAGTGTCTGGTTCATCTCCAAGAGATGTTGCAAAGCAATTCAAAGACCAAGGTTTAGTTATTGCAGGTCATAGAGAAACTTCAGTTTACAAAGAATTAAAGAAGATCATCCCAGTTGCTGCTGCTTTTGGTGGTGCTACAATTGGTGCTTTATCTGTTGTTAGTGACTTATCTGGCTGTTTAGGTTCTGGTACTTCTATCTTATTAGCCGTTACTACCATTTACGGTTACTATGAAATGGCTGTTAAAGAAGGTGGTTTAGTGAAGAATGTCAGTAGTGGTTTTTCTGATATGATGTAAGTAAGTGATAAATTTTACATGCATAGATCTATCTATTCCCATCTATACAACATAACTCAGTTACACAATTTTTAGCAAAACAACAACAAAAAAAAAAAGATTTATAGATTCTATCCGCTCCCAACCAACCCTTAGCTAAAAATCACGTATTATCTTTCTTATTTTTATTGTTATCATTTCAACTACTCTTTTTGGTTTTTAAATATTTTTTCTTACTTGTATTCTATTGATATAATACTACGTCTTTTGATTTATACTGTATTTACCGTGATCTGCGCATCAGAAAGTCGGTTTCTGTCGACTCGTCGGCTCGACGACGATAAATATTTCAAAGAAGGGCGCACGCTCACTCGCGTAAATAATATACAATAAATACCATTTAACTGCACCTAACTCTTCCTTCGTTTGGTAACCAAGCATAACAGACCATGGCCCCATCAAACCCATCCAAAAGAATAAGAAACATATCCGTGTCTCGTCCGATAATCTACGGAAATACAGCAGAAAAAATCTCCGAGATAAATCCACTCCCAGCAAATGCACCATCTGAAAACTCACACACTTGGAAAGTATTCGTTGCTGATCCGTTAGGCAACGATTTATCACATTACATTAAAAAAGTGGTTTTCAAACTACACGACACATACACTAATCCCACTCGATCCATCGAGAGTCCTCCATTTGAAGTGAAAGAGTCCGGGTGGGGTGAGTTTGAAATCGTTATTAAGATATACTTTAATCCAGACTGTGGTGAGAAAAATCTAACTTTGTATCATCATTTGAAATTACATCCATATCCCGCCGCCGAAGGTGGTTCTCTGGATGATGTCGTTCCCGATGTTACCGGCAAAGTGGAATCGATCTTGTATGATGAGATCGTTTTCAATGAACCTACCGAAAAAATGTTCAAGTTGTTGACACAGAGACCTGGTTCGTTGTTGCCTTATAAGAGTGATACAAACAAATTCACAAAGTATAATGAAAGACAGGAAATAGAAAGAATAGATGAAGCATTGGGAAAGATAGCAGAGCAATTAGAGAAAAGACAAGTTGAATTTAAGGCTCTTGATGAAGAGAGAAAGGAGATTGTTCAGTAATAGTTTTATATATAGGTAATGTTTATTGTGTGTGTGTGTATTATAATTAATGAATATATGGAAAGAAATAAAAAAAAATAAAAACTAGTAAAACAAAAGAATACGTATTATACAATCAAATAAATAAATTGGAGAGTTGTCGTAGCACCCTCGAGCCAAATTCAAATCAAATCAATGATTCAAATATCTCAACACATTTAATAAAACAGAATGTAAATTATTCTCTTCAGACAGATCATAAAAGACATTACAATCATAACCTAACCTAATTCGAATCTGTTCCAAACCAGCGAAATCGAAAACCAACACAGAAGTTAACGGATATATAGCACCACCTAAAGGATCTAGCAGTTTTAAAAACCTTGAAATTGAACCATCTTTATCTAATATTATAGGGAAGTTGAATCTATTGTTCTCTTTTTCATCATAGTGGGGAGTAACGGCTAAAAATCTTATTTCAGTATCATTATGATCCTCCAAGTCAGAAGCTGTTTTTAAAACATCAAATGAAGCTGGAATATTCAGATCATTACCATCAAATAAAAGCATAACTAAAGTATGATTCTTGAATCTAGTTCTAAAATAATTTTGAGTTTCCAAACTACTTAAATTTAATCTAGTGTTTGATTGTGGGGGTATTATAGTCAGACGGCCCTTACCATAAAGTATGTCGAAGATATCATCAACTCTTGGTTTGCTAAAATGTGCTTGTTTTATAATTATATCTGGAACTCTTCTGTTATTAAACGGTAAAGTTCTATGTTTGGTTTGAGAAAGAGGATTAAATAACGTAGGATCATTAATTCTGCATCTTTTAATTTTTTGGAAAGAGTATCCAGGTGCTGTGATTTCTGTTAAGACTGGTTGTTCTGTTAATGATGCTGAAGAAGGTGGCGAAACGTCATCGTGTGATCTCTTTCTTTGATTTATCAGATTAATAATTTGGAAAGTTTGCATGGTTTGAAAGATGGCAGCTAATTGCTATTAGAATTAAGAATATGAGGTGGAAAGCAAAGAAGTGAATTATTCTTGTAGAAATGGATGTGATGTGATGAGATGCAATGGCGGTTTGGGTGCCTTATAAAGATAAAGAAAAATAGCCAGAAGTTAGCAATTGGAAGTAATGACAGATAGAGGAGATGAAGAGGTGACCAAACGAGCGATCGGTTTGTCTGGGTGTGCCCTATGCCTGGATGGTGATCTGCCTTGCTTCAGAGAAGACAAAGCTTTTGTTCGTGTTTGGCGTCGCATTTTTCAAATTTCCATTTTCCAGTAATTTTCGGTAACTAATTGTAGGGCCAGCTCTGGCTTTTACTTAGTCATCACCGATCACCAAGAAGATGGCCCACCTGTGGAATGGAAATAGGAAAATAAGCAAGCACCGATTAGTAATTACACCTGCCCCACTGGCAGCTGATTGAGTGACCACTGTCCAGTGACCACTTATCACTTACTGAGGGACCACAATTCAGAAGCCATTGATGATGCATTCCCTCTGACCACGGCAGTCTTACTCCAATGCCAATATCCTTGCTCTTTTACCACCCACTCCACTCTGTTCTCCAATCCACCTCACTGCACTGCAAACTCCAGCTCAACTCACCTTGAGAGTGCCTTTTGAAGCAGATTCGACGAGACGAGTCGTGCGCGCCCAAATCACTCACCGATCCGATTACGTAAGGCGCTATAGCTTGTGACGTACCTTTCTCGTCCTCTCAACAAACACCTAGAAGCACTACGGGGTGACCCTTGCACACACAAACACCTCCCAACTCGCCTCGATACTAATCTCACCACCTCCAAACTTTCTAATATAAACGGCACACGAGGTAAGAATGGACAAGTCATTTTTAATAAGTGCTATGCTCTCTGGTAATCCCAACGATCCATCGATAAAACAGCCTGACCCGTCCCTAATCAGCACAATCAAAGTTCCCCAAATAGCTGAATTTGCAAACTCAAAAAAAGAATCAGATGCTCCAGTTGCTGCTAACTTGTGGCAAAAGCTAAACTGTTTATCAAAAGTTGGACTCTACTCAGATGTTGATTATTTTTCCGAAAATGTTTATTCTACGTACGTTGCAAATTATACAATATCTTCAAATATTTTGGGCCAGTTACAAGAGAATCCAGACACTATAACTTACCATATTGGACTGGTTCCTGATAGTTCAGACAAGGCAAGAACAGATTTTTTACAAAAGCCATTCCAAAGAGCTAGAGAAAATGATACAAAATCAATAAAATATGATGATCCAATCAAAAAGAGAATTTATGAATTAATAAATGAGAACGTCTTTAACACTGACAACTGGACCACTTCTTGTATTGAGGGCTTCAATTTTGATGCGGTGGTGTACAGACTGGCTCAATGCATAGCTATGTCTGGCTTTGATAAGAATTTATCCCTAGCTGAAACCGTTGGGTTACCTGAAATTAATGCTGCTATATTAAATGATATGGAATATGAAGATCTTGTTGAGACTTATGATACTATGGATACCTCAGATGATGTTTCCAATGGAACTCCCTGTTGTAATGTAGTGTTTATATCTGAACTCTGCTATTCTCAACTTGGTCAATACGGTGCCGATGCTTTAATATATGCTGTTAGATCATGTGGTAGTACAGTCCAAACTAATTATACAGCTGATAATCTAAAAAGCGTTGAAATGCATAAAGGTTTGTGGCAGGCTATGAATTACTTATTTGTTCTTTATTCCCAAATTGATGTTTGTGATAGATTCACCAATGCTTTATTTGCTGGTATTACAAGTGTTTTGACTGTGGAAGCTAGAACAGGCGAAGGTGCCTTGATGAGAGATTTCTTCAGGCAATATCATAAGAGTTTAACTCAACCAACTGGTGTGATGATTAGTATCGATATCAACCGTGGTACTTTATTACCCCTACCTTTAATAACGCCAGAATCAAATGTTCGTTTTGCCCATTCAATTGCTTTACTAGGTGCTGCTTTCGTTCAAGTTTCTGATCCTTGCTCTAAGCATATGAATGGTTATCCAACTATAAGTACGGTTAGTCCAACCAGCGCTTGTGACGATAATGGTGTCTTCATAGGTAAAGAAAATATATCACAAGCTTGGTTTGAACATAAGTCTAATCTAAAAACAGCTGTTCAATTAATGCTTGAAAACTGGACTAAGAATATGACTAGCTACTTTGATGCTCCTGCTCCAAGATCTTCAGATTTAATACTGATTCACGAACAAGCTTGGAAAACCTTTAAGCCTGTTGGATCTCATGTTGATAAATGTGTAATTGCTCCTTTTAATTGGATTGAACCAACTTCACTTATTAATCCTGACGAGGTTATAGTGAGTGGTTGTAAAGAAATTCAGTGGAATATTTTTGCTCCAAATGATGGTTCACAATATAAAATTCCTTCATTTGAATCTGACGTTGAAACTATCCAGTTTGACTTTAACAAAAATTATTTGTTGAAGTTTAAATATACATTATTAAGAAAAAATCCCTACTTGAAATTTTTACAGTTATGCCGACCTCAAGGTGCCACAACCTCGGTAATATTTGGTAATGCAGACATTGAAAACACTGCTTTATTCAGCAAAAAGGTGATCACATTACGTAAAAGGGATATCATAAGCACTTCATTAGATGGTAATTCATTGCTTTCAGATTTATTTTGGAATTGCTTGTGTGAATTTGGCGGGTTACCAGCTCCATGTGAAGCAATGTTTGATGGGCCTTCAGATGCTTACTTTCTAATTCTACCTTGGGATTCACCACTAAGAGCAGATATCCCAAGCACCGTTCTAGTTTCTGTTAATAGACCTACTGGTACAAGACCTAAAAGAATTTCCTCTCTAGATACTTTTGAGGTGTGTCGTTCTGCTACACACGCTGCTGAATCGATATCGAATCCACATTACTAACTACTCTTTTTCTACTATATTAACCTGCATTAAATAAAACTCTTTTTTATTTCATTTCTTAGATAACTACTAGCATTTTGCATATATTAAATAGGTGTATATAGATTGTGAACTAATTGTACTATTAAATCCCTTCAATATTTGGCGACAATCGCCCTTCTCTCGACAGTACGTATCGCACGCCCTCGCTTAGATTAATCAAATTAATTAGGTAATTCAGAGATGTTGCTGTTTCCTACTTGCAGTGGCAAAAAGTGCTCTTCAGCAAGACAGCCAGAACTGCATTTTCACAAGATGACATCAGACTCAACTTACTCACCCATAGTGGCCCTGTTTTTAACCAAGTTCGATGTCCATTCAGGCTACGATTTAAAATGGTTTAGGTCATTAGACAATAAAATTTACCCATCGAAAGGTCTTGAATTTAAAACTTTACCTTCTGGTTTACATGCTGTCGAAGCTGATACTATTTGCTTTTCTCAAGAAAAGACAGATATTAATTTGATTGATTCGAAATCGCCATTCTTGTATGGTTTGTCAGTGTTCAGACAAAATAAAGCAGCCCAAAAGGCAGATTCGGATAGTTCTGTTGATAGAGAACAAGTTAAACTATATTCATTAGGTATACTGATTGATCCTGATATGTTATCGCATAGTTCTGCTTCAGGTTTGGATACAACATGGAAACCTAAAGTTTATTCAGCTTGTTGGAGTTATAAAAATAAACTTTCTAAACTGATTGATCAATTTATGAAGTGTAATAATAATGTTGAAGAAGCTCAGTTTTATTCTAATTTCGAGTTGTTTTATGATGAGTTTAAATCAAAAATCTCCAATAATTCAACTTTGAATGAAAGAACAACTAAGTCAACTCAAAGATTGCTGACTGAGCAATTGACTGCCACTTTAACTTCGACTACAAAGGATTCACAACTCCCAAGAAAGGCAACTCCTGAAATTGAATCAAGTGGCTCAGAAAGTCCTAAATTTGTTGATGATGAAAGTTCTCCTGAATATGATAATAATGATCATATGATCAATTCAATACTTCCGTTATATCAAAAATTAGGTCCTTTAATCTATAAAATTTGGAAGTTATCATTGTTGCGTAAAAAAATAATAATGCATACACCACATAATCCAGCAACATTACCAAGCTTTGAAGAATCAGATTATGAAGAAGAGGGTGACAGTGATTTAGATAATCCATCTCATTATCGTCGCCACCATAATAATGAAAAACCTTTGTCAATTGGCGATATGGCCAAGTTTATTTACTCAATCTCATTAATTTCTTCCATTCCAAAAGAAATTAAGCTAGAATTAATTAAATCAGGTGTTGAGAATATTGATGAATTGGAATTTAATAGACCAATTTATAATCTTTGTGTTAATGATTTAACATTTATGAAAAATTTAAAGAGTGGCTTTATTGGTTCTACAACTGATCAAATCATACTTGAAAAATCAAACTTATATGATTATTCATTAAAACTACCAATTAATAATTCGATTCAATGCAGTATGAATGATTTAGATAATATTCCACAAATTTTCAAAGCTGGAGATTCACATAAGAAGGCACAGTTAGCTTCACAACGTGATTTTGGCAGATTTAAATTAGTTTATTCAAAATTATTTGAACAATCCAATGATGAATATTCGGAATTCCCAACACCGGATGCTACAATTGCTACCACATCGACATCAAGCACTAGACGTTCCTCACGTGTAATACAGGGAGGTGCATTGGCCACAAGATCATCGATTTCAACGGGTACTACATTATCTTATCCAAGAAGGGCAAAGCCACAACACTATCAAGTTACAGTCGAACCGGTCACATTAAAAGAGCTTGTATGGAAAGGTTTTGCCTGGTGGGCCACAGCAGGTGAATCCTCATCTCAATATATCAAAGAAGATGAATTTCAAATTGAATTAGATAACTTTGAAAATGACGGAATTTTGCTAAATTCTAAAACTGGAGAAGATGATCGGAATGTTGAGGTTATTATAGGTTTAGTTGGATATTTCCAAAAGTTAACAATAAGATTATTCGTTATATTAATTGAATTGATGAATAATGAATTTGCCGATGTTAAAACTGAACAACAGCTACAAGAACAAGTCAACCAGCTTGAAAGAGACGAATCATTCGATGGTAATGTTGATCCAATTGATAATGAAACCGGCCGTTTATTGGGAAATGATAGTGATAATAATACTAATGAAGATCCAGGTAAAACTATTTGGATTGAACCTCAAGATATTTATGAAATGGGCTTAGATCCATATAGTGACTCGGACCGTGAATTTTTAATTGAATTGGTCAAAGTGTGGTGGGGAAAGGAAGTCAGAATTGGCCGGTTCTGTGGGGACTTCTGTTGTTTTTAACTTTTTAATTTATATCAGATTGTCTTTTCCCTTTTTCTGATCTTCTTGTTCGCTCGTTGTACATTCCTGTGTTTTTTTAGCTTTCTGTGAAGCTCCAATGACTCTATTTTTTTTGTCTAATATATACATATATACCTTAACTATTACTACTTTGAATATTATCACTAATTATGAGGACTAGATACAAGGAGGAAGATGAGTAATATATATATGAGAACTCTGTAAATAAAAAAAAGTAAGATATAAATAATGATAATAATAATGATAATGATAATGATAATGATAATAATAATGATAATACTAGGTGTGAAAAATGGGGTATAGAATTCATACCTCTAATATGAACAAGAAACAAAAAATAATGTAGGAAATAAAACGCCAAAAGAATTCATAAGACATAAAAAAAAAGATAATAAATTAAAATTAAAGCAAATGACAAGAAAAATGATGAAAAAAACTCAAACAAGAACAATATCATTTAGTTTCTCTTCCCAGAGCTTTATCCCAGGATGGCTTTGATTCTTGGACCCAATGATTAAATCTATCTTTAGCATTTGTGGTACTATCTAAAGCTGGTCTGACATCTAAGAAGAAAGTTGGCATACCATATTCATCTTCTGGGCCTCCATAATAGTCAATAACATATCTAATTTGGTTCCAACTACCTTTACCATCGTTTCTTAAAACTGTCCAATCATGTCTATCAAAAGGTAATTCAGTGTTGTATTTATCAGGGAAAACTTTACTTAATTCATGATAGAACCATGCTCTTGGTGAAAGCTCACTTGGTCTACCTGTGAATTTCAGTAATCTTGGTTCCACTTTGGTTTGTTCTGTATGTGGTCTTTCCCATTCTAAAATATGATCCCAAGCACCTTCATTTAAGAAATTATGAATATCAACCATTGATTCGACAGCGTCTTCTGGGACATCACCCTTACCTTTTCTGATCATAGCATTGAACATTTGTTGTGGAGATGGATATTCCCAAACACCACCCTCGTTTGATTCACCCCTTGGAATAGTAGAAAGAGTCTTTTCCGTAGGTAAGTCAACAGTTTGGCCAGGTGCCTTTTGCATTGAAATGCTGTACGGCATGTTATTTAAAGGATTTAAATCATCATTTGTCTTATTTGAATTCAGAACTGGACAAGCGGCAGGGGAAAATTTAGAATGGTCAACTGGACATTTTGCCTGCACATCAGAAGTAATTAAAAGTTAGTAAGTAAAAAAACTCTGGACGTGATTAGAAATCAAGGGTAATTGAAACACGGAGACATACCGGTTGAACGTCTGAAGAACTAGAAGGAACAGCAGTAACTGTAGTATTTTTTTCAGCCCAAAACCAACCCATGATGGTGAATATAAAAGTGTGTTGAAGTGTGTCTAACAGGGGGTAGTTCCGTTCTTATCAGTAAGACACTCTGCTTCAGTTTTAATTCGTTAAAAAAAATAAATTTCTGAAATGTCTTGGTGCGCGCACGACCGAGAACCGTGCTGAATTCTTCAACTTTGACAGAGAAGAGCAAAAGAAGAGCCACCAGAGGTATTTCATCGTGTACAATTAGTTCATATTAAAGAAGACATGTCAGATATTACAGAAACAGAAGAACAGGTCGTAGTCAGACACAAGAAAGAAACAAGAGATCTGGTGGCCACAACTACAGGAATGAAGAAGCAGGCTTCGAAATCGAAGAGAAAAGAAGTTCTGAAGAAAATTCAAGAGATGGAATCTAATATGAAAGCAAGGCACACCAAAGAATTAAAAGAAGTTCAGAATTTTGTCACATCTACTGGCGCTGAAAAGAAAGCAGATGATGGTGATGATAGTGACGATGATGATGAACTTACCCCAGAGAAGTTACTAGCACAATTAGAACTTGAAAATAAGGAAGAAACACCAAAAGAAGCGCAGTCTAAGGCACAGCAACAGCATCAGCCTAAGAAGAAACGTAACAGGCAAAAAGAAAGGCTAGCTAAACGTGAAGAATCCATAAGAAAGATGCAAGAAGAAGCACAATTAGAGGCAGATGTCCAGCCAGATCTACGTGAAATTGAAATGAACAATCTTGATCAACTTTGTAGTATTTTGCACTTAAAGCAGCATGATATCACCCCTGATGGTCACTGTTTATTTGCTTCCATAGCAGATCAGTTAAGGCTAAGGCAAACCATTACTATATCTGTTCAGGAACTTAGAACAAGAGCTGCCAATCATATTAGAAGGGATCCTGATACTTTCGTTCCGTTTTTATTTGACGAAAAGACCATGACTTTAAAGGATGTTGATATTTATACTAAAGAACTTGAAGAAACTACTATGTGGGGTGGTGACTTGGAAATCTTGGCTTTAGCTAAAGAATTCAATTGTCCAATAAGTGTTATGATGAGTGGACGTGCTCCTCTGAGAATGAATGAGGATGGACAACAACCTGAGCTAAAATTAGTTTATTATCAACATAGTTTTGGCTTAGGTGAACATTATAATTCCTTACATGATGCTTCTATTGAAGAATAGTTTCCTTTATATCCCCCGATAAATTAATCTTATATACAGAGTTTATTGTTTTTTTTCTAATTACAAAAAAGTATTTACATGTTGGTGTTCTCTATTTCTTACCTTTAATAGCTGTTGCTTTGAAAGTAAGTAAGTCACCATCTTGAACTTCGTAATTTTTACCGACTCTTTGAACTTTGCCTCTACTTCTTAACATTTTCTCATCAAAAGGGAGATCTAAGTCTTTCATAACATCATATTTAATTAACTCAGCATTGATAAAAGTCTTCTCAAAATCAGTATGGATAACACCAGCGGCCTGTGGGCATAAAGTATGCTGTCTAATGGTCCATTGTCTAGCTTCGATTGGACCACAGGTGTAAAAACTAATTAAATTTAAAGCTTTTCTCATAGCTTGAATAATTTCAGGTAAGGCTGAAGTGTCGTGTGTTAATTCTGGATGTTCCTGGTTTAGTTTAGTTTCATATCCAGCAGAAAATAAAATAACTGGAGAATCTTTAGCGTTTTCATCGACCCAGTTTTGAATATCATTCAAAAATTCATTACTTTGAGATAAAAAATCATGTTCATTAACATTGACTAAAAAAACAGAAGGTTTAGCTGTTAATAAAGTATGATTATTCAAAGCTTCAATTTGTTCATTTGTCCAATCTGGATTACTAATAAGCCTTTTACCTTCCATTAAATAATCATATGCAATGTTTAAAGTATCTAATTCCAATGAAGCGATTTCAACAGGTTGACGGCCACCTTTATTCCTCAATTGTTTAGTTAGTTTTTCAATTCCATTTTCAATAAATTCCATATCTTTCAATAACAATTCATCTTGAACAATAGTCAAATCTCTGACTGGATCCACATTACCTTCAATGTGAGTAATTTCATCATCTTTAAACGCACGAACAACTTGAAAAATACCATCGACAGCTCTAATGTCAGCTAAGAATGA
The DNA here is from genome assembly GCA_003707675.3 of Ambrosiozyma philentoma. Classification (NCBI taxonomy): domain Eukaryota; kingdom Fungi; phylum Ascomycota; class Pichiomycetes; order Pichiales; family Pichiaceae; genus Ambrosiozyma; species Ambrosiozyma philentoma. The sequence goes on from PPKZ03000006.1 coordinate 54,913, forward strand.
ATTACCCAATCCTTTATTATCACTTGCTCCTCTGACCAAACCTGCGATATCAAAAATTTTTAATATTGATGGGACTTTTTTTTGAGAACCATATAATTGAGCTAAATGATCAAGTTTTTCGGATGGAACCAAAACTCTTGCTTCTTCCGGCTCGATAGTGGCAAATGGATAATTTGCTGGATTACCTAATGTACTCCTTGTTATGGCTTGGAAAAAAGTGGATTTTCCAACATTAGCTAAACCAACGATACCACTTGTTAAATTATTTGATGGTCTTCCAAAAAGAACTTTATGAGCAGCTTCTGAAGCGTGTTTTTTTCCGTGATGAGTGGAGTAAAATCTGATAAACTGTCGTATTGTGTTAGATCTCATTATTTTGTTAGGCTCTCTTTCAAATAAGTAAGTTGGATGTTTGACGAACCCAGCTAGGTGAAATACTAGCTCTATTCATGTCGTCATTTTGAATTGATTTGAAAAATCAAAAATCTTAGTGATCAGCCGCACGACGGGCTTTTTGTTGTTGTAGATTTTTCGGCTTCTATTTTTTATCATTTCCGTTTCAATTCTGTAACTACTGACCTTCTCTATACTTCGTATATGGTTAAAGGTTAATTAAGCTTGCCTATGTAATTTTTTAGATCAAATCCGTAAGAATTTCCTGGAAAGTCATGAAGTCACGCCGATCTAATGGAACTAAATTTGATTTGAAGCAGTACTATTCAGGAGTAGACGACAAAAGTCAAATTCAGACGATTACTCGACAAAAAGGAAAGAAGGGTTCTCTAACGTAAGGGACAGAATCATTATACGCCTATATATTTGCGGGCATCATAGCATACTTAACCTTCAATATATAGTAGATCAAAAGAATCTGGGAAAGTATTTAAGGATCTCACTTCTATAGTAAATTATATATTGCGATGATGTATTATGTAGCTCCTTTGTGGCTTTACTTAATGTAAACTCATACATTAACCATTCCACCATGCATTTAAACTTAATACGTCATCTTGGATTATGACTTCTATAAAAATATAGCCAAATAAAGTACGAAGCTACTTAAGTCGGCCACTTCTTTTGAATCCTTTTTAGAAATATTCTCCCACCAGCCTCTCAGTTTTTTCATAAAGTTGATCAGTCATACCCCTTAAAAGACCAAGCTAGACCACAATCACGATGGTCAAGAAATAAATGATCTCTCAAGAAATATACTAATACAGGTACTCTCTTCACTTTCTATCATTAAGCCCATCCCTCGAAAAAGCGTCATATAGCAAAAGAATAAATCCTCAAGGCACTAACACCCAACATTAAAAATTCTATATCACTTCATAGGAACTCTTCGATTTTGTTATAAAGGTACAGATGGGTACATATTCTGCTTAATTATATATGTATACAGCTCATATATATCAAGGAATATAACCTTAATAAATTGAGACTGCATGGAGTTGTTGCCTTTAACTATTCAGGCAAACTAGCCTTCATCGTTGTTATGGAAAGCACTTAAAGGTGTGGTGATAAGGAGGATCCAATGCATATGGGCGTCTGCAGGCATAGATATAGAGATCGAGATACGCATATAGAGCCTTAATTTAAATATAATATAGATCATGACGGTATTGCTATAGCTATTGATCCGATATTGGTTATAGACTGCATAGTATGGGCGTAAACATGGTTCCCTATAAGTCTATTTAGGTCACATTTTAGCATGTTTCAGTCATTAAATGGGAGATTAACTTGTGTGTAGGTCAACCATCAGAGCCATGGGTTAGAAAATAAGATCTAACTCTTAACCTGATCTGCCATGTAATCTGCTAACATACGAATCTTTTTCCTTTTCAATTAGCACAGTTTCAAGAGCATACCATACATACCTCAAACTTGAACTAATATTTTAAACAGCCTACATAAGGTTTCACAAGTATACAATAATATAATTATATGACCATATACTATATAGAAGTACTGTATGACTATACTGTAATTGCTGATAGTACTAGAGGAGACCAAAAACCTTTAACCCTGATATCGAAATAGACGCTGGAAAATTTTTGATCCCTTTTCAATTTAAATCGGGCTCACTTTATCCCCATTAACCTATTAATAACCCCGTCTTATAATTGACAGCAAACCCATATCTATATAATATGCAAGTGATCAAATACATATAATTACGTAACCTATGCAATACTTCCAATCAGTATCGTCAAATACGCCGTGATCGGCATTACTTGAAAATTATAGGAAAAATTGATCCTGGTCAACGCTGTTCTTCGGTTTTGGACATCCTGCATATTATGAAAAGGGTTGATAGCTAAAGAATTAAAGTCAAAATTGGTCAAACTTCTGCTTCTACGTATAATTTGGGTTTGGTAAAGACTTTAATTCGATATATATTCTATAGCTCGGCCGCCTTAATTTGGGTCCCGTGTTTAAATAGGGGACCTAGATCATGATGAAGTTTGATCCGTTACACTGATCTCAACTTCATTTAACGAAAAATATAGCCCATATATACTAAATTAATCCAAATTATGTATACGGATATAACTAATCTTTATATAATTTTTCAAGATATATATACAAGATGGCCGAGATTGAAATTTCAGATTTCACTTTCAAAACCCTCATAAATATTCTCTCAGGCTTTCAGCTAAGCTGTGTCCTGGAAAACCATATCAATAGTATTACCGTAGTAATACAACTTGCTTTACCTCTATCCTTCATTTAACATTGGGTGCTATACTAAGTATATATTTAGCAACCAGCTGCCTCAGTTATACTTGTTTCACAGTACCCAGCCATATAGATGTAGTGATTAACTGAAGAAGGAATAGGCAACCCACGACACTATACCATGTAATAGTATGTACATGCCTTTAAGTAATACGTTTAATTTCTTAATACACCTTAAAACTTGACACACATATGTATACTAACTTGATTTAAAGCTGTACCTTACGTCCTATATCTAATCTAGTAAGTCTATACGGCACATGAGTCTGGCTCAGCAATATTACACACACGTTACGTATCCATGCATGGAAGCACTCCTCCCTTGAGGCAGACACTTCCAAAGGTTAAGACTGGAAAATTCTAATCTGTATTCAATCGCTGGTTAGTTAGACAGAGTCCGCCCTCAGTGTATGCACTGGAACGTTAGATCATGATCTGATGATTCAATGATCTAGAATACTATTAATTAATATGTGTTAAGAATAACAGAGTCAGCTTGAGATCGACTTAATCAGCTATATGTACAAAAACTGAGGAGTTTAATTTGGGATTTTAAAGGCTCAAGGTTTTTGAGGGATTCTGTTTTTTAGAATGATTTCGATCGATGGGCTTTAAGGGTTTTCGAGCAACCATGCAGCACTAGTAGTAGATAAGAGTTTTTATTGACTATTTGAAGAAAAGAATACAATATATGATAATAGATATGATGTTTAATAACTATAAAAATAATAAGATTTAATACTTTAGAAAAAAAGGAGAGGAGAGAGCAAAGAAAAGAACAAATAGAAATGACACTTTGAAATCAAAATGTACATTCATAAAAAACGTGGAAGAAGCAAATTGAAAATAATAAAAGTAATAAGACTTATTATAAAAGAGTACACATAACAAGAAGAGACAAGCAGTACGTAATAAAACAAACGATACCTGATAAAAGTGTACAGAACAAAAAAGGAGAGCTTTTTTTAAATTGTTTTTCTTGAAATTATTATTTTTTTTTGTGTTTTCTTTTTTTGGAAAAATATGAAATTTGTTTATTGAATAAAATGATGAATGACGTACGTTAAAAAAAGGTAATGCAAAAAATGACGATATATGTTAAAACGAAGAAATTGTAACTTATAAAAGGTGAGAAAAAATGTAAATTGTAAGAGATTAGATTAGATAGCAATGAATGAATGAATGAATGTAATAGGGTATATAGACTTGTGCAAACCTGCTAGAAACTTTATCAAAAAAAGAGAAATTAATTAAACTATTTAAAGCAAGGTGTGAATTAAACCCTTCTTTTCTTTAAACACTTTCCTTCTTCAAAATCATGGGTACTTTGACAAGCTATTCCGCCAGACTCACCACCAACAATCGCTGTCTTACATGGGAACTTTTGTTGTGAGAACATGTATGAAGGTTGTGGAGCTGATAATTGTACAGGGGTTATTATTTGTTGGCCATTGTTACTATATATATGTGAGAATGGATGATGACCTCCGACAATTATTGATGATGATGCAGATAACTTTGGAGTTGTACCTGGAGTTATCAACTCGGTCTCTTCTACGTACGACTTGAAAAAAGTGCCACTTGATTTTCTTGAATTAGAAACAGGTTGAACATGATAAAGAGAAGGAGAAGGGGATGATTTGTGTTGGTTCAGCGTTGGAGAAGCAATTGGGGAGATTGGAAAGCTTGGGTATTTCATGAAATCTTGTAGTGGCGATTCCAAAAGTTTTGAAGATCTCTTGTACATCAAAGAGTTGAGTTGTTGTTGTTGTTGATCCAAAAACAAAGCCAAGTCTATTAGGTGATAGATGATGGCAAATTTATAAGGATAGCCACCTTCAGCAGCACAAGATCCGACAGACTTGTCAAGATACTTGGAGTTAACAGCAGGCGGTATAGCTAATAACGAGTCTATTAAAAGCATTTCCAATTCGTCAAATTCTTGAGCCAGCTGTTTAGGTCTATTATTTAAAAGAGCAGCATTGGTGACCACCATGGCAGCAGCAGCAATTGAACTAGGAGAATAATTAAAGCAAATCTCTTCATTAAATTCAGCAAGTTCGCATAAAAAGATGGACCCATATCTTCTTTCAATGCTATTTGGTTCTGATGGGTTTAAGAATAAGTCCAAGAAAGATTCTGATGTTGAATAAGATAGATCCCAACCTAAAGAAGTCAAAATTTTAAATTCAGTGTGCAGAAAGGTTGATTTATATGAAGACTCATAACCAGCATGACGAACCAAAGCACTTAGTAGTTTACCTTTAGGCTTGTTTTCATTATATTTGGAAGAGATCCATAAGCAACAGTAACCAACCATTTTGTAATCGTGAGGATCAACCTCAGTGAATGAAGTATATCTATCTAGAACATTGACAGCAATTGAGAAGGTAGAAGTGGACCAACTTAATTTTCTGCAAACTTCAAACAACGAACTTAAAACCGTGCTTCTTAAACATAGGATTTCCTGTTGAAAAGGTTGTGGAACTGGCGATTCCTCAGAATCAAGTTCGATTTGTGTTAGATGGCTATGAATATCTTTTCTATAGTCTTGAATAGCGAATTCGTGAGCACGTTTCTCCATGAATTCAACTATAGCTTGATTTTTGATAATTTGAGTCATGATGTGTCTATGTATGTGTATGTGTATGTGTATATGCTGAGTTGTGTATTTGTAATGTAAATATGATGCTAGAGTAGAATGAAAAAATAATTGTAAATCTTGAGAGCATGCAAAAACGATGAAATTAAGCTAAAAGGATGCAGAAAAAGAATGAATAATAAAACGTTATATATATGCAGACAAAGAAAGTCTTTGTTTTTTTTTTTCTGATGTTTTTGGAAAAGTTAAAGCAAAGAGAATGACCTAAAAGTATGGAATGTCCAGCAACTTGGGAGAGTGCAAACTGAAAGGAATGTGGGAAGGTTAGACCTGGGGGGTTGACCAATTGCAATAAGCTAGCTATTGAATTGAGCCAGAGATAAGTGAGTGAATGAATGAAACCTTAGGGTCTGAATCGGGATGTCCAGTAATTGGGATAGCAGATGCAATTGAGTTCTCTTGTGGAGTGTCTGTGGGGGATGGAGACAAGAGATGAGATGAGCTTAAGGGTGGTGGATGGAGGGGCTAGGGGATCTTGTGGGAGGCAAGGAGTGACTTGAGCAGGTAGGTGGGAGATGTTCAACAGCTGGGAGTGGGAGTGGAGTGGGAAGAGAGGAATGGAGGAATTGAGCAGATATATAAAGCAAAGCGAAAGAGAGTCACAATCAATTAATTCAGTTCCGAATCCAGATTCCAGAGGAACAGCACGGAAGAAGAAAACGAAGAAGAATCACTAGCTCCAGCACTAGCTCTGGCAACTGGCCGGCCACTCCAAATCGAAAACCCTCCTCAAATCAAAGAATGTGAAAAAATCATCAGCCGCAACCTAAACCAAAACCAAAACTCGCGGGTCTACCGGGCCTCGATCACTCGATCCCGGCTTCGTCGAGTCGCTCGCTTAACCCCAGTACCGCGTCGGCGACCTTTTTTTGTCTAAGTACAAATCCGCGAACTTTTTATTTTTTAGGAGATAGTGATATGCAGCTGACTGATCTCAGAGTTTCCTCTTTGGCTTAATTGCGTGCATATCTCGCCGTTTCAACGTCCAACTTTATCACTTCCTCCATCTCTAAATTGGATATATCAGATTTACTGTCACAACAACCACCTGCTATAAATACTCATATGGACAGGTCAAGTTCTCACGAATTCATTGCATGTATACTTAGCTCGCACCATCGAATGATCAATGACCGATCGCACCACAATTTGCGAATTGCTCGACTAAAGCGCTAAAACCACTTGCGAACCTTGAATTGATTTCTTAAGTTCTGGCTTCATAAGATGAATATTCTAGCTCTTACCATGTCAATATACATATCATCAGTAACAGTACACATACCAAAACTTTCAATTTACCGACCAACATTCAAGAGAATTAGTGGATGATCCTCTCCATCGAGCATCTCGATCTATCATTTGAAAAAAATTCAGTTGTCCTCGATCGAGATCTCCAACTTTGGTAATCACCTTACTCGTTACTATAGCAGGTCGGCCAGCAGCTCCATTCAAATTCCCCCCTTTGAGAATTTCTGCCCATACAGTTGCATCAATTGATGTATTTATAGATGATCTTGAATTATCAATATCAACAATATCCACATTCAATTTAATATATTGTACGTATACACTTTTCCACAGGGAAGTACGTTACGTATAAACCATCCAAGTTATATAGTATTTAAGTAAGCTATAAATGAATGTACTATCATGTATATACGGGAGCGGTCTAAATTGAAAGAATCACATGTTCTATATACAAATTTATTATTAATTGAATATTTTTCTATGGATTGGCCGGGTGTATAACTGGCTAAGTAATTTCAGAGTTCAACGGCGAGATCGCAAGAGAGACAGCTCTAATTAAGGTTATACCATATATACTTGTTATAACTTAACTTGACAGATTCTCCATCATTGGCTATATAATATTTATCTTTTGTGGCTACAGCTCGTATTGTGAAAATTCTTACAGGAAAATTATAGAGATCAGATTAACCCGAATTGTACAGCATTAAAAGTGTGAGCATGGGCGCTGCTTACACCAAATGTTGTCGACAACCCCTTGCATCATCATCATATACAGTTCATAGGCCTATAGTTCAACTTTTGATCCTTTTGGTTTGACTGATAGTTCTCCAGCCACCGGCGTTCCCTTCATATTCCCTCATACAATACTATAGAATTTAATGATCCTCTTAAATTTTCCAGCACGATCGAGACAACTCTATACATATAGAACTCTGGATCCGTAGGCAATAAGTGCTCAATCCTTAATATATAAAAACCGAGGAATTTATCAGTTGGGCTTGCTCATTCATATAGAATTTGGTATATTCAACACATATACATGTATATGTATGTAGCTGAAATTCAACAAATTTCTGCCTGTCCAATGATTCTAAGATGTTGGAGTAAAATCTTCCATGATTCGTTTATACTGTAATACGTCAAGTTTATAATGGTGGAATTTCAATTTATATAGATCATAATCTCAAACAAATAGTACATGGCACTACGCACAACGAAGTAATAGTTGTTAGTGCATATTTAACCTTAAGCCAGGTCATGCTATTTTAAGTCACGACAAATTATATTAACGCTATACGTTATACGTTATACTAGTATAGTGTGTGTACTTGGTACAATGTGTTTCAAGAACTTTTTAAGGATATAGAGGCTGGTTTGGCTTGTGGTTTATACAATTTTTCTGTTCATTTATTTAAGCGTATAAAATTAACTTATCTATACATATTACATGCTAATTCAATTTACAAAAGCATAGGCAAACTATGTATCAAGAAGCTATTATAAGAAGTAAAGGGTGTACACGTTCAATGCTCCAACAATCTAAATTGAGTATGTATATGTGGCCGGAACTGAACTCGGCATTAATCAGGCAGATTTATCTATTATCTAAGTCATATCCAATTAGCTGTAAGTAGTCATTTGGATGCTCTATACGTAACACATGTCATCGCTCTCTGTAGTCATATGTACTGTCGAGAGAGCTATATGTGGAGGGGTAGACCAAGGCATATTCATGGGGCCACAGTTCTCAGACAAGTTGAACGTTAATTATAACTGCCGTATCATTAATAGCAGATCATATCAGCTAAATATCTAGTCGCTATATATGGGGATTCACTTGAACCATCATTCTCTTTCTTCCTTCCTGTGGATCCCATCGATCACAAAATTCCGTCACTGTGACTCAAATTTCAATTTCAATTCTTGGGCCGATGAGACTCTAACTATAGACTAGCTTGCTTACTAACTACCAAAGTTGTTAGAGAGTTAAATGCTACGATATATCAACTTAGAGGTTTTATAATTCATATTAATCCTCACATACACTTAGATTTAAAGATCGTATATGTTCAGAAGTATCAGCCAGCTATGGCATATAAAATCTCTCGCTTGAAGATACTCAAGTTACCGTGCCGAGTTAAATGCCTTGGTTCGGCTGTAGTTACTAAGAGATATGTTTATGGGCTAATGCTGTAATTTGGAAAACGCCCATATGTCCATACATCCGCCAAAGATAACTGACTCTTGGGTAGGATATTTTGAAAGTCTTCAGGGTCCATCTACACACAAAGTGCTACTTGATTCATCAATTAGGTGGATGATAATATATTTTACTAATTTTATTCAATTGTCCTTGCAAATAATTTCCAATTTAATTGTGATACAAACACTTTAAACAATTACGTGTATATAACGGGTTCATTATATATATAATGTAATCAATATAGAGCTATGCCACCAAAGTTTATATCAGAATTTTAATCCAAGTCATATATGAAATCAAATCTTGAGAACGTCCATGAATTTGATTCTGGAGGTAAGGAGAGAGATCTTACACTGAATGGTCGACAGCGACTTCACAATCAGCGTACGTTATATAGTTGAAGCTGTCCATGCGCATATATGTACCACCTGTTTCCAGTATAGCATTAAAGCTTGATTGTGTTGCTGTGCAAGTGGCCAATCTACGCTAGTGAGCAGAGAGTCATACATATATTATGACCTCGGGATATATAGGTCAAAATGTATATAAGAGTTTTGAAATTTTTATTTAATTGATCCGGGAGAATCCTTGAGTGCATGATGGAGGCGTTCTTTGTTCTTTGCGGACAATTTCTTTCGGTCGATATCTATTCTCAAAGTTCCATTTAATCTATCCATTGAAATTTGCTCATATGTGTATCTCAATCTATAGCCGAAATTACCACTGGTATTTTGACCTCATTGTAGACATATACAATTACAGCTCAATTTTGTTAATTGAAATTTCAACCTTTGCAAGTTGTACGTGTAAGGCCCATTATTAGATTGGCCGTGCAACTTAACCATATACATATGATGTATTTGGAGCTTCTGCAGCAATTAACATTCAGTTATAAAATCCACAGAGGTTACACTCCATATAATAATTGTATTCAGAGCAACCAGGAACCTCAATTAAATTGTATTTGTTTATCTTCGCACAAATTAATGCATAGCCGAATTCATAACTCTTTAATCAATCGATTAAAAATGATTGACGTAATTAAAAATACTTCTAGTTTATAATATTGATTAATTATTCTTACAAATAATTATGTAAGTACACAAAGAAGCTAGCTGATCGACTGACTTTGACATTTAAGGTGAATTTTCCGAATTATAGCCTATCCTTCGGTATATATAGGTAAATCAAATTTTCTCTTCAAATACATAATTCGCCGTTAAAACATGTTCATGACATGTTTATGTATAGTTTTAGTTGAACCAGCCACCTGTCGCTACTTGTCCCAGAGTCAAATTTAAACAGCCAATGAAGATATGGTAAATATTAAATTATTATCTTCATCAGTTATCTCACGTGGTTGCCTTTATGCTCGATGAGCTTAAGATATAACTTAAGCAGATAGATGGATGCAACAAAGCGCTTGGTTAAAAGGCCTAGAAAGATGTTTTAGCAAGGCAGCCGATATCAAGCAAATCGAAATTAAGAAAGGCTATCGATCTAATCTCCAAAAAGACAGTTGATGCAGAACTCAATCTGGGCCGTTTCAACGTGTGTCCCTGGGCAAAAGGGTATTAATATGTCATTGGGTTTCTGAATTCTAAGGACTGCGTTATTAACGAATTAGGGAAGTCGGGTTGCTCGATATGGTCAAGTGAGATAAGGACGTTGAAACTTGCATATCGTATAGTTTTTGGACATGTATCCAATAGCGATCATCATATCTGGGTCGGATGATTGTGGACACTTAGAAGAGCACCCAATCTGAGAAAGCGATTTCAATATAGTCATTCGTTCTTCAACAAGCTCGTATGGTCCACACTTTTAGTCATATGTATGAGAGTATACGGTACAGATATTTGAACTCTTAATTCCTTCGATGTTGTCGATAAGGAAAAAACTAGCGAAAATAACGGTCGACAGAACAAAAAGCATAATAAGAGATCGCAAATAACTGCAGAGGCGAATTGTCAGATGCAGATCGCGATGCGTGCTTGACACATTAGCATAATTATTAAGGTCGGTTTTCATGAATGGTTCCTTATTGTCTTTGCGACAATTCGTTCCTGAGTCCCTGAGTCCCGACTGCTGGCTGCCTTCTTATATTTTGAAGAAATGTATAACATATCTTTGTCTATACATTATATATAAGCAAGTATAAAATATGCCAATCGTATCTATATGTAAATGCTTTCAAGAAAAGTGTGTGTGTACTAGTCCGGTTTAACCTGATTTCTCGATTCTCGATAAAATTCTGTTAAGCAATTTACTTGAAAGATCCGCCAACCTATTCTGTTCGAGTTAGATTTAGAAATACTGCATATATTGATTTTTTTGATATTGAAGGGTAGTTAGTTAAACTAATATATGTACTTGGGAGAGGATTTTGCCAGGTGGTTTAAGTGTAGCATTCAGCTTGATTAACTATGGTGTTGCAAGTTGCAACTCACTGAAAACTAGCTAGGATGAATCAGGATTATGAAAAAAGCACACGTTTTCAGTGGATCTAGCCCCCCCAGCATACACAGTAGCATTCACTATATATACGATTTCTAAGAGTAGTTATATGCCGATAATGAAATGTATTGTTAACATTACCGGGGTGATCTGAGCCTACTTCGTGATTCTGGATATGGAGTGAGTAAAAATAGTATAAAGATTCTAGTCCTGCTATAGGTTCAAAATACAATAGTTCAGCATACCTTTTCTAGCACATATCTGTATAACCTATTAATTACAATATATGTGGATACTTGATTTTCAGCATTATAGGCTCTAGCTACATATATATAAGGAAACGTTAGGAAGGACGCAGATCGACATTAACAGTATTTGAGTCGATCGTCCATAATAATCCAAGTGATTCATTTTTTATAGTTGAGTTTGTATTTTTGCACTAAAAAATAAATTCTTTTTTATAATAAGTTATATGAATCGAAAATCCTTTTAGTTGAATAGCCTCATAGAAATTACCCCTTTTTTACGTAATCAATATTCCAAAAAAGGTAAATTGGATTTTAGCGCGCCCACGACCAATGTCATCTGAAAAATCGATCATGAGAGTTTATATAATGATTATCAAAACTTTCAACGGCTCAAAGGTTTTTTGTTAAAGTATAATTTTTATCAAATTTTACCATGCAGTGGCTATATGACTGAACTTCAGTTTCATAACTGCCCCTCAATTGATCTTTTATATTCCTCTTGTTTCATTGCTTTATCGTCCAGCTCAACTTAAGTCAATCATGCACATTAGTAATAAGAATTGGAAGTCTAGGTATATGTATAAATTCTAATGTAGTACTGCCATGTTGGCTGCAAGCATATTTTGAATATATGCTCGGCAGTGTATTTTTGAATAATAATTATTGGCAATTTTTCGGACTTTGGCCTACCCAGTTTTCAAGACTTTTTTTGTGATCGAACCAATTATGAGTTTCCATAGTTCTTGCTGAAAATTTAAAAACGTATAGCCATCGTCAAAGGATATCCGTTATCCTTTTTTGAACTCAGTGAAGTAGTCTTGCTTACGTAACACTTCAACAAGTATTCACAATTAATTGAATTTATTAGGTTACAATTATTAAAATACATATGATTCTATATAATTCAGCCTAATAGAAGTCTAAAAGTTCTTCCACCCCATCATTAATGTCTAGGTCATTAAACGTACGTCCGTTAAATTCTTAAGTAATCATAATTGAATAGATCATATATCACATTGAATTATTCAACGTACAAGCGCCTCGTCATTGATTGAATAGTTTGATCGATCGATTAAGGAATTAACTGCACACGACTAGCCGACCCGCCGAGTCATAGTTGAATACCAGAGCTGCCTGCTTCAATATTATATAGCAACGATTCTTTTCAACTTCGGATTGTATATAGCAGTCAACTTAGCCCCGAAATTATATCTGCCCATGATTTGTAAAGGGGGACATATTTCAAGTGCCAGTACTGCTATGACTACAAGTAATACCACAGTCGTCCACATGTGTAACCTAAATTTAAAACAAAATTGCATGATACATTGATAAATTAATCAACTTTGAAAAATAAGTAATGGGTCGATGCCGTAAAAACGGTTTCACTAATCATGTAAATTTAATCTTGAAACACTATGTACTAGATCTGTGTTAAAGAACAAGAAATCGATAAAGATATACATGGAAAAAGAAACTGAAATCTGTGATCGATAACGAAAAATATATACCCGGGACCTGATCTGATCTAAACTTCATTACCCCATACGGTTTTCTGGATCTGAACTATAATTTCTTATAGAGGGAACCTGAGATCAGGAACTAAATTACGTATGAGACAAATAAACGCCCAAGACAAATTTCTTTCTGTGCGTCTAAGAACTATAAATTAAAATTTTATAACATTATTCAAGGTACAGATAAATATAGCTAGACTGAAAATATGATCCTTAAATATGATATATAATTAATTTCACCTAAGGTTCGTTTATAAAAAAGCTGTCCCACAAAAAACATTGCGTTTTCACAATCCCTGAGCTATTATATTTTGAGTTATAATGAAGTTGACTCTTCCTGCATTTATTTGGGCGTTTTTAAGATAAATTAATTACAGAAAAGTAGGCGTTTAAATTTTGTAGTACTAGTTACATATATATATATTGTTGAATTTGAGATAAATATAGTTATATAGGCTCTTTAAATATAAGGCTTAATTGCAACTCAAGCAACGAAACTGTACAATTCTCCTACGGTTCCGTTTTTTCTTCATCTCTGTGGTGGACTATTTTATGCATGTATATACAAAAGGATGGTGATTAATTCTATTTATAAGTCTATAGGTTATAAACAATTGGATTGCTGGTAATTTTATTTAATTGCGAGTTAAGGTTGTAATAACTGACTCAGACAGGCACAAGGGCATGTAAATTCTTCTTCAAGAAGATATGATTTATGAAACTAGGGGGATATATGCTTGATTAATTATAAGCCCAGGAATGACCAAATTTATTGTTTTACCACATCAGATAATTTACCAAATGATAATACACTATCAATTCTGTCTGAACCAGTTAATAGCATGACCAATCTATCAATACCAATACCCCAGCCTCCAGTTGGCGGCATACCCCATTCCATGAATTCCGTAAATTTATAGTCTGGGATCATTGATTCAGAATCATTAAATTCGTCTCTGGCTTTCAATTGTGATTTAAATTTTTCAACTTGTTTAAAAGGATTGTTTTCTTCCTCATAAGCATTAACATATTCTTTACCATTAATATACATTTCAAATCTATTGGAAACTAATTGATTATCGGATGATAAGGATGATTTAGCTAACGGTGATAAACTTTCCGGCAAATTATAAATAAAAGTAGGACAATCTTTACATAACGGTTCGAGATACAAGGAAGAAAGATTGTCTAATAATTGTAATTCTGATCTCACATTTGGGATTTCTAAATTCAATGACTCATAGTATTGTGTTAAGGAAGCTGAGCTTAAATCTTGCGGTAGAGATTTACCAGTTTGCTTACCAATTTCAGATATAAAGTCAACTCTTTTAAATGACCCACCATTATTTTGAATTTCGTGAAGTAGTTTATTACAATTTTCATGACAAAATTCTAATCTTGAATCATTTAATAGATCATTTATAATTCTTAGGATCAAATTTTCTGTAGTTTGCATTAAATCCTCCAAACCAATAAACGTTTGGTAAAATTCACAAGTTGTAAATTCAGGATTGTGAGTAGCATCAATACCTTCATTTCTGAAATTTGAGCCAACTTCAAAAATCTTATCAAATCCAGATATAATTAACTTTTTCAACCATAATTCTGGAGCAACTCTTAAGGCTAATTTTTTCAATTCGTTTGTATCTTTCTCTCTTATATGCAAACTTGAAGTTTCAAAAGGATTAGCATTAGCACCTGTATTACCAGAACAAATAATTGGTGTATTCACTTCTATAAAACCTTTTTCTTCAAAGAACTTTCGAAGAACAGAAATGATTTTGGATCTAGTTAATATCACATTCTTTGATCTTTCATTAACTAGATAATCGACAACTCTATTACCGTTAATTTTGGCTGGATCTGTAAATTTAGGGGGTAATGGATGTAATGACGGTGAGGCCAATCTGATTGGTTTAATGACCCTTAATGATAGTTCACCAACTTTGGTAACACCAGGAGACCCAATACAAGCGATTTGATCGCCTGGTTTAAATTCATTATGAATGGATTTAAATTCATCTTTTTCTAATCCCATCACCTTATGATTCACAACTAGTTGAACTTTTGTATAATCTTGAATCAGATCAATAAACAAACTTCCTTTGCCTGCTCGTCTAATACTTCTAATCTTACCATTAATTATATAATGCTCATCTTCTAACTTGTTAATGTCTGGATTTTCTTTGAAAAATGATTGATATTTAGTTCTAAATTCTGGGATCCTTATGATTTGAGCGTCACCTGAATCCAAATTCAAGTTTTTAACTAGTGGATAATATAACTTGTCTTGATCTGGAAAAGTTAGCCTTTCAATTTCTTGTTTTCTGAATGCAAAGTCAGCTTCATCTGTAATTGAAGTTTGTGGAGAAGATTGCTTCTTTTGATGTTGTTGTCGTAGTTGTTGAGTTGAACAGCTACGCAGAAAAAATAAACTTCTAGATATTTTCGTAGCACTAGTTCTTGATATTCTAGAAAGCATCATTGGTGTAACTTACTTCCTTGTAAAAGAAAGAGAATTCATCTAAATCTAATCTAAAGTAAACCAAATCTGAAAATTCACTTTCCAGGTTTGATCCGTACACGACCTCGATACATCGACGGCGAAACATCAACATCGCAAAATAGGTGTAAGAGAGTGGCAAATCAACTACCTATCTGCTTTTTCTACTAAAAAAGCAAAAGCAACAAACCATTGAATATGTCATTAGAAGAATTAACCACCAAGCTAACAGCTCACTTTAACCTAGATGATTATGATACTTGCTCGAAGCTATTGTCACAAATTAAGATTCAATTAGTTAAGAACAACTTATTAATTCCATCAGTTAGAACGGCAGATAATGACCTAATAATAACTAGATCGATATTAGAGATTGGAGCATTGGTTTCAATCAATCTATCTAAAATGCAGTATTTTTCAAATTACATTATACAATTGAAACCATTCTATGAAATTCCTAATTCTAAAATACCACAATCTAAAAACAAAAATAAATTGATCAGTTTATATTTATTGTTATTGTTAACTCAAGACGATTTAGCTTCCTTCCACATCGAATTAGAAAAGTTTGTCAATGTCGGTTTATCCATTGATGAACTTGAAAAAGATGAGTATCTATCCATCCCTATTAAGTTTGAAAAATGGATCATTGATGGTGATTTCAACAAAGTTTATGAATTATTATCATCTAAGCATAATTTCCCTTGTAAAGAATTCAATTTATTTGAACCAAAATTAATACATTCAATTAGATTGAATATTTTGAATAACTTAGGAAGTGCTTATTCTTCATTACCTTTAGAAAACTTGAAGTTATTATTGTTTTTGAAAAATCAAACTGAATTACATGAATTAATCCAAGATTTCGATAGTAAATGGGTTGTTGAAAACGGAATTGTTTATTTTGATAAGAATACAACTGAATTGACTGAAGAGGTTAATGATGAAAGGGCAATTGTTAAAAATGCTTTAGGCTACGGTAAAGAAATGGAAAGTATTATTTAGATGCTACAGATATGCATTTTGATTTTCTTTTTTATATAATTATGTATTGTTTATAATTGATTTCAATTTAAGTAGTTTGAATTTTAAATGATTATGTAAGGTTTAGAATTTAAGTCTATGCAAAAGAATGAAAAAATATAGAAAATGAAATGATATGAAGGAAAAAAACACTAAATATATATAAAAGACCCTTTAAAACATCTAGGCAGAAGTAATATACAAAAAAGAAACAAGCAAGCATAAAAAATGAACATTTTTTTTAAAAAAAAGCATAAAAGAAGAATGAAAACATCAAAATCAACCCTGTGCGACTTTTAAAATATCATAAAAACAGAAAAAAAGAATGTAAATGCAAGAATAAATGCAAAAAAACACTAAAACTTAATATAATTAGATTAAGTATCTGGAACAGTGGAACAGCACAAAAGTTATGAATTGTCTCTCAATTAAATTTGTAACACTTGATCACTAGTTGCTTCTAAAAATCTAATTTCTCTATGAATAAAATCACAGTAATCTCTAGAACTAACACCAACAACCTTCAAATAATTCAAAGTGAGACCTTTGTCGCAGAAATACTTATTAAATAAATTCCACTGTCTTAATTCGAAATCAAAACCTAATGATTTAGGTTGGTCTCTATATAATCTAACTCTTTTATTAGTATCAGGATCAAATAATCTTTTTTCCTTTCTTAATGTAACCGGATCTAGTTTTGGAATATTTGCATGAACAAATAATGGTTTTGATTTTTCTTTTGAAAAATAATGTGGGAAAGTAAGTGCTTCATCATAAAGTTTAACACCTTCAAGCCAAGTTTTAACTCTATTAAAAATACCAACATTATCATTTTTAACTTCTGTTAATCGTTTATAAAACCAATTTAAATATTGTCCTAAGTTATTGTAGTCTGAGACAGGATCATATTGAATCATACCAACACCAACGTATTTTGTATTTCCATCGTTCCAATAACCGATACTATCAACTGCTTTCTTAACTTGATAAACAGTATGATTAAAATAATGAGCTGCTGCATAAAAAGTATCCTTATCACCTTCACCCGATGACCCTTGTGCAATTAAAGGATAGTAATGTCTTGGACCATAAAAATTATAATAAAAGGCCAGTTGTAATGACATTATGTGGGTCTTTTTATTAACTAATAATTGACCGGACTCAGTTGAAACATCTGGAATTGTTCCATCTCTATCATGCAATGGCAGACCATGAATAGGATCTTCAGTTCCCGAAGAATAATATTGAGTTGGAGTAACGTCATCATTTAAATTTCTAACTCTTTTACCACCTATCTGTTTATCTATAATTTTGTAATAATCAGGATGTGTAACTCTTCTCCAAAAATCTGGCCACAGTATCATTCCATTTGAGTTGAAAGGCTCTGAATCAAATAATAAGTCAGGATTAGAAACCGCAATATTATCAGAATCTAATAGTAACACCTTTTCAAAGGAAGAGGCCAATAGAGCCATTGATTTAAACTGATAACCACCAATATTTAATTTTGAATTCTTGATTTCAGGTAACATATCAGATAACAATAAACACTTAGCGTTTAAAGTAGGGAATATTTTCTCACACAATTCTTTCTCATATTCTCGTTCAGTTGGAACAATAACTTCAACAGGTAATTTGGAGCCAACTAATCTCAAATTTTCAATCGATAGTAAGGCTAGCCAGGAAAACTTGCCTCCAGCAACCATAACAATACCTTCACCATTGTATAAATTTTCAGGATAGTCACTTGGTAGTTCTTGAACAACAAACATATGTGATTTTTTTAGCTCTTTCGATAATTCAATTGGAATCTTTAAACCTTTTGATAAATAATCTTCAGATAACATTGGGAAATCTGGACCATGATCATGTGCAGCAACATTAATGATACCAGAAGAGCCATAATTTCTTTCAAATATGAATTCTTCATCTGAACCAATATTCTTAGAGCCTCTTGCTAGTTCAAAACCAGCTCTTGGTTTATTTAGTTTAATTATTTGAATTAAATTTTTAAAGTAAACCTGTAGTTTCTTTTCTCTTTTGAGGTCTTGCTCAGATTTCGGTAACGTAACAAAACTTGGGGATTGAACATTTTTATTATCAACCTTTTTGTTTCCATCGATTAATTGTTTTAATTTCAATTCATAGTTTTGGATTTCAGGTAATAAATCTTCGTTGACTTTATTTGATGAAGTAATCTGATCGTTATCAAGATGATCATGATCATCTGAAGAATGTTGTAGCATATTAAAATTAAATCCAGATCGAAGTCTGCCCAATAAAGAATCAGCTTGTAATTTAAGACCAACTGACGAGTCTTGCTCGTTGTTTAATAGCATTTGTTCATAGTAACTTAAGCCTTTACCATGTCTCTTAGAAGATGTTACGATTGAAGAATAAGTATGATGAAAAGATAGGGAGATTATTGAGACAACAACAATTGCTAGTAGCATTGACTGGTAAGGTTTGTAGGATCTCAATCTGAAGGATCTCATGGCAGTCTTGTATGATCTCCTTAGTTTATGTGAGAGTTGCATAGTTCAGGACCAAGATGTCTGGATGAACGGTCATACAAAGACTATAGGAGAAGAAAGTGGTATTGAGTTCCAGCTTGGAGAAAAACAAATCAAAGCTTCAGAGAACGGATGGGATCAAGTAGGAAATATAATCGAAGTTAAATGTGGGCACAAAAGAGTATCTCAGTGACAGGTGTTAACTATGCCAATAGTGATAAAAAGTCCAGAACACAGATTAGAGAAACGAAAGTGAAGAGAAAATTTGAATTACCTACAGGAATACTGTACAGAAATCTGTGCTGCCTTTTCACAATAATCAACAGTTTCATCTCCTTAACTATAAACGGCATATCTAATGTATTTTTAGAACCCATATAAATTTCATCGTCTTCATTAACTGGATGTGAATCTATTATTGTTAGTTGCATTTTGGTACTATAATAAATTAGTGCTCCTCAGAACAAAGACACTACATCTCTGCACCACCATATTATCGGCTGACTTTAGTCGACCGAATAATTCGGCTGAGCCGGGACATTAAACACCCGTGCACTGGACGCCTCTGTTATTTGATCATCAACAAATTTGTTTGTTTGCATAAGAGCTTGAATATTCCAACTACGAAATTCCATTTTAACTGTCACTCACTCTTCTCTAAAATCCGTTTGTCTCTCTTTAACTTCCCCGCACTGTCCTCTTACATTGGTAATACTACATACCCATTGCATCTCCATCTGTTTTGTGCTGTTGTTTTTTAGAATTTTAATAAACAAACTAACATCCGAAACTCTGCCATTTTAAAGTTTCACCTTACCCCAGCTTTTAATCTCAACCCAAATTTAAGCTACATTCATCTAACTTGTTAGTCTTTCCCTTTGATTTACTTACTCTGAAAAATGGTATCAAATTCCCAGTCTCCAGCTGTCTCGCCACTAAGAAGAAGACGCCAATCTTCTGTTGGTAACATCTACTTAGGTGACACGGCAGTTTATGCTTTACAAACAATGCAATCTCCACAAGAGGTAAGATCAACCCAACAACATCAAAAATTAGAAGTCAATGAAACTTATGAAAATGTTACTGATAAAGATTTAGGTAAAAAGGCCTTAATTTTATTAAAAGTTTTCTGTTATAGACATACTTGGGTGGCTCCTTTAGTTATATTAGTTTTATCTTATTCCTTGTTCTGGTTAACCGGAAATTCTGAAGCTAGAGATTTCTTAAGCATGTTTTTTGATCTGTCGTATGAAATTCCAAATACTGAACCAAAACTATATGGTAAAGGTTTGAAAGATATTGCATTTGTCTTTAATATGATGATTTTCTTTACTTTTTATAGAGAATTCTTAATGCAAGCTGTATTGAGCCCAATTGCAAACTACTTCAATATTACAAGAGAAGCTAAAGTGAAAAGATTTGTCGAACAAACCTATTCAATGTGTTATTATAGTGTTACTGGTCCTTGGGGTTTGTATATTATGAGTAAAACTCCAATTTGGTTTTTTAATACTACAGCTTTCTATGAAATGTATCCTCATCACACTCACGAGTATATGTTTAAATTCTACTATTTGTTCCAGATTGCTTTTTGGGCTCAACAATCCGTTGTTTTATGCTTACAATTAGAAAAGCCTAGAAAAGATTATAAAGAACTAGTTTTCCATCATATAATCACTATGCTTTTAGTTAGTTGTTCTTATAGATTTCATTTTACTTGGATGGGTCTAGCTGTTTACATTACTATGGATATTTCTGATTTCTTCCTAGCTACTTCAAAAACCTTGAATTATTTAGATTCTCCTTTAACTGGTTTATTTTTCGTCATGTTTGTCTTTATTTGGTTTTATTTAAGACACTGGATTAATATAAAGATTTTATGGTCTGTTTTAACTGAGTTCAAAACTGTTGGTCCTTATTATGTCAATTTCCAAACTGGATATTATAAGTGTTGGATCTCTCAACCAATCATTTTCCTTTTAATCTTTGCATTGCAACTAGTTAACTTATATTGGTTCTTCTTAATTTTAAGAATTTTATCGAGATATGTTAGCGGTGAAGCTGCTAAAGATGATAGATCTGATTCAGAAGACGAAGGCGAAGGTGAACCTGATGATGAACATGAAGAAGAAGAAATCGATGAAAAGAAAGCTAATTAAAGTCATATTAATTAGTGAGTTTCTTTTTTTATTCCATAGTAGTACTTAATTTTTTTTGTCCTTATTAATTAATTTACTACTACATTCTCAATTATTATTTTATCCGGATATTGTGATATATTCTATTTATTTGTTGAAATTAATATTTTCTCTGTTTCACAAAATAATCACATACCATTTATTATTTCCCCTCCCTTAGATATAACTTTATGAGCTTATTTATATATTTTGCTTGCTTGAAATGAGCACCTCTCCACTTAATTTTTTTTGTATCCTTCTTTAATTTAACTTAATTTAATTTTTGCTTGCTTGTTTAACTTCCCTTCAACCTTTTAATTTAATTACTTATATCCCATTTCTTTAATTTAACCCTTACTTCAATCTAATTACTTATATCCCATTTTCTTATAACTTAATGATTTATACTTCTACACACATTTAATTTAATTTAATAATTTATATTATGCTAAAAAGACTTTGTAATATTATTTACAGAAATGAAAGATAATCCAAATAAGGAAAAATATGAGAATATATCAATAATTAAAAGTGTATTTACAAAACCGCAAAAGAAACATTCTCTAATTCTTTTGAGACAATTGATTTAGATCTAATTCTTCACCATCTATTTTAGAACTCTTAAATTGTTCAAGCAAGTAAGAATCTGAGGTTTCGAATCCATTTTCTGTCTCATATCCACCTTGTTCACGGTCTTCATATTCATTGAATTGATCACCTTCATCGTAAACATCATTTTGATCTGCCTCTTCCATAGAATTTTCAGCCTTACTATGGTCAAATTTACTGTTTGGATCTAAGCCTAAAACAGTCTTATATTCAGCAACCTTAGATAATCTTCTTTGATAACCAATTTCACCAGCTTTACCTAAAACACCACAAATCAAATTAGTAGCTCTATTAGAATCGTCATTTGCAGGTATTGGATAAGTGACCAAACTTGGATTACAGTTAGTGTCAACTAAACCAATAGTTGGGATACTTGCTTGTAAAGCCTCTTTCAAAGCGACTTTAGAGTCTAATGGGTTTAAAACAACAATTAAATCAGGTTTGATAACAGTGGTAAGTTCATCTTTACCCAACACCTTACCAGTTGGAATATCACCCATATCTAATTCCCTTCTTGGTTTTGGATTTTCTAAGGAATTGGTAATTGTACCAGGAACCCATTTATGCGTCACATAGTAACCGTTACATCTTCTAGCTGCTTCTTTAACCGCTCTTAACTGACCTTCTTTTAAACCCAAGTATAATATCAAACCACCATTTTCAGCAACACCTTCAACTATTTTGGCAGCTCTTTTCAGATAATTGATAGTTATATCTAAATCAATGATATGAATACCGTTATATTCTCCATAAATGAAGGGTTGTGTAGCATGATTCCAAAGTTTTGTTGAATGGCCTAAATGAGCACCTGACGCTATTAATTTAGACACCGTTAATTGGTTTGGTCTTGGAGGGTTTGTAATTAATTGATTTGGCTTGTAGACTTTAATGATGTCGGAACCTAATTTACCAGTTGATAAAGCATGATATTTCTGTCTGATTGCTAATTCAGCTTCTGAGTATGGCTCTGAACGATGGGTTGGAATCAGGTTTGGGAATTGTGATAATAATGTGGATGATTCAGAAATTTCTTTCTTCAGCTTATCTTCACTCATATATACTTGTAATAATTCTTTAAATTTTTCTAGAACTATTTTATCTCTGTTTAAAGATGGCTTTGGTGCCGAATTCAACAGTTGTTCAAATTCACCTTTAGACATTTCACTTATTCTTTCCAAAACAGATGCCGGGCGTGTTTCAGTTAATGGAACGTCAATATCAGAAGTTTCTGGCTGAGAGGCAGCTGCATCTTTTGGCGATTCAACTGTAGTAGATTCTGTTGTAGGTTCAACTGTAGCTGTTGTTGATTGTAACCTTGAAAATTGGAGAGAGGTTGCAATTCTTTTGCTTCCAACTCTCGAAGCTATTGACCTTATCGAACTCATGAGGGGTTTAGTAGATCCAAAATCTGGCAAGGGGTCTCAAAACGGGATTTCAATGTTTTCAGTCTGAGCTTTAACCCCAAATTATTCAAGCTGTGTTACTCGACGAGTTGAAAAATCTTGTGAAGAAAAATGTCGTGCACAACACACAAACTACATTCACCTGTGCACCAGATATGGATCCATTTCCTTCATAAGTTAGTGTATGGCCTATAAATGTATTCAAGTTAAACTTATCATTCAGAATAGTATAAACAGTATAAATAATATAAAATAAATAAGAGAACAAAGAAACTTACTCATCCAGTGGCAGCCCTAAGTCTTCTCTCTGAGATTTTGACTTCGGATCAAAATATGGCTTTTCACCTAAAGCAGTAACTCTAGTACCATGTCTAGCATCCACACCTTCATGATCCCAAACACTCTTGTGTTGAGAAATTCTATTATCCCAAATAGCAGAAACACCATATCCAGGCTTGGATGAAGGACCCCACTTGAATCGAACTTGAATATCAGCATTTTTCTCATACACGTCGTATAAATAATTCAAAATGATATCTGATTCAACTGGAGAAACGCCTAGAATTCTTTTGGTGTATTTTCTATTAACAAACAATGATTTCCAACCAGTAGCGGGATGAGTTCTGACTAATGGATGAATTCTTTCGATGTTCTTTGGTCCAGCAAAGGGATCATCTCTTTCTAGGTAACCATGACGTGAAATGTAAACGGCTTCTTTACCATCTAAGAATCTTTTGAATTCTTCAGATAATTTATCATAAGCAGCATAACCAGATGCCCAAACAGTATCACCACCAGAGGTCGGAATGGCATCTAAATGTAAATGGGTTAAAGCAGATGGCTGCTTCTCGTGAGTCAAATCAGTATGCCAGCCCTCAGTACCATAAGAATACTTTTGTCCATCAAAATTACCATAATTGTTATTTTTAAAAGTAGTGTGGCCACCCTTTTTTTGAAAATATGAACCCCAGATCACAGAGACCCCAGGAACACCATTAACTTGAACGGCCTGAGGGTGCTCTTCGACCCTACCCCAATAATCACCTAGTGCTCTTTGATCTTGAGGAGATAATTTCTGGTCTCTGAAGAAAACAACCACTCTTTCTGCAACCAACAAAGCCAATTCATCTTTCTGTTTATTGGTCAATTCACTCAATTGTAATCCAACAATCTCTGTTCCGACATTTTTGGTCAAATTGATGACTTCTGTAGCAGCACCAAGCAACGCCTTTTTCTCACGATCAGCATTCTTCCCTCTTTCAACATATGGATAGTCATCGTCTCTGATTGCCGTTGCTTCATCTAAATAAACTGGGATTTTATCTTTAGGAGGTCTGGCAGGATACCCAACTGAGATATCGATGCCTGAATCTTTCAGTCTTGTCTTAGTTGAATCGGGCAAGATTTCTAATCCTTCCGGATCTGGGCCAAAAGATAGTTTATCACTTGGTTTTGTGCCAACTAATAATTTTTTGGAGGATCTGATAATGTGTTCGATTTCTTGGTCTAAGGAAACCGGTTCCTTGGGAGCAGTTTCGGCTCTTAGTTTAAGAGTATGGGTTTGGGTAGATGAAGACATTCTTTTGAAAGGTAGTTAACTTCTATGTTGTGTGGGATCGGGATTTCATGATAAGAATGTTGCCATAAAGTTTGGGAAGTTGAGCCATTTTATATGACAGGGAATGACTATGGCGTCTGATCTATTTGTCATCAATTGTAGTGTGGAGAAGAGCATAGTACGGTGTGTATATAGATTGTAAAGTAGTGGTACACTGTGGCTGCGTGATATAGGGTGTGGAATGAGGATGTTAACCGCAACGCTTATAAGCTCTGAATAGCAGAGGAAGTGTGTGTTCCATAGTTCATTTAAATTGACGATTAAAATAAGGTTATTCGTAAAAAAAATCAGATAAATAAGTTTATTATATCATTGTAGATACATAAATAAGGTAATGTAAGTAACAAATGAAAAAAATGATTAAAAGCTAAGAAGGATTTACGTATAGTAAGAGGAAGAAAGAAATGAGAAGAAAATGAAACAAACAAAAAAGACAAAAAAACTATGTAATTACGTACTAATCAGCAAAAATCATAAAAGAAGGGAAATAAACAAGGGAAAAAAATGCTCTAAAATTATGAATCGGGTGGAATAAAGAAAATTTATAAGTTTTTTATAATAAGTTAAATCTAATCGAAGAAAAAACAATTAGTTTTTAACACCAAATTGTTTTTCGACATTGGCAATAATACCATCAACACAACCTTGGTTGGCTAAAGTACTTAGATCACCTAAACCTTTAGCTTCACCACTTGTAACTTTTCTTAAGACTCTTCTCATAATCTTACCTGATCTTGTCTTTGGTAAATCATCAACAACGATAATGGATTTTGGAGCAGCAAATGGACCAATAACACCTCTAACGTGCATAATGAGTGACTTTCTTAAGGCCAGTAATGCAGCATCATCATCGATTTCTTCAGATTCTTTCAATTGAACGAAGGCAATAACAGCTTGACCAGTCAAGTCATCATGAATACCAACCACTGCAGCTTCACTCACTTCTTGGTTATCTAAAAGAACAGATTCAATTTCTGAGGTCGATAATCTATGACCTGAAACATTAACAACATCATCAACTCTACCTCTAATCCAGTAGTAACCATCATGATCTCTACCGGCACCATCACCTGTGAAATAAAAGCCAGGGTATGGTTTTAAGTAAGTATCAATGTATCTATGATGGTTCTTGTAAACAGTTCTTGCCATTGATGGCCATGAATCTCTAACAGCTAGGACACCTTCGACATCATTACCTTCTAAAACTTTACCTGAAACAGGGTCAATGATAACAGCATCAATACCAAAGAATGGAACAGTGGCAGCACCAGGTTTAGTTGGAACACAACCAGCTAAAGGAGCAATCAGATGAGAACCAGACTCAGTTTGCCAGTAAGTATCGGAAATATGACATTGGCCTTTTCCAATTTTTTCATCATACCATTCCCAAAGTTCAGGAGCAATTGGTTCACCAACAGAACCTAAAGTTCTTAATGAAGATAGATCATATTGGTCAATGAATTGTTCACCGGATTTCTTCAATAATCTTAAAGCGGTTGGAGCAACATAGAAATGAGTGGCTTTATGCTTTTCAATAATCTTCCAGAATCTACCAAAATCTGGGTAAGCTGGAGTACCTTCGAAAACGATAGTTGGGACACCTAAAGCTAATGGTCCATATAAAGAGTAGGAATGACCGGTAATCCAGCCAACATCACCAGCGGTGAAAAGGACATCTTCTTTTTGAACATCAAAAACGTATCTTGTGGTTAAAGCGGCACCTAATAAGAAACCACCAGTAGAATGAACAACACCCTTTGGAGCACCAGTGGAACCAGAAGTGTATAACATAAATAATGGATCTTCAGAGTTAACTGGAACAGGAGGTAAATAGCCTGGGAATCTTTCAGTTTCTTCATCCCAGAAGTAATCTCTACCTTCTTTCATTGGGATGGCTTCATTACCAGTTCTCTTGTAAACTAAAACCTTTTCAACAGTTGGGCATTCTTTTAAACCTTCATCAACAATTTTCTTAGTGTTAATAGTTTTACCACCTCTTTTACCTTCGTCACAGGTGATGACGGCTTTACAACCAGCATCTGAGACTCTGTCCTTGATTGAACCAGCAGAGAAACCAGCAAAAATAACAGAATGGATAGCACCTAATCTTGCAACTGCTAACATAGCAATTAAAGCTTGGGCAGTCATTGGTAAGTAGACACCAACAGTGTCACCTTTTTTAATACCCCAAGATTTCAAGACACCAGCAACTTTAGAAACTTCTCTTAATAATTCACCAAAAGTCAAAGTGGTTGAAGCATCTTCGTTATCAGCTTCAAAAATGATGGCTGTTTTATTTGGGGTTTTGAAAGCATGTCTATCAACACAGTTGAAACAAGCGTTTAATTCACCACCAACAAACCAAGCTGCATCACCATTCTTTAAAGAACCAGTTTTAACTTGATAAAAGTCTTTATCCCAATATAAAAATTCCTTAGCCTTTGGACCCCAGAAGTTTTCTGGATCTTCAATTGACTGTTTATACAATTTTTGATACTCAGCTAGAGAAGATAAAGATGGATTTGGTTGTTTGTCATAAAAGGCCTTTGGAGTTGGTCTGGCTTTGATTTCGTTGGCTTCATGGACCACTTGATGTGTCTTATCAGTAGTCATTTTGGGGTAGATCAATTGAATTTATTTGTTTTCTTTGAAAAGGATATATTTATGAAATTCGTTTAAGAGTAAATTTAAAGTCAGAATTTTCAACGGTTAATGTGGGAGTAAGATGAATAGATGAATGCTTTTCAGAGAGGGTGAATACCAATTGGAGAAATGGACGGGAAGGTAGTTCTAAAAAGAAGAGAAAGAAAAGAGCAAATGGGAAGCAATTAAGGTGCAAATGAAAAAAATGTTGAAGTAGTCGTTTAGAGCTCAGCTAGCTAGTCATGTCTCGAGACTGTGATCGATCGAGAATCGAGATCCATCCCGCGCGCCGGGGCTGCCCTTCTCCCATGGCTTGGGGAGGGCACTTCTGTGACTCCCTTCCCTTTCTGCTAGAGCTTCCTGTCTCAGCGTTTAGGGTTGGTGAACTTGAGCAGATAATGTCTGTTATTGGATGTTTACTCTCCCCAACCGCTGTCCAGCAGTATTACGAGAGAAAGTAACCTCTCTTACCAGGCCTCTATCCCACTTTGAAAAGGGATCACTTGCGAAGTGCGACTGGCAGAAATCCGTTTCCCCATCCGTCTCCCGTTTCCCTTGCGCCAAACACACGGTGGACGGGAGCTCTGTCTCTAGGGGAAAAGGTACTCTTATCGATAACGTCATTAAGTCCTAATCTGTGGAACTCATTAGCTTCATCGTGATCATGGCTTTTATCTACAGCTTTACTGCAATTGCAATTTGACGCATTTTGATTCGCTTTATATAGGATGGCCATACTTAATCCAACAAAAGTGGCCGGAGCAGTTTTGTTGGCCAAACCAGAATCGACCTCTGTTGGCTCGTTAACTATGGCGGCGCAACGCGCCTAATCGGAGGGCCGAGGTCGATCGACGCCACATTCCTTAAAACGCTGAGAGCTACCATAATCGTACCGAACTGGCGATCAATCTAGCAGCAGTTTATTTCTAGAATTATAGCAATACATTTTAAAAGAAATATACTGATAACGAACGATAAGAGAGGTAATTGCTAATCAGAAAAAGCAAAGGAGCAAGAGAAAGTGGAGAAAGAAATCTGAAGCAATTAACCAAGAAGTACCACACAGCCAAATCAGCACCAAGTTCAGCTCAATCGCCGCTCCATGCTCATCAAACGTTTAGACCTGTTTGTGTGTAGGGTTAAGTTAAGTTAAGTTAAGTATGGCTGACGCGTCAATCAATCGATAAGATAATTAGAATCTTATCATGTACCATTGCGCACTTCAAACAAAACAGGACCGCTAACCTTCAACTTTGCTTGCTTCAACTATTAACTCTTTTCTTATTAACCAACTCGTACTACTCTCTATACATGCTTTGCTCAAAGTTAGTCTGTATGAGTCATTCAATAATGATTTAACCTTCCAAGTCGAAGTTGATCTTCAAATCATTTAAGCGTATAGCTTAGAAATATCAGAAATTCTAACTTCATAAATTGAATTTTGCGATCAACTGCAAATTCAAAGGGGTATGTTCCCACACTTCAGTTTTTTACTTGATGTATGGGTTGGTTATATAGCCTTCAACAATTATCAGTTTACTGTCCTATCGGTGAAGTAAGAGTGAGCGAGGCTAGCTGTGACTGTGATTGTAGATATCATGCAGGTATTATTGGTGGTACGTTGAGTTTGAGAAATTTTGAATGTCGACAACTAGTTTCAATAATTTGTTGTCGATGTAGATCACGTGCTTGAGTTACCCGGATTGTTGTGCTTAGCAAGTATCAATATGGTGTAATGATGTTTTGGGAGCTTGAACCTTTGTAACAAGACAATCACCCTTCCTCCTTCCAATTGCTTGTTTTACAAATATATTCCCTGTGACTGATCACCGTCATTTCCTTCATTACCGCCTGATTTCAGCTGTATAGATAGCACTCTAGTAGCTTGTACCCTGCAAAGCGCAAACGTGCCCCGTCGACACGCCCACACAAGAGAAACTCTCGACCAGTTCAAATTCGAATTTGTTTGACAAGCTCAATCAGAAGAAGGCAACATAACTAAAGGACACCATTCATTCCACATACATCCACACAGCTGCATCCCTCCAACTTCCACAATCCACTGACTCCGTCCCTCACCAGATTCCCTTCAGTTGTATCCCTGTTTTCCTTTCCTTCAATTGTGCCTCCAGTACCAGTTATCGACAACCTACTGAACACACCATTTAATACTCAAAGGGGTCAATTGACACACGGCTTCTTTCCATTTTCAACTGTTTTTTTTTCGAAGAAAGCTTTCTCATATAGAATCAAAAGGAATAACAACATTGGTTCTGTCAATTTTGCCCTTCACTTTGATAATTGAACGACTAATTTCTATTCATTATTGATTAAGAATTCTCTTATAGTTCAATTTAATTCAATTCCGATAACCTTTTGCATTTCTTCATATTTCATTTTTCAGCAAAACGTTTTAGTTTCCAATCATGTCATATAACGATCCCGACTCTCCTCTTCAGAGAGCAGGTCAACAGCAGCAGCAACATCATGCAATTCCTGCTCAACAGTGGGACCAAAGAGCTACTCCCACTGTAGTTGTTAATAGTCAACAAAGGTCAAGATCAGGATCGATGAGAACACATAATGTTCAACAACAGCAACAATCACTAATGCAACAACAACACTCTTATACTACAAATGCTGCGCCGGCCACTCCCAGAATGTTAAGAAATGCTTCAAGTTCAAATAATATGATGGATGATTATAATGCTTCTGCAAATGCTGATATGGAAGGATTAATAGCTGTGGATAAATACCTTGAATCTACAAAACCAGGATTGTTTCCTAATGCTGAACCTGTCTTAGTTCCAAGTGTTCAGAGGACTCCATCTAAAAGACGTTCAGTTAATTTCAAGAATTCTCCACAGCCTGTGTCTCAACAATACTCTTCTCCTCGTAGAGTTAGTGAGCAACCGGATACAAGCAGATTGTTACCTGGTGTTGATTTCACTGATAATGTTCCTCCTCAAACCTTATCACCTTCAGCTGCTAGATCTAGTAGAGGCCAAGGGAACATTTTAAGAACTAATTCTCAATCAAGTGCTGCGACTGCTCAAGAACTTAGAAGAATTCAACAACAAAATATACAAATGCGACAAGAAGAAATGCAGAAACAGAAAAATCTTCAGCAACAACGACAACAACAACAGCAGCAGCAACAACAACAGCAGCAACAGCAACAGCAACAGCAACAGCAACAGCAAGCATCTCATCAAGATGCTACTAATCAACAGTTTCATAGAAAATCAATTGGTGATTGGGACTTTGCTAAGACAATTGGTGCTGGTTCTATGGGTAAAGTTAAATTGGCAAGACACAGATTAACCAGTGAAATTTGTGCAGTTAAAATTATTCCAAGAGCTGCTAAGATATGGCAAAGACAACATATGCATGATGCGATGATCTCAGATCCCTTAGAAATTTCGAAGAGAAAGAAGGAATATGAAAAAGAAGTTGCCAGAGATAAAAGAACTATTAGGGAAGGTGCATTAGGTCGTATACTTTATCATCCATTTATTTGCAGGTTATATGAAATGTTCCCAATGACCAATCATTACTATATGTTGTTTGAATATGTTTCAGGTGGACAAATGTTAGATTATATTGTTTCTCATGGTTCTTTGAAAGAACGTCATGCACGTAAATTCTGCCGTGGTATTGCATCTGCTTTAGATTATTGTCACTCAAATAATATCGTTCATAGAGATCTAAAAATTGAAAATATTATGATTAATAAAAGTGGTGAAATTAAAATTATTGATTTTGGTTTATCTAATATGTTTGATAGACAACATTTATTAAAAACTTATTGTGGTTCACTATATTTTGCTGCACCTGAATTGTTATCTGCTCACCCTTATATTGGCCCTGAAGTTGATGTTTGGTCATTTGGTGTTGTTTTATATGTTTTGGTCTGTGGTAAAGTTCCGTTTGATGATCAAAGCGTCAGTGCATTACATGAAAAGATTAAAAAGGGTCATGTCGAATATCCTGATAGATTATCAAGAGAATGTGTCTCTTTATTATCAAGAATGTTGGTTGTTGATCCCTCTAAAAGAGCTACGCTGCGTGAGATTATGGAACATCCTTGGTTAGTTAAAGGTTTTGAATGCCCTCCTCCAAATTATTTGCCTCACAGAACCCCAATTGAATTCCCATTAGATCCTGAAGTCATTAGTACTATTGTGGAATATGAATTAAGTAGTTCTGAAGAACAAGCTGAACATGATATTTCATTAATTTTATCTTCTCATCAATATCAATTAGCTGCTAGAAATTGGTATGCTAGAACCGAAGGCAGTGACTATGATGACTCAATCCCTGATCCAACGATAGGTTTCCATCCTTTGGTTTCTATTTACTATTTAGTTGATGAAATGATAAAGAGAAAACGTGTCAAAGAAGAAAGCAATAGAACCAGATTACAGCAAAAACAGCAGCAATCTTCCCAACCTTTCACCACACCTCAAATGGTTCAAAATGCTAGTTTCAATAGTAATAATAATGCACAAGCTTCTGTTCCTCAACAACTGCAGCAAAGAGTTTTCAGTACTCCATTAACTGATGAACATCCCAAATTACAGCAACAACAATTCGGTTCTCAAGATGCCCAAAATACTCCAGTGTTGGCATTCCCACAAGCAGCTTACACGTCATCTCATCAACAATCAGATACTATTCCTGCTACGCATATACAAAAGAATCAAGTTCGTGATGAATCAACTCCTCCACCTCAACAGCAAGTTCCAGCAGAAGGTTTCTCCAATTCTCTGTTTAGAAAGCTAAGTGTTAAAAAGACCAGACAAAGTACTGAGGGTAGTGATGAATTAAGTCCACTTGAAAGTAAAATGAATGATATGCATGTCCGTACTAATAGTACTTCTGCTGCTAACGATTCTGTTCGTAGGGTTGGAAGTCTCAGGGTTACAACTAAGGAAAAAAACCAGTTACAATTACCTCCATTACCCGTTACATCAAGACAGCAAATTCAGCATCATCAACGTGCAGCATCTGCTTACACTCCAAAATCGTATATTCCAGACTTCACTGAAAGACCCCTGCCAGCTGTTTCAACTAATGCTAAGCAAGGTGAAAAGAGTGCTTCTGAATTGAAGCAATTCCATCCATCTGCTAGAGCTAAATCTATGGGTCATACAAGAAAGCATTCATTAAATATTCCAAAGACTGCACATTTTGCTCCTGATGATGCTCCTCCTGTTCCTCAATTACAGCTGCCTTCAACAAATGCTGCTGCTATGGATGACGGTTTCTTTGATGATGTTGATATGGATGATGTTCCATTTAATGGTGATTACACTAATCCTAAAAAGAGACCTCCTGATAGTGATATTATTGCACAGTTTGAACGTGCAGCTCCTGGTACAATGCCTTCAATTGAATATCCAAAGACTTTATTCCTTAAAGGTTTCTTCTCTGTTCAAACTACATCTACTAAACCATTGCCAATTATTAGATATGACATAATGTCTGTCTTGCCTCAAATGGGTGTTAAGTTTACTGAAGTTAAAGGTGGTTTTATTTGTTTGCATTATCCTTCGATTGTTTCAAGTGATCATAATGATCATCCATTACCTGTTCCACCAACAAGTGCTGCTACCACTCCAACTATGGCTGAGCACGAGCCATTACCAAAGACTCCGACCTCAGATCTGAAAATGGATACTATAATTAGTGACAATCTAAGATCAAAATCACCAAGTGAAGCCTCAACTCGTATTGGTGATTATAAGAGAGGCTCGTTATCTTCTGGTGGTTCTCTTGAAAAGACCAAGACTGCTGTTACTGGTGCTGCAGGTGAAGAAACTGCTACTCCTGAAGGTGAAAAGACTTCACTAAATTCAAATAATTCAACCCCATTAAGGGGACACAGAAGAAAGTTCTCTTTGGGTAATGGTTTATTAGGTTATACAAGAAAGCCAAAGGATAAAGAAAAGGACAGATTGTCAATTTCAACAAATGTTGCACCGAATACCCAAGAACTGTTTATCCCAACTACTCCAGCTCCTGCTAATTTAGTTCGTAGAGTGAATTCATTTGAAAGCTCAGAATCAGTTACATTTGATGAACCTAATGGTGGTTCCGATATGTTAGTTTCAAGTAGACTAGAGCAAGAAAATAAAGGTAATAGATTAAGCTCTGGTCAAGTTCTTGGATTGAATTCAGCTCAACATGGTACTGATGAGAAAACACAAGCTTCTGCTAGTAAGCCTAGTCATGGAAAGAGTCCATTGAAATTTGAAATTCATATTGTTAAAGTTCCATTAGTTGGTTTGTATGGTATTCAATTTAAGAAGGTTAGTGGTAATACATGGCTGTATAAATCATTGGCAAGTGAAATTTTAAACAGGTTAAACTTATGATTTTTCTTTTCCTTTTTGTGTGTTGTTGTTGTCCCTAATTTTTTTTGTTTGCTTTATGGAGTGTTTGTTCGTTTTTTCTTATTGTCATAACTTATCTATCATTTGTGGTTTACTTCATCGTCGGTTACATCGTATATTTTTTAATTATTACTATCACTATTATTATTTAACAAATTGTTAGAGAAATTTATTATTATTATTATTATATTTTTGTGTTTGTGTTACATTTTCATCATCCTTTAGCGTATCCTATCCTACTTTTTTTTTATTATTTCATTTTTCTCATTTTTTCTTCATGTCAATTTTCTATATAATAGTTGCCTTTTACTCATTTTGTTGCGTTACTTCTTTTTTTATTCTTTTCTGAAAGATACTTTGTTTTATGCTTCTTACCTAAAAAAAAAATTTTATTTTTTTTGAAATTTGATATTTCTAGTTTGTTGTCTAAAGTTTTAAAGTTTTATTTGATTCCTTGTGTTTTCTCTCTCCTTGTCTTCCCTTTCCAATTTTTTTTTATATCTTGTGTTTATTTTTTTAGTATCTCTTTACTTACTCTTTTTCATTAATGACCTTTTTTACTTATTTAAAGTTCCGCAATCAAGCTTTTAATATATCTTTTCCTTTCTGCCTTAATACTTTGGGCTGTTATTATTATTGTTACTGTTTAAATTAATTCAACTATATAAATTTACTGTAAGTCATTAACCAAAGTTGATGTAGGGAATAAATTCCGAAGACAAGTTAAAAAGGAGCTCCCTCCAACAGAATCAAGAAATTTGGCCTCATTTTAGGAGTTTAAATTAATTCGCATTTTTCATTACTAAAAGTCTTATTTTTGGGAGATAACTTTTTGCAGAAATTTGGGTGTCTAAATATGAAATATGCAGTAGTGAAACCATGCAAAACGATTATAAAAGAATGGAGCTACTTTTGCTTCTGTCATATTGAAATTGGTCACATCATTTCGAAAATTGCTATTAGTTCACTTATCCTTTATTAACAATGCTGGAATATATTAGATGATACTAACCTAAGTAAAATTCCAAACAAAAAGTAAAAAAGTAAGCACTTGCGTAAGACAGGGTTCGAACCTGCGACTTCTCACGAAGAGTAGATCTTGAGTCTACCGCCTTAGACCACTCGGCCACTTACGCTTGCTTATATCAATTAAGGATATTTAATTATGATTATGTTAGACATAGTATGACGTAAGTGATTACATAATTAATTCATTCTTACAAATTAGTAAGGGTTTCCCTTGCACCTAAGATATAATTTTAGGCATTTAATAATGAATATAAGTTCAATAAATATTTATAAATTGTTAAATGGGAAAACTTATATCATAGGAATACAGAAACATAGAAATAATATCTAAACCAAGAAACCCAATAAGGCATGCAATAGGAAGTTGTTTAAGTGCGCGAGATTGAGAGCTTACGTAAATGTCTTTTGATGTTCACGTGCAAAACAAATTTATGATTAGTTGATAGTTACAACAGACGCTCTGATATGACATTTTTCAAATTGGTGCCTTTGTGAAGCCGTTTCGAGTTTTTGCGGTGGGCCAATCTTCAGTGGCGGAATGCGCGTCCCGATCAGGCGGTCCCGTAACTACCCCAAAACTACCCCGCTTTGGGTTTGATGGTTTCAACGTTTTGAGCCGAAGAATCGACCATTTTCTATGATTTTTCCATAATACTTAATTATTCTAACTATAGAAGAGTTCTTTTTATTACCCATATCATCAAATTTTATAAGTGATGTTACGTCTTGCTTTCAAGGGACAGTCTGGTGTTGTTTGGCGCCAGATCAAGTCTTTTTCAAAACTATCCTTTTCTAGTCAAAGCCAGAATGATTTAACATCAAATTTACGTTTAATTCATGATGCTTCTCCAACTCCAACTTCCACTCCTCAAAATTCTGATTCACCATTGAGTCACAACAACGTCAAACACAAATCACCAGTTGATATACAGCTCTCATCATTATTGGAAGATGTTAATAAAAATGCTTTATTTACACTAATTGATCCATTGATTCCACACCCAGATAGTTTTCAAATATATGAATTAACTCGTGAAGATAGATTACCAATTAGAAAGCCAAAGAGAAAAAGATTACCTAAAATTCCTAAAGAAATAGGCAGTGACACTTATAACAGTTTGGTTTATGAAGTCACACAATTTTCGTATGACACGAAAGAATTAACTGAAATAAATGATAAATACGTCCGAATTCTCTATAATTTTGCAATGCATGGTGAAAAAGATTCACAGTTAAATGTGACATTTCAGAGCGTTTTAGATTTAATTGGCTATTTCGCTGATAAAGGAGAGTATAAGAAAGTTTATCCATTAATGAGACAATATATTAATAGAGATAAAGAGAAAGAAGTTGAGGCTTATCATGTCTTATTCAATCATTTAGAAACAGCAGTGAGAGGTTTTGATATTTTATTTCAAAGATTGAATACGATGAGAAGTAAACGTTTGAAATTGGATTCTTATTTAATTTATAAAATTTATGATGCCTTGGAAAGTACATCTGAAAAACAAGAATTCATTAATATTTTAAGATCCAAAAATATTCCGATTACAAAAATCTTTGGTAAACTTGTTGAATTGGATCAAATCAAATCCATTGACCAATTTAAGGAATTTGCTAAGAATAACGATATTGCTGGAAATTCAATTGAATCTTATACCTTACAACTCAGAGTTTTATTAAGCAACAATAAAACTGATGAGTTTATTGAATTTATGACAAAACATAATATGCAACATTTGCCAAGTGAGCTAGTACCACTTTTCATAGAATCATTTTTAAAAGAAAACAGGTTAACTGAATTATGGTTTTATTTGAAAAGGGATTTGAAATTAAATGAACACACCGCAAAAATGATCCTAGATCATTTGTATACATCTAAACAAACATATTTCATACTACCATTTGTTTCCGTTTTGAAGAAATATAAGGTTAACAATTTAGAGAAATATGCATGGTCATTGATTTTCAGATATGCTCAAGATGCATTTAGTAAAGATGATGAATCTTATTGGTTGTTAATGAGAGGCTTGGTAGCATTATGTCACTTAAACATAGAGAAAGAGAACAAATTACTATTCATTCATGATATGCGTGACTTTTTGAGAACTAGAAAACAAATCAATTATTACGACCCTTATGTTAGACCGGAAACCAAAGAGCAGTGTACTCTAAGATTCAATTTAAGATTCTTGTATCTATGGAATTCTTACAATCCTCGTTTCAGTTTGGGTTTCAATAGAAGTGAGTTTAAATTCATTGCAAGATTATTCCATCCTGAAGTTGAGTCTGCTCAAGTTAAACTTCTTAAAAAGTTATTATATACTTCACACGATTTAACTACTGCTATTCAGAATCTAAAAGTTTTAATTTCAAATGATGAATTAAGTCAATACCATTTATCAGTGTTTATTAATTATTACTGTAACCAGCACGATTTAATTGGGTTAAGTACATTCATCGCATACGTTGAAGAAAAGACATCATTAAAGATCAAATTCATAGCATTAAGTCAATTCGCATGTACTTTTTTCAACCATTCTGACGAACTTTTGGAAAATGTGATAGGCAATGAAATAGGTATGATGAGAAACGTTGCTATATATTTATATCAACAGACTTATATCGATTCGACAATTTGGAATAGAAGAAATAGAAGAATTAATGAATTTGGGTTAGATTTCGATTCGTTGTCAGCTCACCCGGATATCAGTGTAGAGGACCTTCAAGAAAATGCAAAGGTTTTTCAACTACAAAAAAATGGTGATGTTAATTCTGGATTAAATAGATACCTTGATTAATTTTCTCTTTCTTGTATATATAAAGGCTAAAGATATATAGAGGACTTTTCTGGCGTTGCAACTAACTGTGTATTACGTTTTATATTTATTCAATCCTATTTATTTTATTTTATTCTTGTATACTATTATAGTAATATTGGTATTATAATATACTGTTTTTGACAAATATACAGAAATAGCAAAACAGGTGACATAAAATAAAATTGAAAGGGACTTATATTATGCCACAGATCAAACAGCAAACACGAATTAATACAAGCTAGCACAGAATAAAACAAAAGTAAAAATTTAGGAGAGTCAGACCGACAATCGAAAGAGTAAATAGTACGTAACAAAAAACAAACAAAAAAGAGAGAAAGGTAGTAAAGTTTATATAATATGATAAACTATAATATTGTAACTGTATAAAAAACTTTCATAAATATATTTAAAGCAAAACAACGACAACTATACAAAAGCAAATTTAGAAAACGTAAACAGAAAATTCTTTAACCACCGTATCTTTCCCAACCAGCAGGCTTCTTTAAACCATTCAAGCTGAAGAATTTGTTTGTACAGGAATAATCTTTGAAAGTGAAATCTTCATTTGGATTACACATACATTTCTTTTCGATTCTAACTTGTTCATCAACAGGACAGTTATTAAATGGAACATGGAAATAACCAACATCACCAAAGAAATGAACTTGATCCTTTTCTAAGAATAATGAAGCGGCAATCGAATGAACAGGAGCATCACCCCATCTTTCATAGAAGAAACCACCATTCTTATCTAAGTGATCAAAGTATTTCAGATAAGCTTCAGATCTCCAGAAATTTAATGAAGCAACTTCGAAATTGGACCAGTAATGACAACCGTTGTAAGAAACTCCACCATCATCAGAAACCCAATCCATTAAGTTATTTTCAGGTAAGTACTGTGGGTTTTCCTTAATGAATTCCCTTGTCACATCCCATAAAGTTGGAATAGTTTCTTTATATTCAGGTAAAGTGATAGTGAATCCGTAAACTTTGTTGTTATCTTTCATGTACTTGAAAACATCATAATCGATGTCACAGAAGATCTTAATACCAGGTTCAACTCTCCAGTACCATTCATATTCATCCAACAGGGGATGTCTGAAGAAGAAACCGGATTCATATCTACACATGTGTCTATAAGAAATGGAGTCACCGTAAATGATTTTCTTGGCTCTCATTTCTTCTCTAGTCTTAGCAGCCTTTTCAGTATCGATCCAAGATGGGAAACTCCATTGATCATGAGGGATAACACCATACTTAGTATTACCAGAAACTAAAGCAGAGGTAACTTTCTTAAATTCGTCATTGAATTCTTCATCGTTCAAGAAAACCCAGTCGTAATGGAAATTATGGTTGAATCTGTCTTCAATATGTCTGATTGAACTAACCAACTCCCATAAATCTTGATTTCTAGCCAATGAAACGAAAGTAGCTTTTTCTTTTCCACCAGTTGAAACGATTTTGGTCTTTGATTTTTCAGCAGCGGCAGCAGGAGCAGCGGCGGCAGCAGCATCGTCAGCAGCAGCAGACTTAGCATTAGAGTCAGAAACAGCAGCTGGAGAAGTCGAAGCAGCGTCTTTGGAAGTGTCTTGAGAGATAGAAGAATCGACAGTGTAGGAGGAGGACGAGCCTCTTGAGAGGATGTAACCACACAATATAAGAGCAGTCGCAAATATAGCGAATCTGATCAACCTAGCGTTAGCTCTAGCCATGATAAGTGAATTGTATGGGCACCAGTGTAGGAGATGAGATGGGTTTGGCGAAGAAACAGGAACCACTCGAGGTTTTAAATTAGAAGAGCTGAAAAAGACACGTCGTGGCATTTCGATTTTCTGTTTTTCGTTTTTCGTTTTTCCTTGTTCAAGCGAATTGCTTTTGGTTTTTCTAACTTGGCGCTTTGCGTTGTCGACGAGAAGGGATACTGAGGAAAGGATCAAGTAGGATAAGGCCTATTCACGGGATTTGGCCCGTTTCAGACCTTAATTCAGCATTATGTAGACATATATCGTGGTTTATTTAAATTGTACAAATATAGTAGAGGTATTATATAAAAAAAATAGTGTAAACAACTTAAGTTGACTCTGAAGAGTTACCATCATCACCATTCATAGCCTTCAACTTTTCCTTCTTCTTTTTGGCTTTCTCTTTAGCTTCTTCCTTCTTTTTTCTTCTTTCTTCAGCTCTTTGCTTTCTTTCAGCTGCTCTTTGCTGTGCTAATTTCCTGCTTTCAGCCAATCTTTCCTGTCTCTCTTCTTCCTCTTTTTGTTTCTGCTTTACTATCTTATTTTCATATTTATCACCATCTCTTAATTTTTGTTGTCCTGCAACTTCTAAAAATTTCAGATTACATGAATTTCCATTGGTGATTGAGTAATCTAACAATGGATCACAGGTACAATGTGCATTCTTCAAGACGAAGTCATCTAAAGGACAAGAAGTAGCAACTGTATGTCTATATGAGATATCTAAGAACAAATGAACTTGAGATTTCTTCATCAACTGTGAAACTGCAATTGAATGAACGGGTGCATCCCCCCATCTTTCATAGAAGAATCCTCCAGCTTTATCTAAATGTTGAACATAATTTTCATACATTTCCGATCTATAGAAATCCAAATTTGCAATTTCGAAATTGGTCCAATAATGACATAAATTATAATTCTTACCTTCATCATCACTAATGAATCCATTCAAACTTTCTTCATTTGATGGCAAACGCGAAGCAACGTCAGGTAATGAGAAATATTCAGTTGAAACTTTCCATAAACTTTCAACAGTCTTTGCAATCTCTCTCATTGAAATAGTGAATCCATAATCTTTCTTGTTATCAACCATGTATTTAAATGGGTCGTAAGTGATATCACAAAAGAAATCAACTTCAGGTTCAACTCTCCAGTAATATTGATACTCATCTAATATCGGATGTTTATAAAAAAACATCGAATTAAAACGACACATGTGTCTATAAGATTCACTTGAACCATAAGTAATACTAGCCCATTTTCTTGAATTTCTAACTTCTTTAGCACGTTCAGCATCGATATAATCAGGATAGGACCAATGCTCGTAGGGAATGATACCATATCTTGCCGTACCGGAAACCATATTTGAAGTCAGTTCAATGAATTCATCAGTAAAGGGTTCATCATTTAAAAACAACCAATCGTAATTATAATTCTTATTGAATCTATTTTCTAATTGTTGGATTGAGCCTAGCATCAAATATAATTCTGAATTTCTAACTAATGAAATCAGAGTTGCGTTTTGTCTATCTGGATTACCTGGTTTCTCTTTAACCACTCTAATTTGTTCGTAAGGAGCATACATATCAGTCATCAGATTAAATTGGGTATCACCTATTGGAACAGGAGCAGCATGTGGATTTCTATGCTCGGGATTATTCAGCGCCGTATTATTTAATGGGTTCCGCAGTAGTGATGGATCTTTCTCCAGATTGTTATAGAATTTAACCTCTTCATCTCTATTATCAGCCATTGACTTTTCACTTTCAGCCTTTTCTAAATCTTGTTGTTGAATGACTGCTGGAGATTTAGCTTCATCGTCAGTCTTTTCTGGCTCTTCTTCTTTCTGTTCAACCTTCTGTTCTTCTTTCTTTTCGTTATTGTTATCATCTTCTGTTAATTGTGGCAATTTAGATTTTTCCTGTTCAGAATCATTTGAAATATCTAATTGAACATTAGTAATATTTGAAGAATTCAGTAATTCATTTAATGATTTGACAGATTCAGTAACCGAAAACGATCTAGTCATTGACACGTATAGAGTCATCATTAAAATTGAGGTTATTATGAATAACATCAGTTTGATTCTGGACGAATAGAATCTTGTCACTTTCAACATTGGTTTATTTTGCATCTTAAGCTGAAATCAAAGTCGGTGATCTGTGTCTATAAAGGGTTTAACAGAAGACAGCTGTGTGTGTTGGTATTGTCTGTAAAGCGGTTGATAACGAGTGTTTGTTTATAAACAGCTGAGAAACAAGAGTTGCTAGAGACAGCTAGGAAAGAAAACAGACCAAGGACGGGATGGAGTGAATTGAAGAGTATGAGGAAGAGAAGAGATGGGAGTTGGACTAAATACTATATGAAAGTTGGCCCGAACTGGATAAGTGTTGTTGGTATTGTTCGACTGGCCTAAGCGGTAGTCAAGCTTTGGAAATTAACGTACGCTCAACTTGATCGTCGAGTGTTTGTAACGGAGAGAGAGGAGAGGCTTGCAATGTCGACAGAGCTGTTCCGTGGTCACCGATAGAAAAGTATGGGATGGGATAGGTTGGGGATGAGAAGTGTACAGGGGATAAAGAAAGAGTGTATCGATGTCCCACCTCTAACTACAGCAGGTTATAAATGATTTAACCAGTTAAAACCACCAGTGCAATAAACAGTTAGGCATCCGCCGACACTCCAGAATCCAAATAAAGAAACGTGTGCGGTCGATAACCTTGTTGAGCCTCGAGCTTGCTTCGAGGTGAGAAGTAGGCTCAGTGCCCCTTTTCTTATTCGTTACAGGTGTAATGTAGTGTGATCTCATCTTTAATTTGGGCACGGATTATCCAACACCTAGATATGCCTTACATATTCCTAGTCAAGAAATTAAACGTTATTATAATTACACAAACAGAGCAGTTTCAAAAGCCGAACGATCGCTGGTGGCGCCGCACAATGAGACAGGTCTTGGCAGGCTTGACATTAGGTGGAGCAGATTTGGCCTGTTTTGGTTTCAGTGGGAGCAGAGCAGCAGAGGTGGCGGTGGAACCAGATGGCGATGGTATTGTCTGGGCTTGAGACGAGTCCTATAACTGGGTTTCAAGGGCTGGAGATAAAGAGATGAATCCATCATTCCTGAATGACGGAGGATGAACTAGCTCTAGCTCGGCACAATCCTCACCAACTCAGCCTACATTGCCTGAACAAGTAAAAATAGATATAAATCATAAACTGGTTTCAAGTCATACTATGATAATCGATATTCACTATCTTGAATAAAATTTGAGAATGATCGATTAATTTGCAGCTTTCAATAACATATGATTATTGATTAAATACTGAAAATGACACAATTAATACTGAGGGATTATGCTATTTTCGACTTTATATAAGCTGCTTTGAAGTGCTTTGAACTACTTCTAATTAATCCTGCTATATAAATATGAAACATCACCTTTTCTAGTAATTATGGAATCAACACTAACTTATATGATGTAATATAGAATTACCATATTTATATTGTTATTGACAGGTATAATGAAAAGTAAAAAGAAACACGGTAAACACAAACAAAAGAAGCACAGGTATAAAAGCAAAAACAAAGAAAGTAAAAGAATAAAATAAACAAAAATTTATATATGTGTATTGAATATACGTACAATGGCTATACATATAGAAGGAAAAACAGCTTAATTAAAGAATTTTGTAGAGTAAAGAAAGTAATTAAAGAGTGCATCATTGAGGAAATTTCACAAATCGGCATATTGTTCCCAATTATAAGGCTTCTTCTTACCAGTAACTTTATAATAATGTTGACCACAAGAATAGCCTCTAAATGTAAAATCAATATTTGGTTCACAAGAACATTTTTTATCTAACCAAATATTTTCATCAATTGGACACATTGAATAAACACCATGGTTATAACCAATATCTTCAAAATAATGAATTTGATCTCTATCAGCAAATAATGAAACACCAATAGAATGAATTGGAGCATCACCCCATCTTTCATAAAAGAATCCACCAGTTGAATCTAAATATTTAAAGAAATCACTGTATGCTTTGGATCTCCAGAAATCCATATCTGCAATTTCAAAATTGGACCAGAAATGACATAAATTATATGTTTTTCCTTCATCTTCACTCAGAAAATCCATAAAATTATTTTTATGGATATATTCAGGATGCATATCCATGAATTCCCTAACATGGCCCCACAATGATTCAATTGTTAAAACAAACTCATGAATTGAAATTGTAAATCCATAAACTTTA
Organism: Ambrosiozyma philentoma; assembly: GCA_003707675.3. Taxonomy (NCBI): domain Eukaryota; kingdom Fungi; phylum Ascomycota; class Pichiomycetes; order Pichiales; family Pichiaceae; genus Ambrosiozyma; species Ambrosiozyma philentoma. The sequence continues at coordinate 98,736 of PPKZ03000006.1, forward strand.
TTATTATCTTTCAAATATTTGAATGGGTCATAATCAATATCACAGAAAAATTTAACATCAGGTTCAACTCTCCAATAATATCTGTATTGTTGCATTAATGGATGTTCATAGAAAAAACCGGAATTAAAACGACACATGTGTCTATAAGATTCTAACTCAGCGTAAATAATGCCTTGTTCAGCCATTTTTTCTCTACCAAGTCTAGCTTTTTCTTGATCAATAAATGAAGGATAACCCCATTGTTCTTCTGGAATAATACCAAATTTAGCTTCACCTGAGACTAAACTACTCAGTCTTTTCTTAAATTCATCTGAAAAATCTTCATTATTTAAGAAAACCCAATCGTAATGATATTTATGATTGAACCTATCTTCTAATCTTCTAACTGATCTTAAAATTTCCCACATATCTTGATCTCTACAAAGAGTCATAATTGTAGCATTTTGTCTAACCGGAAATTTGCTTTCACCAACAGTAACTTTAGCAGAGGAAGATGAAGGGGCATCTAATTGAGAGGAGACTTTATCGTCCAATTTTAAGTCAATGAAATCAGTAATGTTCTGAACAATCAAATCATGAGGTTTTTCTAGGTCCAGTGGATTGATAGTTGAAATCACAGTTGTGGCATAAAATATCTTAATTATAGAGAAACCAAACAGAAGAAGAGTAGCGGTGGCGATGATAGTACTTAGATCAAAATGAGCTAGTCTTTGACGGTACCTGGCAAAAGACAACATACTAAGTTTTGGAAGATGGGAGGGTGCGAATATATGGAAAATGGGCTATTCCAAGGGGTTCAAAAGAGCACACCAAAGGAGGGATGAGATGAGATAGGGTATAGGAAGGATGAGAGTGAGAGTGACAGGGTCAGAGACAATTGAGCAGTAGAGAGTATAATAGCTATGACCAGGATGTCTGAGAGTCTGAGAGTGTTGATACAGTACTGGGTTACCAGGCAGAGACAGAGATGGACTGAAAGTGGATGATCGAAATGGGACAACACGTATCTTTTTATCTGATTTATATTTCATTTTTTTTATCTGAGGGAGCGCTGTAATTTTGAAAATTGTTTCGTCCCATTGTCGACAAGATGGCCCTCACGTGCGGACAATGGGCGTCTAAGCACTATTGCTCTCCGGCGACTGGAATCCTTCAATTCGGTGATCAAAAGCTCAGCTAAAGCCTGTAATTGGCCAGTGTTCTGCCCTCCTGAGCCTACATGTACCTTAAAAAAGCTAATGCACAAGCTGTCATTCATTCAATACGCTTAAAACTATATATAAATTTAAATAAATTAAAACAAGCAATTAATTAATAGCTGAAACAAATTTTGATTACCCCTTTCACATCTATCTATTCACTTTTTTCCTCCTTTGTTTGCTTTTTAAGCAATCTGCCTTCTTTAAAGGATCTCAATAATCCTAACAAAACAATAGTACCAAAAGGTCCCAGTAATGGAGTATACACTGCCATTTTATGTTCATCTGGGAAATAAACTTGTTGAACCATATCTTTTTGGAAAAATGCTTTTTGTGATAATATAAATGCATCTGCTGATAACTTGCTTGCTTTTAACCATGATCCATTCTGTAATTCTAAAAGAGTTTCATTGATCAACTCAATCGATCTTTTAACTTGTTGTGAGGTTATATCAGGTATAGCAATGTTAGGTAGTTGATTGACCAATTTAACTAATGAATTTAAATTATCAATTGAATTATCTAAATTTTTAATGGTTTGTATTCTTGACAATTCATCAATTCTAATAAAAGGGGATTTTGGTTCTGAAGGAACTCCTAATAACTGAAACAATTGAGATGCAAAAATTTCAAAAATTCCTACTAAATCTTCATTTGTTTCAAGGAAATTCTTTTCAGTATTAAAAATACTAACTCCCCCCCATTGTGGAACAATAAATGAATTGGTTCTAGAATTTTCAATTCTAATTGGTGAAGATTCTTTATCTGGAACATATATTATAAAATTAATACTTGGAACTAATTCAGAGTTTTGATCTAATCCCCATTCAGAATAATCAATAAATGTCGAAGTATCAGATTCTTTCAAAATGTATTCACCGGTTTCCTCATTTTTAATTAATTCAGTATTATCTGATAATTTTTCATAATGTTCAACTTGGGAGTCAAATAAAAATTTAGCGATTGGTTTTAAAGTATTTAAATAATTAACAAAAATTCTTGATGCTGTTTCAATATCCCAGCCAATTGGGGTAGACCCACCTTGTAGTAATGAAATTGTTACATGATATGTTGGTGAAAACGGAACTTTTAAAATAGATTCAGGTTCATTTAATTTTTTCAACATTTCAATTTCAGAACCAAAGAGATCATTTGTTAAAACTCTTGTTATAAAGTCCGGAACCAACCCATTGGATATCACATTTGATGATAAAAACAATTTAGCTGTTCTATCTTCAAAAGGTGAAATATAAACTGATTCTCCACCTCCAGTCTCATCACTTTCTATAGTAATTAGTTCTAATTTGTAATCATCTGGGTTACCCTGACCCTGTTTTAAAATAATTCTGAAATTAACTGGTATGCTATCGTCATGATTTAACTTCAGATCGATTAACTCTTGAGTTTCATCGATTAAACCTTCCAATGGTTTAGGAACATCTATGTAAACAGGTATCTCATAATTTACCCTATTACGCAGATTTTCACTTAATTCATATACTTGCTCAGCTGGCAATTCTGTTCTGGGTATGGTTGTTGTTAAGTGCCACAATGGAACACCTATAAAAGTGACTATTAAAACGATTGATACTATGATTCGCTTACGCCAGGTAACTTCATTGGAATCCAACTTTGAAAATTCGATGAATTCTTCTTGTTCTTGTTTATTTGTGGATGACTCCATTATTGGCCATTTAAGAATGATATCGGGGTGATTTAAAGCTTACTTAGCTCGATCCAACAGCTATAGAAGAAGCCAGCACGCCTAACTGACTTGTCGCTGTAAACTCCTCGCTTCTTCGAGTCTATGAAACATTTTGATTGTTTACGAAGAGTTTACAAGGACCCCGGACGTTTCGTTTTTACATTTAAAACCTATTAATAATTCAAAAAAACTCATCGTTCTGAATTAACTAAATATATAATGCATCAACTGTATTGAAAATTTATCTATACATATATACACGATGAAAAATCAGAAACTGATCCCCACACACAATTAATTATTATCTACAAAACAAAACTTCCTAGAAGTTAATGACAATACCCGGACCATGAGTTGTACTTAAAACAGTTTGACCGACAACAATTGGTCTCTTAGATTTAGTTTTACTAATAGAATCTCTTAAAGCTTTTGAAGTAGCCAGAATATTATTAATGACATCTTCATCAGTGAAATCACATCTAGCAACAGTTAATGCAACTCTACCGGCTTTTTCTCTGAAAGGTTGAGTACCTAAATTATCTTTAATTAAATCAACAACATCATTTGTAACAGTACCTCTTTTAGAACTTGGCATTAAACCTTTTGGACCCAAGATTCTTGCAACTTTTCTTAATTGTGGTTCAATGTCTGTAGTTGCGATAATCTTATCGAAATTTAAATCAACAGTGCCAGCAACAATTTCTTCAATGAATTTAGAATCACCAACTGCGGTGGCGCCAGCTTTTAATGCTTCTTCTCTTTGAACTGGGTCTAACGACAAAACACAAATTCTAGTTTCTTTTAAAGCCTTTGGGAATCTAACCGAACCCTGTAAAGGTGCAACACCCCTTTCACTTAAAATTGCAGTATTGACAGATAAAACGGCTTCGTTGGTTGGTCTCCCCACTTCTGAAGCTCTTAAATATCTTAAAGCTTGAGAGATTTCCATAAATAGTGGTGACACAAAAGCAGGCTTTTTAGCATTCAATTTACGTGTTATTTCTCTTCTCTGTAATCTTTTTTCTGTTGCTTTTTTAGCATCTAATTCTTTTTTAGATTTTGGTGCTTGATTTTGACTAGTTGTGGAGAATGATTTGGATTGTTGAAGTGAAGGTAATATTCTTGTTGAGTGACTCAAAAGAAGTTTCTGGCATGATTGTGTTGGTCTTATTATGGACATCTTGGTAATATGAGAGTCGCTTTCTCCTTCACTGCTATTAAAGACAAGTCTTGTGTAGCTTATCGAGGAATCTCTTCGGTGATCTAAAGCCTGAAAAGCTGGAAAAGCTTTGATGCTCACCTAGTTGAAAAACTTTGGTCGTGCGCAGTACATAATAATTTCATTACCCGGCGTCTGTTATTAAAGAGATCCCTAGTTTTAATTTGAATTGGTATTTAGTCAATTAAGTTACGTTCACATAGAAGTACAGCATGAGTTGGAAGTAACCTCATAAATCATAATTACTAATAATAACCACATTAAAAAAAGCAGAAAATGAAACTAAACATTCAAATATTTTTCAATAAATTCACTATATCTAGAGCCCACAATCTTCAACTTTCCGATTCTTTCATTAATGTCATTAAACTCATCATCGGTTAACTCAACAACCGTATTATTCTCATGATTTCGCTCAGGGTTTGAAGAAGATGGTATAGGCAAATACTTTGCAAACTTGTAAGGAAAATCATTATGTTTTCTAATCCAAGCCAATGCAATCTGAGCATTCGAAACTTGCTTCTTATTAGCATATTCAGAAACGATATCGACGACAGTTAAATTCGACTTAATCACGTCATCGGATGTAAATCTGCCCAAATGATGTCGGATATCATCTTGTGGAATATCTTCCGTGGATTTAATACCACCAGTTAAAAAACCTCGTCCCAATGGAGAATAACATATTATTGGTATGTTTAATTTCTGACAAATTTCATTAGTCCCATTAGTTAATGGTTCTAAGGACCACATTGAAAATTCAACTTCAACGCATGAAATTGGGTATATGTCGTTTGCTCTTTCGATTGTATTGCCTTTAACTTCAGACAAAGAAATACCACCAACGTTCCCAGCCTTAATGAATGGGACAATTGATTTAATCACTTGTTCAATTGGTGTTTGTAAATCCATTCTAGCAGGCTCAAATATATCAATGTATTTATCAGGGAAGTATGATATGATGTGATCAATCGATCTTGCGATGTTTTCAGGTGAATTATCGGGAGTCAAATTATAAGGATCAGCTGCACCTTTGACTGATATGATCATCTTTGATCTATTTTCAGGATATTTTTCAAAATATTCTTTCAGGTATTCCAGATTTAGAAAAGGGTTTGCATTTGACATACCATAAAATTCACCAGAATTGAAGTATTTAACACCGTCTTTAACTGCATTGTTAATTGTTTCAAAGGCATGCTCTTTGGATATTGGATTTGGAACCCAGGTTAACGACATTAGTCCGTAACCTGTTGATCCTTCAATTGGAATTCTTTTGGGTTCCATTGTTGACATTGTCATTGATTTGAAATGTAAATGTAAATTAAATTGAATTGACCTGGGGTATCACTTAGAGATAGATATGATATGGAAAAGAGAAAAGGGCAACTTTAAAATATCTCAAGTTGTATAGTAATGGTTGAATAATTCAATATTTAAATGACCAGCAAAATGAATTAACAATTTTAAATGATATGCAATTTAATGAAGAAGTGTATTAAGCATAGATAGCTGAGCGGATTCTAGATATGATCAAATGCGATATTCTGGTGCACAGATGTATTGAGCATTTTGAACCTACACGACTTTTTCCAATTATTTCTCAAGGCAAAAATGATTTCAACTTTGCTCTCTGTGAACGAAACCCCAATCAAAGGCCTCCATCTTACTAAAACAAATAATAGAATCTTAACAAAAAAACACAAAATGTCTGGTTTCCAAGCTCCACAAAAAGAACAAAAAGACTCATTTACTTCATCTCCAATCTTTAAAATTGGTTTTAATGTTGTTTTATTCATCGTATGTATTAATTAAAGTTGATTTATTGCAAACACAAAAGAGAGACTTTAAGATCAGGCTATGCTTGCATTGTAATGTTCTTGGGTCGTGGTATTGATTTTATTTTTGTTTATATTTTTTGGTGTGAAATATAATATACTAACTGAAGGTATGAATTTATGAATAGGCTGGTGTTGCTTTAATTCAATCACCAATTGCTGAAAACTTAGTTCCTCAATTACAATAAGTGCATTAATCGGCCAAGTTAGTGATTTAATTTGAATTGAATATGTTTAAAATTGGGATATAGAGCTTTCTTTGTTGATGATAGGTTAATATAATTGCTGTACATAGATATAGATCTTTCTATAATTAATTTAAAAAAAATGCTGTATTTTAGAATGTTACTCTAATTCATATACATGTGTTTACTTCGGGAACACTGAAGTTAAAGTAAAGAAAATATATTATTAAAAGAAAAACTATAAAACTGAAGCAGTTGAATAATTTAATAAAAATCATAGAAGCATATAAGTAGTGAGAACAAATCGAAAAGGAATTAATATACTGATAAACAATTAAAACATAAAAAATTGAGATACTTAATACAATGGTCATAATTAAAACACATTATGAAACGGGGGAAAAATACAAGAAAAACGCATCAATAAAACATATGTTCAAACATAAAATAATTAGGACAACAAAAACGAACGACCAATTGACTGAAATAGGGAGAGAGCTTGCATGTTTCTTAACGGGAGGATAAGATAACATACAAAGCGTGTAAAATACCTGGGAACCAAGCAAAACAACATAAAACGATATTGATTAATAAATCTTTACCAGCGCCTCTTTCTAAGAAAACCGCTAAAGGTGGTAATAATAATGCTATTATACATGAGATAACAGTGTTAGTAAACTCATAATTGTACTCTTTATAATCCTCAAGGTCGGATTCTAGGTCGCTTAACTTCTCAGTTGACTTTACCGTTCCATCCGTTAAACTTATTGATTGTATTGTTGGAGTCGGGGTCGTATCATCTAAACTTTTTTCATATATGCATTTAGCAGTCAGATTAATATTTGTAGTTATCTGTGTCATTTTCGGCGATACGTCTGTGTGTCTGGCGATTTACGGAAATAACAGTAAACAGGAAAGCATCAACGTGGGTAAACAATAGGATAGCAAACAACAGAAGTTGAAATCAAGGTGGTCGTTATCTTTTATATTGAAGAAATGTTGAACATAGTCTGGGGTAGAACATAAAGATTTCGTTTAGTTATAGTTCGTATAGATCTGAGTATGGTTTGTTGGGTTCCGGTTCAGGTTACCTGAGGGACCCGCAAAGAGCCTGAGAGCCAGAGTTGCCTCAAAAGGGGAATTGAGAAGTTAAGCTTCCTTGGGTTCAATTGAACAATGTGCTGAGGGGATACATACCTAAGATAATAGCAATGATCTTGGAGCCGTCCATGGTTGAGAGTGGTTGGTGTTGGTAGTAGTAGTAGTAGTAGAAGAAGGGTCCGATGTGATGAGATGAGAAGTGGGAAAGCAGAGAGTTTTATAGCCCGGGAGGACACCTGAGCAGGTAATTTGGAATTGGAAATGACTTACTAACGAAAGGCGCAGCTCGCGGACGTGGCTGGAGACTTGAAAGAAGGCGAGCCTGGCCCATGGCTGGTTCCGGCCTAGATTAGTGTTGTTCTTTCTCAACATTTTACTTCAGTAGATTGAACTACAAAGGAGGACATGTGAAACCGAAACGACAGTAACCAGTAACAAGAATATACTCTCCTTCAGCTGGTCATTCTATTCTGTGACTGCGACTCCCTGCCCTGGTCACTCTTTGTAAACTAGGGGAAATCAAATGAAATGGAACTAGTGGCTTAGTCTAACTATGACAAGTCTGACCATGGTCAGACTCAGTGTATCACTTATACCCAATTATAACGGAATACGTCACAAACAATTGATATATCCCTCAGTGTAAAAGGTGTTATCAAATTAAAAATCTCAAACTGTTATAGTGAAGAAAAGAACATCAAAGAAGTCCGTATTGGGTAACTAGACTATAAATATAGATAGAGACACGCCTGGTAGCTAGCAGGTTAAGAATCTTTATGCCCTAATTTCGTATGTGGAACTATTTAGGTACTGAATTAGTAATGGCTGTGCCGATATCCAGCTTGCAAGCCTTTTGAAAGGTAAATATAATATCATGAGCTGACGTACTGTTCTGTAGGTCCGCTCTATCCAGAAACTTCTCAGATAAAGGCTGAAATTATCCAATGGAGGAAAACATCGAGACGATTCTTTTGATATCGCTGCAACCTATAGAATAGGTTGAGAAACACTTTTTAAGATGCTTGAATCCCAATGGGGTAGAGAGTTCACATAGTAACAGAGTGTATAACTAAACCACAACGATAGCGCAATCAAGGCGTAGTATAAAATCCCAAATCCTATATTAAAGAAACAAAAAATAATAATAAATAAATTGTATGCTACTGTTTACAAAACAGGTTGAAAAGTAGGGGTTTCTCCATCAACTTGGGCACTCAAAGTGCTAATGATTTTCTGGAGTCCATAGGAGCTATTACTGCTCTTTAAAGAAGTTTCAAGAACACCTATATTTTCGTTTTCAGTGCTTTGGCTCTCTAAATCATAACCTTCTCCAACCCTGTATTTTTCACCTTCCTTTAACTTCACCAAAACTTCACATGAATAGCCAGTAACTAATAATCCAGGTGGTCTGGAACCAACTATTTTTAAAACATCGATCAAATCACCCAATGTTGTTCTGACTGTTCTTTGATCTGGACATGAAGCTCTTTCAACTATACACACTGGTAACTCCTTCGGCCAATTTTTGTTATATAATTCAGGCAAAACCTCAACAATTTTTTTCAGGGTCATTAAGAAAACAACAGTTCTTTTAGGTTCAAATTCCGGCAAGTTTGGCAATTTACCGTTCCTGCCTGTACCAGTACAGACTAAAACTTGGTCAGTAACTGCTCTATGGGTGGTTGGAATATTAGCAACTAATGGGGCAACCAAAGCTGATGATAAACCGGGCATAACTTTTGGAATAAACCCATTTTCTTCAAAAAATAAATACTCTTCACCACCTCTACCGAAAATATAAGGATCACCCTGCTTCAATCTAACGATTCTTTTACCTTTATTTAGATTATCTAAACCCATTTGTAATAATTCCTTTTGAGCGTTTTCAGCGTTACCTGGGAATTTACGAGCGATAAACAATTCAGTTTTCTTTGGTATCACATCAATGATTTGTTGTGGGACTAATTTATCAGCTAGGATCAAGTCAGCATTATAGATTTCGTTCAATGCACCAACCGTCAACATTGATAATGAACCTGGTCCAGAACCGATTAACGAAATAGTACCTTTCTTTTCAATCTTTTGACGTTTCGTATGTTCTTGTGTTGAATGATATGCTTCAGTCAAGTCTTCCAATGAAATTTCCGAAAGCTTACTTAATGGATAATATTCAATAATCTGAGATAACCATCTTGATCTCTTTAGATCTCTATTGTTTTCATCAGATAATTTTTGTGATTCGAAATCATCTTCGATTTTGATTTTCTTTCTTAAGTTACCAATGGTCTCCACTATTTGATCCAGATTTTCAGGAAGTCTTTGGATGATTTCTCTTTTGATTCTGCTTGCTAATTTACAACTTTGATTGTTTGTAGTAATACCAATTTGTAAACTTCCATTGTTGTAAGTGGATAGCATTGTGAAAGTTGATAATTCAGTTGAATTTGAAGTATTGACAGGGATTCTTAACTTTTTACAAGAATTGAAAATATCTAGTCTTAATGGGTTCGACTTCGACAAACTGACAAACACTTTATCAACGACATAATCAACTTCAGCCCTACCGAAATTTTGTAAATCTGATAATTCGAATTTCTTATTCACGATTTCTAAAGTATATTCATATTCATGATCTTTTTCATTTGATTCGAAAATTATAGAGTTAACCGAAGAAGCATTTAACTTTTCATTGATCAAAATTGGCTTAGCACCGGATTCCAGAATAGCTTTGATTCTACCAATGGTCAAATTTGATAAAGTAGTTGAGTCATCGATGATGAAATGAATCTCATCCTGGCAATTGAGAGCAGTAAGAAGTTTGTTAGACATTTCCGTGGGGATGTGCTTATTCTAATTTCAAGTTAAAAAAGCGTAGGAGTGTACTGAAATTCACTCTTGTCTATAAATTCTATGACCTCTATAAATTCAGGAGAATACCACTAATATATATTCGGGAAATGGGTTGCTGAACTTTACTGAAAACTGAAAAATCTTTATCAGCTCTCAAAACCCGTAGTGGCGGAGAATTGATTGCACATCGCTACACGTGACCAGATTATTGGGCCCGCGAGAAGCCACACTTTCAGGAACCACACTTTCACTCAGAGTCACATGGAGCCAATAAGGACTCTAGAATTACGAAAAGTAGACTTCAAAGGCCTTAACATATTATATACCTATTTAACTTGAGTTACCACGTTATATATGGAAAATGATAAGTTAAGTATTATAGTAGACTATTGATGATAGTAAAATAAATCTCCGCCGGATAATGGGCTATGGGGTAAGTATCTTGAGTTGGCGTCTCCTTATCAGTAGCGGAGAATAACATCTTGAAGTTTTGGTGTAAGCTTTCAGTCATCAATCCATTATAGGTCACTAAACTTGAGAATCCTGGTACATATGGATTAAATTGGATTGAATAGTAGGTTACATGGAACCAACGGCTAATTCATCAATTGTAATATCCGAAGGAAAAAGGCGATTCATTACTCAAACTAGAAAATTTGAAATATTGATGTTACTGGGTTCAAAAAGATCCCTCAGAATAGGTATGAAATCAAGCTCAAGCACATAACTGTAAGTAATTGGGTTTTCAATTTAACTTTTGTGATATCTACGATATGTTGAACACAATTTGTAATGAACTTCTAAAGTTTTACAAAGTACCCCATTGTAAATCTCTGTTATTAATATATGCAAGTTTTCATGGACTATACTACCTGGAAATACCATTATGATGGTTTGATATAATCAATGACACTTTCATCTAATATAGGTATGTCTCCCAGATTGCCTTGAAATATTAGGATATCATCGGAAAAGACCACCAACTGCTATCATCACATCTTTCAGAAAGAAACATTTTCCCAGCACCACCTAATACCCTTTAGTATGAATATCAAGCTCTAACGAGTTTGATTTTACTTAAACGTAATACATGTATAATAAATGTCACAGTATTCATGGCTATGAATAATAAAATGGAGAAACGCTTACAGTTAGTCTCGTTTTAGTTTCGGCTCTTTCTTTTACGCAACAGCGATGAGGAAAAGAATTTTTTTTTGAACATTTGAAAAATCAGCTGTTTCTCTATACACCACTAAACACTTAAAGACCACATCCACCACCCATTACCAACCCATCCAACTACCTTATCAAATAAACATGGCACCAAAAAGACCATTAGGACTAGGAAAATCTTCAAAAGCTAAAAAGGCTAAAAAGCAAGCAGAATCGAAGAAACAAGAGATTATCGCCAAAGTCCAAGTCCCAGAAAAAGAAGAAGAGCCAAAATTAACCAATGAATTAACAGTTGAATTATCAGAGACAGTTGATCCAGATGATCCATTAGCTCAGTTATTAGGATTATGGAAAACTTGGTTGAGTTCAGATAGAGACAATGAGTTGATTTTGAATGGTATTATTCATGAATGTGATAGATTATTAAGAAATTGTGTTAAGAATGGTGGTGCTGAGAAAATTGAATTGACTCCTGACTTTTATTCAATTTATGCGTTGTCATTGTCTCATTTAGCTGGTTTCCATGCAGGTGACATTGATGATGGTGATGAAGAAGAAAATGAAAAGGCGCATGATGGTGAACAAGTTAATGATTTCTTTGAAAATGCATTGGAAAGAATCGAAAATGGTTTGGAAAAGTTCCCAAGAAACGAAGTTTTATTATTTGCTAAAAGTGAGATTCTATTAGATAGAATTCCATTAGAGCATATCTCACAAATGGAAGCTGATTCCAAAAGTAAGGATTTTCCAAATGTTAAGAAATTGTTAGATGATGCATTAGAAGTTTATAAAAAAGCTGTTAAGACTGCCGAAGAAAAGAAAAATGTAACATTATTTAACGATGAAAACACATTCGAGATCCTAAACACATTAGACGATTTATTAGACATTATTGATAATTTCGGTAAGCAGCATTTAGAAGGTTTAGATAGTGATAACGAGGACGATGAAGGTGAGGAAGATCAAGAAGATTTAGATAACGTTTTCGAAGAAGTTGAATTATCCAAAGATCATCCATTATATGAAATTCAACAATCTGACAAGTATAATGAATTTTGGAGAGATTCGGTAATTGGCCAATTGAGATTACTTGATCAAAATGAAAAGGATGAGATTAATGAAAAGTTAAGAAAATCAATTTCAAAAAAATTAGGCCAATCATATTTGATGGAAGCCGAAGGTCCTATCTCAATATTCACTACATTAGAATACGACGATGAGGAAGATCCTACTAAAGAGCTTGGAGGATTAACGTCGAAAGAGGCCCAGAAGATTTCGCAGGAATTGGTTAAAACAGCACTAAAGTACTTAGACGATACATGGGATGACGAGGATCCAAAAAGTTGGGTTGATATCGCAGAAGCAGAAATAACATATGGTAATTTGTTTGAGTTAGGTAGCGAGAAGCAAGAGAAATGGTATAAGAAAGCTGAAAAGAAGTTAAAGAAAGCAAATAATGCTACACACGGCCAATTCCAAGATATTTTAGATAGTCTATTACAGAAAGATTAGTTGTGTATATGCTTTTATGTTTACGGTTACGTTTTTGTATTTGTTTTTTGTTTTGTTTTGTTAGGATTTATTAAAATTTTTTGTTTATGACTTTTATCGATGGATATATAAATTTCTTACAACGTTGTTCATTTTTCGTTTTGTTTGTTTGTATTACTTTAAATATAGTCTTCAAGCTTAGTGCTTATATTTGATTTCCCTTTGTGAAAGCTATAAAGTGGTGCTTATAAGGAGGTATCGCTCAAAAGAGAAGGGCGATTGAAATTCCAAAGTGTCTATCCCTTAAGTTGGACTAAATGATTTAGATACACAGTCGATCGTTGGACGAAACTACAGCTGAATAGCTGTCTCTCTTATTCTTGAAGAATCACCACTCCGAAGTATGTAATATCCACTACGTAGATATACTATTGATTACTATATAGCGATTTATTTCGAAACTAAATTTCAATTACACATCTTTCGATCTATGCGGTATTTAGACCAATCAGCAATAATTACATCAGCAAATTATATAGCTAATATTTACAAAATTTCGCCCCTGGAGCCAAGGTTCTTGATGTACATTAATTGTGTGTCATTTAGTATACTTCAAATTGAAGATGTCAACCATATAAGTCATAGCTAGTACCTTCCAATTAAGTATATGTTTTCGGCCATAGAGATTAGATTCAGGGCTCAAACGCTTATATGTTGCATTTAGGGTTCAAAAGCGTAAATATGGGCGATCTCGGTTAAAAATGAGACTAATGCGAGTGGCGTTTTGAAATTGTCTGTTGCGGCTTATGCGGCTCACAAGACCAGATCGAGATTGAACTCAAACCAAAACGGAAATTGACGTGCGTGTGTTCGTGCCGAGGGGTAAACAAAAGCGCAGAAAACGTAAACAGAGACGCAAACAAGCGGCTTGATTCGCGAGTGTCTCGCGCTCGGTTTTGAGTCGTTTTTTGACGTGCCCAAAAGTAGTGGTCTCTTGCCTTTTGTGATCCATCATTTAAGGACCGTACGTATTGTAGCTAGTGTACCTGCCTTCAATTGATGGACTATAGTTCTATTTGGGAGGGAGAATTTGTTGTATATGATCTTCCGGGATTTTAATTATCATTTAAATCAATTACTTAAATAAGTTATAAAGCTATTTTTAATTCAAGTTGATGTAGATCGTTAAATTACCATGTACATATAAGCTTAAGAAGTAAATAACGTAACCGAACCACTCTAGGTCACTCATTTACTTTATTAAAATGACTGCTACTTAATTGGTAAGTAATTACTTTTCGTTTTAGCTTGAATATAAATATTTTATTTTATCAAGAATAACGAGTTAGATATTAGTAATTAACTGAAGTAAACAAATACAATTAAATTAAATAAAAATCAGTTCAAGTCAGATTCTGAAACGAGACATAATCTTCGCCTTCTTTGGCAATAATTTATATTCAATATTAAATCTGGCTGCATATGTGGGTCCAGATCATAAAGATTCAATTCTAAAAAAGGATACAGGCCATTATATATAGTACTACTAATCGATTACTCAGATAGGGTATAACTTTACATATAAATATGTAATAGTAACGGATTAAATAGGTAATTTTAAGCCTGAAACATAATAGGGAGTTGGAAATGAAGGAATAAATATTATTAAGGTGAGATCGATCGATCGAAACCGATCTGACGTATTTCTGGGTTAGACCGGCGTTCAATTTTTAGCTCGGTTTAGGCACAGCTACTGACAATTGGAGTGGATAATTGCACTTGATGTATATATATCTGACCATGAACCATGAATAGCTATGGATGGTGGACTTAATAAGAAGCACAATTAATTAATACAGGTTTATGAGAATTGTTTGGCAGGCAGCAGCTCCGTTACATTTACAAATTAAAATCAAAACAGAAATCAAACCAGGGTTTGAAGACTGATTGAGTTCCCATGAAACCTAGATGTGGAATTACAAAGTATCAATCAAGTGGGTTTGTTTCAAGTAAGCGGGAGTACATCAAGGTCCTTCCTGATCCGGATGTTTTGATGTTTTGGCTACTCAAATAGGTGCGTGCGCTGTGCATCGGGCTCAATAGAGGCTTCAAAGTTGAAACAGATATCTGAGTTAGTGCCCACCATTACCTGCAATTATTTCCTAATTGAATTAATTGTGATTTTTATATAGAATTTCATATCTTTGTATAGAGGGAGAACCCCAAACAGATCGAACAGAAACACGCACTGCACCAGCTCGAGTCTCATTTTGGCTCTTTATATACCCACACCTCCCCAGATCAGTTAGATCAACAAACTGTACCACGCTAACCCAAAACAACCCTTTCCAACTGTAACTGTCCGCTGCTGTCAACTCCAACTCAGGCTAAGTTAGTTCTCCAGATCAGATCAAATATCAACAAACCTTCTCTTTCCTTCTTTGTCTGTCCCTGTCTGTCTCTTCTTCTCCCATCCCACTTGGTCCCCTTACTGCACCTTTATTCCCTTTATTCCATTCATTTCTGAATCACTTCAACACTATATAAGTTTATTCACACGATACTCACTCTTATATATACTCGTCTTTTCTCATCTTCCATTACTCTTCATATACGCATATTTCTGCCTCTTGCCTCACTTAGAGCATTGTTGACCTATACCATTTCCGAATTCCAGCTTCAGCTTCAGCCCAGTTCTCCCCCAACAACACCCAATCTGAACCGACTTACTCTCTTTCTCTTCTTTATCCACATTACACATAGGCCATAGTATTGTTACAATCATACTCGAACTGTCATACAAACACGTCTAACCCTATAGTCTCAAACTCGACTGCTACGCTCACGCTCCGTTTCAAAACACCCACCGAAAATTTTCTTCTATACAGCCAAAGCCCATTTCTTCACATGAACACTATGTACATGGAAATCGATTCACCAAGCTTGAATGAAAGCCAGGACACTCAAATGGAACTAATAGACTCCCCTTTACTTAATGTCAAAACCTCGAGAAGGCCAGCAGCAACCTCGACACCTTTCATGCTTCATAAATCAACTGCCTTGAAAAGACCTCTAACCTCTAGTCCAAATGTTGATTCACCAACATGTTCTGTCTTAGCTGCAGACTTCTCCTCTAACTTTCACGTCAATAATAATAATTTTAAAGTTAATAACCCAAAGAAGATGCTACTCCCCAGCATGATGTCTGAGGAAGATGACGATAAGGAAAATAACACCTTTTTCCCTCAAATCACAACTGTACATGATCAGGATGCCTCCTCTAACTTAAGAAGAGCAGGTGCCATTACCAGAAAATTAACAAGAAAATCTTCAGTCAATCATTTTAAATCGAATTCATTAGCTTCTTCTTTTTATCATTCTAGATCAGCTTCTTCTTCTGCCGTCGTTCTGAATACTCATAAATCTATCTTATCTTTAAGAGCTGCTGCTAAATATGATACTGAAACATATCCTGATGGTGACGATGAGTTTGATCATAGCACAATTAAAGAACAAAGTTTAGTTGATACAAATCAACTAACTCCAAGATCTTATTTCAAATCTGTTTCCCTTGATTCGTTGGCTTTACCAACTCCAGTGAGAGAGAAATTAAATGTTGTTTCTTCTACTATATCTCCTGAAACACAATCTGTTATGAATCGAAATCACCATAGACTGAATTTAAAGAAAAGTTTCTCAATGATGACACAGCCAACTAATTCTCATAAAGCTTTTGATTCCTCTTCCTCTTCTTCTTCTTCTTCCTCTAGTAGTGAAAATGAAGAAGAAGACGATGATCTACATTTTAATCCCGTAATACAGAATACAATTCAATTAGATGATGATGATGAGGATGATATCGACGAAAGTGAAGCTGCCTTTGGCTCTCCTTTACAACAAAGAGAAAAAGCTCATAATAAAAATCGACTAGAATTAAATGCTAATTTAAGAGGCAGACTTCAAAGAGCTATTTCATTTGGCCCAACTTCGACTAAGCCAAATACTTATAAACAAAGACCAATGTTAAATTTATCAACTTCTTGTTTACAACAAAACCATTCTTCTTCGTCATTGTCTGCAGGTACAGCACAATTAACTCATAATATTAATGGTTTAACTTTTAGAATGTCTCCAAGTGAGAATAATTTTACAGCAGAAGATAATTCCATGCTTTCAAAGACAGATATTAAAACTTTTGAAGGTGCTGATAGTACGTTACCAAGTATTGATGTTGAACAATTTCATAAGATGTTAACTGATTTTGCAAGTGCCAAATCAGTTAACTCCAACAATAAATTTTTGAAATATTTTGATGAATTGGTTATCGTTGATTGTCGATTTGAATATGAGTTTCAAGGAGGTCATATTGATGGTGCTATTAATCTATCTTCCAAAAAAGAGTTAGAAGATTATTTCTTAGATGATGATACTGTTTTAAAGTCTCCAGTTGAATTGACTACTCAAAGTCGGAAGTTGATCGTTTTCCATTGTGAATTTTCATCTCATAGAGGTCCTTTAATGGCTAATAATTTAAGAACTTGGGATAGATTGTTAAATAAGGAATTTTATCCAAATTTGTACTACCCCGATATTGTTATACTGGATGGTGGTTACAAGAAATTTTATGAAAAATATAATGGATTTAATTGTTATCCTTTAAATTATGTTGAGATGCATGATCCT
This sequence comes from Ambrosiozyma philentoma, assembly GCA_003707675.3. Classification (NCBI taxonomy): domain Eukaryota; kingdom Fungi; phylum Ascomycota; class Pichiomycetes; order Pichiales; family Pichiaceae; genus Ambrosiozyma; species Ambrosiozyma philentoma. Next base: position 116,180 of record PPKZ03000006.1, read on the forward strand.
CAATATAAAGAAGAATGCGAAAAGGGTTTAGATAAATTAAGAAGGGATTCCAAATTAAATTTAAATAGAAAAGATTCTTTCCATGGCTTAACTAGAAAGAATTCTCAAAGAACTTTAACTATGCAAAGAAGTTTTACATTTGGTTCTACTTTAAATTTTGGGGCTGCTACAACCAGAACATTGAAGGGTCATATTAAATCTAAATCTGTTTCTATTTTCAATTTAGAAAATAAGACATTTGATTTCACATCGTCATCGACTTCAACTTCAAATCATGAGGATATTGGCTCTGATAGTATATTTGGGGGTGGATTTGAGAATGCTAAAAAAGTTGATTTAGATACATATTTCGATGATTCTCCAGTCACTCAAAAGACTATTAATTTGCATAATAATTCAAGTAATTCTGTTTTCAGCTCATCGAGAAAATCAACCCATTCTGCTTCTAGTTCAGTTTCAAGTTTTGAGTTCTCTTTACCTACAACTGTTCCTGAAATCTCAAGTCCACCTGCTAGTTCATTTCCTGAACAACCACCATCTCACGTTTTTAAATTGCCTAGTTTACCAAGACGTTCTAATACTCATATGAGATCAAAGACAATTAGCAGTTTCCACTTTTCTTCAACTACTCCAAGTTCTTCTTCATCTAATTTTAATAGCATACCCCTTGGAATGTCTACATCTAATAATTCTAACACTGGCGCATACCGTAGTACATTTCAAAGAAAATTTCAAAAGCATATCGATACTCCAATTACGAAAAAATCTTCAGCATAAGTCTCTCTTTTAATTCCCTTTCATTTTCATTTGTTTTTTTTTTTCTTATTTATCATATTACGTTTCTCACTCAAGAAAAAACCTGTCTTCAGGTCTTTTCCTCTTCCTTTCAACAACATTATTTTTTTTATTTTTTCACTTTCTTTCGTTGTTTGCGTTTTCCTCCGTTTTTTTTTATCCTTTTTAAAAAAATGATTTACGTTTCATTTTAATTTTAATGCCATTTTTCTTTCATTTGTTTTCTTTGCTTTTTTTTTTTCAGAAGCTTGTTTTACTTCTGGTTCACTGTCTCATAGTTTCTTCAGTCATTTATTCACCCATTCATATTCACACTCTCATTAATTTTTTATATTCTTTTCTTTTCATTTAGTTGTTTTTTTATTATTATTCTTTTTAAACTTTTTCTTTATTCTCTTTGATAATAGAATATCATTCATATCTCATAATCATTAGGTAGAAAACCAATAACGTATAAATAAGAAAATCGCAGATGCAAATTACAAAAGTATCTATAAGTATGTGGTGTATGTAGTAAAAAGCAGAACAAAAATGTATAATATCTAACTCAACAAAAAGTGCAATCAATCAATCAATTAATTAATTCAAAAGGGTAATTATTCATTCACCACTTCTAACAACTTTACCACTTTCATTAGCCCCACTAGGATATCTTAACAAACTTTCCCTACATTCTCTACCACCATACGGAACCGGACCAAACCTATTCAACGGCCAAATAATATATTCAACTTTCCCAATAATCAACCCAGTTGAAATCGGTCCATAAGTATTTGAATCAATCGAATGAACATTATCACCTTCGACCCACACATGATTAACGGGCACTAATGCCTTATTTCTAACATCAGGATATCGAGGCTTGATTAGGTCTCCTTGTTTAGCCTTGATTCGTTTAATATAAAATGTTTCTGGATTAATAGGAGATCTTAAAAACACCACGTCGTTATAGTCCAAATGATCTGTCTTTTGACTGTTCCATTTCCATAGCAAGACGTGCTCCCTGGATGTGAAGGTGGGTTTCATTGATATCCCTTCAATCTTGCCTATAGAAACAACATGCTCATTAATTAAGTAGATTATCGGGACCCAAGATGCTATGGAAAGGAGACGTCCTGCAGTATATGATAGGATGGGTTTGGATATTTGCAGTTGATCTTTTGAGTTTTTGAAGAATTGTCGGAAGAAGGACATAGCGGGAGTTCTTAATGATCAGGTGGATAATTTAAACTGGTGAAGCCTGATTGGGTGGTTTTATTCGAGCTGGATAATGGCTGGGATGAAAGGTGTGTGGTAGTGGTGGTGGTGGTTCACTGTTTACCAATTGATCAGTTTTGAAAATGTGCTCGTTCTTTAATTTCAATTGCCGATGTTCAGTGTTCATCAAGCGATCTAGAAAAACTGTGGAATCAATTTTGGATAGCGTTTAACCACTTTCCTACCTTTTTTTCTTCCCTGACTTCCTGTGTATTATTCCAAATTTCAATATCTTACTATGCCATCTACCACTAATACCGACGACTTTGAAGTACGTATACCTTTGTATCGTTATCTTGTTCAACGCTCGTTTACCCCAGAAGAATGTGTTCTATCAGATTACTAATACATATACTTTTGCTTCTAACTAGACAGTTTACAATGTTTCATTATCCTGTAATGGGTGTGTTAATTCAGTCAAGACTTCAATTGATAAATTAGAAGGGATCACTGCTGTTGAAGGTGATTTAGAAAAACAAACTATTACGGTCACTGGTTCAGCAGCTCCTTCTTCTATCATTTCCCAAATCCAAGCCACTGGAAGAGATGCCATTATCAGAGGTACAGGTAAACCAAACTCTGCTGCTGTTTGTATCATGGAATCCTTTGATGAACATGATACAACATTGCCTGTTAAAGGATTAGCTAGAATTATCAGTTTAGGTGAATCGAACATCTTGGTTGATTTAACTTTAAGTGGTGTGGCAAAGGGTACATATTATCCAAGTTTCAGAGAATCCGGTAATATTTGGAAGGGTGCTTTGACCACAGGTAACTCGATTTATAATCTACCTCCTGTTGAAGCAACTGAAAAAGAATCACCAAATAGTGAATTGTATAAAACTCAAGAATACATTAAGGTTCCATTAAAAATTAATGATTTGATTGGTAGATCATTGGTTGTTTCTAAGGACCCAGTTAAGGTCTTCTTAGAATCTATGTGCGGTGTTATTGCTAGAAGTGCTGGTGCTTGGGAAAATGATAAGTATGTTTGCTCATGTACCGGTAAAACTATTTGGGAAGAAAGAAAAGATGCTCTAGGTAAAGGCATTAACTAATCTAAGCCGTGCGATCAGCTTTTTACTTCTTGTATATAATTTAGTGTTTGCACTTTTATATCTACCCCTATTCGCTTAATTTTTATAATCTTTTAAGTAATGTCACTGATGATTTGTCTTCGAAAACAGAAAAATACAAAGAAACAACTATATATAAAAAATACAAGTTAAGAGAAGATAAATGAAAATAAGTCAAATTATAATACACCGAATAGCTTTAAACACACCATTTTATATTTTTACCTTTGAATATTGCACCTATATTATAGCAATATTTTCAACGTAATCATCCTCAGTCAATGAATCATCAGCATCATCCTCTAACCCATCTTCACCTTCGGAACCGGAACCAACTTTTTTAGCAGTGGCACCGCTTTTAGCTGAAGCACCTTTAACTGAATCAACTCTTGAGCCTTTGCCCTTTGCAGCTTTTAATTCATTTTGGACGTTTTCTAGCAACTCATCGAAATCACCTTCATCTTCATCTAATGGTCTTTTTTGTGAGCCCTTTTTAATCATATTGGACTTCAGGACCATTTCATCGTTACTTGCTGCACTTCCAGAATGTTCTCCAGTGAAATCCAACTCATACTCGGTTTTCTCATCCTCAGGTTTAATGAAAGTCAATAAACAAACTGAGAATAAAATCATTAGTATGACATAACCAATTATTTTTCTTTGTGGAGTGGTGAAATAGTTCGTTGCCAATTTATCAACGTTACCTTTTCTATGTTTTGGTTTTAATGAATATGGTCTTGGTAAGTCGTATTTCTTATTAGCGTATCCTTGCATTTATATTCTGTTCTATTATAGTTGGTCCTAGCTATTGGCCTGGTCTTGTGATGAAAATCGTTCAAAACATAGATATCCAGCTGTTCAATATCTGTAAAAAGAGCTCTTGCGTGCTCCTGTGCCACTTGTGCGCCAGGTTCACCTCCACCCGCTAGGCGCCGGCCGCCATGTGGCACAGTCATTACACCGCCTTGGGAAAAAATTTTGCTAGAGCCAGCGCCAACTCTATAAATCCGATGAGTTGATTCTTGGAACATCACTTTTTCTTCTCCCTAGATTCTTTCTTCGTATACAGTTAGCAACAAAGCATACAATTGAACTACGTGTAACTGTCTGATAAATAAGGATTGCAGAAAACGTCATTCTGACTTATCTATTAGACAAACATGCGTTTCAATAGTAGCAATTGTTGGTAGAATATTCCAATTGGTTTAGAATAAATAATATCATTAATGTTTTGCTTTTGTGTGTCTGTTTTTTTTAATAAAATGATGAATTTTTATTAAATATAATTGGGAATCTCTCTGACATCTCGAAAAAAATCATGGAGAAAATAAGTTAATTATAGCTTTCTGATTTATTAAAAAAAACACGCAAGCAATAATATTTGATGTTAATTTCTTGCCATAGCCGGTAAATAAATGCCCATGACCTAAAAGTAACCTTTCAAACTTAATTAATATAATGTATAAACGACGAACACAAAACCTAGGTAAAAAGAAAGCCAAGCATATACAGTGACAATAAAAGCGAACTCATAATATAAAAAAAAAGATCAAGTATAAAGTTAAGTAAGTATGTATAAGAAAATAACGTAGAAGAAAGAAATACAAATTAGATGAACTATCCATTGAACAAGCATGATTTAAAGCTTGAATAATTGAAGGCCTAGAACATGTACAGAGAGACGGACCCTGAAAGGAAAGATTGAAAGTCGTAAAAAACTATATTAATTGAGTTCAAAGAAACAACAAAAAAATTTTAAAAACATAAGTAATGTTTAATTAATCTTCTTTCTTAAGACCAGCTTGGACTGGTTTAGTATCATTACCACTAACTTCATCAGCCTTTCTTTGATATTCATCATGTAAGCCACTAACTTGTTTAGTCAAAGCTAATAATTCAGCATCTTTCTTCTTCAATTCACCTTTCAATTCATCGATTTTCACTTCACTGACAACTTGAGTAGCTTGTTCGCCACCTTTTTTCAAATCCAGCAACTTCTTCTTATTCTTAACCATTGACTTCAACAACAAAATATTGAAGCCGATGGCTGAACCTAAAAATAATATAGCACCAGTGATATACATGTTTCTTTCATTGTAAAACTTTTGTGCTCTAATTTCCCAAACGTTACCACCTGGGATAATATTACCGTATGGGTCTCTCATTGGACTCAAGTCATACTTCTTATTAACGACTTTTTGCAAACAGTCGAAAAAGATTAATGCGTTAACGGCACCAATACAAAGAATTGAAACTTTGACATTTGGGTTGAATAAACCGTAGTAAAACAGTTTCACAACTTTGTTTTGAAACGAAGGTGGCCATGGTAGTACCAAAATGGCCATGGCGAACATTTCGGCAACTAGTGCACCAAAGATTAATTGCATTTGTAAAGACATCTTGGTTATAATGATATTTTAGTAAAAGTGAATTGCTTTCTCTCCTTTGAACAAGATTATTTGATTGAAGTAAGGCGAAACCTATAACAGAGTAATTGAATGGCAGAGACGTATAAGCAGATCTTTAATCGACGCTGGTTGAATTCAATCTGGACCGGGGAACAGCTAAGTGGATTTGCCTTTGCCTTGGGGAAATTGCCAGGGTGTTAAGGAATTTCAGTTATCCATTTTATCTAATCGAAAAACGAATTTTTGAGTTACTCGAGCTGCGCATCCGTCTTCCGCTAAGCTTCCGAATTTCGAAAACCATGAACGATCGATCGATCCGGCGTTAGCCATTTCCATTTCAAGAAAGACAGAGGAGAAAAATCCAACTTTATATAAAATTAACGTATACTATAAATAAAGCAAAAGTACCAAACTGGTAAATCTACCAGCTCAATACAGAACGAGAGGGAGAAGAGATAATCGTATAATATTAGAGAAAAATTAATCTTTCATCGAAAAAAAAAAAAAAAAACTTTCAAGAAAAAAGGGGGAAAAAGTATAAAAAAAAAGAGTTAAGAAAAGGGAGGAGGAGGAGGAGGAGGGGAGAGATTTTTTTTTATTAGCTTCCCAAAAAAAATAGTAAAAAAGGGAAACTGCAAAATATATAAAGAAAAGGAGATAAATAAAAGGAATGTGTAAAGTAAATGATAGAAACATTTAACAAAAACAGTAGAACAATCTATCAACTAGTGAATGAAACCATCAACAAAAACGAAGCTGTAATTATTGCAATAACTCCTCTCCAAAGAAAAAAGTATTAAACAGGTCAGAGAAAAAAACAACATTAAAGCAACACAAATTAAACACTCAGAATAGTTGAAAATAATTCAAAACAAAGAGAAGGGATGAAAACAAAAAATTAAAACAAAAAAAGTATTAACAAAGGGTTTGTAAGTATATTTTAATATTCTTTAGTTATAAATTTATTTTATTCAAAATTCGAAAAGAACAAAAGCAGCAATAAATTATTCAAGATTTTATTTTTAATTAATTTTTTTAAGTCGACACAATATAAAACACCCAAAAAAAAAACACTGAAAGCCCAAAATGTAACATAAACAAGCATGAAAACAGTGAGGTTCTATTAATCCATTTATAATGATTCATATTCCATTTTAAGCAGCACAAACAAAGGAGTTTTGATGTGAGTAAAAACGCTGTTGCGAATAGTAATCATTATTGTTGTTATTATTATTATTATTATTATTATTATTATTATTATTGTAACTAGTATTGATAGTATTGATAGTGTTGATATTACCGTTGTTATTGTATTGACCAAGCGTTGACATAGAACCACTAGCTAAATGATTGTTGTTATTTAAACCGGTACTCATTAAAGGAGGAATAGATGGATAAGTTGACGACTGTATCTGAGCAGGTCCAGATGTACTTGAATAAAAGTTATGATTGTTATCAATCATTGCATAACTGTTATCATTACTATTTTCATAGTTTAATTGCTGTGGTTTAGGCAGGCTCGGTTGGGTCATCATCTGGTTATACATGGAATAGTAATCATTATTGCTTGATGCCTGCTGAGCAACCATGGAAGCATTATACTGCATTTGATATGAATTTTCAAAAGCCAACTGATGAAGTGAAGAAGATGAAGGTTGATGTGTCATGTGACGTTGCAATGGTTGGGGTAATGGAGCAGGTTGAGGTAATTGTGGTAATTGAATAGCAGCTGGGATTGATGTATTGAGAGATGGGGGTGGGATGGAAATTGGAGCAGGGAAAGAGACCGGGGCAGGAGCACCACATTGATGATATTCATCAAACCATGGAGAAGAATTCAGAGGAGTATTGACAGGTGAAAATTGTTGAGATCTTTCAGAAAACAACGAAGTCGAAGGAGAATGATAGCCAACCATTGGGGATGTTGTTGCAGGTGGATATAATTCAGGGGTGACAACATCAGATAAAGATTTATTGACATTGAATTTATCACACCAAGTTTCCCAACATTCTTCAATGCATGAATAACCTTGTTCATAGTGTAACCTCCATTTAATTTCAGACAACCATTTCTTTTCCAATTGATTAATTAAATCAACATTTAAGCCGGTTGCATCAGACCAAGATTTATTTCTGAAAGTGTTATCATCGTTAAATTTGTTAGCCAAAACTAAAGCAATAACCAAATTTTCAAAAACTTTTGAATCGTCCAAAACAGGAGCGTCATATTTAGACATTTTATCTGAAAGATACAGCAGAGCTAACATTAAAGAAGATTTTGGTAGTCTTGTGGCTGATAAAACAGATTTCACAGTATTATGTAAAGATGAGGATGGATTATCATTTCTTTTCATTAATCCATAACACAACCAGCACACAAACTTAACCATTTGATCCATATCATAGTCTAAAACTGATGAAACACCACCAGTAGTAGGTTGCTCTTGTACATCCTGTTGTTGAGGTTGAGGTTGAGGCTGTTGGGTTTGAGGTTGAGGTTGCTGATATTGAGATGGAAATTGCTGATGAGATGGCTGTTGATAAGCTGGAGGCAAAACAGAAGCTTGGGGAGGAGGTAATTGGATTTGAGGATGCTGTGGTTGCTGTTCAGAAACGTAATAATCATTTCTTGGAACTGAAACCGGGGCAGGAGGTGGTTGATAATAACCTTGACTACTTGCACCATAACCTGGAGTATAAGACACAGAAGATTGGTGTTGTTGGTAAGGTTGTTGAGATGAAGGTTGAGGAGCTTGATAACTTGGATAAGGAAGATAAGAAGCGTGACGTTGATGATATAATGGCAGAACAGGAGCTTGCTGCTGCTGAGGCACACCAAATAGGTAGCCCTTAGTTGAAGAAGTAGCAGATGAAGCAAACATAGTTGAAACTGAAAACTGAGGGTAATAATAAAAAATAAATTAAATAAAAAAAACAGGTGTAATAGTAAAACGATGACTTAACTAAAAGGTCGTTTCTTGATATAAGTTGATTTAAATCGAGAGGATAATTGAATACCTCTATAATAAAACACACAAGTTGAGGGGGTTTGGTCCTTAAATAATTGAATTCTTGTAAGATCTACTGTCTCTTAAAAAAAATCGGTAAACTGGATGACACAAAGTGAATAATATTATTAAACCTCTTGATGGAAGGCAAATAAATGTTAGTCAAACTGGAACCAGAGTAGCCCTTTTTTGATAGTTTTGTCTCCAGATAAAGTTCAAATGAAGACTTTGGAAACAACAGGGTTATGATATAAAAATATTGGAAACCCTTTTCTCGTTGAGAAGAGATTGCAGAGAGTGCAAGAATAGAGTTATAAACAGGATTTGAGGGGGTCTTTTGGACGAGATCTTTCAAAGGGAATAGAAGAAGTTGCCTTATATAAGTTGTTCAAGGTATATAAGAGCACAGATCAAAACTTCAACTATCAAAAATGTAATGTGGATTCTTTAAATAAGAGTGGTTTGGCAAGGGAGACGGACAAAAAGACAGCACATTTGTGGGAAAACAAAATTGTAGGAATCCTGTTTATTATAAAGGGTTTGCTGGTTCCGGTTTAGTTTTTGTTGAAGCGCTTCTTTCTTTGCCAGTTAATTGTGAGCAGAAAAGAAAAGAAAAAGCAATTCCGCCGCCTGGCTGGCCGTAGTGGCCGGCTCAAAGCCCACGGCCCGTGCGGGAGCCTGGAGGGGGACGCGACTGTCGTGCTGGTGATCGGGCCGCCAGGCAGGCCCAGCACCCGGGCCCACCTGAACCAGGCCACGCCATGCCATGAGCCGTGGGAGAACACTCATTGCCCGTTTGGGACAAGGCTGAAAATTTTTCAAAACATAGGCAGAAGGGACGTGCGCGTATCAGGTCTCTTCCTCCGCACGGCCTGCTCCCAGCGTAGTCGGACACACAAATGGACAAGCAGCTGGACAAGCAACTGGTCTGACTTGACTTGACTTAACTTGACTTGACTTGACTTGACGACTTGACTACACTTACTCTGACCTGTTCGAAAGTCTAGTACAAGATGAATAATGAATGGTGCTGCTGTATATAGCCGTAACCGTATAGTACCAGTTGCCCAATCATATAACTTACACGTAGCTTGAACTTTCCCTCGTCTTACGGGAAAATAGTTCAGAATTCAGAAACTATTGAGGTGTTGATCTGTTGATCTGTCCGTACATAGGAATCGTAAAAACTATGGCCCCATATAAGAATTTCAGCAGGTCTACGTACCGTTTATGCATGAAACTCGACTCCAAAAGACGGCCTCTCTCTGAGTCAACGCATTTTCGGGATTTGTAGGTAGTGGAATTTCAGCCAATAAAAATACCACAAAACTGCATATGTTTCAATTGTAATCTCTAGCTCGGCCAGATAGATATAGGACTAGGAGCTGCTCCCGTCAGCGTGTAATTTGTGCCACCCATGTTCTTCAATTAATAATGTCGAGAGAAGTAGTTCGTGAACATCGGGCCGTCAAGTTTGTAGCTCGTCTAGTACAGTCCAGTCCAGTCCAATCTACAGTTACAGTTATGAGTCATAGTATTGTACTTTTATACAGACCTGTGGTGTATGCTGGTGTACTGTCATCACGTACACGTATAGTCAGATCTGTTCATTAGATTTAATTAGAGAAAATCTGAGGAATCTGAACTACTAGCTAATTCGATATGGGGCCCCTAATTATAAATTTACTGCCAATAAACAACGCGTAGAAAAGAAACTATAATCCGGGGGGTCAAGTCAAGTATCCTAATTAAAACTGCACCACAATTAATTTTGTTTTGTGACCATATATATGATTCGACTACACCGAAACCCTAGGAAATATACCAGCGTCGGTCCAGTTGCAATTACGAAGCTGCAGGTTAACCGGAAAGGAAAATGGCGCCGTTAGGATGATTTTTTAATCTGACCCCAGTGATCACGTATTCGTATCATGCCAGTATATATATCTCGTCGAAAAAAAGGAGTTAATATATATAAGAAAGAGGAGATTTGTAGGAGGTGATATATGTTAGTAAGAATAAAGGGTAAAGGAGTCGTTATAGTTTAATTAGATGGGCAGACAGTTACATTTATTTGCATGGTGCGTTCACAATAGACATAGCAAGAACAAACTTTTCTTTAATTTCTAAAGATCCATATTCTATTTCTAGCTACTAGTTTAGCTGGACTGGGTTGGGTTGAAACACAACGTCCTAATTAGCTGCATCCGGCAATGTTGGCAAATTATTTACTGGAATCAAAATGATAGACAATTCGAAAAAAGAGGGATAAGCTTGTACGAGTGCCCTTTCCCTAATTAAAAGGAGTACGAGTAGGAGTACTAGCTTATCTCTTTTGTTTTGCCTTTATATGATTCTCTCTATCTATCTAATATGCCTCTAACTTCTTTTAAAACGTAATATATAGTATGGCTAGCAGCCGGTAGAAGTCGGAGCACAAAATTTAACCTTATACATACTATGGCGGTCTAATTGGAACCATGATCCATCCAAGTGTATAAGAAAATTAAAGGAGAGATGATACTTAAACAAGTAAATCAAATCACCAAAAGTAATCAGTAGTACGTATACATATTTAGAGAAGCTTTCATGTTTCAAGAAAAAAAATTAAAGGGAAAAATTTGAGAGCACTTCAATTTTATTAGTCTTTTGAGTACAGATACGGACATCTAATGAGAAGCTTGCGCCAGCTCATTTAATTATGATATCATCTTGAAAGGCATATACAGAAAATCTCTCAATAGTTATACTTTTTTTACACACATGACTTTAGATGGAATCCAACCAATAAATAAATACGCATCATGAAACGGCAAATACAGCAGTATTGTTCCGAAGGACCTAGATTTAATGTGATTCTACAACGTTGTGCCTTTTAATTTTCAATGTTTCGAGATCTTGTGGTGGTGGGAAGGAAAGTATATCACCCGCTTATATCCAGGCCTAGATGACTTTTATTTACATTTCATAAAAATGATTAGGCCGGATATATACTAGTGTCTGCCTTTAAAACTGTCTAATTAATTGCTTATAGCATGAGAGATGGATGAGCCCTCAAATGTAGAGGCAAAGGGGTATTATTTCCCATATCTATGTACAAATTCTTTTAAATATATAAGATTACGATGTTAGGTAATATGTTTCAGTTCCATTTCTGAGTCTTGCTAAGTGATGCTTCACTTATACTTGCTGATTCATATGAATCCCATATGTTGCATGTCCTGCTGAACGCTGAGGAATGCGCAGTAATTTACAGAAACTTAAAAGTTAACGCCAGCAGTTCAAAAAACTGATCGAACTTCGAACTTTAGAAAGTCCACGTGCGGCTCAATTGGGATCACCCAATTTGGCCCGATGACCTCCTCTTTTCTTGAGTCTTAAGGGAGAGAGGGAGTAAAAAGCCAATGATTTGATTTTTGGAAATACTGTGTTTTGGTTTCATAGAAATTTTTTTGATTGGAATAGCTCACATATAAATATTCTCAAAATATTGGCACTTTCAGAAAAAGAAAGATAAAACTATAGTGAACATTCAGTTATTAGATGTATCGCCTGATGATGTTCTGTTTGTCGAAAATATATGCTTATAATTATTGAAAACTGATAATTAGAGGAAAGAAAATCATAGCTGAAATGTAAGCGATTATCACTAGCGACTAGCAACCTGGAATTTTCTAGATGTTTACTCAAACTGCTATGTATGTACTTTATACATAGTCATTCAGAAATGTGTTTCATAAGAGTAGTTTTCAAATTTTTTTTCAAATAACTAACTAGTTTGAGTTTCTTGATCGAATTATTACAATTGCTTGAAAATGGTGGTGATTTAATCAAATCTAAAGCTTCCCATTCCGACAATCTTGTTTCTAATTGATGTAGCAGGGCGATTCTAAGTTTTGGCACACCCTCCTTTTGGTTTTGTGGGATTGGTAAAACTAAGACCAAATCTCCCGGTACCGAACATTACATTCGTTGGATGCACTGTATGCTTGCTTTGAAAACAATTTTCTGTTTTATATGATCATTTTATATGCTCCGAACTATTACTCTTCTGCTATTTTTATAATTTATTTTTGAAGCAATCTCAGCTCATGAAGTGACGCAAGGTGAGATGTGTTTCAGATAGTAAAATAAGCAAACAACGTAGATATTCTTAGTTTATAATTGAACGAAGCGAGCTTACACTAACAATGATACACACCATCAATCAAATAGGTAGGTTGTTTCCTATAGGCTAGATCTGATCTGATCTAATCTGAAAAACACTGTTATCTCATTTTATGAATCGTGATCATTACAAATGAGACGGCGAAACACCTTTACACCACCAACATCCTTAAAATCCATCAACTCGCGCAAGATCGGACCAATTTACTGCAAACACAAAGGATCTCCTTTAATAAACAGAGCAATTACAAGCCTACAAGCTAACCGATTTTAAATAAAACAGTACCAAAAGTTATATTGATAAACCCCTCGTTAAGATAGAAATTAAGCAAAAAGCGTTAAGTAAAATAAAATACATCAAAATTTAATAAAAGAAAAAACCAGAAAACCAATTTGTTTAACCACCGAAACCATATAAGGTTCTACCTTGTCTCTTTAAGGCATAAACAACATCTAATGAAGTGACAGTCTTTCTCTTAGCGTGTTCAGTATAAGTGACAGCATCTCTAATGACGTTTTCTAAGAATGATTTTAAGACAGCTCTGACTTCTTCGTAGATTAAAGCAGAAATTCTCTTAACACCACCTCTTCTGGCCAATCTTCTAATAGCTGGCTTTGTGATACCTTGAATGTTATCCCTAAGAATCTTTCTGTGTCTTTTAGCACCACCTTTACCTAGACCTTTACCACCTTTACCTCTGCCGGACATGTTTGAATAATAAGTATTAAGTAGAGTAAGTTAACGTGAGAACAAACTGTGTTGATAAAAGAGAAGGGAAAGACCAGAAGCGAGGGCAAAACAGCACGAGACGAAAAAAGTGGGAATTGAGGTGTATTTATAAAGTTTGGTGGAGCAGTGTGAGAAAGTGGAATTACTGGCCACTCTAAATTGCCATTGAATTCGAGGGGAGACGTGGGAATTGCACGGAGCAGCGAAAGTGTTTTTCAAAGTGGGCCACGGTGCAAATTGGCGGATTGAGCCAATCACAGCGGCGGATGGTAGCAAAAGTAGACCAAAGTGCAGTTCTGAGCATGGCGCGCCGCAGCACACTTTTCAGCACGGCCGACGCGCTCGCTCCAATTCTGAATTCTTTTCTTTCGCTCCAAGTTAAAAGTGTCTCAGCGCAATTCTCAGGCCGTTTAGTGTGGCCAGGTAATCTCCAACAATCGTCCATCCCACTTTGCAACTTTGCGTTCTCAGCTCTGAGCAATTCTTATTTAAACACACCCTTTCGCACTTTTTTCGTTTTCGCCACCCATCTCTTGTTCTTTATCTCTTTCTTTATACGCACTCTATACATACAACTCGACGCTATGGCTAGAACCAAACAAACCGCAAGAAAGTCTACCGGTGGTAAGGCTCCAAGAAAACAATTAGCTTCCAAAGCTGCTAGAAAGTCAGCCCCAGCTACTGGTGGTGTTAAGAAGCCTCACAGATATAAGCCAGGTACTGTTGCTTTAAGAGAAATTAGAAGATTCCAAAAGTCTACTGAATTATTGATTAGAAAGTTACCTTTCCAAAGATTAGTCAGAGAAATTGCCCAAGATTTCAAGACTGATTTAAGATTCCAATCTTCTGCTATTGGTGCTTTACAAGAATCCGTTGAAGCTTACTTGGTTTCCTTATTCGAAGACACTAACTTGTGTGCTATTCACGCTAAGAGAGTCACCATTCAAAAGAAGGATATTCAATTAGCTAGAAGATTAAGAGGTGAAAGATCCTAGGTTACTTTATTTTGGTTTTGTGTTAATTATACTCTCTGATACCTGTTTTTCTGTAAATTACTTTTCTTTTTTATCTTTATATTTTTATTAATTGGGATCGCTTGATATTTGTTCAATATATTTTCTTTATACGATGATTGGGTTCATATGTTAAATTGTTTCTTGATTTGTAGTTAGTTATATATGACTTAACTCCTCTAAGATGAGATCTCGCTGAAACTGAAACTTGAATAGTGTGACTTTGCCAAACAAATCTGTGATCATCGAGGTGCGCATGCTTACGTAATAACCAGCAAAAAATCTATCAAACTGAACTTATCTTCTAAACTCACCCATGTATCCACCAAATTAAACGAACACATCGTCTAACTCTTAAACAAACTCTCAAGAAATGTCAAAGTTAGGTGTTGGTGCTTTACCAAATATACGTACCTTTTGGAAGCAAGTTGCACTTCTAGGTGTTTTAGGTGTTGGTACTGCTTATTTCGTTAAATCAAAAGTTACAATCAGACGTAAAAGACAATATATCAAAGAAACTTCATCTTATGACTCGTTACAACAAGAACGTACAGCTCAAATAAAGTCAGCCGAAGAACATGAACAGCAACAGGATGATACATATGTCAGACCTGGGTTTCCTATCAAAGATGAGAACTCTCCAGTTTATGTTAGAAAATCGGAATTTGAAGGTGCCGGTAGTAGTTATATGAGCAGAAAGTCTGGTGATAAAATCAGTGCTAGTTTTTGGAATATCTTCAAATAATCAGAAAGATCATGGGGTTGTTCTGATAGAGAGATAAGTGTTGTCTGGAATCCTCAAGTTGTGCTTGCTGTGAATGTCGGGTTTTGAAGTTTCTCTCCTCTATCTCATTTTTTTTTATTTATTTTACAGTTGTACATAGCTCTTAACTTTAATTCTATTCTCTTTACGAATTTACATTTGCTGGTAGCTTGCCACAAATATAGAAGTGATAAAACATATAATTAATTAGAAACACATATAAAGAAAAAGTAACGGTCCAATTGATACATTGTTTTTTGCTTTTTTAAAGAATTTTTCGTAAGTTTTACAATATTATTTAAACATCAACTAAAATATAATACCAGAAATACAAACACAATGAGAATTTTCTCTTAACTTAACTTAAAACCACCAGTGACTTATTTATCATTAGTAGAGAAATAATCAGCCATTTCTTGATCTAATTGTTCAACAGTCTTCTTAGCTGGTCTTTTATTTTTAGCGCCATTCTTTTTGTTAGC
The DNA here is from genome assembly GCA_003707675.3 of Ambrosiozyma philentoma. Classification (NCBI taxonomy): domain Eukaryota; kingdom Fungi; phylum Ascomycota; class Pichiomycetes; order Pichiales; family Pichiaceae; genus Ambrosiozyma; species Ambrosiozyma philentoma. The sequence goes on from PPKZ03000006.1 coordinate 131,879, forward strand.
GTTATTACCAGCTTTTCTTTCTCTACCAGTACCAGAATTACCTAAACCACCTCTTCTGGCTTTAACTTTTTGTTGTAATCTTGCCTTCTTATTTTGAGCTGGTACATTGACAGCAACCGGGTTTGGTGTAATTCTGTCGGCTAATGGCTTTAATGATGGATCAACAACCAATTCTAATCTTAGCTTAGATCTACCATTATCAATTGGTGAATTATTATATTTAGTAACTGCATCTTGAGCGAATTTAGATTGTTTGAAAATAACAGTAGCATTTCCTGATGGTTGACCTTTAGCATTGTATGATAGTGTAACTGATTGAATGCCACCAACTTGTGATTGGAAAAATTCCTATAAAATGGGGGGGGGGGGGTTTCAAAAGTTAGTAATCTGTAAAAAAAAAAAAAATAAGCAAAATATGTTGTTAAATTATACATTCAAAATGATTATCGATAATTTTTTTTATGAGGTAATGTAGTCTTAAAAGAAATAGCAATCCGGCCTTAATACCTATTAAGTCGTGAAAATGGAAATAATATAAGGATAATCAAATGTGCCATCAAACAAAGAAAAAAACTGAATTGTATTCATGAATCTAGTTAATGCAGAAAGAACGCAATCTCGTAATGTTAAGTTAAACTGTGAAGTAAATCCCACTAGCCCACGCTAGTTTGACTTCAATAATGAATGATATCAAAAGTTGTAGGTGGTTAAGAACCAGAAACATCGATACAGTAAACAAAGTCTGTAATAGAACAATCTCAGTTTGCATAACTAGTTGAAACAAATTCGTTTTCTTTTTTTGTAGAACCAAAGTAATTTCATCAACTCAATTAAGAGGACAAAATATGAAAAGCTTGGGTCTAGTATAAGTCTTTCCTGAGTTTTGTAGTCTTCGAAGATATAGTTGCAGTTAAATAATCTTCTCGTACAAAATTAATAAATCACTAAAGGGAAACCGTATCCTAGAACTCTGGGTAATTGACTGAATAATCCTGAGTATGAGAGATGACTTTGAAAATGACTATCAATGATTAAACGATAAATAACAGTTAGCAAATAATAACCCAAAGTAGAGGAATAGAAGTGACCCTTTAATTAATTTTAAATAATTGACAAATAATGATAAATCCAAATATTTCATAGACAACGACAAATAGCAGTAACATTATTCGCCCAAATCACCTACTTTGAAGCACCAATCTTTTAATTACCAAACAATAAAAAAAAATAAATCTTAATCCGCTTAAATGATTTTCCCTTGATTATATAAAGCAAATGTTGTATTCTGGAGTGAAATATATCTAGTAAAAACTTCATTTATGCAACTTGTAAACGATAGCTCTATACAGCTCATAAGAAACATAATTGGATGCAACAGAAGTAACTTGGTGAAAGACTCCAAAACTGCACTTTTCCATATTATACCTATCCATTATATGTCGACCAATTTGAGCTATCGTTAAACCCCTTCTCTTAATGCACCAAATCAAGAGATTTAAATAACGTAGTAATCTATTTTATAGATTAAACTTGATGACTCCAGAAGTGCAAAATTTCTTTATGCAGCTAATCAAATATCAATAATCAACTGACAAAAAAGAAATGCTAAATAACCATATTTGAAATGTAATGAAACAACACACACATTCAAAAAATAATAATTTGAAGAAAAAGTAATTAAATAAAGCGTACCTTAACAGCTTCAGTTTTAATATCTTTAGGTAAACCGCTAACAACAACTTTTTGAGCATAGTTAACAGCAGAAGCGGAAACAACAGATTTAGGGGTTTGCTGTTGGGTTTTCTTATTCAAAGCCTTTGAAGCAGCAGCTTGTAATCTCTTTCTGTTGAGAGCAGGGACTATGGAAGCTCTACCTCTTTGTCTTGAAGAAGAAACAGACTTTCCAACTTTGCCTCTTGCTCCGTTAGCCTTTCTGCCTCTTGGGCCCTTTGGCTTGTCAGAAGCGATGATTGCGTCCAATGATTGTTCTAATGCAGACATGATAGTTTAGACCGAGATTTATGTGCTTGAGGGTGTGAGTGACTATTAGCTAGCTGTCCTTCTTTCTAGAAGGGCAAACAACTACCAAGTGGTCAAATTCCTGTTCAGTTTCAAAGTCTTTTTTCAACAAGAGGGCGTGCGCGGAACAGAATCTGATTTCAACACGAACGAACAACAAACCCATTTCTATGATCAAGAACAGATTGAAGCCGACAAGACTTAAAGCACAACTACATACAATTCACTATTTAAACAGACTCTTCAACAATGGCTGAGCGTGGTATGTCTGAGTCAATATATTTTCAATTTTCAAATGAGCAGCTAGATCTTCAAAATATACACAGAAATTACTAACAACTCATCATTTACATGTATAGAACTTTACCAAATCTACCAATTATACTTCAATTCAAAACACACACAATTAATAAATTTGGATCTAGATCTAGAATTTGGAAGCTTAGACCCAGAATATTTAACATTGGCCAAATCCTATCAAATTAGATCTTTATTGACATTATCTAAATATGATGAAGCTGCAGAAAGATCAACTGATGAAACTTTATCAACCTATATTGAGTTTTTAAAATCTGGTAGTAAACAAACCGAGGAATTTGATTCCTACTTTAGTTCTACTGAAGGTACCTCTTTATATCAAGCCTTATACTTTGCCAATATTGGTGAATATGAAACTGCGTTATCTAAATTAAACAATCAAATTATTGATGATATCTCATTGGGTGTTTATATTAGTTTAAAATTAGGAAAATTAAAAGATGCTAGCACTTGGATCAAAAAATTTCCATCCGGTTTAAAAGATACTTTTATTTATAATTTATCCACTTCATGGGTAGAATTAATGCAATTTGGCGATGCTTTAGATTCAAGTTATTATCAGTATGACGAAGTCACTTCAAATGAATCAACCAATTCAATTAAATCTCTTATCTGTTTATTTGTTGCCAATCTAAAATTGTTACGTTTTCCTGAAGCTAAGCATGTCTTGGACAAGATCAATGCTACATTTGAAGAAAACCCACAAGCTGATGAATTAGATGACTGGAAAGCTGATTTAATAATTGATCAAATTTCTTATAAATTATTAACCGATGATGACGAAGCTGATCTGAAGGTGGAGACTTTATTGGCCAATTTAAAGAGATTAAATCCAGAACATGAATATTTACAAGATTTAGAAGAAAAAAACGATTTATTTGATACAATTGTTGAAAAATACAAAGCTTAAGTAATTGACTTTATTATTATTATAGATCTTTGTTATATGTACTTCCCTCTCTTTGTTTTTTAATTGTACTTTTTTTTGTATTTTTTAACTCAAAATTTCTTAATTATTCGTATCAAGGTATTTTGTTAATTTTTAATAAATAAAATGCAATATATACATATACCCGAATTCCTTGGAGATAGTGTCTCCAGACTATTCAATCATTAAATCCTACAAGTTTCCGAAAAAACGGACCAGCCTACAAAATGTAATATTTACTTTGGTAGGAAACAGAAAATAGAAATCATATTTTTAAAAATTCAAAAGAAAAATAGGGTACAACGTATAAAACAAAATGCGAATCAAATTTCAGATCGGAATTAAATATAAGTATCAGAACTTTCTCTTTCTAATTCTTCATCAGGAATGTCTTCCAATTCAATCTTTCTAGCTTGTTTAACTTCAGCTTCTTCTTTTTCCATTTTAGGAATCTTAACTTCTAAAACACCATTTAAAAATTTTGCCTTAATATCCTCCTCGTGAATTAGTGGATAAGAAGGTAATTTAACAATTCTCTCAAATGATCCAAATCTCTGTTCTGAAACTTTTAAAACTTTAGATAAATCAACATAAGGATCATCTTCAGCTAAGTAAGGATTCTTAACTTCACCTTTGATAACTAATTCTGAAGAAGATGGATGGAAATTAATATCAACAAAGTCTCTAGTAACACCAGGTATTTGCAAAACTACAATATACTTCTTTTCAAAATCATAAATATTCAATGGTGGTGAAAATGGCTTGTTGGTGCTATGCTGTGGAGCTGAAACTTGTAATGGGCTGCCTAACAGTTGTTCAGCTTCTGTTTGTGAATTACTGGAATGTAAATTCAAAGAAGTACTTGGTCTTCTCTTAATTCCTGGACCTGGAGGTTGGTTTGGTCTTTTTGTGAAAGACTTCAATGATTCCAATTTGAATGGCAAAGGTGCTGGGCCAGTAGTGGCAGCAGTCTTTGGTCTAGATTCTGGAATGGTAGGTTTTGTAGCAGCATCAGAAACAACATCATTACATTTTTCAGGTTTCTCTTCTTCCTTTTCCACCATTTCAATATCTTTATCTTCGTCCTCTTCCTCTTCGTCCTCTTCATCATCTCCATTTGACAATGCAGCCTTAAGGGCATCACCTAATGTCTTAGGGGCACCAGAAGCGGACTTAGCAGGAGGAACAGAATCATCCTTTTCTTCTTTATTAGTACTTTCTTCTTGTTCATTAGCATGTTTCAGCAATGCTTGTTGTAATAAAGAGTTAATTAAATCATTATAACCATCATCAGGCGAATTGTTTAAAGCATAAGAAGCAGGTTGAGCAAATCTTCTCCATTTTGGTTCTTGAGTTTGCCTTTGTTGAAGTTTAGCACCTCTAGAAACAGAAAAAGGATCAAAACTAGAATCAGATATGCTATGAGGTTGATATGTGTCGTCTTCACCAAAGTCCATGGCAGCATTACCACGTGGATAATAGTAGGCTGATCTTAAACCATGCTGCTTTTTATCTTGTTCAAGCTCGGTTGGAGGTGGTGTTTCAACTTCTTCTTCTTCATTGTCATCCTCATCACTTTCACCATAGTAGTAACCTTCCGGAAAACCTTGGTAAGGATATCCTCTACTAGGCAAGACGGGTAGAGCACCGGCAAAAGCTGGATCTCCATAACCACCATAACCACCATAACCACCATAACCACCGTAACCACCCAAAGCAGCGGCTCTTCTAGCTTGCGATTGTTGTTGTTGTAGTCTCTTAGCTTCTTTTTGCTGTTGGATTACTTGTGCCAATCTGGCTAAATCAGCAGAGCTAGCTGAACCACCCAGAAAATCAGATAAATCAGATGATCGTTGTTCTGATTGTTTCTTAGCGTATCTCTTTTGCGGTTGTGAATTGGCACCACCTAATATGCTTGCAAGTAATAATGGATCCATTGTGTTTTGCTTTGTTGTTTGGTGAGTTTCAACTGGGATCCCGGAAAGTTGAAATAAAAAAAACGGAGATGTCCACCTCTACTTATAGCAACTTATAGCCACCAGGGGATGGGGGAGGAGGGAGTCATTACGATTGCTGTATCGGCTTCTAGAAGCATCCCGCACTTTCCGCTTGGGGTTTCAAGAAGCACCGGAATTAACGCCGAGCGCTGTTTATTAAAATCAAGTAAAATTAAATTAAAATAGAATAAAATGAAACACAGGAAGTTAACAAAAAATAGCATGGGTAGTATAGAAATTAAAAAAAAAATAACATGAGGTAGCAATGAAGGAAAGGAAGAGTATTATAAACGTAAGAGTAAAAGAGATAGTTAAAGGAACGTGAAACAAGCCATGTAATTATGCAAAAATCAACAAACAAAGAAAGAAATTCAGAGAGCAAAGTAAAGTCAATAAAATAAACAGAAACAAAGAGGCAAAAAGAAAAAAAGAGGCACTAATAGTTATGGAAGAAACCAACCAGAATTGAAAATTCAATAAAATAGGATAATATCCAGCTCATCATCAATACAAATAAAACCACCTTCAGAACTATATACATAATCTCAAAATCGATCGTACAGTTGTTAGTTGACTTAAAAAGTGGTTCTGTTCTTCTTGCTTTTCTTTTTTCCTTTTTTGGCTTGTTTCTTCTTCTTATTCCCTTTCCCAGATCTTGTGTTTGGCCCACTACTACTTCCAAGTTTAGGAGATGGGGTAGAAGAAGACTGAGGTTCGGGGCTAGGGGATGATGAAGTTTCTTGAATAGTTGAGTTAGATGATGATTGTGATAACATTCGGGAGACAGAAACTGTAGTGGTAACAGGTGGAAGTGGCGTAGTCGTTGAAATTGAATCTGATGCTGATTCCTGTTCAGAAGATTGCTCTGGTTCTTGGTGTTCCTTCTTCTTCAATAACTCTAGTCTCTGTAATTGAGCTGTACTTGAACCTTGTGTAACGATATTTTCTTCAGTTGACGAGCTTCCAATTTCAGGAACAGATGGAAGCGGCTTATTGACAGCTCTTTCATATTCTCCTGAATCCAAAGTGATTTCTTCAGGTTCAGGGCTAGGATTAGATTTCTTTTCATTTGAGCGATAAGAAGGTGGATCAGATCTTGGGGTAGTATTACCACTTTCCTTACTCTGGTTAGAGACTATAGAGTCCTTCAGAATTGTATCAGGCGTAACAGCAGTTGCAGCAATGTTGCTAACAGTAATAACAGCATCCGAGGATGAAGCTTGTTTAACAGGTTTCTTCAATTCTTTACCGAGTAGATTCGATTTTTCAACCAGCGATTTTGGACCAAAGAAGGTTTCCTCATCTGATGGGTAATGAGGAGGTAATGTTTCACCTCTATCCAGCAATTGATCCTGTTTAATTAATTTTGGGGAATAGAGAGGAGGAGCACCAATAGAACCTTCATTGTGGTTTTCACAAAATCCTAATTTTTTAACATTAGCTTCAATGAAAACAAATCCTAATTGACCTAAATTAACAGTAACTTTACATGGCGACCCAACTGAACCAATGCATGGGTATAGTTGGGCCCTAAAATTTTTAATAATTTCTAAAATATTTTTACCATTATGAGTAATGAAAACAGAGCCTGAACCCGCCTTATAGCCAACACCAATGACATCACCTTCAATCAGCTGAGGCAAAATAACAGGCAAGTCTAAATCGTTTAAAAATGGTCTACCACTTAATCTTAGTGAACCATCAGTTTGAATACCAATTGAATATGGGGATAAACCAGGTAACTGAAAGTTTGGATAAGGAGATGTAGTTAAACCAATTGAGATCAAGGTGGTTTGAGGATTAAAGTCAAATAATTTAGTTTCAAAATAAACAGTGTCATTCTTACGATTTTTTAAAGGTAATGGCATGTTTAGAGTAGTTGAAGACATTTCATCAGTAACAAATGAAATATCAGTTAAATCCTCCACAAAGAAAGGAACATTTTTAAACATTAAGGATCTGTAGTCTAATTCTTCGGATGTGGCTGATGAGGCCATATTGGTGGAAGAGTATTTCTTCTTAACGGCAACAGGTAATAAAGAAGTAGTTTCGGTGGCTGGCAAAATATCAGTTTCCAGTGAATTAGACTGCTGCTGCTGCTGCTGTTGCTGTTGTTGCTCTTCTTCTTCAGCGACTTGTTCATTTTCCTCATCTTCAACATTTTGAATTAATTCAGATAGTTGTTCTTGATAATTTTCGAAGTAAAAACAATTAATACCTCTATCTCTAATCAACAAGTAAGATGTATCGATTTCTCCAAAAGCAGCGTTAAAAGATAAATCAGGCTGATTTTGTTCAAAATATTTCAACCCCAGTTTGAATCTTATTTTATCTTTATAATCCAAACCATGATATAAAGATTTTAAATCTTCTTGAATATTATTTAAGTCATTATCTTGTGGTGGCTCTAAGGAATCAGGAATGAAGTGAGAGTCATCTTCCAAGGGTGTTAAGAAAGAGTCTCTATAACATGAGATGTAAATCAAAAAGAAGAAAGAGATTATTAGGAACACTGTCATTAGGGCCGAAAATAAAATCAAGTAAGTCACCTGGACATCATCCAGATTGAACGCCCCAAGTACAGAATTGATAGAGAGAACCATAGTGGGATGGATGAGTTCGTTGAGCTGCAAGCAAACCTTATATCAAGGGGGAAAATGCAAGATAGGTTGAGGATGTCAGTTAGGGAGTGTATGGACGTACAGCCAGCAGGAATAACACAGAAAACAGGAATCATATCACACTAGTTGAAATGGCTTTGCGTTTGATTCTCGAAATGGTGGAGTGCGCACGTCCCTGAGAAGAAGAATAAAGTTTTTCCTGCTTTTAGTCGCAGAGGCTTTCTGACAATCGGCAAGCCGTTCCTACGGACTGAATTAGTTCAGCTTTTTACTAGGTGGATTTATTGAATTTATGATGTAGAACTTTTATTTAGAGGAGAGAGATCATAAACATTAAGAAAGTACTGGAAGAAAGAAAGCTGAAAGTACTAAGAAAATAAAGACAAAAAAGGACAGAAAAGCTTCTAAGAAAGATACATGAGCCCAAAACAAGAGGATATATTATTTTATGAGGATGTGTATATCAAATATGGAATTTAGGAAGGAGAATAAAAAAATTAATATAATAGAAAGATCAATTTAATGTGAGAGATGGTCTGATGAGATATGATAATTTATTTGAACGAGCTAAAATAAATCAATCACGATTATAGTAATAATTCTAATGGGTTCTCAATGATAGTCTTTAAAGCTTTAATGTATTCACCACCCTTGGCACCATCAACAACTCTGTGATCAAAAGTACCAGTAACGTTAATAACGTCTTCAAACACGAACCCATTTGGATTAGCCTTATCTGGAACAGCCTTCTTATCAACAGTACCAATGGCGATAATGGCAGATTGTGGTGGGTTCAGAATAGATGTGAATAATGTAACAGCATGGTTCATACCTAAGTTTGAGATAGTAATAGTACCACCTTGAAATTCTTCAGGTAATAATTTATTGTCCTTAGCTCTCTTACCCAAGTCCTTAGCTTCTTTAGAAATCAATTCTAAACCTTTTGCATGTGCATTAAAAACAATTGGAGTGATTAAACCAGTTGGAGTAGCAACAGCAATGGAAACATCAACATTATCGAATTGTCTGATGATACCTTCTTCTTCCATGTAATAAGCATTAACATCAGGAACTCTTTGAGCAGCCTTAGCAATAGCCTTAATCATTAAATCATTAACTGATAATTTATATCTATCATTAGAAGTAGCATTTAATGATTGTCTTAGTTTTAATAATTTAGAGACAGAGATATTTGATGAAACAATATAATCTGGGGCACTTTGTTTAGAAGCCAATAATCTCTTACTGATAACCTTTCTCATGTTGGTTAATGGAATATCTGTGAATGAAGCAGCAGCTGGGGTTGGAGCAGCAGCAGCTGGAGGAGCTTTAGCTTCAACTTTAATGGATTCGACATCCTTAGCAGTAATTCTACCATTTGGACCAGTACCTTTAACATCTTTCAATGAGAGACCCTTTTCTAAAGCAATAGTCTTAGCTAATGGAGAAGCAAAGATTCTTCCAGCTGGGACAGAAGAAGTAGATTTTGAAGCAGCTGGAGCAGGAGTAGATGGAGAAGATTCGGTAGCAGCTGGTTCAGGAGCTTTTTCTTCAGCAGCTGGGGCAGCAGCAGCACCGGAATCACCAGCATCAGCAGCAGAGAAGTCAGCAAATGCAGCAACATCACCTTTATCTTCAACGTAAACAGCAATTGGCTTACCAACAGGCACTTCTTGAGAACCATCACCAACTAAGATCTTGGCTAAGTAGCCATCTTCTTGAAATTCGAAATCCATTGCAGCTTTATCAGTTTCAACTTCGGCGATAGATTCACCAGGGGACAGTTGATCACCTTCTTTCTTGTGCCATTTGACCAAGTTACCGATGACCATGGTTGGGGACAAGGCAGGCATTTGGATGACAACATGGTCAGGGAACTTAGAGTCTGAGTAGAATCTGGAAGCCAACTTCAAGGAGTTTGAAGCAGCTAGAGAGAATCTGGAGGAAGACAATCTGAGGACGGGTCTGGTTGCCAATCTTAAGGTTGCGATTGCGGACATCTTTGTGTGGAGAGTGTGGTGAATAGTATCAGCTAGAGGCTTTTGGGTAAAAAGACGGGGTACAAGGAAGAAACAAGATCACGATCAGGATGAATTGCAGTTCTGTTAAGAGTTGTTCAGTTTGGTGATACAACTTCAGCTCAGGAGATCCAGCGGAGTGTTCTGATCCTTGACTCGCGCGGCTTCTCTGGGTGGGAGACGAGTGGGGGCATTTTAAATTGGTGTGGTCCGAGCGACGCGGGCTGCGTCGGTCGGCTTTCTGTCATTACTAAATGCGTGCCAATACCATCACCGAAAATTTTGAATCTTCTATTGGATCAGAAATGACTGGAGTTGGAGTTGAAGATTGGCAAACACTACTAGGGTAACCCTGAAGTCAACACACAACACAACATCCTACAATGGCTGCCTTAAACTTATCTGAAGAATCCAAGGAAAGAATCACCAAAATCATCGAAACCACTAAAACTATCACCCACTACGGATGGCTTCCTTTGATCTTATACTTAGGTTGGAAATCAACTTCAAACAGACCAAACTTGATTAGTTTGTTCACTCCTTTACCTACCGCCTAAGTCTATCAAGTTAACTGCATCATAATGCTACTGCTTTATTTCTGGAAATACAAATTACTAAAAATTATGTTAAATTAGGTTATTATATGGTTTTGTTTTATGCTTTACTAAAGCGTTCGCTCATTATTCTATGCTCATTATTCTATGCTCATTATTCTATGCTCATCAATTACTCTACCTTTCCATCCTGATCCTCTCCTTCACTTGTGTATATAGTCTCTTCGTGTTTAATGTTGATAATAAAAGTTATTTTCTTTAAATCAAACTTAAAACTATTAATTGTAGTGATGCTATAAATTACAATCTAAAATCTTACAAATAGCTTTAAATGTTTTACCGTTAGGTAATCCAACAACATTGAAGTAATCGCCATTAATACCTTTCATCATCAATGACCCACTTCCTTGAATTCTAAATCCACCAGCAACTTCACATCCTTCTTTGGTCTTGCTATATGCATCAATGAATTCATCGCTAATGCTTTTATCCATTATAATTTCCGTAGTTTCAATAAAATGTTCAACTTTAACATTTTTGAACCCGATTTCACATGAAATTAGCCAAACTCCAGTAATAACTTCAACTGGTTTATCTGAATCTCTCAGCTTCTTTATAACTCTTGCGTTTTCCGTTTCTGTCTTTGGTTTCTCATAAATCTCACCTTCATTTGTAACAACTGTATCACTTGCTAATAATAATAAGTTATCTTGTCCATATTTTTTAGAGTCAGCTTTCAGTTCATCCCAGACTGCATCAATTTTACCTTTTGATGTCTGTAAAACATATTCTTCAATTGTTAAATCTATTTTACTTAAGTTTTCTTCGAAATTTGATGGCTTCATTGTTGGTTCAAATCCCATTTGATTTAAAATCTCTAATCTCCTTGGAGATGTTGAGCATAAATAAAATGTATAGTTTTCTAACTTCTTAAATACTGGATGAGTATCGATTGGTGCCATTTTTGAATGAAAGGAAAGTTGCGCCTTACTTCTTGGAAGAACAAACTGATAGCTTAAAAAGAACTAAGATTAAGATCAATCTAATCAGTCATCAGCCGGAACTCGCTTAATGTTTATGGCGCGTTCTTCCATTTTGCATAATTAAATTTCTTCTTCCTACTACATATATCGATACATACAAACTAATACAATGCTCATAAAAAAAATAGTATTAAGATCGCAAATAACTTTATTAAATGGCTATTTAAAAAAGGGATAATTAATTATACATGCAAAATAAAAGAGAAGTGAGACGTCTATAACTTACTTATGTCAAAATCAATACCTTGTTCTTTCAGTTTGTTTTGTTTATTCTTCAAATTTGTTTTCGATTTTTTCTGTATCTTGCCCCATTTTTCTAGTGATTTTGGTTTATCATTTCTAACTTGGGAAATCTTGTTCCAAGGAACAGGTTTATATTTAATATTTGAACCAATGAATAATTCATCATGTATTTTTTCAGTTGGTAAAACTGAAACTTTTAATTGATGATTGAAAATTAAATAATTGTTCATTGTTTCAGCTGCAATCTTGGCAACTTCTAGACTTTGGAATTCTATGAACGCATAATGTTTGGATTTACCTGTTTTTTTATTTCTTGATAATCTTAATCTTGTAATTTCACCAAATTGGGAGAAATATTTACGTAATTCGTCTTCATAAAAACCATGTGGAATTCTACCAATATAGATAACTCCTCTCTTCTTATCCTTAGTTGTATTAGATTTACTTGATTTGGTTGTAGACGATTTTGGTGTGGTAATTGAATGCACTGATTGTTTAGATGTCACTGATTCTTTTTTATTTTGTGCCTTTTTAGTTTCTTCTTCTTGTTCTTCTTTAGCAGATTCATCAACATCTAAACCCTTTAATTCTTCATCATCGCTTTCATCAGATGAGGAATCGCTTGGAACCTCTATTTCATCGTTATTTAGTTCTTCTTTTTCAGCTTCTTTTAATTTTTCATCTATATTCTTAGATTTAACTGGTGATTTCTTTGGAGTTGTAACTTTTTTAGTTGGTGTTTTCTTTGGAGTCGCAGCGGCGGATTTTCCACTTCTTTTTGGTGATTTAGCTGGTGCCATTATTTGATTATTTATATATAATTCTTTTAGCAAAAAAGGAGTTAGTTTTGGTCAAAAGATAGGAAAAGCAATTAAACTTTGCTTGCACACATTATATACAAAAATTTGAAAAAAATAAATCTTCAAATTTTTTTTGTGTGGTGCACTAAGATCAAAGACTGGTCGATCGACTGAAGTAGCTTTTTCTTCTGTTATTTATCACGTGCTACCCAGTTTGTCTATTGGTTAGCCATTGCCCCAAACGTTCTGATATGGAAAATCCATTCCAGTGAAACGCTTTATTTAAACTTCTGCTTGTTGAGCCTGTATGGCGCAGCAGTAGCAAATGTAGGAAAAGCAACTTCGGGTCACTCACTTCAAGATGGCTCAAGCCTGTAGTTGGATATTCCCTTTTAGCTTTATTACTAAAATGTGTGACTGTATTAGCAGCAATCTTGAATTCAGTGAAATTGGGGAAGAAAATCAGAAGGAAAACAGAAAGCATAAGTGGCACGGAAAGCATAGCATACTGTGCCACGTGAAGAGAAATTTGGAATCACATTAGGATTCTCTAATTACGGCCCTTCGGAGTATCTAATGCTACTTCGACCAATTATCTAGTAGTTGGTATATAATGTGATCATTACCAATATTGTGAGTGTGTTATCTATATCTGGTTATCGGTAGAAATGCTCAAAAAGGCAACAAATTCACACTCCCTCATTTCAACAGCAAGCAGTGAAACGAAAAGGGCAAAAAAAAACGCAAATTCCCACACCCCGGCTGTGCTAGGAAAAGTTTCCAACGCGATCAGCTCAACAGATATGAGATCAAAAGTTATACGAAGAGCTTTATCTTACTACTTTTTCCTTCACTTTGCCACCTTCACTAAGTCTCCCTTCTACTTTTTGTTGTATTTATCACACACATATATATTTATCAAAAATGTCTAAAGTTTTCACAGCTGACGAAGTTGCAGAACACAGTTCAAGAGATGATTTATACCTTATTTATGAAGGTAAAGTCTACGACTGTACAGAATACTTAGATGAACATCCAGGTGGTGAAGAAGTTATCATGGATTGTGCTGGTGCCGACGCTACTGAACCATTTGATGATATTGGACACTCCGAAGATGCTAGGGAAATCCTGGACAATTTATTAGTCGGCGAATTAAAAGGTGGTGCCATTAAAAAGACTCAAGCTAAAGTTGCTGGTGGCGATGGAAATGCTTCTTCTCCATTACCTTTAATTGCAGCTGTTGGTGTTGTGATTGCTGTGTGTGCATTTTTCATGTTAAAAAAGGAAACTTAATTTATTATTATTACACTACAACAACAATATGTTTCAATTCCAACTAATTTAGATGTGTTAGATCTCCCTCCTAACGGCCATCCCCTCATAGAAATATCATCTTTCAATCATCATCTACGCTACTGAAATTGTGTTCTTTACTTTACTCGATCGTTTAATCATTATTTTATCATTCTCTCCTATTTTTGTTTTTGTTTATTTTCTTTTTATCTTTGTTTTTACTTTTTTTAATTTATTTAGAAATATTTATGGTGCCTCCTTAGCGTTTCACAAACTTTGGTGATTTTCATTTATCTGTTGAACAGTTTTCATCAATGTTTTCAAAATTCTGATCCATAACTTAATCTTACCTCCCTTTATTGTGTTCCAATACTTCATACGTATACTGTAGCCTTCGTAGCTTACAAATACAATATTGGAGAGCTCCTATTCGTCGGTTGTTGGGTTGAATTCGCTAACTCAGATCTGAAGATAATCAATCAGACGACGAAATTTATACGTTTTAAGAAGTTGCCGCCGCGTTTAAAGCTTAACACCTACCGCCAAAAGGGATGATATGATGGTATGACAGGTTGAATTAATCTTCTAAACCGAATTTAAGCTGATTTAAACTTTAAATTAAGTAAGAATATGCAAAAAGGAATCTTTAACCGGGTCTACTTCTGGGATGCCGCAAAAAGCATTACTAAAATTGAGGAAAGACTCCCCTATTGTTAAATTAAAGATGAATATTTCATAGTTTTTTGGTAGCACTGATGAGACGACATTTCTTGAGATGAACTTGTCTTCAACGTATGATGTTATACGCCTTTCGAATTGGATTGCACGAAAGAAACATCATCAATGGAAACTGAAATCCCATTTTATTTCAGTGGTTCAGGCTTAAATTACTGTTCATTGCGCTTTGCAACGGCTGAGATTTCTTCAATCTTTCCAGAAGTTTGTTTGACGAGAGAATTAAGTAACTAACGTTAAGGGTATACAAACACAAATTTGCGCTATATGCCTTTTGCGAGAACACAGTGTTTAAAGTTCCTAGCTTTATCAACCTTTAAGTACCTCACGGAGCATTTAGCTAAGATTCTAGAGTTATTCGTTTCCGCTATTTCTCAAAAGCCGGATAGGTATAATATCTCTACACAGGCTTTTCTTGAGAGATCCGTGGGTGAAAGCGAGCTAAGCCTACGGGTGTTCATTTCATCATGCATTGTGCAGTCAAGTGCGTTGAAAATTAAGCAAAACTCATATCTGAATTTTAGTGGAAATTGCCTTTATTAAAGTTATATGTTAAGCTAGGTTGATACAGAAAGACCGAATTATTTTAATTTGTTTCAGAGACCCTGATTAATTGAAATTGAAATTGGTTAAAGACTTCTATCAATTGAAAAAGATAAGAAATATTAACACACTGGCCTCTAGATCATAAAAGTGTGTCATACAAAAAATCAAAAAGTCTCATTGAACTCATGACTAAAGAACGTCTTGTAGAAGTTTGTCCTACATTAGTCGCAAAGTAAACCCACCTATCCTGTCTCATTTGTAAAAATACAGCTCCCTACTTTTCCACCTCCTAATTTTGATTTCTGAATACCAAGAAGACAGATATACGAGTTTCTCAATATCATTAAATTCCAGTTTCAAAGACTGCACACTAGTGGACTGTGAAAAAGGACAGCAGACAATAACCTTGAATTCTGTGTCAAAAGCAAATTTAAGGGTTTACAGAGGTATAAAAGGGTGAGCGTGTCTCGCAAATCACTGCGCTCTTTCGCTGCACGACACGTACCGCAAAAGGTGAAATTGAAAATCGCCCATCTTTTGACAATCCACTTATTTTCCTTTGATTTACCAGAACTGTGAATCCCAGTCACACATCCACTCACCAGGCCACCACCCTCATCTTTTACAACATACAGTACTTTCCATTAACTCCCAATACCTTCTCATCTGGGCTCGTCTGAACTTATATAATTCACTCTTAGAACACGTATATCTTTCCTTTTTACATTCGTTTCTACTCTAAAATAGCTTAAAATAGTCAGTCTCAAAACACAAAACAATGCTATTCGAATCATTCTCTACACTTGTTTTGACTTCAGTCGCATTGCTGTCTATGGGGTATGCCAATGCTCTAGAAGATTATCATGAATTAAACAATGATCAAGTCTTACAAAGTTGTGCATATATTGCTAACTACGAAGATTCATACCGTTGGCCATTATCTGAACATTTACATCCACAAATTACAATCAGATATCCAAAAGCTGAAGGTGTCTATGATGGCAAAACTACCATCGATACATTAATTATTTCAAACACTGACTTGAAAAAAGTGAAACTTGAAAACCCTCCAAATGTTAAGATTTGTGATGAAACTGCAATTAACAAGAAAATTTGTACCTTTGACGGAGACGAATCAGATGGTAAATTGATTCCTTTAGAACAACTATTGCAATTAGAGTCTTATGAAAATTCACTCAGTCATCTTGAGATGGCCCCTGAAGATTCCGAAAAACAATCATTTACTTTTGACGTTGGTGTAAGTGACATTTATTGCATTATTTTCAAACCTGAAGGTATTTTACCTGATAAAAAATTAGGTGTTATTATTGACTGGCAACAATCTTTTGGTAGATTACTTGTTAGTGAATATCACATGTTGTATTATGATTTATCATTATCCGTTGCTTATGCTTTATTAACGGCTGTTTATGGTTATTACATTTTTAAGAAAATCTCTAAAGACAAAGCTAATGCCGTCTTAAATAAACAAACCATTTATCAAAGAGAGCTGATCCAATTTAAGATTCTAACTTTCATTGGAGGTTCGGCTATTGTTTTCTTCCTAGCTTGTCTCTATTTCGCTCAATTAAATAAATTAGGTTATCATCATTCATCTTTTACTTTATTTGTTATTAGATTTTTAGCTTTGGCTGTTGGTACGTTATTTAACACTTGGGCTTTGTACAATTTAATGTTGTTAGCTACTGGTTGTTTCTTTGGTTTCCATAAAGATTCGAAGAGACTATTATTTGTTCAAATTGTTTGTGGTGTCTTATTATTAGAGTTTTTAGTTTATGATATGGAAAAATCAAGAATTTATTCCTTGTTGGGAGGAGTTAAAGACTATTTCTTGACCTATTTGATGTATTATGAATTAGTTATTGTTTTCTTGATTTGTTCATACTGGGCATTCCAAACTTATAAAGCGATTAAAAATCAAATTATTGCAAGAAAATTATTAACAACTTACATTTTAATTTTAATTGTTTTCATTTTTGAATTTGGTGTTCATGGTACCGTTATTCAAGATTACTTTAGTAAAAAGCTAGTCGCAATTGTTAATTTAACTAAATGGTCTTACATTATGACTTTCGTTTTCTCTGCTTTTATTGCTTTAATCTGGAGAGATGTCAGATATGAAAACAATGAAATTATCTAGATTCATTTGTATTCAACATTATAGACATTTTATAACAATTTAGTGGAATCAATCCAGTTCATTTTTTCTCTTTTATTTTATCTTATTAAATATTTTTTTTATTATTTCTTATTTTCAAATTTACTGTTTTTCAGGTTTTGTTTTATTTTAGGGTTTTGAAGTGCTTGTCTTGATTGAAAGATCTCGTTCGTCATCCAAGCTAATCTAGTTAGGATTTCGAAATCAATACTCTTTTGAAACTCTACAATTTTTTTTATTCTCTGTTTACTTCTTCTGTGGTGATATTACTCTCTCTTTTATGTTTTTCAAAAAAAAAAAATGTTTGACTTAGTTTTTTTGACGTAACCCCTTTGAGCTGTACGCCGCACGTCTAATCAAAAATAATGGTCGTTTGGGGAACGAAAAAAAAGCGAAACGAGAGCGAGAGGATCGTAAGTTAGGAAAAAAACAGACCGTACTTATCTTTCAAACGCTGGAAAAGCTCTTAATTGGTAAGCAACACCTCTTTTTCTTGCCTCGTCACGATCTCAAGATCTCCGGATTATACTATAGTCAACTGTCGTAAAACATCAATCACCAAAAATGGAGGTTATATCTGAATCCTTTAACTCGACAGCTTCCGGAATGTTTAACGAAACTGTTGCTGGTGCTGCCAAACCACTTGATTTTGATTTAGAATCCATTACTGCTTATCTGTTAGAATTCTGGAAAGGAATAACATGGTTACAATTTACTGCTACATTAGTTGTTGTTTGTCTTACCTATGACCAAGTTATGTACCAACTTAGAAAAGGCTCCATTGCTGGTCCTAGGTTCAAAATTTGGCCAGTTATCGGACCTTTCTTAGAAAGTTTAGATCCTAAGTTTGATGAATATAAAGCTAAATGGGATTCTGGTCCATTATCTTGTGTTTCCATTTTCCATAAGTTTGTTGTTATCGCTTCCAATAGAGATTTAGCCAGAAAAATTTTCCAATCACCTTCTTTTGTTAAACCTTGTGTTGTTGATGTTGCTGTTAAAATTTTAAGACCAACTAACTGGGTCTTTTTAGATGGTAAAGCTCACGTCGATTACAGAAAAGGTTTGAACGGATTATTCACTAAACAAGCTTTAAGTGCCTATATCCCAGCTCAAGAAAAAATTATGGATAAATATTTAGATAAGTTTGTTGATCTGACAAAAGAAGGCCCAGCTGTCTTCTTTCCAGAATTTAGAGAATATATGTGCGCTATTTCTTTAAAGACTTTCTGTGGTGATTACATTTCCGATGATCAAATTAAGGAAATTGCTGATAAATATTATCAAGTTACCGCTGCTTTAGAATTAGTTAACTTCCCAATCATTATTCCGTACACTAAAACCTGGTACGGTAAAGTCACCGCAGATATGACTATGAAGATTTTTGCAAATTGTGCTCAAATGGCTAAAGATCATATTACTGCAGGTGGTGAAACTACATGTATTATGGATTCATGGGTCAAGCTAATGAGAGAAGGTGAAGGTAAGAAAAAAATTAGAGAGTTCTCAAATAAAGAAATTAGTGAAGCTGTTTTCACATTCTTATTTGCTTCCCAAGATGCTTCTTCTTCATTATGTTGTTGGTTATTCCAAATCGTTGCTGACAGACCAGATGTTATGAAAAAGATTAGAGAAGAACAACTGGCTGTTAGAGGTGGTGATCCAAACGTTCCATTAACTTCTGAATTAATTGACCAGATGACATACACAAATATGGTTGTTAAGGAAACTTTGAGATACAGACCACCAGTTATAATGGTTCCATATGTTGCTAAGAAAGCTTACCCAGTTAATGACAGTTACACCGTTCCAAAGGGTGCTATGGTTATTCCAACTTTATATCCAGCTTTGCATGATCCAGAAATTTACGAAAACCCTGATGATTTCATCCCAGAAAGATGGGTTGAAGGTTCTAAGGCTTCTGAGGCGAAGAAGAATTGGCTAGTCTTCGGTACTGGTACTCACCATTGTTTAGGTCAAACTTATGTTATGACTTCCTTTACCGCTTTAATTGGTAAAGCTGCTCTAAATGTTGACATTGACCATAAGGTCACGGAATTGAGTGAAGAAATTAAGGTTTTCGCCACTATCTTCCCTAAAGATGACGTTATCTTAAGATTTACTAAAAGGGACCCAACTAAAATTGATTAGATGACGAAAACTAATTAATTTTTTTTAGAAAACTTAGACCATTTTAATTTTGTTTTTCTTGCCGTTTAGGTTCAATTTTTCCGAGAGATTAACTATGAGTTTTGTTTCTTTATTGAGTTTGATATTCAAATTATTATCCCATTTCTTATTATTCCTTTTTGCCTTTTACTTTGTTTTATGATCCCATCTGCCGGTTCCACTTACTAATTATTTTTTGAATTTCTCGCACTTATATCCTTTTATTCTCCTTTTTATATTTCTTTGTACATCTCTTTTTTTTACACATATTCATGCCTCTTTTCTGATTCTTCTTACTTGTATACGTTTGCTCGTACTTTCCCTATTTATTTTTTTGCTTAATTTAGGTCACCTGATTTAAACACTACATTATAAAAAAATTGTTCTTTTGATATAATATAATTGAACTTCCATGAATGTAGACATATTTTTGATCATAATATAGGGGTTTGAAAATGAAAGTGAGAGCCCACAACCTTTAACATGTAAATAAACAAAAAAATTCCACCACACAACATTTTAGGTGTCATGGACCAAACTCCGTTGGAAATTGTGGCGGTTTCAGGGCTGTGTAACGGGGTTCGCTATCGTCAAGCTTAACAAACACAATGCTGCGATTGGCCCGTGATATTTTTGAGACTGTCACGTGTTGGGGCGCGGCACGTGATCTGAGATCAGAAACATCGGTCTTTCATCAAAAACTGTGGCTGTCTCCATACTATTTCAAATTTCTTTTCAACGGACTTTCTAAGAGGTAAGCTAAATCATGGAAAAATTTATAATACCTTAAGCTACCTGATTTCCTTTCAATCGTACAAATCTTTACCCAGAATAGTATCGTAAGGTTCATAACATCTACAAACTAATCATGAGCCTACAGCAAGAAGCATGTATGTTAATCTCTTATCTTTGCATCCCAGTTTGGAAGCATAGCTACAACAATTTCCAAGAATCTTTACTAACAGTTTCAATTTATCTGACCAATTGATCAAACAGTCTCCCAAGTTGCTCAAACACTGTCTAGTGTCGCAGACTCTAAAGTCTACTACATTAATCCAGAAGCTGCTCAAAAGAAGGTTGATTCTTTCGAATACTTATCTTCAAATGACGCTTTTTCTTTCATTGAAGAATCATTCTCCACGGTTTTAAATATAGCTTCCGCAGAGTTATTGTCCGCTTTACCTACTTTAATTAGTTCAAAAGATAAGAAATTCATAATTAATGCTGAAATCACTAACTTAGATTACTCCATTGTTACTGCTTTTAAAGATTCTGGCTACAACTTATTAATCTCATCCAACGCTAAAGAATCCTATGATTTCTCTATAATTGCTTATTTATTATCTAAAGTTTCTTCAAAATCAACTATTCATTTCTACGCTCCATCTCAAGAACAAGTTTCAACATATTCCCAAGAATCTTTATTGTCTTTATACCAATCATTTGAATCAAAATCTGAAGACGAACTAGAATCTGCTTTTGCTCATTTACAAACTTTATCTGGTAAGACATATGCTGAATTTGAATTATTAAACTCTGCTGGCTGGTTCTCTGGTAAGTCATTCGAACAAGTTTTTGTTTTGTTAGGTAATAATGAAACTTTCACTGAAGAATTAAAACAACAGTCAATTGGTGTTGTTTCAATCAAAGTTTATAGACCGTTCCAAGTTTCCAAATTAAACACTCTTCTCAAATCTATCTCTTTCGAAACTTTACAATTGGTTGAACAATCTTCTATAACTCTTCAGTTCCAACCTTTGTTCTTGGATTTAATTGAATTACTACCAACCTTGGCTGGCTCAGGTAAGAAGATTATTACCTCTCAATTACTAAAGATTGACTCATCTAATACTTCTCAAATTGTTCAAACTTTAATTTCAAACTCCAAATTAGACAAACCAATTCAAAATTTAACTTTAGGTAAATCATTTGATTCCTCTTCCCCAGCTGTCGATACTACTATTGATGAATGCTACTTAAACATCTTACACCAAATTGAACCAAATTTAGCTATTCTAAATGATTTGAAGTCGAACCCAACCCCTGAGTTCTCATATGGTAAATTCTTATATGATGAAGCTGAGAGAAGCAAATTGATTAAATTAGTTGAAGATAGATTACCATACTATTCTGGTAGCTTGAATGATCAATTAACTAAATGGTTAATCAAAGCTAAAGAAGGCAAAGAAACACACGATGCTACTGAGTTAATCCAATCTTTGGAACGTTTCAGTTCTGGTCCAGCTTCCCCAATTTTAAGATTAAAAGAATACTTCCATTTGAAATCAACTTGGATTGTTGGCTCTGATAATTGGGCATTTGATACTGGTTTATCTGCTTTCCATGAATTATTAAAGTCTGGTAATAAGAGACTAAAATTATTGATCATTGACTCCGATGCTTCAGTCAACAAAAAACAAGGTAAGAAGAACTTAGGCTTGTATGCTATGAACTACGGTAATTCTTATGTTTCATCAGTTGCCATTTACTCTTCTTATACTCAAACCTTAACTTCTTTATTAGAAGCCAATGCGTTCCATCAAGGTCCAGCTATTGTTTTAGCTTACTTACCAAAAGCTAAGAATCATTTAGAAATGTTGAAAGAAACTAAAGTTTCAGTTGACACTGGTTACTGGCCATTATATAGATACAATCCTCACTTAGAAAACCAAGATGATTCTTTCAAGTTAGACTCTTCTTTCATTAAGAGAGAATTGCAAAACTTCCTTGATAGAGAAAACAAGTTAACTATACTTGCCTCAAGAAATGCTAAATTAGAATATAACTTACAATCATATAACAAGAAGGTCGAAAAGAGAATTCATCAACAGTCAAAAGATGCTTTCCATGCTTTACTAGATAACTTAGGTGGTGAACCATTGACTATTTTATTTGCTTCTGATGGTGGTAATGCTGCTTCCATGGCTAAGAAATTAACTGCTAGAGCTACTTCTAAAGGTTTGAAAGCTAAACTATCACCAATGGATGATATGTCATTAGATGATTTTCAATTGGAAACTAACGTTGTTTTCATTACTTCTACTTCAGGTCAAGGTGAATTCCCACCAAATGGTAAACAATTTTGGGATGGTATTAAGAATTCCACTTTAGATTTAGCTACTTTAAAAGTTTCTGTCTTTGGTTTGGGTGATTCTAAATATTGGCCAAGAAAGGAGGATGCACATTATTACAACAAACCATCTACCGATTTGTTTGGTAAATTAAAAGCTTTAGGTGCTGGTATCTTATGTGATTTAGGTCAAGGTGATGATCAAGATGCTGATGGTTTCAACACTGGCTACAATGCTTGGGAACCTAAATTATGGGAATCATTAGGTGTTTCTGCTGAAAATGCCGATGAACCAGCCCCAATCACTAATGAAGATATGAAGATTAACTCTAACTTCTTGAGAGGTACTATTGTTGAAGGTTTAGCTGATAAATCTACTGGTGCGATTTCTGCTTCCGATCAACAATTAACCAAGTTCCATGGTATCTATATGCAAGATGATAGAGATTTGAGAGATGAAAGAAAGAAGCAAGGTTTAGAACCAGCTTACTCATTCATGGCTAGAGTTAGATTACCAGGTGGTGTTTCCACACCAGCTCAATGGTTAAAGATTGACGAGTTGTCTGATAGCAGAGGTAACCACACTTTCAAGATTACTACTAGAGCTACTTACCAATTACATGGTATTGTCAAATCAGACTTAAAAGAATGTATTAAAGGTATTAATGCTGCTGTTATGGATACTTTGGCTGCTTGTGGTGATGTTTGTAGAAATGTTATGTGTTCTGCTGTTCCTCATAATCAACATTTACACGATCAATTAGTTGAATCCTCTAAGGTTATTTCTGAACATTTATTGCCATCTACTACTGCTTATCATGAAATTTGGTTGAACGATTTAGAAGAAGTTAAGAGAGAAGGTGGCCCAAAGAAGATTAGAGTTGGTGGTGACGCCTTACAAGATTCTGAACCAATGTATGGTCCAACCTACTTACCAAGAAAGTACAAGGTTGTTATTACTTTACCTCCATACAATGATGTTGATGTTTGGGCTCATGATGTTGGTTTGATTGCTATTGTTGAGAATAATAACATTGTTGGTTATAATGTTTTAGTTGGGGGTGGTATGGGTACTACTCATAACAACACTAAGACTTATCCAAGAACAGGTTCTATGTTTGGTTACGCTCCAATTGATAAGATTCATATTGTCTGTGAAAAGGTTATGTTAGTTCAAAGGGATTTCGGTGACAGAAAGAACAGAAAACACGCTAGATTAAAGTATACTATTGATGATATGGGTGTTGATGTCTATAAAGGTAAAGTTGAAGAATTACAAGGTTTCAAGTTTGAAGAACCAAGACCATTCAAAATTGATTCTAACATTGATTACTTTGGTTGGACTAGTGATGAAAGAGGCCTAAACCATTACACTTGTTTCATTGAAAATGGTAGAATTGAAGATACTCAGGAAAAACCACATAAAATAGGTTTAAAGAAGATTGCTGAGTATATGTTAGAACATAGTATTGGTGAATTTAGATTAACTGGTAATCAGCATATTTTAATTTCTAATATCCCAGATGATCACTTATCCACTATTAAACAATTATTAGCAGAATATAAACTAGATAACTTGAATTATTCTCAATTAAGATTATCTTCTTCTTCTTGTGTTTCTTTCCCAACTTGTGGTTTAGCTATGGCTGAAGCTGAAAGATATTTACCTGTGTTAGTTTCTAAATTAGAAGAAGAACTGGAAAAAATAGGGTTAAGACAGGACTCAGTTGTTATGAGAATGACTGGTTGTCCAAACGGTTGTGCTAGACCGTGGTTGGCCGAAGTTGCTTTAGTCGGTAAATCATATGGTTTCTATAACCTGATGTTAGGTGGTGGCTACAAAGGTGATAGAGTTAACAAGCTTTACAAGTCTAATGTTAACGAAGAAGAAGTTTTAAAGATTTTGGTTCCAATGTTTGCTCATTGGGCTACTGCTAGATTAGAAGGTGAGCATTTTGGTGATTTTGTTATTAGAGCTGGTTACATTAAGCCTACCTTAGAAGGTAAATACTTCTGGGACGACTTGAATGATGATATCTAGTCAAGGTTTATTATAAATATTTATTATTATTGACATTGCATGACTAAAACGTTTTTATCCCCTGTTTTTTTGATTCGTGTTTTCTTTCTTGCTTTTATTTTACTCCATTAATTCTCCTATTTTTCTTACAATTTTTTTTTTAACATATTTATTCATAATTTTTGCGTACTATTTATATTTAATAATGCTAGCCGTCTTAACTTTTATCTTTAAGGGAAAATAATATATCTGATTTTGAAGGATCATATATTAAAAGAATATGTAGAACTAAATTGAAAAAATATTAATTAGATAAATCAACTGAAACAAGAAAAGCAAACACCATTAGCAACCTACCGTATCATACACTAGCCTTAATTAAGTCATTATCATATCACCTTTCTATTTTCTTTATTATCTGTTATGTCATTAACATCACTATGAACTTTCTCTAATTCTTTCAGAATACCAGATAATGTGACTTTATTTAAATCTTTTAACTCTCTTTCAAGGTCTACTATGTTGCTTATTTTAAAATCCCAAAACTTTCGAAGAATCTTGTTCAATCTATTTTGAAATTTCATAGTGATCTCATCTTTTTGAAAATCAATTAAATCTTTAAATCCAGATTCTTTGGATTCCATTTCTGCTTTAAATCTCTGGATTATTCTTTCTTTTTGTAATTTTGTGAACTTTCTATTCTTTTCTAAAGGTATCGTGTTTGTGTTTGAAGATTCTTGGAGTTGAGCAACAGAGAGCTTCTTGCGTTTGACAGTATGTTTAGAATCAGCACTTGAACTTGGCATCCTTTATTATAAGTAGTTGTTAGGTTAGGCTTATAAGTCCATCCAGAAGAAGTTATTTAACGAGATATAGATTCTCATATAAACAAAACACTGTCTGTCTGCCACTTTCGCGGGCGTGTCAGTTATGCGTTTCGCTATTTTGAACTCGAGTCGACTCATGTGAAGTGAAGTGGCAAAATAGATTTGACTTGCAATTGCCACTATTGAGCACACAACACATACAGAAATAGAGACACAGGTACAATGGTTTTAGAAGCTACTATGATCGTCATTGACGACTCAGAATACATGAGAAACGGAGATTACCTTTCTTCCAGATACCAGGCTCAATTAGATACAGTTGAATTGATCTTTAGAAGAAAAACCAATGCCAATCCAGAAAACACAGTTGGTCTGATGACAATGGCTGGGGAATCTACTCGTGTGTTGAGTAACTTGACCACCGATTATGGTAAAATATTAAGTGGTCTACACGATGATAAGATAGAAGGTCAAGCGAATTTGATCAATGGTATTCAAGTTGCATGTTTAGCTTTGAAAAATAGACAAAATAAAACCCAGAAGCAAAGAGTTATAGTTTTCATTGGATCTCCAATTCAAGATGCAGAACAAGATCTAGAAAAATTAGCCAAAAGATTAAAGAAGAACAACATTTCAATTGATTTCATAAATTTTGGTGAAGATCAGATAAACACCCCAAAATTAGAAAGATTTATAACAACTGTCAATAACAATGATTCTTCCCATTTAGTCACTGTCCCACCGGGACCTTATTTACTTTATGAACAAGTTGATAAGTCTACTTTATTCCAGGAAGAAGGTGCTTCTGATATGGGTGGAATAGCAGGAGGTGCTGGAGGTGCTGACGATTTTGGTTTCGATGATCCAAACATGGACCCAGAATTGGCTTTAGCTATTAGATTATCATTAGAAGAAGAAAGAGCCAGACAAGAAAGAGAAGCTCAACCTGCCCAAGGATCAGGTAATCTGGAGGCTGTTCAAGAAGAAGATAAGAAAGACGAAGAAGGTGACACAAAGATGGATGACTCTAAATAGAAATATTTTTTTTAGAAAAAGGTTATCGGTTCTACATCTAGTTCTATACTATCTCCCTGTATACATAATAATAAATATAGTGTTCATGTGCTCTGCTGTTTTTTTGACCAGTCGATTTCTCCGTAGCAGTAGATGAACGAGCCCAATGTTCAGACAAGAGCGAGCGTGTTCCCTTATAATCTACTGGTGCTCCCGTTTTCTTGTTGTCTTGCTACTCCCTTCTCTTAAACCTCTTCGAACTAACAACTTAATAGTCCCACTTTGCTACTACAGGAAGTAGGAAGTCACAAAACTCCTCTATCTAATTCCAAATGAGTGAAACCGCCATGCTAAGAACCAATGCTCGCCAACTGGACTTCAACTGTCCTGTTCCAAATAGACAAAGAAGATATCAACAATCTCCAATTAGGTCTGCTGCCACTCAAAGAAGATCCCCACAAATCCAACAACAACTACAGCAACAACAGCAACAGCAACATGTTGAGTTGGCTCCATTAATAGTGTTACAACCAAAGTCACTTACTCCTGTCCCTCTAACTAAGGAGATGTTCTTGGAAGCTTACGGTAAAGGTAAATGGAATTTATCAGTTGTTGCACGTCCTGAATGCTTATCTAATACAACTCTTTTAAAAGCCCCAGAATCATATTATGAAATCAAAAGATTGAAAGCAGTTGACTATTACATGAAATTACCCCACTGGAAAAACACATCTAGATTTGTTGCATTACTTCAAAAAGCTATGGAAATGTTTCAATGTAAAGGTGCCTCAATTAGTTTAGTCGGATCTAAATTGCAAACTGTTAAACATGAGATCAACTTAGGTATAAAGCAATGTGCAAGAAGTATTTCATTAGATGCCCATGCTATTTTGTCTTCAAGATTCTTTGCTGTGTTAGATGCTTCAAATGATTGGAGAACAGAGAACAACCCATTAGTTGTCGGCCAACCAAATATTAGATATTATTTAGCAGTTCCTTTACTTACCCAAAATAAAGAAGTGATTGGTATATTGGCAATTTTTGATCCATTTCCAAGAGTCAAACTTGATGAAGATACTGTTCAAGTTTTAAAGCAAATGGCTTCCGAAGTCATGGATTATTTCGATAAATCATATCCCCATAGCTTAACTGGTAAGAAAACAAGTAAAACAGGAAAAAATAAGTTATCAAAGTCCTCTAACGGTACAGCGGATTTATTAAAGGAATATGGAAGAGCCACAAGTATTGATACCCCAAGTTCAATTGTTTTTGAAAGTGATGGTTCAGGAAGTTCATATCAACAAAATCAACTTTTGAGATTTAGTAGATTCAATGCTCCATTGGGAGATTTAATAGATTTGAGTGTCTGGAGAAGATTATTAGCATGTAAGAATTCAAAGATTGCAGCTCAAATGCTTTGTAGTATGCTCATTGAATCCATTGGTTATAATTGTGTTTACATTATGAATTTAAGAATTACAGAATTATTTAGAATCGAAAGTCAGTATTTCCCTGCAGAAAATGAGATTGATATTGAAAATTATAAGTGTAAACATAGATTAGAAGGCAGTGGAGAAGAAAATATTAATATGAGAGTAATTGCAATTCAAGGTATTGATGGTAACAATTACAATTTCCCTCCAACTTTCCATTATAAAGCTTTCAAATCCGATTTTGGTCTTCTTTATGACTCTAATGATGGAAGAGCTGCTTTCCAATCTGGTATTTGTATGCCATTTCACAAAGAAGCTTCCAAGTTAGTTAGAAAAAAGAGATTAAGTAAACATCACCAACAAAGACAACAACAAAACGATAACGATAAAATTGAATTGTATCATAGATCTAGTGGATTCTTGATGGCATGCTTTAATGAAGGGCCAAGAGAATTAAATGAAAGAGAAATAGGTTATACTTATAGTTGTGCTTCCATTTTACGTAGATTATATTTAATGAACAATTAATTTTAAATAGCTTTAAATTTTTTATTTATTTTTTTTAAAATTTTCATGCTCTTTTCTATACACAAATATATATTACAACTGAAATAAAAAATATTATACATATATGACTCTTTGATTGACTTCAAACGTTCATTGTTAGGTCTCTTAATCGTATTCTATTAGGATTTTTTTTATCAACAACAACTATGTTATTTAAAATTAAGTACCTAACCAATGGATCATCTTTATTTTCTATTTCTAGACTTTTGTCACCATTACCTTCAACCAAACCAATTGAGTTATTTAACATAATCTCCAAAAGTTTTAAAAATTTGGCCTTTTTATTGGTTATAGAACCTTCATCACTTTTATTAAATATCCTAAATTCAGAGGAGAGTATATAATCAACAATCAAAGTTTTTGAATATCCAACCAACTTTTTAGATTTAGTTTTCATTTCCAAAATTTTATCGTTCAATTCATTAAGTTTGTCATCTTTATCATAACTCTTTAATTTTGAATTCAATTCAAGTTGATTATTCTTTAAATTGCCCAGATTATTTTCTATTGCATCTAATAAATTCGATAAGTCCTTTTGAATCTCTAATTCTTTTCGTAGTGACTTGTTTGAAGTTGTTGCTAAATTTATGGATTCTTCTATATTATCTAATTCATTAACTAGTTTGTATTCAAGTAAGGACGATCCAATTAGATCATCTCTTGGTGGTTGATAAGGTAACTTATTTAATGTTTCTAACAAAGCAACTGTTTTCAGTTTGGGATTGTTTAAATTAGATGAAGGTATTTCTAACGATTCTATTTGGGACCTTGCTATTTTAGTAAGTTTCTTCTTGTATTCGATTTGTTCCTTCAAATTTGATAAGTATGTTTGCTCACGCTCTAGTCTTATTGAGTCTGGGATGGTAAGTGATTCATTTCCAGCATCTGAGTTTGTGGGTTGATCAGACTCTTCTTGTGACATTATTTATAAGTATCTATCTTCTGTAATCAATGTAATTGTTATGTAAAGAGAGTGTGAACAACTAGAAAATAGTAAATACAGTACAACGCGTTCATCTTTGATTTAGTTTCGGCCAAACAAACCGAAATTTATAAGGCTGGCTGAACCGAAAATCAAAATTTTGATTAGGACTTAGAGAAGACACTTTTTTACTTCTCTAAATATTCTTCACAACATACACTGCAATTCAATAAATAAGCCATAGTTACAATGTCTCAACCATCTGATGACAAAGTAACTCTATATGTTGGTAACTTGGACCCTGAAGTGAGTGAGGTGCTTCTATACGAACTCTTTCTACAGTTTGCACCAGTTAAAAGTATAAAGCTTCTTAGAGATTCATTGACAGGGGCACATAGAGGTTTTGGATTTGTTACTTTTTACAACGTGAAAGATTCAATATATGCTCAGCAGTTGTGTGACGGGCTAACCTTCCTTAATAGAACCATGAAAGTGAAGATGACAATTGATGATAGTTCTGGTGGAAGTAAATTGAGTGAAGATTTTGGCCCTATTTTATCTATTCATAATTTAAACTCTATGGTTGATCAACAAACTTTAATTCAAGTATTTTCTATGTTTGGTAAATTAGCTAAAATGCCTATAATTACTAAGCCCAGTGGGCCTTCTGATCCAACTCAGGCCATTATACAGTATCAGGATTTTGAATCTGCTGATAAGGCAATTGAACAGATGAACGGGAAATTAATATTAAATTTACCCGTTACAATTAAATATGCACCAAAGAAAGATTCCAAGACTGGTAGACATGGAGATGAAGTTGAGAGATTGATATATCAGAAAGCCATTGAAAATAATGCCCTTCCTCCATTTGATGACATTAGTGTTACCTTGTTAGCAAATATGAACAAACAAAAAGCTAAAAGTTCTGCTACATTATCTTCTGAAGGTACCATTGGAAACTCCACCATATCAAATTCAGAATCTTCAGATGCTTCTAGAGGATATCAATCAGGTCGGAGCTATGGTCGTGGAGACAATAATCATAGCACAAGGGGTAATCGTAGAGGAGGTTCAAGACCTAATTATAGCGGAGATAATCAAGGATCCAATTATGGTGGAGATACTCAAAGATCTAACAATTACAACTACGCTAGAGGTGGGAGATACAACAATCAGCAAGGTAATTATCGAGGTGGGTATCATAATAATTATCAACAGCAACATCAGCAGCAGCAAAGAAACCCTGGTGGATACTATTAGTGTTTAGATTAATCATGTACATTAGTTTATAGAGAAAATTTCAATAAATTCAAAGTATTTTCTTGTTAAGACTGGTAAATCTTAGTTTTCAAGCTGCAGTAATGCCTTGAACCAGCTGAAAAACATCAGGAACATTAAGAAAAAGTGCAATTTCCAATTTTCTTATATCGGAGCATTTGTGGTAACAATCAGCCATTCAGGTAGCAATGTTTCACTCATAGTCACGTGCTGCTTGCTTAAGTAAAATCATAGTGGCAAAGAATTTCCTGTGCCACATCTCCTCTAACAAATTTTCAGAATGAATACAGGTATTTTAGTTCCTATCAATCTACATGATTCGAGTAAGCAGCAAAGACCACTAACACAGAATCTACAATTGACTACCATGAGTGAAGTTGATATCAACACATTATCCCAACTGGATGAAGCCTCCAGACAACAAATTAACAAATTTATTGAACAAGAAACCGCCAAAGTCAAGATACAGACCACTGTTACCCAATTTACTGATATGTGCTTCAAAAAGTGTATTACCTCTATTCAAGATGCTAACTTGAACTCTACGGAAGAAGCTTGTGTCTCTGACTGCTTGAATAGATTCTTGGACACCAACATCAGAGTGGTCCAAATGATTCAAAACATGCCAAAATAAGATCAGTCTGTGTTTCTTGGACAACCCTTGTTCTCTCTTTTCCTTTGCTCCTTTTTCCATTTCCCTTGTATATACTCCTTCCAATGTATAGATAATATACAACAGTATGACTGTAATGAACTCCTGTAACAGTGGTTTTTTTTATAGTAATTTTTGCCTGCAGTATTGTACAATCAACACACTTCGCTTCGCTCAAGCCAAAACACTCCAATTTGACACACCGTAACATAAACACAGCTTCTTCCCTGAAACCGTTTCACCTACTCCATCCTTCATTTCACAGAACACAGGAGAAACGTCTAATGGGTATGTTCATTTTCTCTCTATTGTTTTATCCCTTTTAAAGGTCCTCTAAGTCTACTAACACGCCACGTCTTACTTCATAAAGATAAATCAATTAAAAGAGGTCTCAATGACCGTATCTATGACAAACGTAAAGCTGCTGCTTTAGAACTAGAAAGAGTCGTTAAAGAGTCATTGCAAGCAGGGGATCAAGAAAAGATAGTTGCTATTATTAAACAATTAAGAAATGATTATGCTTATGCAGTTCATCAACCAAATGCAAGATATGGTGGTTTAATTGGTTTGGCTGCTGTTGCAATTGCACTAGGTCAAAATGAAGTTCCTAAATATTTAGAAAGTATTATGCATCCAGTTTTAGCCTGTTTTGGTGATCAAGACTCGATGGTTAGATATTTTGCCTGTGAAGCCTTATACAACATTGCTAAAGTCTCAAAAGGTGAAATCTTAGTTTATTTCAATGAAATATTTGATGTTTTATGTAAGCTAGTTGCTGATGTTGAAATGAGTGTTAAAAATGCTGCTGATATTTTAGATAGGTTAATTAAAGATATTACTAGTGAAAAGGCTGCAACTTTTGTGTCCATATTAGCTAAACCTTCTGATTTGGTTGTTCCAAATCATAAAGTGTTGGACCAAAGAACAGGCAAAACACTACAAGTCTATGACCCTCAATTACCAAAAGCGTTTTCATTGCCAAAATTTATCCCATTGTTAAAGGAAAGAATGTATGCCACCAATCCTTATACTAGAATGTTCTTAGTTAGTTGGCTAAGATTGTTAGACTCAATCCCTGATTTAGAATTGATTTCATATCTACCTTCTTTCTTGGATGCATTATTAACTTATTTAAATGCATCTTTAGAAGATGTTAGAGTTGTCACCGAAAACTTCTTGAAACTTTTATTACATGAAATTAAGAGAATATCTGAAATTCAACGTATGGTTCAAGATGAGAAGGACAAAGCTCAAGCAGAAGCAGAAGAAGGAAGCACGAGTCAAGAAACAGTCGATTTAAACGAAACGGATGAAGGTGTTTATCTTCCAGGTCAAGATATTATTATAGATTATCCTAAAATTATCGACATCTTGATTGGCTCTTTAGACTCCTCAGATGAATTGATTCAAATGATGTCTTTGGAATGGCTTTTAACGTTGATTGAAATTTCCCCAGATTCATTTGCTATTTTCATGCCAAAACTTCTTTCTGTTTTATTAACGACAATTTCACATCCAAATCATCAACTACAAGCCATGACTGTAGATTTAAATTCAAAATTAATGTACTTGGCTTCCACAAACCAATATGATATCAATTACACTTTAATAGTTAACCAATTAACACTCCAATTTTTAAACGAGAAAGAATCGACTAGACTTGCATCATTAGATTGGTTAATCATGTTACATGAAAAAAATCCTGTTAAATTCTTACAACATTCAGATAACACTTTTGTTACTTTATTAAAGGCTTTAACAGATCCATCCGATAGAGTTATTAATAAAGATTTGGAATTACTTTCTAAAATATCTAATCAAAGTGATGATAAATACTTCCAATCATTTATGGTCGATTTACTTAACCTGTTCAAAAAAGATAGAAAATTATTGGACACAAGAGCAGATTTTATAATCAAAACAATTTGTAAATCATTAAATTCTGAAAGAGTTTATAAATCAATTTCAAAAGTTTTATCCGAAGAAGATAATTTAACTTTTGTTTCCATAGTTATCCAAATATTAAACAATAATTTGATCATCGCACCCGAATTAAGTGATTTAAGAAAGAAATTAATTAAAGGTGAATCTCAAGAGTTATTTCAAGATTTATTTAAATGCTGGTCGTTTAATTCTCCTTCCTTACTTTGCTTGACCTTATTGACTTCGAATTATAAATTAAGCTATTCTATCGTGGAACAATTAGTTGAATATGAGGTTTCTTTGAATTTGTTAATTCAATTGGATTTACTTATACAATTATTAGAGTCTCCAGTGTTTGCTAAATTACGTCTGGATTTATTAAATCCAAGGAAGAACTCTTATTTGTTTAAATGTTTATATGGTCTTCTAATGTTATTACCACAGTCCAAATCATTTCAAATTTTACAAAATAGATTAAATGCTATAACACCAATCATGAGCTTACAATTGGAAGAAGAAAGTGATCTCAATTCAAAAGATGAAGCCTTGCTTGCTCATTTTAATGGCTCACAAGAAAAGCTTAATCAAAGCAGAACTTTACTCATGGACCAACCCAATGATAGCAAAATGAGAACAGGTTCAAAAAGTGACTTATCCTCCAATTTTAATAGTAAGTTGAGCCTGAAAGACGAGGATGGAAATGGCAATATTTTACCTCTTGAAACAAGTTCTACTGCTAATACTCCAAAGAAAGCAATTGATGATTATATCACTAAGTTTTCTGGGAGATTGACCAAAAAATAAATATGTACGAACAGTTTCATATACTTTTACTTCTAGTGTGTTTTTTAACAAAAAAATTAAACTGTCTTTCTGTATAACAAGTAAACAAAATAAAAATGTAGTAAATACATGAACATGAAAAGCGTAGAATAATGGGTATCGTCTTTATCTGATTGATAGTTGGAAGCAAGAAACAAGGACTAATAGGTAGCATCTCTGAAATGATGGAAATTATTACCTTTCTTCAAAGATAAAGCAATATCTTTATTCCTAGATCTAACATCTACGACACCTTTTTCTTTCAATTCTTGAATTCTTAGCTTCTGTCTAACAGCTTCTAATTCGGTGGATTGTGGGTAAATTAAAGAAATGGTTTTTTCTCCATCATTAACTTCTCTAACCTCTTTAGGAAATGATTGTTTATAGTATCTAGACATCTTACGGTGACCCAACTTCATACCATTTGGTAATTGCAATTCAACACCAGAATTATCAATAATAGCAGTTGTGTATTCTGAATTATCATAATCAGATCCATCTTCGTCTTCACTTACTTGATCATGATCTTCCACAGCTGTGTCTTCAGAAACAGCAAAAGAAACACTTTTCTTTGCATTTTTGGATTTGGTTTCCAGACTAATATCAAAATTGTAAAACTCTCTGATTGATTCTCTGTCCTCTTTTGTTTCATAGGGAATAACA
Source organism: Ambrosiozyma philentoma (assembly GCA_003707675.3). Taxonomy (NCBI): domain Eukaryota; kingdom Fungi; phylum Ascomycota; class Pichiomycetes; order Pichiales; family Pichiaceae; genus Ambrosiozyma; species Ambrosiozyma philentoma. The sequence goes on from PPKZ03000006.1 coordinate 166,536, forward strand.
CAATGGCCTTTGCTGATTAAATGCTGTCTTATACTAACCAAGCCTTTACCAATAAAGCCACATTTCAAACATTCATTATCAAGAGAAATTACATCAGCAATATGTTTCAATAGACCCTCCACATTGGTTAGGTATGATCTTTCAGGAATATACAGGCCATGCTTAGAGAACATATGTCTGATGTTTAATTCAACTTCAGAATTATCAGCTCCACAATAGAAACAACTAGTCAAAGATAATTCTGGATGTTCATGAACTTGATTATCTTGATGTTCTTCGGTTTCATTGTCACTTTTGTCTTCATCATCATCTGAACTTGAAATCATTTCATCATAATCACTCTTGGATAATTCGGAAATTAAATCGTCGGTATCATAATTGGAACTACTAAAGTCCGACTGTACGGTACCTAATGAAAAAGTACTGGCTCTTGAAGCAACCGAAGTAGTAGGACTTAAAGATCTATCGATTATTTTAACACCACCGACTGTACCTAGCTTTCTACCCCTAGCTTTAGCTAATTTCTTTAAATCTTTCTTAGTTAATTGTCGGACACCAGATTGTTTCTTCTTATCATGGACATAAAATCCAAGTTCATCTTCATTTTGGTGTTCCTTTTTGTTGGAAATTTTCAGTTGAAAAACATGCGAAGAAATAGGAGCTAAAGAAGCAACCCTTCTTTTTAAATTATATCTATGCCATTCTGTTTTCATATGAATTCTTTGCATTTCTGGAGAAGGGAATCTTATCTGACATGAAATACAGGTAAAAGTACCTTCTCTTTGTTGATTTGAATGTAGTGGTAATGATGTCATAAACTATTAGACTTGATAAAAATGATCAGTGTATTTAATAAGTTAAACCTTCAGTGGATTAAAAAAGTCTATGTCTTAGCTACGAAAACCAAAAAGTGATTTACCATGAGTCAAATTAGAGCCGAAATAAAATATTACTAATGTTGAGGTGTACGGGTGCACACCAATAATTTTCTTAGGTTTTACCCACTTCAATGATTTATTACTTTCAATCGGATTGGATATTTAAAAAATGCTAATGTCAGATGTTTATAAATCGAAAACTTATATAGAAGAAAATTATATTCCTTGAGAGTTACCTTCTCTTGGCCAGACTCTCTTATAAAATGGCATTGCAACAATATCTTGAGGATTCAATGTGCCATCAAATTTGGCCTTGAAGTAACCATGCGTACCTATCTTTTCTTTGATTAAACCAGATCTACCCATCTTTGTAAAAATTGGAATGGATATATATTCTTCAACATCTTCTGAATTGAAAAACATGTATCTGACTGTGACAACTGATTTATGGATCTTGAAAATTTCACCGGTCAAAACGGCTCTCTTCGCAATTATTCTAGTCACATCGGTGTTCATAAATGTACCTTGAGCCATCATTTCGATTGATCCATCGGCCGCACTCTTAAAGAAAAGGGCAGGGGCGTGTGTAAATGAAATTGGAATAACAGCGGTTGCAACTGATAAATTACCTTGATGTAAGAATCTCTCAAATTTAGTGACATTATTGGCATTACGAGAAGCTTGACTGAATAAGGGATTGATCATTATTCTTCTAAAACCGTACTGAACAATCATGGTATCCTTGGACTTAATTGGCTTATTATAATCTTCCCAAGTTTGAACAGTAAAGTTACAAATAGATAGCTTATGCTCATGTGCTAATAATGAGTATAACACAAATGGCTTTTGTTGTGGATTAGTTATTGTTTCTAAAACATATGAAGGAACATGTAAATATATTCTACATCTTTGACCAGCTTTTATCACAACTTCACTCTTAGCTTCTTTTGCAACCTTATTCTTTGTAGCTTTAAAGTTTCTAACATTTAAGTATCTTTCCCAATTTTGAGGTCTTCTTTCATCGTATTCATCATAATCCCAATCACATCCTGCTAATGATTTAATACCTCTATATCTAGCTAATCTCTTCTTAGCTGATTCATCAGGTTTTAATTCAATTTCATCAGGAAATTCTAATTCTTCTCTTTCTCTCTTTTGGAACAACTCCAGTTGTCTTGCTTCTTCTTCTTCGGATAACTCAACATGCATCTCAGATTGAGCATAGACACTTCTGGTACCAACAGTTGCTGCTTCATTTTCTTCATCCATCATATCATCAGCATCATAGTCCATTTGTTCCTCCCCTGTGAATTCATCGTCAGAAGCTTCTCCATGTTCTTCAATTAATTCATCAATTTCATCGTCTAGTAACCACTTGGCTTGATAATCGGAAACACCCTTTGGTAATCTCTTTCTTCTTTCTGTGGCATCTAGTGCTTGCAAGTTACCTTGTAACTCATTTTGCATATCGTCAATATCCCATTCGTCTTTATCCATATCTTGATCATCTTCAAAATTTTCTTCGGGTGGCATCAATTCATCAAGAGTATCTTGCTGCTCACTGGGAGTGAAAATATCGTCATTTTCATCGAACATTTCTTGGTCACCTTTCTTTGACGTAGTTTTGATTCTTTCAATTTTAGTAATTTGATAGTCGCCAAAACCAGGCAAGTGAATTAATCTATTAGGGTGAAAACCGATACCTCTAGCAACACCTTCAACGACTAAATTACCTTCAATTGGGTTTGCGGATGGTTGCCAATCAATTTTATCAGTGATTAAGTAACCTCTAGTATCCCTCCATGTAACAGATTTAGGAAACTTCTGGCAAATTGTTCTTAATAAGTTCAATGATTCAGTTAGATTCTCTAATGCGTATAATTTATCATTATTAGGGAAGAAATGCTCATAGAAAGAAGTTAAAGATTTCAAGACATCAAGTTGTAAGTTCTTTTTAGGATAGGAGGAGATTAGGTTTGGAATAACACCAAAAGCTGTAGCTATACCTTGAGCTTCAACCGCTCTTATTATTTGTTCACCAAATTTAGGGTCAACCTCTTCAGTTGCACTTAACCCAAAAATAACAAAATCTGCAACTTTACAGGCATCTAAAATTGAGATGAAGTTTGTCATATCTGGTAAGATAACCTTTAAATTGGCTTTGAATCTCTTAACTTTAATTGAAGTAACGGAAATGTCTTCTTGTATTTCTAATTGTTCTTCTTCAACAGCACCTAATAATTTATTAATAATATCTAATTTTGAGATATTTGAAGCCAATGGTAATATCGTCACTATTCTTTCTGTGACATTGTTGTTGAATAACAGTCTTTCATTCAGAGTCTTTTGTATTTTGATATTCTTTAATTGTTTTGCTGTGTTCTTTCTTTCAAGTTTGGTTTGAACTTTGATTGATCTATTGTTACCTATAACCTTCTCAACTTTACCCTTGCTAGCAGCCTTAATTGATCTTTTCGAAGCGTGACCGCTCTTAAAACTCTTGTTTTTCGACTTCAAGGTAACCCTGTGTCCCGCCATTATTGAAAGATCTAAATAATTTATCAAGGAGTTTTAGGTTAGAAGTAAGGTATTAATATGTCTGTTGATTTACTAGGGTTCGATTAAAGATCTGAAAATTTTCAAAAAAAAATATTTGATTATGAGCCGCACATATTTCCCTTACTTAAAAGTACGTTACTATTTCCGAATCAGATAATCGGCCAAATACCTCAAATCAACTCGACTTCTGAACAATGACTATAAAAATTTATGTCTTGAAAAAGATGAAAGGTTACCAAAAGATAAGAGAGAATAAGTCGAGAAGAGAATAATTGGCATAAATAGAAATCATAGTCCACGGAGTTCAAATGATATTTACGACTAACTACAAAAATCAAGAAATACAAAGCAATGAGGCTGAAATGAAAAAAGATAGAAATATACAAACAAGGAGAGAATAAATAAATTCACAAGGAGTAATTGGATGGGTCAAATGACTTAAATATACACCAGGAACTATGAGATATACCGTAGTTGATTCAATTCCAAAATCATTGAAGAATTTGAAATCAAGGCTGAAGATACCCCAAAAATCCTATTCTCATTAATGACTATTTTAGTACAATTTAATAATGTAGTGCTAATCGTATAATTGAAGATAGGCTCTAAATACTTGATAGCGATAGTAAGATGAGGTCACTCGAACTTGAAAGATAGCCTACTTATTCTAGAATTTGAAAGATTTAGGCTGTGCTGAGTTTGAACATATAAAATCATAGTAAACTGTCTTCTGTTGTAATCGCAATAAGAAGAATCTACTGTTCTTGTTGAAATGAGGTTAGAATAATTGTTGAAGTAAAATGCTGTTCTCTAATTCTTTGCGATAGTTTGAAGTGAGACTTTATTGTTGGCTAGAATGCCCTTGGCATCAAAAGATTCTGTAAAGGGGACAAAAGTAGGTTTCTTGCCGGTATAGTTCCTTAGGGTTTATAGTTATACACTGATGAAGCTGTTTTAATTTGTATGATGGATTTTGATTTTTGAATTCTAACTTTGAATATATCTTCTTATCTTATCGCGCTTAATCAATTCATTAAATATTCACGTGTCTTGCCAGAGGGTTTTCAGACCTTGTTCACGTGATCTCAGACTGCGCAAAATTTTTCAGTGGGCCGCACCTGTTCGCACTAGCCAGAGCGTCTCACACACAGATTAGTAAAGTGTTGAAGCTGTATAGAAGGTTGGGTAGGTATCAAAGATAGCTCCTGAAAACACCCAAAAGTCAGCTTATACAGACACATTACTGTAAGTGAACATCATTCTCATCATTAGGATAATTCATAGGAGCAGTTATATCGGAATATTGGAATAACTAGTGCAATTTGAATCCGTGAATCAAATGGACTTCAAGCTACCATATTCAAATTGAAAGTTATACAAAATTAATAAGGCCATAGTAATATCAAATAAGCTAAAAGCAGAGTGTATTATTATATCTTATTTAGACCATTTTGAAAGTGCTGTTCTCTAACCCCAAAGTAAATAGGGCATTCATTAGAATTAGATGAGAGAGCACCAGGTATATGATTGCTACGCAGTTAATATATGATAGTGAAAAGAGTTTAATCAATGTTATAGGAAGTGATCTTTCACTTTGATTAATGTCCTATTTGGACTTTGAATTAACATGTCAGGAATGTTTTCATTTCAACAATATATTACCAACAATGGGAAGATCTAAATCTGATTGGATTACAATCTAAAAAGATCAAAGTTCATGTTAATATTTGTTTAATCATCTATTCCAGTTATCTTTACTTTGCATAATTCTGTTATCCATTAGCCGTTCCTGTGAATTTTCCAAAAATTTAATTATTCGACATTGAATTCAAATACTAACATTCTTTTTTTTTTAATTTAGTATTCAACATGGCTCACGAAAACGTTTGGTACTCCCACCCAAGAAACTATGGTAAAGGTTCAAGACAATGTAAAGTCTGTTCTTCCCACAATGGTTTAATCAGAAAGTACGGTTTAAACATCTGCAGACAATGTTTCAGAGAAAGAGCTACTGACATTGGTTTCACCAAGTTAAGATAAACAATTCATTCATTATTCAATTTTTGTGTCATATCTAATATAATGTTTTTGATAATATAGTCTTGTTTTACTTAATTCTTCTTTTTATTTCATAAAATATATCTTCATCTTCTAAAAATTTACTATGAAATACTTTTAATATTGGTATTGTTGTACTGAGTTCTGTAGGCTTTGTAGTACATGTGAATAGTTTAGCTATTTGATAACCCCTAATGTTAATTTCAATTATGAAAGGACACAATACGGTAATGGGAACTGGTAGTGATACTCATTATCTCCTTCATCTGTATTGGGCTCATCTTAATGAATTCTACCCAAGAGTTCAGATCTCTCAAGTATGTCTACATAAACTCATCCAGTAGCAAACAATGATTTCAGAAGTGTTTACTACTCTAAGATATATGGTCTACATTTTTAACTGGTAAAAATGGTTGTATCAAATACAAAAAACACAAATAACATAACTTTTTCCAATAAATAACCGATAAATATTATAGAAAGGAATGAAATTAATAAATAAATATAGGCTTAACAAATCATAAAACAACCTAGCTGAATCTAAAGTTTAATTTCACTAGCTAAGGTCAGCAACTCATTTGGACCAACAATAATAACCTCGCCTTCTTTCTCTATTGGCTGTTGACTTAAGTAATAACCGACTTTCGCAACCTCTTCTCCATAAATCGGATAGAGACCAATTCTGAGTCCAACAAGTCTAAATACATAACCAGCCCAAACACTCAAAGAGTTCAAAAATGGTTTTGGGATTTCTCTCTTACCTAAAATGGCACCTGGTCTTAAAATAATAGTTCTCTTAAAGTTTATCTTCATTAAATCTTCCTCAATTTTCCCCTTTGTTGAGAAATATAATAAATTGGAATTTGAATCAGCTTCAATTGCAGAGACTAGAATAGCTGTATCAAACTTCCCTGACTGTTTAGCAGCTTTGAAAGCTTCAATATTTATATCATGATCAATTGCAACAAACTTTTGAGGGGAATTAACTCTGAACATGTAAGTACCAAAGCCTGAAAAAATTGTTGAAGATTGAGGTGTGTTGATGTGCTCAATTATATCTGGCCATTTGGAGGTGTCTGATTCTATGGTAGCAAACAGTTTATTGGAACTAATCTTAGGTAATCTTCTTGAAAGAGTTAACACTTTGCTGACTTTAGGGGATTGAACAACAGTTTTCAGAAAGTTTGAACCACACAGACCTGTGGAACCTAGCACGAAGAATGATGACATGAATGGAATAAAGGGTAGCAGTTTGGTAACTTGAAATATCTACTATCTTTTTAACTCAGGCATCACCCTAATAACTAGGGCTTCCAAAACTGGGGGTGTTGGAGTATTTAAATGAGGGGATCACATACATCACACGATCCTGTATGAGCCATGACGCCGCGAGGGGCAATTTCGCACCCCGACTGTTTTCAAATTTTCAAATTTTAATTTGCTTCAACAGAATAGATTCTCAATCATCTACTTCCTTATAAGCGTGAAAGTAACACTTCGGATACCAGCATATTTGATAACCGAGCATTATTTCACGGTATCCATAAGCAACAGGAGATAAGAACAGACAATTGTTATCTTGCAGATTTTCGGCTAACTGGAGGGTCGATCATTATATTTATTTGCTTGAGTTATATTTTGATGATCAATTCAGACATCTTAGCTTATATATACTATACACAAATATCTTAGGACCGACTTAACCGAATAAACTACAGTCCCACAATGAACGGTCATCCACAAGTGACTCCATATAAGTCATTACAAGATTTACAACAGCTGAAGGAATGGTTTTATCCGAATACAGACTCAATTGATCAAAGATCAAGAGCAATACAAAAGGTTTCTTCTTTCTCGACTAGAGGAAATATACCCCATTCTATAGATGCTACATCAATTTTAACATCTTCAATTCTTTTGGAGGAACAGCTTTCTAAATTACCCTGTTTTGATGATACTTCATTAAGATTAAATTATACTATGGCTATAATTAAATTTGTAAATGGTTTACTAGATCCATATCAAAAATCAAGTTTTGCAATGAGCTTACATAGATTAGCTGAGATTTTAGGACTACCCAGTTATTTTGTCGAATTAAGACATATAGGTACACATGAATTCTTACCTTCTCTAGAAATGTTACGACTGGCCGCTAAAAATGCTTTACTTTGGCTTGAGGAGAATTATTGGTCTGAAGTGATACAAGATGAGCAAGAACTTGATGATCAAGATGATAAAGAAATTATTCAAGCCAAGAAAAAGCTCTCCGATTTGAACAGACATTTTAAAACACTTAGAAAAATAAGGAAAGAATACATAGATAAAGAGTTTAAATTTGGCGATTCATCCTCTGAAGGAAAGGAGTATTGGAAATCATTAACATTCATTAAAGAATTTGATAAAATTCAGTTACAAAGCTACATGCTAAAACACAAATGTCTGATAGTCAAGGGGCCTTTTTCCATTAAAAAGATAAATGGAATCAGACGTTTATACAAACCAGTTTTAGAGGAGCTTGGGTTTGATTTCATTCTTAATCTGTTTAAGCGATTACTTATTATGGTAAACACCGAACAATTCATAGAATATGAGGGAGAGTTGGAATTGCTTATTTTGTCAAGCAAAGAAGATTTGATAATGCCATCAAGTAAGGACGAGCTTGCACAAATTCAAAACTGGCTTGAATATTTAATATGCGACACTTTGAGATTTGGAAAGAATTCGGATGTAGATAAATTTATAAACAAGGGATCCATCAATTCATTGATTAATTTACTTGGAGAGACACCCTCTGAAGTTAATCTCAGTTTGCTTAAGTTATTATTGAAGAGAAATGAGCAGTTATTTAAGTCAACTAAATCGTTAGACAACATCAAGTCTCGTATTTCTATGATGGAAGATTTTGTTGTGCCTGCAGGTGAAATCTCAACTCTCAAAAGAAGTTTAGATGATCAAGAGCATGACATAGAGCCTAAGAACAAGAAGTCAAGGCCTAGTGGACAACAGTCTTATCTTTTTGATACATACGATAGCTGGACCCCAGTACCTTTTGGTACATGCTAGAAGTATTGTTAAACCCTTTTCTATAAAAATTGAATTGTTTATATGTACAAAATTAAAATTAATAAATGTGTATTTAATAGTGCCCAATATTTCTTTGTAAGTATATCTCACTCAACCCGACATGTTCGTAATTACTAAGAGTTGATTTTCGCCCAAGAATAATGAACTCACGTATAAATTCAGAACATCTCTTCGTCCCCAATTCAAAATGTATATGGCCACATAAACTAAATAGTAGCGATTCCCTGTAAAGATTGGCAAGCTTAATTGGAACGTCTTTAAATGACTCCCAATCACGAGTACCTGCCAACGAGCTTCGCATGAACTGATTCACAAATAGTTTTCTTGTACCCATTGTACTCATGACCGCAGCAGTTTGTGTGGCCTCATAAAATAGATCTAAAGGGTCTTCAGTGTTACTGTTTCGGCTCAAGGCGCAATCGTAAGCATATTTATGAACTTCACATTTCAATAGCTCATATCCTATATTCTTAATTGACTCTTTTCTTATAGAAATAGCAGAGTTATCAAATCTTGCGTCTTTCATTCTAGTTTTGAGCTCACGATCGATCGATTTTCCCTCATCATAAATGCATTCAAGTAAAACGAAATTCCTTAATTGGTACTCTTTTGGAATTATATCTTTAAGAATTTTGACTCTAGCATCAGCCAATGTCCTGAAATAGGGGGTATTTTCGTAACCATATTTAAAAGTTTTATCATCTGAACGTCGAATCAATTCACTTTTAGCTAACAGGAGAGATGCATATCGACCACTCATATAACGGACCGTTCTCTTTCGAAGCAGTGGAGTGACATTTGTTCTTATCATGTTTATATATCCGTAATTTGTGGGATTTCCGATTAATGGTGGACTTGAGTCCAGAAACATGAAATATTGATAGTGTCTCTATCCCGATTCCCTAACAGCCAAATTTTGAGTAGTCAAACTTATGAGCCGCATAAAATTTTTTGGTAATATTTTTTGATCACTATTTCTAATTCCTCCTAGATGGTGAACTTGATATAACAAAGTGTTCGATAGTCTTAAAGAGAATATTAAATACCATCAATGGCTCCAAAATCATCATTGCCTGCCTCTTCTCATTCGAAGAAATCCAAGGCATCGGACCCAGATGCACCAACTAAAACTAAACAACCCAAGTTACCTACTGAATTCATCTTAAGACCAATTAAAAGCATCACCTTAAAAACAATAGGAACCATTTATGTTTCTCCAAGATTGTTAAAAATTACTGAATTGAAGAAAGGTCAATTTGTTAAATTATCTAAAGGTTTGGTGAATATCACAGGAGAACTTTCAATTTGGCCAGATATTGAAGAAGAAGATTATGATCTAAATGTTGTTTTGATCTCTGGAAATTTTTTACAATTAGCTGGTTTCTTGTTTGGTGATAGAGTGAAGTTGAGTGAATCAGGATCGCAACCTCCATATTCAAAAAACTTAGTGGTTGAAGCTTTAGTTGATAATCAGCAGGAAATCAAGTCAAGAATTTCTGACTTGGGTATTGTTTACTCCAGACTAACATTGGAAGACCTAAAAATTGTTTCAATAAATGCAAGTGATGATACATTGGAAGAAAAATTAAACGATCTTAGTTTGAGTGAAACTAAAACTGAAACTAAAGGCAAGAAGCTAATTCCATATTTATTTCATCCAAAATCAACTTCTGTGATAATAAGGAAAGTTGAAAAAATAACCCCAATTGAACTTCCCTATACATATTCAAGAATTGGTGGCCTTTCCAAGGAAATCACAAAGTTACAACAATTGTTACAGATACCTTTATATCATCCTGAAATCCTAGCTGAATTTCGTAGGCCACCTCCAAGGGGGGTTCTTTTGCATGGTCCTTCAGGTACGGGTAAATCTTTAATATTGAAAGCTATTGCGTATGAATTAAGTTTGACCTGCCACGTTGTTAATATTAATGGCCCTGCTATTGTTTCGAAATATCTAGGAGGTACAGAAGAAGCATTACGAGGATACTTTGAAGAAGCAGAGAAGTATCAGCCTTCTATAATTTTGATTGATGAAATCGATTCTCTAGTTCCAAACAGAAATAATGATGATACCACTGAAGTTGATGGCAGAGTTGTTGCTACGCTGGCTATGCTATTGGACAGCCTTGATGGATCGGTTGTCGTTATTGGAGCCACTAATAGAATTAACAATATTGATACAAATTTAAGAAGACGTGGTAGATTTGATAAAGAGGTTAGTATTCCTGTCCCGGATGCTGCAGCTAGATATGATATATTGTCTAGACAATTCAAAGATATGCGTTCGGTTCATGAATTGGCAGATTTTCAGGTCAAACAAATTTCTTCAAAGACTCATGGTTATGTTGGTTCTGATTTAGATTCTTTACTTGACGAATCAATAATGAAATGTGTCAATAGACGACTGGAAGGTGATGTAGAATCTAATGTTACGTATGAAGATGTTGAAGAATCAATGAAAGATATTGTTCCTAGTGCAATGAAGGAATTGGTTTTGGAAGTTCCAAAGGTTTCATGGGATGACATTGGAGGTCAAGAAGAAGTGAAAGAACAATTAAAAGACATGGTTGAATTACCAATCACAGCTGCAGATGCATTTAGAAGATTAAATATATCTGCTCCTAAAGGTTTATTACTTTATGGTCCTCCAGGTTGTTCCAAAACCTTAACAGCTAAAGCTTTAGCTTCCGAATCAGGCTTAAACTTCTTAGCAATTAAAGGTCCTGAAATTTTTAACAAGTATGTTGGTGAATCCGAAAAGATGATTCGTGAGATTTTCCACAAAGCAAGAATGTCTGCTCCCTCTATCATTTTCATTGATGAAATTGATGCCATTGCTACTAATAGAGACGATGATGGTTCTGGACATGTTTCCAAACAAGTCTTAAATACCATGTTGAATGAAATGGATGGTGTTGAAGAATTAAAAGGCGTTGTTATTATTGGCGCTACTAATAGACCAGATGTTATTGATCCGGCATTATTAAGACCTGGACGTTTGGATACTCGTGTTTATGTTGCTCCTCCTGATAAAGCTGCTAGATATCATATCTTTGAAATGAACACCAAAAATTACAAGTTAGCAAATAAGAAAGATTTTCTTGAACGTTTAAGTAATTTGACAGATGGATTTTCTGGTTCTGAATGCGTTTTCCTTTGTCGTAGAGCCGGTGTCAACGCTGTAAAAGAGGATAAGCAGTGCGAGGTTGTTAAAGAAAAGCATTTCATTAAAGCATTTGAAAGTATTACTAAGAATATTACCGAGGAGATGCTTGATTATTATAAAGATTTTGAAAATAAATACTCAGTAGTTGTTTAAGTAATATATATCTTTAGCATTATAATCTTTTATGGTTTTGATAGAACTATTTTATCATTTTTTTTAAACCGTGGATTGTAGATTTTGTAAAGCGATTAGGACAAGGCAGGCTTCGTACTTAGTGAATACAGCATGCATATCATAGGCAAGCACGATGATAAAAATGCAATATCTATATTTCAGCGTAGAATAGTATATACAGGTAAATTCTATAACTTCTAAATGTTATGAAATTTGGTTATTTCTTTTCTTCGGTTGACTCAGAACTTGAAGAAGAGAGGTCTATTTTCTTCTTTTCGTCTGCAGGCGCCGTCAACCTTTGTCTCAATTCATCCCATTTTTCACTAGGTTTAACACCATTCACTATCTTATCACCATTTTCATCAAATTCTGGAATCTCTATATCAGTTCTTAAATTACCATCTTTCTTTAATTGCTCAACAACTAATGGTTCAAAGAATTTCACACCCGAGTACACGCCTAAACCGGAGAACAATATTAATGTCATAAACTTGTTAAAATTCGATGAGGACATGGTCTGCGTTAGTTTTTGTTATGTTTGAGATCACTTTAAATAAAATGAATTAGTTAGGGGACTACTACAATAAAATTAATTTGATCATCTCTAATTTCTGGAAGACAAGCCGCTTACCTCAAAAAAATTCAGAAAAAATGAAAAAAATTGAAATTTCTGTTTTATTCATACTTCAACACGTTAACAAACAATAAAAGACTGGGACTATTATTCCGAAAAAATGGGTAAATTAAAGAAGAGATCAAAGTTATCACAACAAAGAAGAAAACAACAACTTGCCAATATAAATGGTAAAACTACTTCAAATGAGGCAAAAGAAGAACAAAAATTAGCTCCTTTAATAACAAAACTATCAGCAGCAGCAGCAAACGATAGGTCTATGGCTCTAAGTTCAATCATATTATTATCTGATAATGACCCAAATGCTAGAAAGATATTTTTGAAGAATGAACTTGTTAAAATTATTTTAACTAAATTGATTCATGATGAAAATGATGAAATTGTTGTTGATGCGTACGGTTTATTAAGAAATCTAATCATTGAAGAAGGTTATGATTTAAGTGTTTATTTATGGAGATCTGATATTTGGACAAGTTTAGATTCCGCTTTCAAAAAAGCAGTTGCATCTATCAACCATATAAATGATAGTAGTGTTGATGCAACAAGCAAAGGATTGTTGGTTGATTACATTGATAATTTAATTAGTTGTTTAGGTTCATTATCAACTGAAGTCTCCATTCAATTGTTTGATCTACAGATTTTGCCAAAGTTACAAGAAAGTGGGATTTTAAAATTTGTTTTTGAATTGATTCATAAGAAAGTTAGTAATAAATTGACTTTAACATCATTAGAATTTTTGTATGATTTATCCACATTATCTTTACATTTCATTGAATTATTTGCTAACGAAGAGTCAGCCATCGCATTGATTTCAAGTATTGATAATGCTCATTTAAATACTCTTTCTCAGGTTTATTTAATCGGTCTTAAATTTCAAATCATGGAGTATAAAGGAGAGTTACTAGAAGCCAAATCTGATGATATCTTAATTGATTCGATTTTATTAAGATTAGACTCAATTTTCAAAGGGGAAGTTGATATTAAGGCTACGGTTGATCAATTGAATGCACCATTGGAAAGCAATCCAAGTAAAGAACAAGAACTTTCGTTAAGAAAAGCTAAAAATAATTTCAAATTAATAGATTTAGTTCTGGATTTGCACACAACAATAATTGAAATCAAAGGTGAGCAACAAGTGGTTGCTCCAAAATCAATGAGCAAGAAAACAAAGGAAAGATTAGCATCATTCTTTTTGACCAACCTTGCATCATTTTTATCTGATTTAATAACGGCAGGTTTTAAAAATGCTAAAATTCTAGTTTGTTTAAATAATTTGTCATTGTATTTAAAATCAATTGAAATATTAGATGAATCATACATCAATTTCCTGAAACAAGTTGGAACACCAATTTTAAATGATTTCAATTCCGGATTAAAAGCAGAAGAAATTAATTTAGAAACCGTTACAGATGAATTAAATTTCTTAACAAATTACCTTGAATTCACTCAAGAAGAACAAATTAACGCGGACCAAGAACAGCTTTCAAGATTAATCAAATTATCGTCATCTTTAACGTTGGAGAAGTATGAAGTTAATCAATTAACTCAATTTTCAACTGCATTAGTTACATATTTTACAATTATAGCGAAATCATGCAATTCTATTGATGTAACTAAAGAAATATCGAAGTTCATCGTCGATGAAAAGATATTAGCTCCTATCGATCTTTATAAATCCTTTAAAAATGCCTCTGAATTACATAAGAAGTATAAATTTTTGGTTGAGTATACTCTTCTTGAATCTATAAATTCTATATTTGAATTATTTGACGATGATTATCCATATAATAAGCCTATATTCCATGATGGTGGCTTATTAGACGTTTTAAAAAGATCTTATGACGATTATAAAGTTATTTATAAATCTATTGATAAGAAAGTTGATGTGGAATTAAAAGAAAGATCAGAAGATACTTTGACTAACTTGGAAAGATTTATCGAATATAAAGAAACTGAAAAGTTTTAGAGTCGACTTTAGTTTGTAAAGTTTGTATAGTTTAATTAATAATAAATTATTATAAATATTTAGTGTTAAAATGGAAGAGAAAAAACGCCTATAGTCACAAAAAATTGTAAAGGTACAAAAGGTAAAAGAAAAGTAAAAAGAGAGAGTGGGTGAAGGCATATGTGCACGTATACCCTCTGTAACTAAGAAAAAGGTTTTTTAAAAACTGTGAAGGACCTGAGTAAGGGCATCTAATGAAATGAAATACAATACAGTCAAGAATGGGTATATAGAGAACCTTTAATGCAAATGGACAGGTTTAACATAATAACAATTAAAAGATATAAGATAAGGATCATTTAGCATCATCAATCTTTGTTAGCATATTGCTTAACTTGTTGCTTAACTCTTCTTTCATATTCATTCTTATCTTTATCAAAAGCTCTCCAGGCAGGTTCTTGAGCAGGAGATTTTGGATTTGGTTCATCTAATAAATTTTGGACTCCTAACAACAATTCTTTTATTGATAATGATGGTCTCCAATCTTGTTCTTCATTTAAAATACTTAAACAAATGGTACCTGATGGATAAACATTAGGATGATAAAATCCAGGTGGGAACTTAACCTTTGGTGGCTTTGCTGGATATTCTTCAGGAAAGGCTATTGTGACTGGGAAAGTTGCGTTTTCCCAAAGAGTACGTGGTTTACCTGGAATACCAGCAGTCCAGTTGTGTAAGTCTAGGGATCCATCTGGTGCCTTCTTCGGTTTTGCATAGAATCCAAAGGGATGGTCTTTTCTCCATTGTTTTCTAGTTTCAGTCATTAAAGGGTAGTTAGTATTTCAGTATCATAAGACAAAGTTTGGACTCTGTATCAGGGAAGTGTAGATTCATGGAACAAAAGCTAAAACTTAGGACATACCTTTCTTGCTGGATTCTTTCCGTACGTAAGTCTCTTTCTGGCATGGATGTATATGTAGTTGTGTTTGCGGTGACTCTAGAAATCCAAGAGATGTTGGTGGACTTAGAATCTTCGAATTTGGAAGTCGAATAAAATTCGGCGCTCTTTGAATTTGGAGCTAGTTCAACTTCTTCATATGTTTGTTAGACATCTTAGAAACACTAGAAACACGATCACACACAGTTCCATAATATGTCCTACTCAGATGAAGATGATTTCGACGACTTGGATGAGTTGTTAGACGACTTCCAGGATGAAATTCTAAGCAAGTCTCCTGGGGCCACTCTGAACATCGCCAACTCCGCTACAGAAGCTAATAAAGAGTCAACGACCTCATCTCCAACTAAAAATGAACCGAAGAAGGCAACGGTGACGCCAGAAGGTGATATTAATGAGGAAGAACTACTTAAAAATCTGTTGAATCAAATGTCTACCCAAGATCCAGAGCTTTCGTCCAATCTAGACTCATTTTTAAAAGATTTAACTGGTGGAGCACCTGAGAATGATAACACAGAAAAATCAGCTTCGATTAGCACCAATAATGGAAATAATTTCCAAAACTTGATATCTGACACTGTTAATAGAATTAAAAGCTCAGGAGAACAAGTTGATCAAAATTTGAAGACTGAAACTCAGGATGATGAACTGTTAGCAACTCTACTTAAATCGTTAGACTTAGATCTAGGTTCTGAAGCAGGTTCAGGGGCTGGTGGAAACGGTGAAGATTTAGGTAAACTACTAGTTGAAATGTTGGATAAACTATCATCTAAGGAAGTGTTGTACGAACCCTTAAATGATCTATATCTAAAGTATCCAAGTTGGTTATCAAATAATAAATCCGACCCAGATTATGATAAATATAACAAGCAATATAGTGTGATTAAATTGATAATAGATAAGTTTAATGATGCTAGTTTTAATGAATCCAACCCAGAAGATAAAGATTTTATTAGTGCAAAATTGGAAGAGTTACAAGAATTGGGGATGCCTCCGAAAGAGATTGCGAATGATGATCTAAGTTTCTTGAATTTAAAGGATGGTAAAGGTGAAATGGAATTTGGTGATGATGACATTCCTGAAGAAATTAGCAAGGAAATCGAAGACACTTGCAAACAAACTTGATCTATTTTTGCTTGTAATTACTAGCTCTCTTAGTTTTAATGTAACAACAAATAATTAATGATTTTATACTGATTAATAATTAATATACAATACTATTCTCTTCTCTTCTCTAAACCTCAGAGTAAACCTTTACTAAATAAGGCTTAGGAAAGAAACTTCCAAAATAAAAATTCTCAATAAAAATATGAATACAATTAGATAAACTCTTTTATAAATCAGACATCCATGGAAGGTCGTTGGGCGGTCACCAATATACCAAGTCAGGATTTTTGGGTTCGTCCTTCCTTGTAGATGTATATCTACCGAGGAAACTGCGAATGTTTATGGTAACATTTCATCATATGAATAAAAGAGAAAATCAAGTTGTATTCCTGTAATCTTTAAAGAACATTCAAAAGAAGAAAAGATTAAATCATTCTTAAATGATTGTGGGTTAATCCTTTAACCTAATCAAAATAAAACAACAAACTAAGACAGTTAACAAACAGAAGTTAGTCATCAGAACTAAAATGAAAAAACAACCATTTAATTAATCTTCTTCTTCTTATTCTTAAATTCTTTTTCATTCATAATTAAATCAGAAATGTAATAATTACTGGCAAGCAAAAAGCCCCTCAAATTGGCCCATAAAGAGTCAAAGTGATAGCAAATCAAGGAAAAATACAAACTTGCAAAAGTAAGTATATCCAAGATTCCAGGACAGTTATAAGCCATGTCGTCATAGTCGAATAGGATTGGGAAAGAAGTGTACTCAATTTTCATCAAATTTGTTCTGAATGAGAGAAAGAAAGTAAAAGAAAGAAAGAGACCAAGACTGCGTCAGAAATTGTTTTAAATTGTCACATACCATTTAAGATGATAACCTTATCCAAATGGAAGATACAACTACTGAAGTAACAGTTGAATGATATTTTGAAAAAACCTAGCAAGAAGAAGAATCCTAGGAGGTAAGATGAAAATTTGCAGCTTTTATAGAGCTCCATGAGAATTTTCACCCGCACACCGGGGCTGCGTAACCGTGTCTCTCCCTAGGGTTTTTCCGCTAGCCACCACTACGGGTTTTCTTACTACTACTAGTGGTCACTATCCACAGCAGGCCGAAGTATCTGAAAAAAAAGTTTCAGTTCCTTTCCCAATTCCAATTCCTATTCCAAAATAATAATCAATAAAATAAAAAAAACCCAATATCTTATTCCCCTTAGTTGGTCAACTTATTTCTAATTTCAATATATTCATCATAATCAACTGTATCTTTAATGCCCTGATATCTAGTCAATTGAATATCCATGTCAGTCCATTCACCTCTATAGAATCCAGCTTTTCTCACTAAATGTTGTAAAGTCTCTTCTTTAGTCCAACCCTGTTCCACTGCAACATCCGGTAAGAAAGTGGCAGATCTGGACTCATTGATCAAGATTCTGATACCATGCTTGCCTAATTCCCAATCCAAAGCATCGTCACCTTTTTCAAAATTCTTCAATAGAGTAACCGAACAACTTAAAGTGGGCAATTCGGATGGGTTAATTGGATTAAATCTAGTATCCTCTAGAGCAGCAATTAATGCATATTCTTTGACACCAGATGGCAACTTAAGGTCCGAAAAATTCCCAATACAACCCCTTAATTCCTTTTCTTCATCTGGATAGTTAGGGTCTTTAATATTCCATGTGACAAACAAGGGGCATCTTTCCGTTGTTTCCTTATCGTTTCCATCCACTGCGGATTTAAACTTGCCTAGTGGAATGGGTTTAACTTTTTTCAATTTAGAGTATAAGGTGTCAAAAGCTAATAGTGCATATGATTTAACTGAAGTGGACATGGCAGATGGATAGTGTGTGATTGTTTTGCCAACGATTTCTAGCTAATCGGTACAACTGATCATGATTCATTCCAAGTCGTTTAATCAATTTACAGAATTACGTGCGGCTGGGTCGGAAATCCTTGAACGGCCAAAGTCCGCTTAAGAACAATGAATTGAACAACTGGAACCACAGTTTTTATCAGTCAGAGTTTTGAGCAAGATCCACCTGGCTGAAATATTTAAAGAATGTTTTATCCTTATCCTTTAGAGTATCGTTTTGTTGTCTGTCACTCATATCTTTTGCCAACAACCCCCGCTTAAAATGCCTTCTCCAATCAGCAAAACTCTTAAAACCACGCCGACTTCTGAAGTTTGTTCAATCGCAGCCGGCTGCTTCTGGGGTGTTGAACATATTTACTTAAAAGAATTCAAAGGTAGAATCCTTGACACCAAAGTTGGTTTTGCCAATGGTACATCTGAAGCTCCAAGTTATAAATCAGTTTGTACAGGTACAACCAACCATGCTGAAACCTTACAAATTTCATATGAACCATCAAAAGTTACATATAAAGAGTTACTTGATTTTTTCTTTAGAATTCATGATCCGACAACATTGAACTACCAAGGCCCAGATCAAGGAACTCAATACAGATCAGCTATTTTCACACATGATGAAGAACAAAATAAGTTTGCCCATGCGGTCTTACAAGAATCTCAACAAAAATGGTACCCAAATCATAAAATCGTTACTGTTATTGAGCCTATTAAATCATTTTGGGATGCTGAAGAGTATCATCAAAAGTATTTGATCGTTAATCCTGATGGTTATCATTGCCCTTCTCATTTCATTAGAACCACTCCAAAGGAATAAAGATGTGTGGTTAAATAAGTTTTTTTTTGTATGCTTTAGTACTATTCTTCGTTTGACTTTAGATCAATTCCGCTTTAATAAATTTAATATATTATTCTTCATATAGTAATTTTTAATTCTTAGGAATTAACACATGGATCTCTTAAAAATGTTCGTGTTAGCAAAGCGCAGTTGAAACATGATACACATATCCGAGAGTCGTCGGATTTCTGGCAATCTAAAATCCAAACTATGGGGTTATTAACTCAAGTATATAAGAAACAGTATCTCCAACTGTCTTAACTAGAAATCTAAATCAAGATACTAACAAACAATGAGACTAAGAATCATCATTTCAAATCCAAAATGGCATCACTGATCAAACAAATAACGACAAAGTCCCCAAAAGACATAGTCATCTTAGCATCATTCAGATCTCCAGTAACAAGGGCCAAAAAAGGTGGATTATCAAAGCTATCACCCGAAGAAATCTTAAACCAAACGGTGAAACGTTCTCTTTCCAAAATTGACATTCCATTACCTGAAATCGACGATGTTTTAGTAGGGACAGTGTTGCAAACTTTAGGAGGCCAAAAAGCATCTGCCATGGCCATCAAAGCCATTGGTTTCCCACCATCAACCACAGTCAATACAGTGAACAGACAATGTTCGTCGTCAATCCAGGCATTGTCGTATGTTGCCAATTCTATCAATGCCGGTGATTATAAAGTGGGTATTGCATGTGGTGTTGAGTCCATGTCATTTGATTATTTCCCTCATCGTGGACTTCCGGTTAGAATCAATCAGGATTTGTATAATGAATCGAATCAAGAGGCTAAAGATGTGATTATGCCAATGGGTATAACTTCTGAGAATGTTGTTGAGAAGTATGGGTTAACAAGACTAGAAATGGACCAGTTTTCAATGGATTCTCATAAAAAAGCACATTCGGCTACGGTTAATGGATTATTCAAAGATGAAATGATACCAATCCAAACTAATAATGAAGAAGGTGAAGTTATTGAAATCAATAAAGATGATGGAATCAGAGCTAATATTTCACTAGAGAAATTAATGAGTTTAACTCCAGCATTTAAAGATGATGGATTAACCACAGCAGGCAACTCCTCCCAAATCTCAGATGGTGGCTCATTTGCATTGCTAACGACCAGGGAAAATGCTACAGCATTAGGATTGAGACCAATTGCTAAATATGTAGGTGCTTCCATAGCAGGAGTTGAGTCAAAATTAATGGGTATCGCACCAGCGTTTGCTATTCCTCAACTATTAACGAAGTTTGGTTTAACAGTTAACGACATTAACAAATTCGAATTAAATGAAGCGTTTGCATCACAGGCATTATATGTTATTAAAGCATTAGGACTAGAAACTGCTTTAGAAGATGGAAAAGTTAATCCAAAAGGTGGTGCTATTGCGCTGGGTCATCCTTTAGGTGCAACTGGGTTAAGATGCTTAAGTACATTATTGCACGGTATGGAAGATGGTAAGGATGAATTAGGTGTTGTTTCAATGTGTTGCTCGACTGGTCAAGGTTATGCTGGTTTGTTCGTTAAAGAGTATTAGTAGTTTCATAACCCTAGATATTTCCGTTTTTTATTTCACTATATAAGCTTTTTATTACTATCAAAATTTGACCTTGTTTTCTTGATTGGAATTAATGTCCTACTGTAAGTTACATTAAGGTATATTACTACAGTATGTGGTATTAATAATAATTAGAGTTGTATATAAAATCATCAAGATGAGAACAAACAACTGTAAACGAAGAAAACTAAAGAGAAGAAAGAAAACTGGAAGCACGGTTAATGCTAGGAATCACACGAGCAAAAGGCAGAAAACACAAGAAAACAAAAGAAGGATAATTAAACTATTAATGAATGAGAGGAAGTAAGTACATGTTACACGCAACAAATAACTAAATAAGATAAAGAAAAACGGATAAAAGAAAAAGAAAACAAATAACAAAATATCTGATTATTTTGCAAGTTGTATAGCAGCCCAATTTTGTTATAAAAAAAAGTGAGTAAAACGAAAACGAAGTAATTAAAAGAAATTATTATAATTAAACAACGTAGAAAGTATGAGTAATAACACAAACAAATAATATTATTAAAACAAACAAATAATCAGCATATTTTTTTTTTCTCTTTTTGAAGAAAAATAGAACACCAACAATACAAAAAAAATGCTTGAGAAATATCACAAAAAAATCAAATAATAATAATAATAATAAAATATAAGACAAACGCAAAAAAAGGATGAGAAAAAGGGACAGGAGTAGTTGTTTTAAGGTGTTAAAAAGTATTTTTTAAATAAAAAGATAAAACAAAAAGCAAGTACTAAAAAAAGCATTAAATTAAAACAAAACAGAGTCAAAGAAAAAAAAGTTGAGAAATGAGCATTAAAGTAATGATTAGAAAGTGCAAAAAACTTAAAATGAAAAATATAGTAACGAAAGGAACAAAAACATTAGATTAATTTTATTAAAATTATTTATTTCTTTTTACCAAACAGGCCTTTCTTCTTCTTCTTTTTTTCGTTACTATGACCATGACCAGTAGTAGTATAGACAGGAGTTGGAGCAGGCGTTGGTTCAGGCACAGAAACTAGATTCTTAGCATTACTTGATCCACCAGCACCTTCATGTGAATGATTTGAACCACCAGAAGTATTCCCATTACCATTAGCAAAACTTGCACCACTCGAATTTCTTGAGTTTGGTCCATTGCTCGACGTTCCAGCACGCATTGCTGGAGGTTCTAACGATTCATCTGATAGCTGTTGTGCACCAGTGCTGTTTCTTTGTTGAGAATTTCCCGAAGGACCAGCTGGATAACCACCATTATAAGCGGAATTACCATTAATACCTAAACCATTAGCTCCCAAACCGTTAGGTAATTGAGACTGTCTTCTGTTATAGTTATTATTAGCACCTGGATTTGAACTTTGTCTTGAACCAGGACCTGGGAAACCACCTTGGAAACCGGTATTCATTCCCGGCATACCTGGCATCATTGAATGTCTATTTAACATTGGATTTGGCATACCTCTTGTATCGGCAGCACCACCCATGAACGATTGATTCAAATTAGCAGTAGACTTTCTATTCTTTCTTGAAGTTGGCTTGAATTGTCTTGGGGCACCAGCACTACCAGGAAGACCACCCATACCACTATTAAATGATTGATCGTAATCCCAATTTGCAGATGATGATTGCATGGTATGAGTTCTACCTTGATTATTATATGGACCAGGACCAGCAGCACCCAGACCCATATCACTAGCACCAAACGGAATTGCAGATTGTCTTCTATTTGGAGGATATTGTTGATGTTGAGGTGGATAATTTCTTTGCTGTTGTGGGAATATTTGTTGATTGTTTGGTAATCCTTGAGGTGGTAAACCGTGGGGCAGATTTTGAGATGGAACAAAATTAGGAGACGAAGAACCATTATTATTACTATAATGCTGATTATGGGTATCAACAGACAACAAAGGCTTGCCATTCTGACCTTGTGGCATTGGACCACCTTGTTGTGGTGGGTATCCTCCTTGTTGCTGAGGATAACCTTGTTGAGGTGGGTAACCTTGCTGTGGAGGATAACCTTGCTGCTGAGGATAACCTTGTTGTTGTTGAGGTGGAGATATTTGCAGCTGAGGTTGTGATGGATAACCTTGTTGATCTTGTTGTGGAACTGGAACTTGTGGTTGTTGTTGTTGTGGTTGACCATAAGCATTTTGAATAGGTTTTGGAAATTGCATTGGGCCATTATTAACAGGAGGAGTTTGTTCAGCTAACTCGTAAGCATGAGCCATCTCAGACAATTCTTCTAGATCAGGCTCTTCTGTTTGTTGTTGTTGAGAGTAACCATTTGATTGTGGTAATTGTGATTGTTGATCAACTACTGGAATAGCTCGCTGTTGTGGTTGTGGTTGAGATTGAGATAGAGATTGATGATGCCCATTAGAACTGCCAACTGGTTTCTCTAATTGATGCTTAGCTTGTAACAATTCTTTTTCTTTTAATGCATTTTTAACTGATAACTCATCTTGTTGTAATTTCAATTGCTTAATGTTTTCAGTGTTTCTTCTCAACCAAAATGAAGAAGTTTCATTATCTAGAGTTGATACATTATTACTACATAATTGGGTCATAACAGCGTATAAGAATTCTAAATATGGAGTTTTAACTTGATAATCATCAGCAATTAGAATTGGTTGTAATAGCAGTAAATCTAAGCATAGTTCATTTTGATTAAAAAACTCATAATATAATTTTGGAGCCTCAGCACAATCTGGTGATAAATCAGTGATAGGATATAATTGAGTCAGTCTATCTAATAAAGACGATTCGTTATCATAACTTTTGAATAATTTACAACCCATTGTCTTAATAACAGTAATGACTTCTAAAACCAGACCACTAATTAAAGGTTTAGCTAAAATTTGATCCTTCAATTCAGAAGGGAAAGGTTTTTCAAATAAAATTGACAAAGGCTCGATAGCTATCTTCGGTAAAGCGAATTTCCATTGATATGACAAAAATTCTAAAGGAGTGTTCAGCTTATAAACATCAATACCAGCACTCTCAAATAAATCTGAAATTTTATTAATTAAATTGATATCGGAAGAAGCGTAGGAAGCATCAGTGCCACTTCTACCAATATAAACTAGTTCACTTTCCTTTTTACTTTTATAAATATTGTAAACGTTCGAACCAATAAGTCTAATATCGAAATCGGACATGATTGATAGTACTGGTACATCAGCTTCTAGTTGTAATGACATCTTAACGAAAGGCTCTAGATTCACAAAATTGGTCGATTCAATAATGATAGCTGGTGCATAGCCTCTATCTAACTGATCCTGAATTAATTTAGCCAATTTTGAAAATAGGTTAGATAATTCCTGTAAAGAGCTAGCGGAAACTAAGACGAAATCAAGTTTTGGGATTTGTTGATTTGAAACAGCATATAAATAATCATCTAAAGTTGGATATGTGTTTTTCAAGGAGTATCTTGAATTACCAAATTGAGAAGAAGACCATTGAAAGGATTTACTGGCTGCAGTCGCAGGAGGCAGGTCTAAGGAAGTTGAAACATAGGTCAAATTACAAGTTCTCGAGCTGAAAAGTCTCCAGTTGTAGAAGGCAATATTTGGGTGGGAACCTATAGATAGGATGTTGAAATTAGACATGGTGGAGGGTGGTCGGATCTTTGTGGAAGGGAGCCAAAATTTCAGGTCGAATTTGGATCAAGAGAAAGGCAGCTACTTTGGAGGATGCCTAGCACTGTGTGAGGAGGAACTGTGTGGGTCTTAGCCTGGCACTCTATAGGTGATAACGAGTGACAGAGGTTTGTTGAGCTATTGTTGGAGGGAAGTTGGACTCAGAGAAAAGAAAAGGACAAGCTGATCGAATCGAAATAAAAATAAATTAGGACGTCGAGCTCGAGACTGAGAGGTTTTTGTATAAACACGTTGCGTTGCCTGTCAGTATGACCTGTGTGAGAGATTGTGAACAACAGAAAAGAGCACTTGATCAGACCAGAAGGAGTACCAAGAAGAGTCTGCAGTTGGTTGTGGTTGATTAGGACGTCCACTACGAGCGGGAATGGGAGTAGGAGACAGCACACACACGTATTAATAGCACTAGCATTGCGCCCCAGTGCTGCTGAGACTCTCGTCTCAGTCCAGTTATATAAGGGATTTGCTTTGAACCACTATACGCCTATATATAGCACTCTCCAAGATAGAATTTTTCCCTCTACTTTTCAAATACCGGATCAGTTCTATATGGTTATTGGAATACAACTGAAAGCTTTTCGATCCTGTTGCACCATCACCGTCCAGGCTGCTCCACAACGGTGTTCGGCTTCTACTTTTACTTCCGAAGACAGTACCCGTTCTTCAACTGCTTACGTGTCAGGATAGTCGCAACTTAACGTGTTTGATCCAAAAGGCGGATTAATTTTGTAGAAAGTAGGGAAATTTAGATCATATTATAAAGGGGTAAAACTAAAACCACACCCAACTTAAAGGTCGAGATTTTTCAACTTAGTAATTACGGTTTTGGATCCCGGTCAATATGTTTGGGGAGCTCATTCATTGTTTGGGCCGCCGGCAATCCAATTGTTTTAACTTTAACTTTTTTAACCTCTATAACGTATCACGAGTCTTACCTAAGTCGTTGTTGGACTTTGCTATCTACAGGTATGGTGCCCAAGATAGTACTTTTAATTGATACGTAACTTGAGTCGTTCGGTAAATACTGATGTAAGTATTAGGTGATCTTGATAAAGGTATCGTAACGTCCATCGGCGCGTCGATTAGCCTACCCAAAAGGTCGTGTGTGTATCATAAACTTTTTTGCAGTTGTCGTCCGTCACCTAAGACAAAACTAGTCTGTTTTTCAGCTACTAGCTACTTCTTTTCATCTGAGGTTTCATAAGTAACCACATTCATTCTTTGGCGTCGTCTTGTCTGTTTTTTAACTTAACTCATAGTCAGGACTTGAAAGCTGGAGTGCTTTAATTTATTAATGCAAATAGGGATGAATGTTAGAAGAATTTAAAGAATCGTTTCTATTCAAACATGGATCTCCATTTGAATTTGGAAATCTCTTTAATATCAAGAGTGTATCTCCGTTTGGCGAGCAATGCTTTGAACCTTTCGGTCATAATCTCTTGAACAGTTTATTCAAAATGTAGGTATATGTATCTATGTAGCGTAACAGGTTAACTATGTATATGAAAGTCATTCCACAATGGCCTCTCCTTTAAAGTTCCTTTAAAGTTCATTTAAACCTCAACTTCTTAGCCTTTCTACCGCTGGTATTTCCATATAACGCATCGAAGGCATTAATCTTCTTCTTACTTTCATCTTTGCTTTTGACTTTTTTATCATCTTTTTTAACCACCTCCAATTGATCAGGAATTAAAATACCACATCTCTCGATAAAACAATCCAAACCATCAATTAACAGATCGTCATCATCAACCTCTAAATCACTAAAGAACTTATTCAATTTTCTAATTAAACTTGAATTACTACCACTTGATGAAACGCTACTGCTCAATTCACCAATGATCAAATAGTCTTTCAATTCATCATATGGTCTATCCACTAAAGTTATAAAAAACTCAAATTTGGAATTGTTGTCATTAATTGAAGGATTGTTGGGGTTACCAACTAAACACAACAACCCTTTCTTATCAAACTTTTGAATCTTAATGTTTTCCAAATACTCATCATTATCAATAAACTCAACTCCATTAAATTTCTTCATTGTATCATTTGATCGTTTCGTGATTTTCCCCAATTGTATCAAATATTCAGGTATTATCACTCTCGTGATTTTGCTTTTTTTATAACTTATCAGGGGTAATGATTGTGATTGTGATTCTGGTAGTTGATTCAATGGAGCCCCGACGAGTAAGTTGATGAAATTGTTTGTGGTCCTAGGCATTCTATTAACAAATAATCTAAATGGCAATGTAATTGAACCACCTAACGAACTCTTTAGTTTAATGAAACATAATTCAGTCTCCTTTAACGGAAGTTGTTCTTGGTTGTTGTCGGATGATATCTGGGTAGTTGTTGTGCCACTTAATTCTTCTACCATTTTCTAATTGGGTTCTATTAAAAACTTGCAGTGGCCCGGTGGTTTGATCTCTTGCTCTCCTGTTAATTCCCTTGTAGTAGTATACGAGTACCTACAAACGCAGGGTGTTGTATTAGTAATTTGTGGCGCTAGTACTAGTAACGAGGTACGTTAATACGAGCAAATGACACAGCTACGAACCGGGCGGCCAAATAAATACAGAGTGAGTTCCGCTTTTCTGTGGGCTTTTTTTCTCTACCAACAACCAATACCAGATGCTCCAGATATAAGCACAAATCACTAATCATAATCAATCACAAGACAAAAATGGCTGACAAACACTATCACTTCAACGTTAAGATGGCCTGTCAAGGTTGTTCTGGTGCCGTTAATAAAGTTTTAAACAAGCTGAATGGCGTTAAATCTATCGATATTTCATTAGAAAAACAATCTGTTGACGTTATTACTTCCGATTCAGTGTCTTATGATGATGTTTATCAAACTATTTACAAGACAGGTAAGGAAATTCATGGTGGTAATGTCATGGCTTAGGGAATTTGAAGAAGGTGTTATTTATTTTTTTTATTATAGTCCATTGACATTTTCAATTTTACAATTTACATTCACACTTATTTGACTTTAGTATGGTTTTTTCAATTATTCTTCAAATTGGGGTTATTATATAATTAGTTTTTTCTTATATTTATTATCATTATTTCAATTCAATTTTTTACATGCAGGTTTCTCCAAAAAAATCAAAAGATATTATTAATGTACACAAATTTCACGCAAAATAAAAGAAGTAGAATACCGAAAAAAAAACACATACTTAAAAGTAAATGGTAGTAAAAGTATATTGCAAAGGAAAATTAAGAAGATTAAGCAACATAAAAATGAGAGTTCTTTTTTCTACGCCAGAAAAAGAGTAATTTTAGAAAAAAAAGACATGCATGCGGTAAATGAATTTGTTGTATGTTCACACCCAATCCGTATTAACCATTTCATAAACACCATCATGATCCTTGATGGAGCTATTATAATTGTCGTATCTGTATCTTAGAATGCCCCCAACCGAACTATCTCCAATACCAATATTCAAAATCTCTCCGAATCCATCATCATCCAATTCGAATTCCAATCCTGCAACTTTTCCGAAAAAATTAATATTCTGATAACATTCATTAACATCAAAATCATTCATTAATTTATTCAAATCGACTAAATATGCATTATCTATAGACTCGGCGAAACATAGCTTATCACCAAACTTATTGAATTTTAAATTTCTAACTGCTCCATGATTACATCCAGACAATGTAATCAATTCTTGTTCTAAGTTTCTAAAATCGTAAAATTTCACTAAGCTATCTTGATTACCCGATGCCATTAAATTTCCATCAGTGTTCCAATCGCAAGCAAATCCATAGTCTAAGTGATTACCAAACATTAATAAATTCGATTTTCTTGGTTCTCGTTTATCCAAAACCATGCATCTAGTAGAATCACCGACCATCATTATTAAATTATCATTTGTAGGATTCTCACAGGCGCAATTTATTGGGAATTCTAGCACTATATTTCTTGTTATTTTTTTCTTTAAAAAATCATAAAATCGAAGTCGTTTATCATTTGAGGCTATAACCAATTCATTCGTTGGGTCGGATTTCGAAGGTAGAATGTAATTCGTTATTCCATTATCTTCATAGCTTAATCGATCTTCTTGTATCATTTGAGTCTCAGGAAAATATAAATTAATAGATCCATTAACTGATCCCGAACAAATATAATTGTAATTGGATGTTAATGTAGAAATCTTAAAATTTGGATTATATTCCATAACAACACTCGTTTCATTACTCATTGTATCTAAATTCATTAATTGAAATATACCATCATCATTCTCAATTGGATAATAAACTGAATTGTGATTCAATGAAGTTATCAAGTTCCGAAGTTGGAAATGTATAAGTCGTGGTTTAGGCATTGAGTAAAATTCATCAAATTCAAAAATTGTATTATTGATTTGTCTTAATTTAAAATCAATTTGAGGTTTAGCACGTTCTATTGAATTTTCTAAACTCGTATAACTTTTAAAAGCATTCATTCTTTGATGGATCATTTTATATCTCATGTAATCATCCTCCCATATAATGCCTTGGGTATCCATTATTTTACCATCAGGGTGTTCTTCAGCAACAGACGTGATTAACTCTTTATCAACAATCCCTTGCGAAAACTCATCTAAAATGTTATTTCTAGAATTGAAATTCCGTAATAAAGATCTTAATTCGTGAAAGGATTTAAACTCGCATTGGTTATCATTTATTGAAGCGTATATAAATTCAAATAAATCATTCTCTAGTTCGTATTCTCCTGTCCCAGTGATATCAGCCTGTTCAAAAAACTGTCGCCTAAACAGCCTGAATATAGTCTGGGATTGATCTGCTGTTAGCTGATTTGATTCTACAGGATGTTGCATGATTCTCTCTGACTCTTATAAATAAATGACTTCTTAGCCAGCTGTAGGAAAAACTTTTTAAAAGTTCAAATTCGGAGGGGGAAAAACAAGGAAAATTCAAGAAATATACTCTTCGATGAACAGGGATATTGAGGCTGAAAACTATAGATGAAATGGGTGGGTTGTGTGTCACTACTAGGGCTCAACAAAAGCAGATTCTATGGGAGCATTTTGGTTTTATTTTATTTTATTTGTGGTTTCTGATTTGGGTGGAGCTCTAGATTTTTAACACCGCAGTGCGACGATTTGATTCGAAGACTGGGTCACCGAGCCCGGGGTGGTTGTGTTTACAGTCTAGAGACCCACTTGTGGTGCTTTATTTTTCTACTTTGTTTTGTTTTGCCCCAGTTTGTTTTCAAAGGTTTCACAGACCTATCAACATAAATTAGGCTGAAAGTAGCAACATGTCCCAGGATCAGGCACCGTCAGCAAAAGAAATCGGCTCGAAGCCTGTTGAAACGATAATTCCAGAATCTCTAATAACCCCAGTACAACTACAAGTCCCACCCTCAGAGAAAGTTTCATATGGAAGAGCGTTTATCCATTTCATTCAATCAGAACCAACAGTCTCTCTATTATGCGGTGGTATTGCAGGTGCTCTGTCTAGAACAGCGGTTTCTCCGATGGAAAGAGTCAAAGTGCTATATCAAGTTCAAGGACCTAAAGCATCATATAATAAAGGTGTTCTCTCCACAGTTTATCAAATTTTCAAAGAGGAAGGTTATAAGGGTTTGTTCAGAGGAAATGGTATTAATTGTATAAGAATTGTGCCTTATACTGCTGTTCAATATTCCGTGTATCAAGAAATGAAAAAAGTTTTGAAAACAGAAGACGGTGAGTTAACTACTCGAAATAAATTGATTGCTGGATCTGTGGGAGGTTTCCTTTCTGTGCTAGCTACATATCCTATGGATTTAGTGAAAACTAGATTATCGATTCAAACTGCAAAGCATTTAAACAATTTAGGTGACGCAAGTGTTAAGAGTGCAGTTGAAAAAAAGCCTCCTGGGATGTTCAAAAACATATCTCATATCTATAAATATGAAGGTGGGTTTTTAGCATTATATAGAGGTTTCATACCAACTTCGTTGGGGGTGGCACCCTATGTTGCTCTAAATTTCACAATTTATGAAAAGATAAAGGAGCAATTTCCTAAATATTTACAAACTCACCCTCTAGTTATGCTAACAGCAGGTTCATTATCAGGTGGTATAGGTCAAAGTATGATATATCCCTTAGACATTTTGAGAAGAAGATTCCAAGTTGCTACTTTATCCGGGGGTTCGATGGGATTTAAATATAATTCGACCTTGGATGCTATATTTAAGATTGTTAAGCACGAGGGTTACGCTGGTCTATATAAAGGATGGACTGCTAACATGTGGAAAATCATGCCAAGTATGGCTATTCAATGGGCATCCTATGACTGGATCAAAAAGACATTAGTAGACTTATAAATGGGCTCTTGTTTATAATTTCTAATTTGCCAATTGACGCTATTCTTTGTTTAGAAATATAGAGATTTTAGAAACTAGAATTAGATTATGTTTGTACAATAATGATTATTAGTGGATACAGAGACATTAGAACTGGTTTTGCATGCGGTCAATTGTTATTCCAATTGTTTCGTTTTGTTTTGTTTTGTTGCATTTGTTTTTGATTTTTTTTTATTCCTTCTGTTTCTCGTTTACATTGACCCATCTATAGTATTCCAATTTCTTTTATGCTGGATTTTGTAAATAGTTACTTGTATATTTTTAATATTTTATGGTATCGGAAATCTTATTCAGTAATGTTGATATAAGGTGCTCTCTTGATTGACGTGACTGAGCTGAGGACAGCCAGCCTAACTACACTTACTTTGTTTGACAGATATTTCACAAAATGTATCGGCTGAAGTTCTGTTTCCACGGAAGGATGAATATCTTTTTCTCCTTCCGTGGAAAGAGATGCATGGCTTGGTAAAGAACAAAATCAAGGATACACCTAATGCTAGATAATGCATGCTGCTTAATTAAGGAGCAAAAGAATTTAACGAGATCGTGATAAATTGTCGATAAGGCATACACATAGATCTCGACTATCGGCTATATTCAAATTTCAGTTCAAGAATAAATATGTACCGAAATTAATACTGTCTTCTTATGTTTTTTTTTGGACAATGATTCCGCTAAATAAATTAAAGTGTTTATCTAGCTATATGGTGAGGAATTATATATTTTGACCATGGAGAACTCCGATTCACCATAGCAACTAGGGAAATTGGTTTTTTCTGAGGCTTAAGCCAGTCAATAGCCATATATGCCTATTGCCCATTTAGATTCCGTTTTTCATACTTCATATTCGTTGATTGATTAAAATATGAAGATGCAAAGTTTAAATCCGGGCACAGTTTAAACCTGTCATCGATGATCTTTCTAGGACCCTTTTAAATGTATCTGGCCATATAGTCTCGGTCCACTTAATTATATATGTATTACATGGCTGGAGTTATGGAAAAATGCATTAATATGTAAAAAGCTAGGATGAAAACCAATATTATACAGTACAATAAACTTAATCTATAGATAGATCTGTACGACTGATAAGAATTAAGTAAAACTGATAAGCGGAGCGGGGCTGTCTCATAAACATGCTTCCCCTTTCCAAATATGAAAGCAAGGAAGCAGTTTTTTAATTAAATTGAGGTACAAGATCTCTGTACACGTGAGGAGTATCAAGTAATTTATCAATTCTTGTAAGCAACATTTTCCAAATTAGGAAAACATTTTTCGAATTTGAGCGTTACTTGCCATATATAAGTTTTTCCTTTCGAGAGAGATCTGCCATCCTGATTACAATGCTCAAAGAATTAGCATTATGAATATATAAGGATTAGCCACACATGATGTCTAGAATCGGTACACCTATCGGACGATAATTAATTCAGTGCAATTGACGGTCATGTCCAGTTAACTGGAATTCTGGCAGCTTATAGGTACTAGATGTGGGCTCAATCACGTGACATTAGATTAGCTGGCTATATATTCCTTATTCATGTAATAATTTCCAAACTTACGGCATTAACGAGTTTAGACCCTTCATTTTTCCGGATTTCAATTAGGCTTCAAACCACCAGTATATATGATTGCAATTGAACTGTAAATCCAATTATAAATCAATCGTTATAAGGTGGTGAAAGGAGTTGGTAATTAAGTGAGTATTTTGATATTATTTTTGCCCAGCTTTAATTAAGAGTTATGCTAGGGTCCGTGATCTTAAATTGCATGCACCCATCGACCGTTGCTACTATGATCGGAAACATGCATAAAGAACTAACAACTAAAACTATTGCACACTGGAGTTTTCTATAGCAGCCGAGGTAAAGCAAAAATTGAGCGGAAACGCAATAGATAATTTCCGGTACCTTTGAACTGTCTCTTCGGCTATACAAACGGATTAAGTTTTTTATTTTTTATTTTTTTTTATTTTTTATTTTTCTTGTCTTTTTAAAGTTTTTTCAAAAACTTTAAAAATTAATAATTAATTATAAATTATATTTAATAATTCAAATTTCATCAAAAGAAGAAAGCTTTATGTTGTTATACATATATATGTAACTCTAGCAGTTTTGTAAGAACACAAATTATGGCACCATAATACAACAGCTTGACCGGTGAACCGTAACACCGCTCGCCGCACATGGCATCCTCCGGCCGGAAACACTCTTGTACATACGGCCCGCGCCGTGAGCGATAAGGTGCTTTCGTTTCTTTTTGCTGTTGGTAGCAATTAGAAAAATAAATTTTTTTGGCGTATCAAGAGCTGCTAATTAGCTGAAGGGAGTCACTTTTATAATTTTGATCCTCGACCATAGTGCCATGTCATGTGTATACGTAATTCTATCAAATTGAAAGGGATTGTCTAATAATTAATAGCAAATATGCGTATTCTCATTGGTGTCTCATAGGCCAAGGCCCCAAGATAGCAGAAAAGTATGTGGACCCTAATTAGAGTGGATAATTTTTTAAAAACCTGCGTGAGTTGTCGACGCCCGCCGTGTTCAGATAAGACTTACCTCCAGTAGAATTATTTCAATTTAAATATCTCTTCATCGCTTCTTTCTCTCAACTTTGTTCACTCAACTCGTCTGACTGCTTCTCTTTGTTTTTTTTGGCTGGATATCCGCTCTCCTTATAACATCGTTTCATTATAAAGATACCCAATTAAATCGCAATGTCTGATATTGAAAAGAAGAGAGAAGGTTCTCTCTCTGATGAACCATTCATGCAAGAATCTACTCAAGTTGAAAAGAGTAAGCTTACTGGCTTTTACGCCAACTTAATGGAGATGTTCCATGGTGAGACCAGAGGTATTGAAAGAATTCCAGAAGAGGAAAAAGTTCAAACCTCAGTCTGGGGTGCAGCCACTATGTGGTTGTCTGCCAACTTGGTTATTGCTACCTTCTCATTAGGTGCTTTATCATATTCTGTTTTTGGTTTAGATTTTGGTACTGCTGTTTTAACTATTATTTTCTTCAACATTTTAGGTGCTTTACCGGTCGCCTTTTATTCTGTCGCTGGTGCTAAGATGGGTTTAAGACAAATGGTTTTAAGTAGATATTTAATTGGTGATTTAGGTATGAGAATTTTTGCTTTCATCAACTGTGTTGCCTGTGTCGGTTGGGGTGCCGTTAATATCATGTCTTCTGCTCAATTATTACATATTGTCAATGGTGGTGTTTTACCGCCTTGGGCTGGATGTCTTATCTTGGTTATTTGTACCATCATTGTCACTTTCTTTGGTTACAATGTTATTCATGCTTATGAAAAATGGTCTTGGATTCCAAATTTAGCTGTTTTCATTGCTATTATTTGTAGATTATCAATGGATGGTGTTTTCAAAGCTGGTTTACCTCAAGACGATGGTTCTTACAAAACCTGGGGTTCTGGTGTTGACCAAGCCGCTGGTGTTTTATCTTTTGGTGGTACTATTTTCGGTTTCGCTGCTGGTTGGACCACTTATGCAGCTGATTATACTGTTTACATGAGATCTGATCTGAACAAGTATAAGATTTTCTTCGGTGTTTTATTCGGTTTAATCTCTCCATTGATTTTCACTATGATTTTAGGTGCTGCTGCTATCACTGGTGTTAAAACCAATGAGAAATATGCTACCTGGTATGACGAATATTCTATTGGTGGTTTAGTTTACGCTATTTTATGCGAAGATTCATTACACAGATTTGGTGAATTTTTATCAGTTGTCTTAGCCATGTCTACTGTTTGTAACAATATTCCAAACATGTACTCTATTGCTATGGGTGCTCAAGCTTTCTGGTCTCCATTAGCTAAAGTTCCAAGAGTTCTGTGGACTTTAGTTGGTAACTGCTTAACCTTAGCTATCTGTATTCCAGCTTACTATCAATTCGAAGATGTTATGGAAAATTTCATGAACTTAATTGGTTACTACTTAGCTATTTACGATGCTATTTCTCTTTCTGAACATTTTATTTATTTAAAGGGTTTCAGTGGTTACAACTTGGAACTTTACAATGATAAATCTAAATTAAACCCAGGTTACGCTGGTACATTTGCCTTCTGTTGTGGTGCTGCTGGTGTCGTTATTGGTATGGACCAAACTTGGTACGTTGGTGTTGTGGCTAAAAAGATTGGTACTTATGGTGGTGATATTGGTTTCGAATTAGCCTTCGCTTTCGCCTTTATTGCTTACAACCTTACAAGACCATTGGAAAGAAAGTACTTTGGTCGTTAAATTGCCTTGATGGTGAAATAATTTACTGTTTCCTTTTTTTCTGCTAGAAATTATTCTTATACTTAAGTTTTTCTAACGTTACTAACTTTTATTTGTACTTTTTCTCATTTTTGTGTTTATTTTCTCTTGTTTTGGGTCTTCTTTACTTTCAATTAATTAATTCTAATGTTTTCACTTCACTTCTATTTCCAGTAGATTCTCGTTTATGTTCAAAGAGTGTCTGGAATTGTATTTATCTCAGACTATTTTAAAAACAATCAAGCATATTTGATTTGAGATGAGACGATTACGATCAGTAATGGTTTTGAGCTGCACACGCACTGAAACTCTCTTGAAGATCAACCGAACTAAATCGCGGCGAATTGAAGCCAGAAGACAAGTATTGTGATTATTTGAAAGAAGGCAATAAATAACCTTGGTTTCTGTTACACTCAGTTGCATTTTGACAAGTTTGCATTTCTAGTTCTGAGATAAGTGTTGTTCATTTCATCCCAAAATACTTAAATCATGAACCAACAGCAGCAACCACAGAGTTTCCAACCACAAAATCAACAACAGCAGCACCTACTGCAGTTACAACAGCAACCATTACAACCAACCGAAGTTGAAAATCATGACACTCTGTTACAACTAGTGGACGACTTGTTGTTAGTGCTTCTAGAAAACAAGAAGTTGAAGGATGAGATTTGGAGAGACATAGATAGTATATCCAATAACCTTGCATCTGATTCACAGGCTTCAGAGATGGACAACCCTGGCGCTTTTAAATATCAGAGCGAGTTAAATAAAATCAGATACTCCGCTAAATCTCCATTACTCGATTTGAAAGCTTCTAATAATTCCAATAATAGTGGTAATTCGGCAAGATCTTTATTTAGTGAAATAAAATCAAAAGTTACATCTGCTAGTTCATCTTCAGGAGGTATTGACGGTGCTGATGAAAATGAGTCTAAGCAACAAATAATCTTACAATTAGAAAAAGAAAATAATGGGTTAATGAAAATTCTAAGGGATAGAAAGTCTTATAATAAAGAATTGGTGAAAACTTTAGGCAATTATGAAGACAACTTGAAAACAATCACAGAAGGTATAGCCAAAAAACATATTAAGGTTAACAGAGAACAATTGGATAAACAAGAAGATTACAAAAATAATTTACTCGAACAAGAGAACAACATGTATTCGAAGTATCAAGAATTAATAGAACTAGAGAGACATTCTACGATATTATACCAACAACTAGGCCCGATCTTTGAAGTTGCGAATAAATTTGATATTGAAAAAAAAAGAAGCTAGTTAATTGTCTTATATTTCATTGCTATATATTTATTTTGTACACCTATTTAATTAACAAACCAATTACATGCGATTTTATCTTTATTGTTTTTATCTCCTGCACCAAATAGCATATTTTCAACATTACCATAATCTTTCTCAACTAAATCAGGCAAGTCATCCTCCCACGTTAGTTCCAAAGCATTGCTTCTCAAAAGGGAATCTCTTGTGGTTTGCCACGAAAATCTAATATTTTGATCCCAACCAAATAATGGATCAACTTTACTATTTAACCATCTTGAGGTATTTGGATCCGAAGGATATCCAGACCCCCAGTTTCCTGTACCTTCCGGTTTAGATAAATCTAAATGAATATCTCTGGTAACTTTAGCAGCGATAGATGCAGTTGAAACAATTGGGAAAAGTGAATCTGCCTTTTTGGTCACTGTAATTTCAATTTGTGGGAATATAGTTTGTAATTTTTTTTGATAGGTTGCCGGTGGTCCAACTGTATCAACGTAGATTTCTTTCAAATTAACACCCTGTTTTATAACACCCTGAATTAATTCAATTGTCGTGTCATGTGCTTGCTCATTTAAATTATAATTACCTATCGATTTCGGTTTAAGCATTCCTGATGAAATATCACGAGCAGTTAAAGATATTGTAGCCCACCCAACATTCTGGAATAATTCATGTCCTGGCTCACACATTAATTTTAATAAACGTTTTCTGACTGGGTCAGTTAATGTTTTAGAATCTGCAAAACCATAATTTTTTAATTCACTTGAATAGGATTTAAGACAGTACGAAATACCATAAACCATGGGGCCTAAAACTGGACCTCTGCCTGCTTCATCGACACCTAAAATAACTGCCTCATCCGGGTTTGATTTGATTCCTTCTGGAATTGGAGAGTAATATGAACTTGTGGTTGCTGAGATTGGTGAAGTTACTGAAGGTGGAACAAAATTGATGAGCCTTGGATCGACTTCTTGTTTAGCTTTTTTTGTCTTAGGAGGCATTTTAATTGTTGAATCTATTTATTGTTGTATATTGCTATCGAATTTAATTAGACATTTTCCTTTCCTTTGATTGATCTGATTATACAGATAGGTATTTGGCGTCGGGACGCGTATACGTAATTTTGTAGAGAACAAACTCTGTACGGTTAATACAACCACGGCATACGCCCGGCTACAATTTCCGGATGCTGCCCCAGCTCTTTTTTTAAACATGCAAAGAGTTATTAATGAACTTCTAAAAAAACGTATATATAAATAATGATAGTGTACATTAGAAAAAAAAGATGAAAGAAAAGTTGAGTATTAGGATCCTTATGTCTGAAGCTTAGGCGGTATTTGTAGCAACGTTAATCATTGGTTCTTCTTCGTATTCAATTTCGATTCTTGGTCTCTTTCTCTTCTTTTGTTTAGTCTTTTCGTTCTCATTTTCGGATTCTTCATCAGAATCATCCTCATTATCAGATTCTTCATCGGAAGATGCGTCTAACCATTTTTCTAAATCCTCCATATCGACTAATTCATCATCTTCTTCGTCTCCTTCAACATATTCAACTTCACCAACATCAGATTCATCTTCTTCGTCTTCACTTTCAAGTTCAACTTCATCTTCATCATCTTCTTCATCTTCGTCTTCATTTTCAACTTTACCCAAGACTTTCTTCCATATTTTTTCATCAACATTTAGTGGTTTATCACCGTATGCACCAGATTTCAATCTTTCTAATAATTCTTTTTCAATCGCTTTCTCTATTCTGGCAGCAGCTAAGGCCTTTCTTTCTCTCGTTTGTTCTCTTCTTTTGACTTTATGTTTCACTCCAACGTAATGTCTTTCATCCTCTCTTAATGCTAATCTTCTTTCAGTTATAGCGACTTGAGTCAATCTAGTTAATCTTTGTTTACATTTATGAATTAAGAATTTATTCCAATAAATTAAATGATCATCCACTTGACTTAATGCTTTTTTATAATTTTTACTTAATTTGATTCTCTCCCAAGTGTTCTTAGGCATATGTGCTCTTTCTGCCGTTTTCATATAAAGATATAATTTACCATCAACATTTTTAACTGTAGCATACCTAGCATTGGCTAATGGACATGATTGCCTAGAACATAGACCTGTAACATTGAATTCATTTCTACAGAAATTTTGATCCTTTGTAGTTTTAATTTTAAAAGCACAGAATTGTTGATTTATAACTTGCCAAATGACCTAAAAGAAAAATGATAGGAGGTTAGTATGATTATCTCTAATTATTGAGCATCAAACTAAGAGTTTGCTTTCAAAAATCAATACTCACTTCGTCAGACATGATTGATATATATTATTGATAGAAAAGTTATGTATTTGAGTATGAAACTGATAACAAAGTAAACTCATAATAAGCGGTTATCTGTAGGAAAATTTTAGAAATACTTAAAAAAAAAAATCTGAAAAAAAACTGTTGTGTAATCCACGACTCCGTTCTCCTTGCACAGCCATTAATCATGATCGAGTACCTCCGCGTCAAATCAAAGAACAGGAAGCAGTCATCATCATCTTTAAAAAGTTGTTTTTGTAATACAGAAATAATTTCACAAAATAACACATAGGATTCAAAATAGAAGAGTACAATAAAATAAAGTAGAGTGACATGAAATTAAAAAAAAAAGAGATTAAGAAAAACATAGAATTAAAGGTTTAGTTATGTAATGTAGTTGTATAGTGAGTGGCAAGGTGGGGCAAATAATTTAAAGAGTTATTGCATCAAATCTCTCATCAATAGCCTTCTGTTCTTTAATATATTTCAAAGTACGTTCAAAGTGTTTCCAGGTAATTTCCAACCCATCATCCATTTTCTTGTTTGGAGAACCAGAACCAGTACTGGTACCTGTTCCTAGAGCACCAACCGTTTTAAAATTATTTGAGATCAATTCAATTAAGCCATTTAGATATTTAGTATTGATCAGTTCATTACCATGGATAAAGTAGTACAATGATTGATTTAAAATTTCGATAAATAATTCTAACGAAACGTTATTATCTAAAATTGAATCAGCTGTACGTAATGCTTTTTGTAAACACTCCAAAACACGCTTATCATCCTTTTTCAATGTAACATGTTGTGGCACACCCGATTCGCCATCGGATGATGGTTCTTCAGCAATTTCTAAAATAACCCACCAAAGGTGTGATGCTGAGTAGACTGCTCTACATTGATCAGTTTTCTTTAATAATTTTGAGCCATATAATGTTGCTTTTGTGATTAACTTATTATAATTATCTAAATTTAATTCAATCATTTTTTGTGATGAAATTAATTTATTATAAATATTGAGTAAACATTGATATTGTAATCTTGAATCAACAATTGCTTGTTCATATAAGACAAATGAATCAATAAAGAAATCATACGCAATGTCAACTAAAGAGATTTCATCTGCAGCTTCGGTTGTTATTAAATTTAAATTCAAACAAACTAATGGGCTGATTGAATATTCCGTCATTTCATTAACCAAACCAGATATAAATTTGAAAAAATTTGCAACTTTTAATTTTTGCTGTTTAGTTTCAACTTTTTTAATTAAGTTCAATTTTCTAATTAAACGTAGTATACTTGAAATTAAAGTTGGATACGTATATTTGGTTCTGAATTTACCTAAACTTAAATATAGTCTAGCTTGCTTCAATAATTCAAAATGTTTATATGGACTTTTATTGTATAATAAATGAATAAATTTCGCCAATTTTTCTTGTTGCAAAACAGTTTCTATTGGATCAACGGTATCTTCACTGATTATAGCAGAGCCACTACCAAATAGTGTCGAAGACATCACTGCTTTATTTTCTAATCCCAGTTTTTTAACCGTTGGGTCTTCATGGACTATAATGACAGTTTTTAATATTTCAAAAACTTTATCAACCTGATCAATTTCTGTGATTTTAATTTGTTTATCTAAAAATTTATCAATTATTTCTAAACAAACTGAAATTTTTGTAGTGTATTTTTGTAAATTAAAGAATTCTAAGTAAGTTGGCCCTAATTCAAGCAAGGCTCTTGCATCATCGCATGCATCAACAGGTATCAATAATAACGACTTCCAATAAGAGCTATCTTCAACACTATTGGATTCATCAATTTCTTTAAATTTCTCAGATGCATAATAATAAATTGAATTGATATTATCATAATTGTGAGGATAATAGACAATAGACAGTTTAGCTAAGACTTCTAAAATTGAACAGAAATCTTCGCCTGACAAATCTGGTCTTAATTCATTTAATTTAGTGATAAATCCAATGAATTTATCAAAGATATCAGCTAAATGTAAAGTATCAAATTGCTCAATGAAGTCAGGTTCTCTACCCTTATAATCAATCAGTCTATCAATTAAAGTTATTAGAATTCTTTTCATACTGACTTCAGGATTCAGCTTTAAAGTGGCTTCAAAGAAGTCATCCAAAGTGATTAAATGGAAGTCATCCGGGAAAACTTGAATAATAACGTCTAATAGATATTCTTGGGCAATAACATCCCTGCATTGGATAATTTGTTCCAATAGAGTTGGCAGAACTGAACTCTTATAATAAACTTTATCAATCTCATCTAATTGAGATAATCTGACCAAATTAGATCCAACCAAAATTTGCAGTTCTTGTCTTTCTTTAATTCTTTTTTGTCTTTCTGATGAATGTCCTTGATGCTGCAATCTAACCCATAATTTGTTCATTTCAATAAAATTTGTAATAATGAATTGAATGGAGTCAGTTAGATCACCAGTCAATTCTTTGGATTCTTGTTTAAAAGATGTTGGTAATAAATCTTTAGTTCTTTGAGAAAGGAAATATCTTAAAAATAATCCTCTGATTGGATGCTGAACACCACGACACATTTCCATCATATCTTTCATAATTTCCTTAATTGGAGCATCTTTGATGGACATATAAACAGTACCCACCGTGATCATTAAGTATAGTCTTGGAACGATATTGCCAGCATACTGAACGAGTTCATATAAATCAGCTAAATGATTGCTGGGATGGTTGTCTTTTAAATAATCAGATAAATACTCCAAACCGTCAAATGCCAGAATATACAATTCATAGTATTGTTTTGGAGTTAACAGATTAGTTCTGAGTTCAGCTAAGAAGGTGGAAGCATGCTTTAAAGCATCCATGAATTTGTTTTTTGATTCAAGGCATCTCTTCATCTGTACGATTTGTTGCCTTATCACAGTGGAGGAGTTCTCCAACACCTTTTTCTGTTCTTCAGGCGATATATCTGAGGACTTGTTTTGCATTTCTGGTTTTTCAATTGATCGTGAGGAGCAGTGCCTACAGTGGTGGAATGTAAAGTAGAATGTGTGCTCTACAAGTACAGTTAAAACCCGATACGTAACCCTAAAGGCTTAACTATCAGCTCTCTCTCACAGAAACGAACCCAGCTCAGCTGAGCTGAAAGGCCAAAAAGTCGAGACGGCCATGGTGCACGGGTGCTACCCTGCATTTTCTCGCACTGCATCAATTTCATTAATTTGAGTTTCATTTCTAACTGTTATCTCTAAGTCAGTCACGAGACACTGTCAGTTACCGTGCTTACTGTTAGCTACTTATTATCCATCAAAGTTTACCCAGACTCGATACATCTTCATCCCCTTTGTGTCATACCAAGGCCTCTAGTCAATCACTTGCTTTTCTCTCTCAGTCATATATATTCTAAGTTTTAGCAACAAATGAAGTTGAATGATAGTCATATAATTCTATCCTTAGTAGGGATCACTTCTGCCTTCAGTATAGACTTTTTGTATAATTCTTTTGATAAAATCCAAAATGTTCTACAATTCAATTCTTTGTCAGAGCATGACTCGTTAACCAATTCTCATGTAATTAACTCATATTCTGAAAAATTCCTTAGCTCCATAAATCAAGCTGAAATTAACGTTGCTTCAAATCCTGATTATTATCATTATTCTGAGATTCCAAAAGAACAATTACCATTTGATATTGAACAATATAAGAGTCAATATGTGATAAGGTTGCATGATTGGCAGTTTAGTTCTTCGAGAGATTCAATCATTTTAACTGCTAATGAATTACAGTTAGATGTATGGGAAACAAGTGAAACTAACAAATTCATTGATATTGAAGTTACTCAAGGTGAAGGTTTGGATTTACTTCAACGTATCTTTGAAAATAATCCAGATGCTGAATTTGAATTAGATTTAATGGTCCACGATTTGCCTCAAACCATTTTTGAAACATTACCTATTGCTGATAAGACTTATAATAATGAACAGGAAGATCTGACTGATTCCGCAATTTTTGGTACTGATCTGTTTTTCAAACAATATCGTGATTTGGCTACCATTTACAATTGGTTTGATTTACTGGCCCAAACTTACCCTCAACTGTTAACCCTTGAATGGATTGGTCAAACTTTTGAAGGACGTGATATTAAAGCTTTAAGACTCACTGCTCATAAAGAAAAAAATGAGGACAAAGTTAAAACCGTTGTCATTACTGGGGGCTTGCATGCCAGAGAGTGGGTTGGTGTCTCAACCACATGTTATATTTTAAGTCGTTTCTTAAGCGATTATGAAGCTGATAAGAAGAAAGTTCATTATTACTTGAAGAACTTGGATTTCTTGTTTTTACCTGTTATGAATCCAGATGGTTATGATTATACTTGGAATGAGGATAGATTATGGAGGAAGAACAGACAAGAAACTTATAATCCAAGATGTTTCGGTATCGATATTGATCATTCCTTTGACTATCACTTCACTAAATCTGAAGAATCGTCTTGTAGCGAAGATTATGCTGGTGAAGGTGCTTTTGAAAGTTTAGAAAGTTATTCTTGGGATAAATATTTAAATGAGACTAAACACGATCACCCAATCTATGGTTACATCGATTTGCATTCTTATGCTCAGGAGGTTTTATATCCATATGCTTACACTTGCGATCAAGCTCCAAGAGATAAGGAAAATCT
Source organism: Ambrosiozyma philentoma (assembly GCA_003707675.3). Lineage (NCBI taxonomy): Eukaryota > Fungi > Ascomycota > Pichiomycetes > Pichiales > Pichiaceae > Ambrosiozyma > Ambrosiozyma philentoma. The sequence goes on from PPKZ03000006.1 coordinate 209,933, forward strand.
ACTAGAACTAGCTTACGGTTTATCACAGTCAATTAGATTACGTTCTGGTAAGAACTATGGCATTGTAAGCGCGTGTGAAGATAAAGGCGCTGATTTACTTCCAAGTATGGGTGCTGGTTCAGCTTTGGATTATATGTATCACAATAAAGCGCATTGGGCTTTTGTTTTAAAACTAAGAGATTCTGGTTCACACGGTTTCTTATTGCCTGCAAAATATATCGTTCCTGTTGGAAAAGAAATATATGATTCTATTAAGTATTTTGCTCAGTTTGTTTTAAGTGATGATTGATTTTCTGTTTTTGTTTTTCAAAATTTGTTTATACATCTTTTATTCCCATACTGTTACTTTAAAATATTCTCTTGTATCACTTACAATTTACATATCATCAATATGAATTTACCGCTATTTCATTAAAAAGTAGATTATAAAGTATTTAAAGAACATTAAAACACATTAAAACACTGTAGTTCTTATTTTATGCATATAAGATTTAAGATTTAAAACAATTTCACGACTAGAAAAAAAAATCACACTTTCAAAAACCTTCAATCATTAAGAAGAAGAGATAGGTAATGGTTTGCCTTTTTTAACCATAGAAGTGATCAATTCAAGAACAACTTGAGCAGCGTTGGTAGCTGTAACTTCAGCATTATCAAATTGAGGTGAAACCTCTAGCAAATCAGCACCAACTAAATTCAGATCAAGATGTCTTAATATATATATCAATTCCCTTGGAAGTAATCCACCAGGTTCACTTGAACCAGAATTGGTACCAGGGGCATTACCAGCATCCAAACAATCAATATCAACTGAAATATAAGTTGGCATATCTTGTGGAATTCTTTCTTGGACCTCAGACACAATTTTCTTCAAACCTTCCATACCATTTATCCAAGCCTCCTCACTTGAATATCTTTTCCAACCCTGTTTTGTTTCATCTTCAAAATCGTGCCATCCATGACCAGAAATTCTAGTTCTGATACCAATATGGACATTATTATCATCCGAAAGTAACCCTTCATTTCTAGCCATCCATAGCATTGAACCATGAGTGAAGATAGATTGTTCACTATTCCAAAAAGATGGATAAGAACTTGGAGACCAAGTATCTAAATGAGCATCAAAATGAATAACAGCAATCTTACCATATAATTTCTTTAAAGCTCTTAAATGGGGCAATATGATTGAATGATCCCCACCTAAAGCAATGTATCTTGGAGGATGTTCCGGATCCTTTGTGGATTTTCTTCTTAACAACAATTCTTCAAAATTGCTCGTCATTTGATCTAAAGCAACTTTATTATCCATTGGCCCAATAGGAACATCACCACAATCCATGAATGAAGCCCAATTCCGATAGGGATTAAAACCTTGTGAGGTTGGCTGTCTTAAAGATGCATCTCTGATTGCCCTAGGGCCAAATCTTGTTCCTGATCTATAACTTGTATCAGTATCAAAAGGAACACCAATAATTCCAATATCATAATCGACATCAGGATATAATAAACAAGTGGTCGAATTTATACGTGCAAATGATTGGGCACCGCTACCACCATATGTTGATCCGCCAGACCACATTTCAGGCATTACTTGCTTTTGAGAACCGCCATAGCCATTTGAATAATCACCAGGATAAGGGTATTCCTGATATGCTTGTGGATACACTTCGGGTTGTACTTGTGGTTGTCGGTATCCTTGTGGTATTTGTCGATATGCTTGTTGTTGTAGATATGGTGGAGGGACTTGAGGCTGTTGGAACCTTTGATAATTATAATTGTCTTGTGGTAACATGGGTTGAAAAGCATCAACTGCTGTAGGTGCTATAGAAAGCGCCATAAGTATGGTTAAAGCAGCTATTAAATCCATTGTTAGTGTTTTCACAGGTTCCCATTTGAAGTTTAAGAAGTGGTGGACAGTACATGGCGAAAAATTTGCCAAATTAATGATTTTTATATACTCCAGTTAGAAACTATATACGAGTCAGACTCGTTAATTTTGGTTGGGTCCAGTTCAGCCCACTCTTTAGTTCCCATTAGAATCCTTCTCTTCGTTCTTTAGTTAGATGGCTGGTGAGTACTATTTCTGAATCGATCTATTTGCAAATTATGGCCTTCCTTACACCGATAGGTTAATGTCTATCAAGAACATTAAATGGGCAGAGGTTCCGATATACAGGTAACACATATCAGGAATTAGAAAGCATGTAGTGTTGAAAACCTGCTTCCATACGTTTTGGAAACGTATACGAGTTCTGGCGTTTTTTTTTGACTTCGGAGTTATGTTTCCCCGAAGCCACTCCAGCCGTTAGAGAGAAGATTTCACGCCCCAAGCGGCTTACTTTTCTGAGACGGAGTTGTTGTAAATTTACTGGTACGTACATAACTTATCTGGTGAAATTGTGTTTGATACCCCCAATACCTAAATTTAAAAGTTAAAGAGTAAGTATTAAAGCTTGAAGGTTACAAATTCAATTTCACATTACTTCTTTATTTTCATCAATACGCCTTTTAAACAAGATACATTAAAGAATAGTATAAATTTTATGTAAGAATGCTCGTTGGATACAATTAAATCAAAAACAATGTCATAAAAGGTCCCACTAGGCAGAAATAAGAGGTAATGGCTCACCTTTCTTAACCATAGAAGTAATCAATTCAAAAACAACTTGAGCAGCATTTGTTGCAGTAATTTCAGCATGGTCATACTGTGGAGAAACTTCAACAATATCAGCACCAACTAAGTTCAAATCAATATGTCTTAATAAATAAATTAACTCTCTTGGTAACAATCCACCAGGCTCAATGGTACCTGTACCAGGTGCATTACCAGGGTCTAGACAATCGATATCAACTGAAATATAAGTTGGCATATCTTGTGGAATTCTTTCTTGAATTTCCGAAACCATAGTCTTCAAACCTTCCACACCATTAATCCAAACATCGTCACCAGAGTATCTCTTCCAGCCTTGTTGAGTATCATCTTCAAAATCAAACCAGTCATCACCTGAAATTCTAGTTCTGATACCAATATGGACATTATTATCATCCGAAAGTAACCCTTCATTTCTAGCCATCCATAGCATTGAACCATGAGTGAAGACAGATTGTTCACTATTCCAAAAAGATGGATAAGAACTTGGAGACCAAGTATCTAAATGAGCATCAAAATGAATAACAGCAATCTTACCATATAATTTCTTTAAAGCTCTTAAATGGGGCAATATGATTGAATGATCCCCACCTAAAGCAATATATCTTGGAGGATGTTCCGGATCCTTTGTGGATTTTCTTCTCAATAACAATTCTTCAAATCCTTTAGTCATTTGAGCCAATGCAACTTTGTTATCCATCGGAGAAACTGGTATGTCACCACAATCCATGAAGGATGCCCAATTTTGATATGGATTAATACCTTCTCTGGTATTAAAACCTCTCAAACTATTTTGTCTTTGTGAAGCATCTCTAATAGCTCTAGGACCAAATCTAGTACCTGATCTATAAGAAGTAGCTGTATCAAATGGAACACCAATGATACCAATATCATAATCAGTCTCTGGATGTAATAAACATTTTGTCGTATTTAGGTGAGCAAACGTTGGAATACCACCAAAAGGCCACTCTTCACCCCACATTTCCTGTAAGGATGGCTTCTTCTTGGTGATTCCAAATTCTGATAAGTCACCATAAGCATATTCCTGAGGGGTTTGTGATAACTCAAGTGACTCTAATGGTAGTAAAAATGGAGAAGCTGTAACTGTTGAGGTTGCTGAAAGTGCAGTTACAATACTCAAGATAATTGACACCTTCATGGTTGATGTCTTCAAAGAGTCAATCTCCAATAGACAAGTGGTCAGGAGATGGTGGATTGCAAAGTTATATACAGTTCCAACTGTAATTAACTGCCCTGGTTAGTCAACGCTCGTTGGCGGGTATTCTCGGCCGGTATTTGGCTTATCTACAGGATTTCTCGATCGGGTTCGGAAATATTGCGCCGGAATCGGGCCGCACCACCACACTATAGTATTCACGTGATCCGCCGCAAAGGGTGTGTAACCCTCTTTACTTACACGTGATTAAAATTGAGCCGCGCCTATCCTGGAAAATTTTCTTCAGTGAGGTTCAAGCAAAACATAGAGAGTACAATTAAGGCATGCCAGGTAATAGTGATAGAGCACAACACTGAAAGGTAGACAGATTCTATTTCATACATCAAAATGGGTATGTCGAACTTTACAGATACAAGGCAAGTCGTTTGGAAAATATTGTTTTACACCCAGTTTGGGAAGTTTCAAGAAATTAATAAGAATTCAAGATTATACACCAAGGATCACTGAAAAATTAGTATAACCGTTCATGATTTTACATAAATTAGTGAGGAATCTGTGATATGAATTTTATACATAACCCAGTTCTTGATTTTCTAATCTCGAACAAGACATTAAATATACTTCCTATCAGATTATTGAAACCTTGTAATGCGTATCGGAAATTGGGTTATCTGATTAGTTATGCTCTCCAAGTTGTTCATTACACTCTGTGTACCAAAACATCCAAATTCATTACATTTGTCAACCGAGATGGCCGTATACTCAGATAGACTATCTCTTCAATTTAATATTTTCCAAAAGTGAGAGTTATCCTATTTAAAGACTTGTATCCAAGAAAATAATGTTATAAAATGGCTAATTTACTAACATAATTCTTAATAATACAGGTAGAGTTATTAGAAACCAAAGAAAGGGTGCTGGTTCCATTTTCACCTCCCACACCAGATTAAGAAAAGGTGCCGCTAAGTTAAGAACCTTAGACTATGCTGAAAGACACGGTTACATCAGAGGTGTTGTGAAACAAATCATTCATGACCCAGGTAGAGGTGCTCCATTAGCTAAGGTTGTTTTCAGAGACCCATACAAGTACAAATTAAGAGAAGAAATCTTTGTTGCTAATGAAGGTGTCTACACTGGTCAATTTATTTATGCCGGTAAGAAAGCTTCTTTAAACATTGGTAATGTTTTACCTTTAGGTTCTTTGCCAGAAGGTACTATTGTCTCTAATGTTGAAGAAAAGGTTGGTGACAGAGGTGCTTTAGGTAGAACTTCTGGTAACTACGTTATCATCATTGGTCACAACCCAGATGAAAACAAAACTAGAGTTAAGTTACCATCCGGTGCTAAGAAGATCATTTCTTCTGATGCCAGAGGTGTCATTGGTGTCGTTGCCGGTGGTGGTAGAATCGATAAGCCATTATTAAAGGCTGGTAGAGCTTTCCACAAATACAGAGTTAAGAGAAACTCATGGCCAAAGACTAGAGGTGTTGCTATGAATCCAGTTGATCACCCTCATGGTGGTGGTAACCATCAACATATTGGTAAGGCTTCTACTATTTCTAGAGGTGCTGTTTCTGGTCAAAAGGCAGGTTTGATTGCTGCTAGAAGAACTGGTTTGTTAAGAGGTTCAAAGGACAAGAATGACGATTAAACAACTTCATCTGTTTCTTGAAATTTAATACAGCATACATCTTTCTATATAGTCACGCAAATCAAATAAAAAACGTTTACGGGTTTATCAAATCACAAAACCATTTCAGAATTACTTGTGATTGCAGTTGTAAGTAATCAACGTTGTTATGTTGATACGTTTACACCTTTAGCAAGGAATATGTAAAATTAGATAAACATACAAAATTGATAAGGGGTAAACAAAAATAATAAACTAAGTAACAAACACATAAAAGAAGAAGCAAATAAGGCATTGATTATAGTATAAAACTATGTAGCAAATAAAGTGGGAAAGCCTCCCCTAAATATTTCTAAGCAGTTGTAGCAGGAATGTCGCCTTGCTCTCTTAATTCATTTTCCTTGCTATCGTTGTTATCTTGTAAAGGCTTTTGAGGTTTCTTATAAGATCTATTACCATAGTACTTATTATTCTGATTGCTATTATTGTAGAATCTAGGTTTGAAGTTATATCTCTTGTTGAATCTTTGTTGAGGACCACGATGCTTTTGAAAAGAAGGAACTTGATTTTCTTGGTCTTCGTTAGGATCAGAACTAACACTAGTAGAATTGTTATTACTATTTGAAGGTGGAGGAGGGGGAGCAACACCAGTGGGAGCAGAGACAAACCTCTTTTGAACTACGGTATGGTTAGGATTTGGAGTTGAGAACTGTTGTTGTTGTTGTTGTGTTAAATTAAACTGATTGTAATCAGAAGGAGGAAAGTATTCTAAATAGTTTGGTCTGTAGAATGGATCATTATAAAAACTACTTTGTCTAGTTGGATGAGGGTAAATTCTTTCAATGTAACCTGTACCATCAGTATTCAGGGTTCTAATAACGGTCATTGCCTGGGTTGGGCCTTGAAATGACAGTTGAGGAGGAGTGACCCCATTTGGAACAATTGGAGCTAAAGGTTGGTGAGTCTTTAACTCCTGTTGAGAAACATTAGTTGTCACTGTGATAGGAACAGATTGGGTAGCAGCATCCTTTCCTTCAACAGGATTAACTGAGGTTGATGAGCCGTTATTTAAAGGAGCAGGAAAGCCTTCTTTCTTGTAGTGATTCTTACCGGACGACTTCTTAAAGTAAGGCTTCTTCTTTCTGTTCAACTTAGGTTTTGGTTGAGGGGTCATGGTAGTAGCTGACTTGGATGCCTTTTCATCAGTGGTAACAGACGCTGGATTAGTTGGTGTTGCTACTGGAGCTTCTGATTGAACTGGAGCAGCATTTTGGACAAGAGTAACTTCGACTTCATCAACTGGGGCATCCCAGTTTTCAGTTTTGTCTGGAGCTGGCTCAACTTCTCCAATACATTGAGTAGTTGAAGCATCATTAGTGGACTATAATATAATAAGTGCTGTTAGTAAAGCTGTCTTTAAAAATGAAATAAGGTGGGTGGATCATACTAATTTACTTAGTGAGTCGGTGACTGCATCCATATTTAATTTGACCTCGGCAGCAGAAGGTGGGACTAGGAAGGTGGCGGATTCTTGGGCTAGTTGTTCAGAACTCATTTGGTATGCTCGATGTGGACCAACTATGTTGTCTGTGGTAAACATAAAAGAACAAGGAGAGTCTAGAAAAGGGATCAGGCTCGTTACAAAAGAACAAGAGCACATCGGCATCGCGTTGTGCTGTCGCACATGACACAAATCTACAACTACTAACAAAGAGACTCTAGTTTTTGAAGAGCACTCAGAAAATGTTATTTTTTTCATTATGTGTATTGATCTTATACAGAGTAAAAAGGAAAGCCCAATAAAATAAATTATCAATCTTCTTCCCAATTGAAAAGCATCAAATAAGCAAAAATAAAATCCACCAATAAGGTAGAGATATATAGTTGTAATTAAATTCTATTTAACACTATTTCGAGTTGAAAGAAAAGAAAACTAACATTTACTTAATCTATTTCTTAGCAGCAGCTAAAGCTTTAGCGGTACCGTGTAAAGCATATCTGTGGTTTCTCTTGAACTTAGCATCAACACCCTTTAAAGAAGGATATCTGTGGGTCTTTGGCTTCTTGATACCGTTTCTGTGAGCCTTCTTGGTTTGATTATGAGCTGTATGGTTCTTAGATTTAGACATTTCTAGATTAAAAATTAAAGTGAAAATAAAGTTAGTATTAATAATTCATTAGTTGAATAAGATGATCTAGTAAATTCAATCAATAATGAAAACTAATATTCCATATAAAGCATAATTCAGTCTCGCAATCTTCAAATAGTCAAATGATAATTGTACTTGACTTCTATAATATATCAAAAATATCTAGCTGCATAACAAAGTGATCTTATGAGATCTACTTTACTAAAGTATGAGCCGACTGGTTTACATTATATGATTTCAGCTCTGTGTACAATTTGAGTTAGGTTTTTCGGACGAAACAGTCTTTCAAATTGTAGTCATTGTTCTTAGTCATCAAGATTGTCATAGAGGTATGTAAATTAATCATAATTGTGCTAAAAAAAAATTAAACCACCTGGGAGTGTACTCATTGCTATTTAATCCATAGATAAAACATTACTTTGGACTTTATTGATAACTGTACACTGAAGCTTCTAAAATTCTGTTGTATGATTTTTCAGGTTAATTTTTCCATGTCAATCTCTGTCTCTATACCTATATTAGTTTTCAAATATTGAGTAGGTCACAATCTCTAATGATGTTTGATTTTCACTTACTTGAATGTGGTTATGTATAACTCTTAGGAATCAGGTTGGTTAACTATTACTGTGTGCCTGAGCCAATCCACCTAAATTCACCTTCAACAGTTTTCAGCGGACCTACCAGGCCCCCCGCTGGCACACTGAGTGAGACACACTGGAAAATTGGTGAGACCTTCGTGGCCCGCGCATGAAATGGCAGAAATTTCTAATAAAGAGAGGTACGTGGGTGACTTCACTATGTGCAGTCACAGTTAACACCTAACTAGTTTTGCTGTGCAAGGAGGTTTAATTGAATCACTGTGAGTCGATAGTCGCAGATGTGTGATCGTCGGGTAAATTAATTGACACATGCATATAATGACAGCTCTACTCTCTTTACCGTATGCTACCATATCTATATAGAGTCAGATCACAATGTTACTACAGTATATTTCGTTTTTCAAGTCAATGATAAAGGGAACAGAACTTAACTTCCCTAAAGAAAATATATTGCGTAAGCTGCTTCAAGATGTTTGAAGTGGGTTAAGCATATCAATTCATCCTTCAATAAAATCAGGAGTTATCCAATATAGTACGATTTAGAAAGACTGTTCGTTCAAAGATATGAAAATAGCTTTAAGTAGGTTGTTTTACTACAAATACATTTGTACTGAAACTCTGTTCAATTTGGAGATGAGCGCCAGGATAGACTCTATAACAGTTATTTGAGATAGTAGTGTAAAACGTAAGCTAAGTTTTGTTACCTCCCTTAAGAATTTCAAATATTTAATCAATATTCCTTAGAAAAATTTAATTAATTTTTTATTATTGTGATGCAATCCTAATATACAGTTAAATGAAAATAAATATAACAAAAAGTCAAGAGTTTTGCTGACCTAAAATCTAGCTTTTCTTTTTCTACCAGTAAACTTGGAATCTCTGGCAACATCTTTACCTCTTTTCTTCATCAAATCTTTCTTTCTCTTAATAAAATCTTTTTTACTCTCTAACTCTCTTCTTTGTTTCTTAGTTAATTTTCTTTCTTTTTTAACATGAGTATTTTCAACTTCCATGTTTCCTAGATTTAAAGGTCTATCCGAATGACCAGCTTGTAGAACAAGGTAATGCTTTTTATTCTTTTTAGATTCAGGATCATCAACAACAACACCACATTGGAAACCAGACACCTTAGCAGCTCCAGTTATTTGAATGATTTGATCTTCGTTAGCAGGATAAAATTGACCTACAAATTTACCACCTCTTTTTAAAGCTGCATATAAAGTGTTAAAAAAACGGGCTAATCTAACTTTAGGTTCATTATTAGTTGAATCAGCATTGCACAACCATTGAATGGCAGAGATTGAAATTGCGGCGTCAAAGCAACCAGCTCTGAACGGAACACCCGAGCCCATATCAGCTAAGAATAAATCACCATCGACTTCTCTATCTAGACCAGTTGCTAACATACTTGGTGCAATATCCATTCCACACCAAAAATGGCCTTCTTCAGTTAATATTTCTCCTGATAAACCAGAACCACAACCAACATCTAGCAAAAACTGAGGCACTCCAGGCTCCAAATTAAGTAATTCTAATGCTCTAAATGTCATCTTAGCCTGAATGTGCTGAACTCTTGTGGAAGATGTATATTTATGTGACTCGGAGTCATTATAGAAAATCTCAGGTGGTGCAATTTCTTCAGGTCTTGACATGTCTTGTGATTTATATGTTAGAAATCTTGGGTCGTTTCAGCGTTAGTTAAGAGTATACAGAAACGGGAATCATTATTTAGATAGTGCAAAAAAAAATAATTAAATCAAATATACTTGTTTTATCTGCGGCGTGTTCGAGTTTGTTGTAATATGAAATCGAATTTAATTCGGTTTACACAACCAAACTACACGTGGAAGGCACGTGATCAATTGATTATTGTAAGAAAATAATTATGTAAAGTCATGTGTATTTCCATTTTTGAAATAAACCATCAGCTCGAATTCAAGGCTTATGTAAGCCATCACATTATTTTCAGTATAATCATTTGTTGATTAGTACAACAGATTTTTTGTCGCAAAAATTTTTATTTTGATATGTTTGCGAACCGTTTTGTATTTTTTATTTGAAGGACCACTAAAAATTATAATTAAGATTTGTTTTCAATCTTAGATGGTGTACAGATGTTAATGTCTTCACAAATATAGGTCACTAACGTCTTCTGCCGTAAATTACCAAGCCATATGGAGAAAGTTAAGCAATTGAAGTGCAACACAATAGATCATGAACAAGTTACGTTATTCGAATTAAAATCTTAGTTACCAGAGTAAAATTAAAAGCCTATACAAATTATACAAGGAAGAAGAGGAAATAATACGAAAAGATATACAAAAGGGTCAATCAAAACTAAGCTTTGGCAGCAGCTGCAGCAAGAGCCTTAGCTCTCTTAGTCAACTTAGCTTGAGTTTTGTTACCCATAACACCACCACCCCAGTGTCTTCTGTTGTCTTCGTACTTCTCAACAAAGTTAGAGTTGATACTAGAAACTAATTTAGCTAAAGCAGCTTCATCTTCTGGTCTAACTTCAGTTAAAGCAGCAACAGCAGAAGTATTTTGGTGGACTAGAGTGCCTAATCTAGCTTTACCTTTAACAATAGTGAATGGAACACCCATCTTCTTACATAAAGCTGGTAAGAAAACAACTAATTCAATTGGGTCAACATCGTTGGCAATTAAAACCAATTTAGCCTTCTTGTTTTCAATTAAAGAAACAACATGGTTTAAACCGTATTTAACAACGAAAGGTTTTGGAGAAGCATCTTCTCTCTTCTTACCTTCAGCAATGGCAGCGGCTTCTTTGGTCAATCTCTCCTTCTTTTCAGCAGAGGTTTCTGGTCTGTACTTGTTGAATAATTTGAAAGTTTCAGTAGCAGTGTTTCTGTCTAAAGTATGAGAGAATTGGGCAATAGCTGGAGGAACCTTTAATCTCAGAGATAAGACCTTCTTTTGTCTCTGTAATCTGACATACTCGGGCCATCTGACGAATCTAGCCAAGTTTCTCTTTGGTTGAACAGCTTGACCTAAACCAAAGTTTCTTGGAGTAGAGTCAACTAATGGGTTCTTTGAAGCAACCTTGGATGCTTTCTTAGTGGCTAAAGGAGCTGGAGCAACTTTCTTTGAAGGCTGTGTCATCGAGGAGAAAATAAAGTTGTTAGTATATCTTTACCCTACTATCCAATACAGGATCCTTTCTAAATGGAGAGTTAAAAGGGTCATCAAGTAAAGATCACAACTATATCGTCCGGTTAATAAAACCTCTACGGATAAATTAATTTTATCCCAGCCCTATGTCTTTTTCATTAAAATAATGGGAAAAGAGTAAAGAAAGAAGAAGACGCAATATAATATACATCGTCAAACTTCAGTTCGATCTAAATAATGGAAGATAAAACAATCGAAATTCATGATGGATACTATACTGCATCTTCTTTATTTCTTATAAATACCTTTTCCTCCTATTTAAGTGGAAATGAGATAGAAATGAAGAGAGTAAAATGAAGATATAGCAGTAATCCAAAATGCGACGTCATTAAGTTCCTTTAGCCGATCATATAGTTAGTAAATTAAAAACATACAGCCATTGTGTGCTGAGTATATATTATAAAAGTTGGTTTTTTTAAAGGGACTTAAGGAAAGAAAAGAAACCTCGACGTGGTCAACAAAAAATTTTAAAAATTGGACGAACACAAAACTGAAAATTTTATCTTTTTGCTGTGCCGCATTTTCGGGAAGGCGCCACTAACTAAGTGAGAGTGTAGCGCAATAGCGCAGGACTCTAAGTTCAAGCTTCGGAAGCGGGCCCGACCCGTTCAGAATGGCGGAACACTTGGTAGCAGCGATGTCCAAAATTGTTCCCCGGTCATTGATCTATCCCAGCTTATCGAACATATAAGTATACTGATCTGTCATGGTATATAATATTGTATGTGAGAGATGGTATGAGAAATTATTGATACCATGAGATTGATAGAGATTAGATTAACGTCGGAAAAAGGTGCATATTTAAATCAAACAAGTGTTTTAAACTACTTATCATGATACTTTCTAAGTATGTAACGGAGAACAGGGTCTCAAATGTATTAGAAGCATACACCAAAACTTTGAATAAATATATCATGTATATATATAGTAGTCACTCGTTGCTTTTTGTTTGAATTTTCGACCGCAGATCAATCTTAATTATTGATAGATTAAAAATCTCTTAACTGACCCGGGTACTACTGTTGTATGCATGGACATTGTACATCGAATTAGTTAGCTAATTTCTATAATAAATATATATGGGTGGATTGAGCAAATATATTGCTTAGTATTGTTTATGAAAATGACCTAATCTATCTTAATGAGTTTAGTTATAAGGGTTGAAACTCAATCAGCGATAGCCATGGTTTCTGGTTATGGAAGAGACATATATGGCCCTCTCTAGTTATTAATCAATATCCTTTTAGGGCATGTTTATAAAATTCTTTAGGGCTATTTATGGCTATCTGGAATATTATAAGTATCCATAAATGGATAAAATGGTCTTATCTATACAAACAGATCTAAATGTTTAACAACCCCATTGTCCCTCAGTTTCTTTAGCTGACCCTTTGTAATTGGTAGATCACCAAATGACATGTTATCTTCCAAAGACCCTTGATAATAATGTAAGCTATTATTGCTTATGGTTCAACCTTATACACTTACTGTCAGTATTTGTTGCACCACAGTAGTTAATACAGAAGGATAGCTAATTGATGGGATAAAGTAAACTTATGTCTCAAGTAAATGAAATGATTCCTTGGACTTTGTATAGTCCTTTATCCTTTATTCTTCGAAATCTACGTATCGTATACACGTGTAATCAGTGCCCTGTTAAATTCCTCAATAAACTGATGTTTAGTCCTTGCCTATCTATATCTAATAAACAGTTTAATTTTGCTTCATATAAATTAAGGGAAATTCCCACTCAATTGTCAATCAATGCCTCTTACATTAATTCAGATTTTCTGAAATCATCAAAATAACCCATAAAAATGGTACTTGAAAAATTTAGCAATGCTTTAAGACCAAACCATGGTTCTACTCCAAACACAAATGAAGAAACTTCTATAGATAACGTTAATGTGGAAGTCAATACCTCATCTAAGAACAGCGATGGTGAAAAGAATGAAAATAATGACAAAAATCAATACACTGTTGAAATTAACTCGGTTGATGTTGAAGCATTGTTTGTTGAAGAGCGTACTAGATTAAAGCAATCATTACATCAACGTCATATTCAAATGCTAGCACTCTGCTGTACTTTTGGTACAGGAATCTTTCTTTCAAGTGGTGGTACATATGCTTTAGCAGGAAGTTGTGGAATATTTGTTGCTTATCTTGTTATGGGGGTTATCATTGGAATGAATCAAATGGCTCTTGCAGAAGTAGCATCATTTATGCCCGCTACTAGTGCTACAGTTAGACAATTAGAACACTTTGTTGATGAAGCTTGGGGATTTTCTTATGGTTGGATTTCTGTTTGGGGTTCAATTATGCCTGGTGAAATATCTGCTGCTGCTGTTATTGTTTCCTATTGGTCTGATTTAAACCAAGCCATTTGGATTACCATTATTATTTTTGTTATTATTGCTACCAATGCTTATTCTATTAGATTTTATGGGGAAGTTGAATTTGTATTTGCAATGATTAAAATTTCAACTTTAGTTGGCTTGATTATTGTTTCTCTTGTCATCACATGCGGTGGTGCGCCAAATCATGAAACTATTGGTTTCAGATATTGGAGGGATCCTGGCCCATTTAATGAATATATTTTTAAGGGTAACAAAGGAAAGTTTGCTGCATTCTGGAAATGTATCTCGGGTGTTGTTTATTCTTATGGTGGTGTTAACTTTGCCCCTTCAGTGGCAGCTGAAGTTAAGTATCCAAGAAGAACTGTTTTCACAGCATGTAAAAGAATCTTCTTCAGAGTTTGTTTTTTGATGTTGACTACTATATTTTGTTTAACTTTAATTGTCTCTTCAGAGAATACTACTATTGCCAATTCTTTAGGTAATGTAAATCATCTCCATTTGTTGTTGCCATGAATATTGCTGGCATCAAAGTATTACCTGATATCGTTAACGCTGCAGTGCTTTTAAGTGCTTTCTCTGCGGGAAATGTGTCAGTTGTCTCAGGCTCAAGAACTTTATTTGCTTTAGCTGTTAAACACCAAGCACCAAGAATGTTCCTAAAAACTAATAAGAGGGGAATTCCTTGGGTTGGCTTAATATTCGTTTCTGCTTTCATGCCTCTAGCTTACATGAACTGTTCTGAGAGCGCAGCTAATGTTTTCAACTGGTTCCAAAATTTAACATCAGCTAATTTACTATTGGGTTGGATCTTAATTTCTGTTAATCATATTCACATGAGTAGAGCCATGAAAGCTCAGGGTGTCCCAAGAAGTGCTTTGCCTCATACATTACCATTTACACCTATTCTGAGTTGGATTTCTGGGGTCCTGTTTCTTATTTTATTATTAACGGGTGGATTTGCTAACTTTATTCCAGGCCATTTTTTAATTAGTTCTTTCTTCAGCTCATATTTCGTTATTCCGTTATCATTAGGCTTGTATTTCTTCTGGAAGTTCTACAAGGGTACCAGATACTTGAGACCAACTGAAGTTGATCTAGCTTCATTGTTGAAGGATATCGAGGATCACCCAGAGCCACCATTTGAAAAGTTAAGGGGCTGGAAGATTTTAACGTTATTATGGTCCTAGTCTTTTGATATCTTTCCCCTTCTTTATTTTTACTTCCATTTTTTGTTTAATTCTCAAAGATGTTTATCTTACCAGCCTTGTATAGACTGGAATATCCAATATTGACTTTGTTAGAACTCTAACTAGAAATGTATTCTTTAAGTGTGAAGATAAAAAAGGAGTCATGTAAAGTATACTTTGAAAATTAAAGTAGGATAACAGGTGAGTGCACTTTAGTGGCATGAACCTCCGCTATGATGTGTACCGTCACAATTATGTGAATCAAAGGTAAGCTGAAGACCGGATTTTGGAGCATGCCTTTAGTGTTTTGTATGGGTAGGAGTTTTTCTATACGGGGCCTTGACGCTGAAGCAAGTGGAAGGGAGACTGCCGCCCCTGAAGCTAGAGATCAGGATTAGCGAGAATTAACTCAATCAAGAAAGAAAAATGATAAAGTAAAAAGTGGTGGAGTTCTTCTATGCATGGCACTGATATGACACCAACAGCCATAACTCTGGCTCGCTGTAATATACGTAGAACGTAGATATATGCTAATATTCACTATATAAGGCTTTTATGATGCCAACAGAAATATGATAGATCGGCAGGATACAGCTTCGGTAATTAGTTCTTCCGGTTGCGTCGAGGTTTCCAAGATTTGGTATAAAACGATCGATTCACTCTCCCGATACTCAACATACAGAGATTTCAGACTCCTCCTAAGACAATAACTATTATATTATTATTCCAGATTTTTTAGTTGGTTAGAAATACGGTACATATAGTATGGGAGGAATCTCATCATCCATGGAAATTTGTCTCCATCTTCACTCGAAGAGCCACCACTGTGATCTACATCATCCACACTATCAATTCAAAGTGTATGCTAATTGGTGGGTATAGGCTCTAACATTCTGCTGTGGTTTGTTCAACCAAACAATCAAGTTTAATGCCTTTCGAGAAGCTAATTTATAAGTGCTGTTTCATTCACAAGTGGGTTTCAAAATTTACATATAAGAAGCCAAATATCTATGTTCTTGAATATTTGATACCTATCACGTAGATTAATCCTGAAAAGACCATCAACAAAATGAGTTTCGACAAGGTTACACATACTATAACATCAAAACTCACCCCTAATTCCGATTCAACTAACATCGATGTTGAAAAGAATGCTTTATCAGAAAAAGTTTTATCTTCTACAGTTGAGGTTGAAACTGATGTTTCGTCAGTATTTGGCGAAGACAGAAATAGATTGAAGCAATCCTTACATCAACGTCATATTCAAATGCTTGCTTTAGTTGGAGTTTTCGGTACGGGAATTTTCTTATCATCTGGCTCAGTCCTAGCTCTAGCTGGAAGTCTTGGTATGTTCCTTGCTTATGCATTAGTTTGTGTTATAGTGGGATTAAATCAAATGGCTTTAGCTGAAACTGCTTCTTTGATGCCAGCAACTTCTTCAATAGTTAGGCATTTAGAACACTTTGTTGATGAAGCTTGGGGATTTTCTTATGGTTGGATCTGTGTTTGGGGTTCAATTATGCCTGGTGAAATATCTGCTGCTGCTGTTATTGTTTCCTATTGGTCTGATTTAAACCAAGCCATTTGGATTACCATTATTATTGTTCTTATAGTTGCTACCAATTCTTATTCTATTAGATTTTATGGGGAAGTTGAATTTGTATTTGCACTGATTAAAATTTCAACTTTAGTTGGCTTGATTATTGTTTCTCTTGTCATCACATGCGGTGGTGCGCCAAATCATGAAACTATTGGTTTCAGATATTGGAGGGATCCTGGTCCATTTAATGAATATATTTTTAAGGGTAATAAAGGAAAGTTTGTTGCATTCTGGAAATGCCTTTCTGGTGTTGTTTATTCTTATGGTGGTGTTAACTTTGCCCCTTCATTAGCAGCTGAAGTTAAGTATCCAAGAAGAACTGTTTTTACAGCATGTAAAAGGATCTTTATCAGAGTTGGTGTCTTGATGATGTCGACAGTCCTTTGCTTAACTCTGATTGTTTCCTCTAAAGATCCACAGATTGCAAATTCCACAGGTAATGCTACCTCCTCTCCATTCGTTGTTGCTATGAAAAATGCTGGTATCAATGTTTTGCCGCATATCATCAACGCCGCAGTTCTTACTTCAGCCGCAAGTGCTGGAAACCTTTCAATTGTTTCAGGATCAAGAGCTTTGTTTGCTTTAGCTGTTAAACACCAAGCACCAAGGATATTCTTAAAGACAAATGAGAGAGGGATCCCTTGGGCTGGATTGGTTTTTGTGACTTTGTTTATGCCTCTAGCTTACATGAACTGTTCTGAGAGCGCAGCTAATGTTTTCAACTGGTTCCAAAATTTAACATCAGCTAATTTACTATTGGGTTGGGTATTAATTTCTGTTAATCATATTCACATGAGTAGAGCCATGAAAGCTCAGGGTATTCCAAGAAGTGCTTTACCTCACTCCATTGATTTTGCACCTTACGCTGCATGGATTAGTGGGATCCTGTTTTTTATTTTATTATTAACAGGAGGTTTTGCTAACTTTATTAAAGGTCATTTCCTAATCAGCTCGTTTTTCAGTGCTTATTTTATCTTCCCATTATCACTAGGCTTGTATTTCTTCTGGAAGTTTTACAAGGGTACCAGATACTTGAGACCAACTGAAGTTGATCTTGATTCATTATTTAAAGATGTTCGAGATCATCCAGAACCACCCCTTGAGAAGGTTAGAGGCTGGAAAATCTTGACGTTGTTATGGTCCTAGAATTATTTGCTTTTCATGCCGATTTCGCTCTTCTTTCTTCTTATTTAATATTGCCTTTATTTGTATTCAACTGAATTTTTAATCAAGACTTAGTTTTATTCAAGCCTAACTACAGAATAACGCCACCTACGCCACATATTAGAGCGCCTAATTGTAATTACCCTTTTGGGACGTGGCAGTACAGAAAAACGAGCGAGCGGCGCGCGGAACAATTTTAATGCGATGGAAACCATTTCAGAGACGAGTTACTTGACTGTTTTTTGAGCTCCGCAGAGTTTTGGTCAAGTCAGCCAGGTAGCTTCTTTTCAGGGTCCATTACCGAGTTTCAGTTTACACTCACACATCACTACTATTTGATTACTGGCTGACCTATGCTCTCCTTTATCACATCTCAAGCTTTACAAACCTATTTGGTTGAAGCAGATAAATACCACCCATCTCCTTTAAGGCTGCGTCTATCAGGAATAGCGGGATCAACGTCGTTAGCATGCTGGTTTGTGTTAATTTTACCACAATTAATTGAACAGTGGAGATTGAAAAGTGTCGATGGTATCTCTCCTTTATTTCTGCTTATCTGGGCCACTGGTGATGTTGCTAATTTGATTGGTTCGTTATCTGCAGGTTTATTACCACAGGTTATACTAACAGCTGTTTGGTTTTTCTTTTCAGATGGATTTGTGTTGTGCTTTTATGCCTACATTAAGTATGTCTACCCTAAGCATCATCCAAATCATAAAAGACATTCTTCTTTCGTTAACAGTGCTAATAGACCACACGATGAAGAAACACCATTACTCACCGAACATAATATAGTTGATGTTGATAGTAGAAGAAGATCATCTCATAAGAGCAGCAGATCAAGAAGAGCTTCAACATTAGATGAGATGGTTTTGGAACCAGAAAATCATTCCGTGTTCGTGAAATACGTTTTACCAATTGGTTTTATTATTTTATGTGGTACAATTGGATCATTCTGTTCGCCAAATGAAGCACCCGAAAAACCAAATGAAGATATCGCCTTGTTCCCACAAATTTGCGGTTACATCTCAGCTTTTCTGTACTTGACCGCCAGATTACCACAGATTTATCGTAACTATAGAAAGCAATCCTGTGAAGGTTTAAGTTTGTTGTTTTTCATGTTATCTACTTTAGGTAATACTACGTATGGTTTACAAATTTTATTCTATAGAAGTGATTGGGATTATATTAGATTGAATGCTAGTTGGCTATTAGGTTCTTTGGGTACCATTACTGAAGATGCTATTATCTTTTATCAATTTTACCTTTATAATAAAAAGTCGACACCAAATGGAAATGCTATTGCTGAAGAAGAAGAATAGATAAGTACAATCTTTTTTCAATTCTCGAGACTTTGATTCTTCCTCATGTTTTTGGTTTACTATTTCATTAAGTATATTATTTTTTTCCTCTTTAACTTTATCTAATTTTCTTTGTGACATTATATTTTTCCAGTCCCTGATAGGTAAAAGCAAATGTGATTGTAGGCCATCGATTATTGGGCCATATATAACTGGCTGCGCAGTAATACAATTATAAGTCTATTGAATTAAACATGATTATATAGAGTTTAATTTTACATCAAAAAATAGGCACTGTTCTATAGAAAAGGAATTTTATTCAAATACAAGGCAAAAAATAAATAAAAAGAAAATAAAAGTAACAAAACATAGAACATATATAGTAAACATGTAAGAAAGATAGAGGAAATGATCATAAACAGCAAATAAGAAACGAGAACAAGATGTTTAGGTAAAAAGCAAAAACACATAAAACATATAACCTAGTATCAATTGTTACCAGCACTATAACTACCGACATAAGTCCAACCGCCAAATTGTTTTTGAACAGATTCACTCAAGAAATCATCAACAACAGAATCCATTGGTCTTTCATTAGTGAATTCACTTGAAATATTAGATATGTCAGCAGAGTCTTTAACTTGTGGTTTATAAGGTGGAATGTAACCTTTAGAAGTTAATTTATCCCAATCAATATCACTAAAGAATGGATGGGATTTAATTTCTGCAACACCGTTATAACCTAATCTTTTCTTTGGATCTCTAACCAACAATCTCGTGATTAAATCCTTAGTAACACTATCCATCTCTTGTGGGAAAACTAATGGATCGTTCAAAATTTTTCTGTACATTGAATTGATATCTTCATCATAATATGGTGGCAAAGAAGTTAACATTTCATACAATAAAGTACCCAAAGTCCAGAAGTCCACAACACGGGTGTAACCTTTACCCAATAGTAATTCAGGCGCTAGATATTCTGGAGTACCACAGAAAGTATTTGTCTTTTGATCTAATTTCATATTGATCTTACATAAACCAAAATCACACAATGCAATATGACCTTGGTAATCAAGTAAGATATTTTCAGGTTTCAGATCACGATAAACAATATTCATCTTATGTAACGTTTCTATAGCTGATAATAACTCACAAATGTAAAATTTAGCTCTGACTAATGGGAATCTTCTGAATTTTTGCAAATGATAAAACAATTCACCACCGTTAATGAATGATAAAACAAAATATAATTTTTCATTTGATTGGAAAGCAAATTTTAAAGGAACAATGAAGGGAGAATTTACTCTACTTAGAACAAACTTCTCAGCTAGAGTATGTGTAACTTCCATTTTATTAACAATATGGGCTTTTCTAATTGATTTCAATGCATAAATCTTACCAGTGTCTTTCTTTTTAACTTGCATAACTTTACCAAAAGATCCTTTACCAATGACCTTTAACAAATCAAAATCATCAATCGATAAACCTTTTTTAGTCATACTAGCTAAAGGTTTGAAATCTAAAGTAATATTCAAAGCACCAATCAATTCCTCATCCGTATAAGGATTCACCAGAGATCTCCAATCATGATTTAACAATCTAACAGGTTGGGTATTATATTGAACTTTAGCTGAACCTAATTTATAATTTAGAGAGCCGATTAGGTGATCTTCTTGTTGACCTGATTCTAATAGACTACCAGGAATTCTAACATATATATGAACAGTCAGATTAGCAGTATTTGGGGAAGTGATATCAAAAGTGGTAACGCTATTAAACTTAGTGTTAGCAATTGTATTACCGGTTGAATTAATACGTTCCGAAGAATTTTCAACTTCAACAACAGCATAAACCAAATTATAAGTTGTAATAACATTCTTATCAGTTTCATTAGCGTTGCTAATTTTCAAAGTTGAGGGTAAATAATAAGACATGTTCTTAGTTGTTGCTTCATCCATATTTTCATTTAGGTTATCAATTTTAGACAATAAGTCATCTTGATTAACATTCATTCCTAAACTTGCTAACTTACTTAAAATTTGTTTATTGATTCTCAAGCCAACTGGAATATGTAAATCTTTAGCGGAATACACTTTAACAGTAAGTAAACCAGGCTTCAATCTGACTGGGGTTTCCGGAACCTGGTCTTCTTCAGTTTCTAAGACAGGATCTGTATTTTCCAATGATTTCATTATCACTTCAGGTTCAGGATGGTTATTAGAGACCGACAGTTTGTTGACGTCATCAGTCAACTTTTCAACATCTGAATTGACAATGGTCTTTCTAGTGTCCTGAGCAGCTTTTTCATCGCCATTTACAGAGTCGTTAATATTGTGGCTTGTAGCAGGAGAAGCTGTGCCAGAGAGACTTGCTTCGTCATTGATGGATGGCGATAAGGAAGTGGAATCTGATCCAGTAGACTTGTTACCGCCCTTGGCAAATATCTTTCTCCAAGTGGCCATATTGTGAGGGTGATTAGCTGGAAGAAGTGATTATAATGTGTTTGAACAGCTGTAAGGACACGTAGTAGGAAAAGACTGGCGATTAGGAAGTTCGATAACCGTTATGTGATGTTGATATGTTGTTCGTTTTCGTTTCAATTGGCTTTTGGTTCGGCCGCCTTTCGGGTTTTCTGGCAGGGCACAGCCTGGAGAGCTCGGCTTGAGGTGGAAGTGGAACAGCAATGAAGTTACTGGAACGTTAACTGGTGTTATTCCTACTCCAACACCCTGAATTTGCCAAAAACATAGTCAACAGATGAGTAGAATTCAATTCGAGTTGGATCTAGATGTGGAAGAGCTAAGCAATATTCCAATTACAGATGAACACCAATGTTACCTTAACATTGCAGTTTCTAGTCATAAGAAATCTCCCCCAAAACATAGTAGAACTGCAACTGACAGTGTTCCAGTAAGGAATCACAAAGTGTCGTTTGGTGCTAAAGGACGGCTTAGAACTGTCTTTAAAGTTAATGCTGACTCTAGGACCCAACTGTTATCAAATAAATATTTAACGGTTGAATTTATTATTTCAAATCTTGAATTAAGTCTTTCAAATTCAAGGCAACAAAAAGATATTAGAATTGGCATTATGAGAATCAATTTAACTGAACATATAAATGAATCGAAGCCACAAAAGATTCAATACTTACTAGAAAATTGTAAAGTTAATGCAATTACTAAAGTGAGTTTATTCCTAAGACATCTTGATGATGATCAACAAACTCTTTATAATATTCCAGAAAAATCAAATAAACATATTTATCGTGGATTAACAGAAACGTTTGAAGATACAGCTGCGTCATCTTCTTCTTCTTCATCACCACGTCATCCTACAGGAGCAAGTGCATCAACTGTCCTTATGTCAAATAGAAAATCACCATCACCTATTCCGTCACCAACTATGGCCTCGTCATCATTGTCCAGAAATTCATCGATTAATCGTGGAGGAAATAGTAAATTGACCCACAGGCAATCAGCTTTAGCAAAAGCAGAAGCTCCATATGTTCCTCAAGGTTTACTCTCTAAATCAATGAAAAACAGTAAGTCGTCAACCCAATCAAAATCGCAGAACTCATTAACTTCAAATGACAATACTACCCCCATGTTAAATAAAATGGTTGGTAAATCAATTAGATTTTCATGTGATATAGCAGCTATCAAATATGATGAATATACTGCTGAGGAATGCATAGAAGATATTATTTACTCAAATGGTAATGGATGGAGAAGAAATAATCAAGGACTGAACATGGTTGATGTGTTACTTCAAACAATGACTGATTTAAAAAACAGAAACTCATATCTAAGTAATGAAGTCTTTGCGCCTGATCATCTGTATCAGAAAACTGATGAACGTGAAGAAGCTGGATCAAAGAATAAATGGTGTAGTTCAATCGAGGATAAAGTTTGCTCTTATCATAATGATCAGACCCCTGAACGGACTCATGCAGATTCTTCCGATTGTTTGGATGGATCTGGTTTGGCTGGTCAGCAACGGTTTAAACCAATGCCTGAATATTTATATAGAGACGACTTAAGAAGTTGGCATTTAAGTTAATTTAGACGGGGCTTTGAGTTTCTTGTTTTGATATCCCTATTGTACTTTTTGTTTTTTGTTTTGCTAGGTTTGCTTTTATAAAGTGGTATGTTTTGATTAAATTGTAATTATTATCAAGTGAAAGCATTATTCATTAAGAAATTAAGTATTAAAGGGGTTAAAAGGTAGGAATTGTAGGAGTATGGTGAGTCGCCGAAGTAAAGAATACAAACAAAAAGTTAACAAGTTGACAAAAGTAATAAAAAACAAAGTAAATGAAGTAAAAATATAAAATAGTAGTAAACAAAACAAAATCAAAACAAATACACCAGATAAAATTCAAAGATTGTAAATGCATAAAAAAGCAAATAGGCACCCTAATTATCATCCTCTTCTCCGGGATCAGGTCTGACACGCTCAATGCCATCATCACTATCATCATCACTCATATCAAATTCTTCTAGATCTAATTCGGCATTATCAACAACATCATTAATTCTAATATCGTCGACAGCAACTTCGCCGGACTGATTATCGTCATCTTCATCATCTTCTTCAATTATAGTCTCAGGCTGAACAAATGAAGAAGTATTAGCAGTACCTGACGTTATATTACCTAATTCTGTTCCATTTTGTTCAATATCCATCGACCTTAATCTTTTATATCTTGTTCTTCTATTATTAATCAAGGGCCAATGAATCTTAGTTGATGAAACTGGCCTATTTTTCAAAATGAATCTCTCAAATAAACTTTTAAAGAAAAGAAAGAATTCATTCAAAAATCTCAATAATTTATATCTATTGAAGATCAACATTAAAACAACAATGACAATCATGATTTCAAAGATAACCGGATGTTTCTTATAAACTGGCATCTTATCAACTTTTTCAACAACGTATAAATCACCTTGATCATCATCTTGACTCTTAAAATTTAAAAAACCTGGCTCTTCATATGTATCAAATATTTCAAAAGTTGGTCTTAACGGAACACCATCGCTTTCCGAACCTCTGATGAATAATCCGGGTGCTGAATTTCTATAATATCCAACTTTAGGGTACTCTTTTGCATTTAAGTTATGTAAATAGTCATGATATTCAATAGCACTTTCATCACTTGCATATAAAACTGCTCTGCCTAACGTCCATGAAAATTCTTCACCGTTGATTTTATCATTTATTGTGAAATTTGTATGTTGTGTTTTAGTTAAACCTAAACCATTATGTAATAAGTTTAAAAGGTAAGTAGATTTGAAGCATAAGTCAGACAATTCATCTTCAGATAAATCGTTATAACTTTTCAGTTCATTTGGCTTTAAAGAACATATTTTTTTGGTCTCTTTTTCGATCTCATCATATGAGTAAATCTTACCATAATCTTCATCATGATCTTTATCCAATTTTAATAATTTTGATATTGTATCCCAGTAACCTGAAACACCATAAAAGTTTTCACTTAGGAAATCAAATGATGGAACTGAATCAGTTAACAAACATGAAGATACATCTTTTTGAGTATCAACGTTACATTCTTTTAAATCTTTAATGATCAAAGGATATATAAAATCATTACACTTTTGGTAATCACCTGATCCACTTATTGTATGTTTAATGTCATTTAGCATCACCGTTTTATCGTAACCTGTAGGGAGGCAAGGATCAATTAACTTTGTGTCCTCAATATCTGTTGATTTCTGTAATGATTCTAAATATCTTAAATGAATTTGGGTTAAACCATAACCTAAGAAAGACATTGAATAAACATTGTAATTCAAATCGGGTGTTTTTGAACCTAAAGTGTTTAATTGTAATTTAATCAACTGATTTAAATGTTCTTCAGTTTCAATATGATTTGGTTGGAAAGAGATTTGAGTTGAAGCACCACCTAAATCCAATAATCCAACAGCATCATCGGCGTTTTCTGTTAAAGTGCCAGTTAAATAATTCAGGGCAATAAAAGCATATAACCCTTCAATATCACCTTCAATTGTATTGATATGAGATTCACAATCAGGTAAATAAAAAAGCGTTTGTGTTTTTAAATACATACAAATATTATTTAAAATGTCAGTTTGTTGAGTTGGATTTAATAGTCTCATGCCAGCAGTTGCGTGTAAGAATATTGGGGTCCTGTAATGTTGCTCGACGGGTATAACTTTATATACTTTTTTCAATAAATGATTCAAATAATTTGGACCAATGTTTGATGAATTTTCATTAAATGCAGAGATACCAGGTTTAATTTTCTTATACCATTTCTTACCAGTATGGACAGTAGGCAATTTCCCAAAATCGGTAGAAGTCTCTATTCTTTCGACTAGTTTTAGTTCAGGAGTCTTAAGGATACCATTTGATAACATATATTGAGTACTTGGCCAATTATAAACATAGGCTCTCGAACCTTTTGAACCAGCATCGATTATAATGATATAGTTATATGGAATACCATTTTCATCTTTGACCTTTCCTTTTTTATCATCTTGCTTATCAGCTTTTTGTTTTGAAGAATGAGGAGTACCATCGCCTTTATAAATGTTTTTACGTTTTGATAAATGCATGATGAGGAGCGTGTCTGAGTCAGTGAGTGTATGGATGATCTGATCTGGATCGTTTTGAACCAGAGGAAGAAAAGGAAAAACAGGGGTCTATATAAGGCTGTAGATGGCTAAGAGAACGCCGAAAAGTGGATGCCTTGTCTTGGTTTAAATTGAGTTTGAGACTATGTTATATAGTTAGCTATAATACTTCATTCACATAGAGAAGACATCCAGAATCCTAAATTTCGTTGAGGCTGAGCGAGGCAGGTGCGGCGCATGGTAAATGAGGCGGTGTATTTTTGTTTTGTGTGGCAGGTGAACGTGTGATCTATACACGTGATTTCGGCAACCAGCGCGAGATTTCCGGACTGGCCATAGGCTCAGGAGCAATGGAAGCAGCTCTCTGAGTATCAACTTGGGATCATTCATTAACACTCCCAAACCACGCTGAAACCCCCAGAAAGACGGTACAGATAAAGAAAATGCTCTATGCAAGAGTAATAAGATCACAAAAAGTAGAATTGCCTTCAAAACGCCCACGAAAAGCACTCAGAACCGACCAAAACCATCCAGAAGAGTAGTACTCCGAGTCGCATTGCCTGTGGTGCGCCAATGAAATCGCTGATGTTGGTCAACTCATACTGTATGAGAAAACCCGGGGAAGAGGGATTAAGCTGTGCTTCTTTTTCCTGGGTTTGGCCTCTTTATACCTGTTCCAACCCTGGCAAACACTGTTCACCACTACCATTACCACTATTACTACAACTAGTTAATTAAGAACAAACAATACCTCCAAGAATGTTATCTGTGTCAAGACTCGGTCTAGGTATCGCAAGACAACCTGCTTTATTCACAAAATCAACAATTAGACCTTTATCCACATCTTCAAAGAAACTGGCTTTATTCAAAACCATCCCACAGCCTCCAGGTCATATTGTCGGTAATGTGAACGATGCCTACGTCCCTCCACCTCCTTCAAGAGCTCATGGTTCTTTACACTGGACTTCAGAAAGAATAGTTACAATTGCCATGACTCCATTAATGTTAACACCTTTTATCACTGGTACTGCGTATCCTGCTGCTGATGCTATTATGGGTACTTTGTTATTGTATCATTGTTACGCTGGTTTTCAATCTTGTATTATCGATTATATTCCTTTAAGAGTTTACGGTTCAATGCATAATGTTGCCATGGGTCTTTTAACTTTTGGTACTTTGATCGCTGGTTATGGTATTTACGAAATTGAAAAGTCTGAAAAGGAAGGTTTTGTTGGTTTAACTAAGAAGATCTGGAATGCTTAATCGATTTCACTATCATTACCTTATTTATTTATACTTAGATATTATTACGCGTAGCTCCTACTATACTATTACTAAATATACGATATGATTCATTCATAATTCATAATTCATAATCTATTATTAAATTATCATATCTCACAGTTGAAGCGAAATTTCATTAAATCAAATTAAACAGAAAATAGCATAGACACAGAAACGCATAACCACTAATGCTCATCTAATCGTCTTTTAACACCACCTGTACTACAACCAACCTCAACAGCGGGAGAAGAACCAGACAATAGGTTTTTTCCATCAAGAGCATCAAAATCAGCTTTATCCTTATTGGTATCATCAACGCTATCTTTCAAAATATCAATTTTCTTTGAGACTTTTCTTAATTTCTCATGAACGAATTCATTCAAATAATCAATTGAATCATCTAATTTAGAAACATTTTCCAACTTTAGCAAAACTAAAGGCTTATCTTGTTTAGTGAATAAATCTCTAGATGACGCATTATTCTTAACTACGATCTTTTCATTCAACTGATCGATTTTAAAATTAATTAAATTCGATGATGATATGGTCAATAAATTGCTCAATAATTCATCATTGTTGTTTAGTGATAGATTATTTTTGATTGCCTTAAAGCTTAGTTCTGTTAATCCTTCTGAATTTGAGATTAATGTCAGTAATCTTAATTTTAATAATTGGGCTTCATTTAATTCGTTTAATTGACCTTTGAATTCTATATATAGTAAACAGGCAAGAAGAGTTTTTGTTAGTATTTAAACTTTACCAGAGACAAAATTATCATATCAGATAGAAAAATGCATACCTAAGTAATCATTAATTGTACCAAATGAATAGATTTCTAGTAGTTTGTATAGTTTATCATCACCTTGTTCAAATTTATAACTATTTCTGAGATAATTGTATGAGTTGAAATTCAAGTCTGACAATGAATTGATGATTTCTTCTTTAGTGACAGCCATATCTCTTTTCTTTGTTGTGAGCTTTTGGCTTTGGTCTTGCCTAGTCTGATCGGTGGTTGAATGTTGGTGCCACTTCATTGCATTTCATTCTTCAGCGCGTGTGCGCGTTAAGCTCTGATATTTACAAGATAGTTTTGATAGTAGATTACCCAAAACACGAACTAAATGCATTAAAACACAGAATAATACAAATTATAAACACAAAAAAAGAAAAACAATCAAAAATTGAAAACAAATTAAAATGCAAAGAAACTTAAACATTCACAAGAAATGAAACAGATCAAACCACCAACGAATCAAGCAGTTAAACTTTCACCTTGAACCTGTTGTTCATCATCATTCTTTTGTCTAACCACATCATCATCAACATCATCACCATCCTCTAATAATTCCTCCTCTTCATTATTATTCTCATCATCATCATTCAAATTCTTAAAAATTGATTCGGTTGGCATCCGACGCATTTCTAATTGTGATTTGAATAATGGGCCAATTTTCTCAATCCATTTACTTCTTTTTTCTAATAAACTTCTAAATGATGCATTTGTAACCAAGTGAGTTTCATCTTTACTATTATGACTATGAGAAGAACCATTTGAGTGACTATGTGATGAAGACTTCTTTTTGTTTTTCTTTGGAGCAACGTTAATTCTACGACGATAATACTGTTCAACTTGTTTATCTAAATCTTCTAAAATCGACATATACTCTTGCCACGAGATTTGTTCTTCAATTGTTGGAATTAGCATTCTCTTACGTTTATTATTTCTTTGTTGAATCTTCTTTAAATCCTTTTCTAATATACGTATTTCTGAAGACACCTCATCATCCTCTTTATTAAAACACCAATCTTGTTCAAAATTTGGGTCATCTAACGTTTGTTGGACATTCATATACACTCCAATATACTTTAACTCTCTCTTTAATCTTTCATCTAATATTTTATAATTAGCTTTAATGGAATTAGCTTGCCATCCTTGTTGATCAGGCAATGCAGATGATGATCCATACATATCTTCACCATTAACTCCATTAATGCCATTACTATTAGTTTCCGGTGTATGATCCATTGGCGTACCTGCTCTGTTTTTATGATTATTTGATCGCTGTTGTTGTTCTTTAATTTCTTCTAATTCATTTCCATCCTCGTTAATTAACGCAGATAACAATCTTGAG
The DNA here is from genome assembly GCA_003707675.3 of Ambrosiozyma philentoma. NCBI lineage: Eukaryota > Fungi > Ascomycota > Pichiomycetes > Pichiales > Pichiaceae > Ambrosiozyma > Ambrosiozyma philentoma. The sequence goes on from PPKZ03000006.1 coordinate 238,970, forward strand.
GTTAATGGACCACATGAAATATCTTCAGTCTCTAAAATCTCATTATTAACATCTTCAGAAGAGCCTTTTGGTTCAACTAAACTTCTCATTGATAATTCCATTTGTTTGGTGGCACTTAAATGACTGACATCTTTAGCTAATCCATTTTTAACATCTTCATCATGCCAAACGTCTTGATAATATGGCCCCAATACTGGTACATCATGTTGTCTCTTATTTGTTTCATCGTAATCTTTGGACAGTGAAGTACTTAAAGTGGCTTTAGTTCTTAAGAATCTTAGATCTTCTTCATTATAATTTCTGAAAAATGGATCAACATATGTTTGAAAAGATGTGAATGCAATTTGATTTGATGGCTTACTACCTGAAAAATCAACCATTGGAATTTCACCAGGTAATAAATCCTTTAAATCACTAGCAGGGTATTCTGTAACTGCATATTTCTTTTGTAAGAATTCATGGTCTGTTTTAGAATCTTCTTTGGCTTTTTCTTCGTTAAATAAACGTAACGCAGTAACTGCAGGCTTTAACATTTTCTCAATATCGAATTTTGAGTGTTTATCATTAGCATAAACTGAAGGAATAAATTCAGATGATAATGAGGAAGATAAATGTGGTGCAGAGGAAGTAGTTTCTTTATCTTTGCCAGAATCTTTCTTTAACGATAACACCAGCTTCGATTCGCTTGCTTCACTTTTAACTTCAACAGGTTTGGTTTTAATGTGATCATCATCATCATCATCATCATCATCATCATCATCATTATCATTATCATTATCATTGTCAGCATCATCAGCATCGTCAACGGTAGTTGGTGTAATTTCCTTTCTTTCTCCATTGGCAGTAATGATAATGTTTCTTCTTTTTCTTTTCGTTAATGCTAAATCGTCTTCGTCGTCATCTTCAATTTTAATTTTGGAAGCGTCACTATTATTAGCTTCATCATCAGAATCAGAATCCAAATCAATCAACTTTCTTTTCTTTTCAATACTAGCTTCTTTTTTCTCGCTAGTACTAATTATTAAATCATCTAATAATTTATCATTTCTACTTTCAGTTGAATCAGAAGTTTTCAAGTCGACTTTGATACCAGATAACGTGGATAATTTAATTAATTCTTCTTCATCTTTTTTAATGCCAACATCTAGCTCTTTGATTAATTTTTCAAGTAATGATTTCATATTAAATAATTTTTTTTGATTTGGTTTACTTTGAATTGCATCACCTTGTAAAATACCAAGACTTGAATCATATTCCAAATCCACATCATCCAATAATGCTTGTAATGTGTCTGATGGATTACCAGACTCGTTTGAACCTACTGATACTGTTGATGGTGTCGGTGTTGGTTGTTGTGTTTGGGAAGATTTGGGGTTTTTCGATGAGTGTGGTTTGGTGTTTCTCTTTGGAGGAATTTTGCCTCTCCTTCTGTTTGCATTTGATCTCGGTGGCATTTTTAGAGGAGGGTAATGAACAATTATCTGTTAAAGCACTCGAAATACAAAAGGAGCGGAAATAAATTGATGGGATATGCAATTTCTGCCCTGGGCACGTTAAAGAGCTTTACTTTTAGCCCAGCAGATAACTATCTCCATTTCTCTTCAGTTGTTTGAACCGAGTTTCGAGGAAACCTGGCGTGGCGCGCCCAAGTATTGCCATGTGGCGCACGCTGAGGTTAACGAATACAGGCTACGAGCTTTAATGTTTCCTTGTATATTTACAGGATTTATGAATATTAGGAACGTATATACTAAATAGCGTTGAATGCAGAAAAAAAAGAGAATAAAAAATCAATTAGGTAAGGCATTGATCACCAATTCATTAATTTTAAGTTTTCTATCAGCAGGGTTGATTGGTTTCTTCCATTCTTCAGGGAAAACATGTTTTTGTTTAGTCTTGTGTTGTTTTTTAGAATGTCTAGCTGCGATGTGTCTTGTATCTAATGGCACTTCTGTAAATTCTTCCGGTTTGTTTCTAGATTCTTTTATCAAGTCGTCTAGAATTTCATTCAAAAATTGGGCATTTTCTTGAGCTTCATTGAATCTCTCCGAAGACATTTTAAATAAATCATTGGTGAAATCATATCTAACACCTGCCAATAATTTAAACTTGTGAGATTCAGCTTCAGATAATTGTAAGTCCTTGACTTTTAATGTAACGACAACTTTTCTTTGTGCAGGATGTGTTTCACCTAAATAAGTTGTGTATCTATAAGTCACTGGTTTTTCAGTTGGTTTAAAAGGTTGGTAAGGTTTTCTGTATTTGGCTAAAGAAGGTAATTCATAAGCAGCCAGTCTATTGAATTGCATTTGATCTCTGAAGTCTCTAACTATATCTTGTGCTTTAGTTGGATATTCATCATAGTCGGCCTCTTCCCAACCTTCGTCAAGGAATTCACCTTCAGATAAATATTCATCGTAATCAGTATCATCTACAAAATATTGTTCAGCTTCGGTTGTTTTATATGCAGTCAAGAAAAAGTCAGCTTCTTCTGGATTTGCTGCCGTTGAAAGCAAAGCTTCCAATTCTTCTGGTGATTGTTTATAATGATTACCCAATAATCGATGTCTTAGACGATATAAATGATCAATCTTTTCAGTTGATAAACCTTTCCAAAGTTCTGGCCTTAAAGCTAACTCATTGCTGTCCAAGGATGGCACAGATTCAATTTCTTTTTTTGATTTTGCTAAAGATTTATCAATCTCTGATAATCTAGCTTGTAAATCATCACTTTTTGAGCCATTTAAACGTGATATAGAAATTGAAAATAATCTACTTTGTTGCTGTTGTTGGCATCTTATCAGATTCAATCTTCTTGAATTTGAAAGGATGTATCTTCTAAACATGTTTTGCGTGGGATGTTTGCCAGTTATGAATTGTAGTGTTACTCTTGAGTATTTGAGTTGAGCTTCTCCATCAAATTGAATTTGAGGTTGGAGAGATTTTTCACTGAGCAATCTGTGGCATAACCACAGTGCACTTCATAGTTAAAGCTGGTGTACATTCAAGTTATGCTCGGACGCGCCATGGTGTCGACTTCCCTTCAAAAGGAAGACCAGAGAAGGTGAAGCAGGTAATTTCGTTGATACTTGATGGAGTGAGCAAAACCCCGTGTGGATCCACTATGTGATATTACGATAGAGAAATTGAAGTTTTGTAAATGTACAGTTGTATTTTGTAATTGGATGAAGTCTGTGATCACACAGATGCTTGTGAAAAGAAACTACAAGAGGGATTTTGCATGGGCCAGAAAGTAAAGCGAATTAACTAGTTAAGTATTTCAGTCTGTCTGATTCAAATTGATTGACAGACAGAGACGGTATATATACTAGATAGATATGTGGTTTACTGATGATAATCCATCCTTTTGAGAAAAGGGAATATAGAAGATGACACTTTCAAGAAGTAGGGTGAAAATGTTTCTAATTAGCTTTTTCCGATCCGGTGCTTATAGTTACCCTTAATCCCTTGTTTGCAAACTTTTGATTCACACAATACTTGAGCATGGTGGAAACATTAACCAAAGATATCCAGTAATCTTCAGAATCTGGAGATTAAGTATATCTTTTATTTGAACCTGTAAAGTGTATGATTGTCCAGTAAAATCGGTTTAGAGCGGAACTAGGAATAAGAATCCCAACACAGAGGCACTATCTCAGTCCCCTTTTCCGCATTTGCATTGTTGTTTTGCAGGGGAGGCTTACTATGGGCCAATCTCAGCTCCAGCAGCTCAACTCCAACAGCTCAAAGTGGGAGATGTACGTGCAAAGTGCAAAATGCAGAATCAGTCTTTTCTCGCTAGGTTTGATCGAGTTCGAGTGGAGGATTGGATTGGCCTCTCTCTGTCTCTGATTGAAGTTTGAACTACTCCCTCTTCTTCCAAGTTAATCTCTACACACAAACAAGAACAAAAACTGGTTTGATTTCCTTGTTCTGTTTAGCCCTTCTGCCTGTTTGAACTGCTTTGAGCTTCTTACACTTTTCACTGCTCGCCCCCTGTTTGCACTTTGCCTACTACATCTTTCACAGACACACTCTCCCCTATTCCCCTTTTCTCTTTCTTCCTGTTTCTTTCTCTTTTTTCCTACTTGATAAACCCCATCTCTTCAATCAAGTGGATTACTTACTCGCTGTCGTCCTTCCACCGTCCTACTGAGCCCTGGCCCTGCTGTATCTAACTGCCTTCGCCCAACCTCACTCGACCACCCTCTGCAACTGAAACTGAAACTGGGAGCACTCTCTATTCGACCACTGGTGAGCGTGTTCAACTTCACATCGATTACAGAAAGAAAAAAATTTGATTCTTTGCACTACGCTACGCTGCTCTACGCATCTCTGATCCTTGATTCACTTTACCATTTAACTTGCCCCAACTATCCCTACCGACTCAGCTTGTCTGTTTTTTTATCCATTAAGTCGTCTCATAAGTCCTATTACACATAATTGTACAATCTGATAGCTTTCATCATGTCTTTACTAAAATCGTTAAAAATATCTAATCCCGATAAGCTAAAGGATTTGGATTTCGTTTCAAAATTGAAAACTCCAGAACTCTTATCAAAATTATTAATTACTGTTTATGATTTACAACAAGAAGTTGAAACACTAAGAGGCCAAGTTGAACAATATGAAAACTTAAATTCGTTGTTGGAAGGCGAAGACTTATCAAAAGAATCAACTCAAGCAACTCCACCACCTACTGAATCAACCACTCCTGAGCCACCAACTCTAGTTGAAAAAATCACAACACAAGAATTAAACGAAACAACGCCAACTGGGTTCACGCCAATGTTTGGATCACCGGCTATAACAGCTTCTGAAACTCTAGGAAAGCCTCAGAAGAGAACAGTTATTAAGCCATGGCCTGAATTGACATTAAGTCAGTTGGCTACAAAATTTAAGATTCCTAAAGAATTATTGCAACAAACATCGAAACAAATTTCATTACAAAAGAGAAAAGACGCGTTAAAACCAATGTCTAGAACTCAAAGGGTAGATTATTCGCCATTATCAAAATCAATCACTCCTCCAACCACCAACACAACTAATTCAATCGGTCGTCAATCTAGAAATTCACTAAAAAGACAATACGACGATACTCCAGATGAACTACCATCAAAGAAGAAGGCTGTTAGAGCTACCACTAGCACTCCTACCACCAATACTACTACCTCCAATCCATCTACAGCTAATGTTTTGAAGAATTCAACAAATAGTTTAAAATATTCAATGACTTCAAATGGAAACTATAAATGTGATTCATGCACTGACAACACCACTTATGGTAGTTATTTAGATGTTTATAATCACAAGAAGGCAAACCACGTTAATGAATTTGGTATTGAGAATAACATTGAGAATAACATTGGCGGTACTAATGTTGCTGATCTGAAACCGATGGATGATGAGGTCAAATTGTTAATTGAAACGGCAGATGAAGTGATTGAAAAACAACCAGTTGATAAAGTCCATAATTCTGATACTCAATCACAATCACGATCACAACCACCCCAAAACAACGTTATAAATGATAACAAATCAACATATGAACATAGCAAACTTGATAGTAATAGTTCAACAACTGAAGAACTCCCAATCACCGCCAATGTGACCGCTATACATGAGAACAAGCCAATTATTAATCATGTAATTGAAAGAAGCATCGATCATCGTGAAACGGAAGGTCCAAACAATCAACAAAGTTCCAAACAATTAAGACATGATAGCAACAATAACGCAGTTCTGTTGAATCCAACGTCCACTGCCAGTACCACTGATGTTAAAAGTAATGGTGCCAAAGATGAATTAACGAAAGATTCTACTCCTGTTATATCAATCCATTCTCAATTGTGATACTGGTTGCTGTGCCATCTGGTTTTCTTGTTATTATTATCTAATCGTATTGCTTGTTTGTTTTTGATAATTAACTCATCCTCCAAAAAAAAATTATAATACTGTATGTCTATCTTTGCTTCAATACTGCCACTATGTGTTTTTTGTTTATCCTTCTTGAATTGTTCTACCATTGTTATTGTTGTTTGAATCAGCTTTTTTTTTCAAAAGAAAGTATTAATACGTTTTTTTTCTTTATATATTATTGCCTTTTTTTTCTCATAAGTATACTTTTGTTATTTGTTTTGTTTATTTGTATTTTTGTATTTTTGTATTTTTTCGTTTCGTGTTTCGTGTTTCTTTTTTTTATTTTGTTCTTCTTTTATAATTATTAATTTTTAAATTGTGTAATTTTATCATATATACTGCTATTATATACTGTCGATCACTTGAGTAATAATAATAAGGCATATCTTGAATAATAAATAACCATTTTTTATCACATAAATTATGATGTAGTGGTACAACTTAAGAAGGGTAAACAGAAAAGTATAAGTGATTAAAGTAAAACTCGGGAGAAGATATAAAACAGCAAGACACTACTGGCAAGACATTTTTAGGTTTTTAAATAAGGGAAGGGTAACAACATAAAATAAAAGTAAATAGTAGTTTAAGCAATGGGATGGAAAAAAGTATAAAGTATAGAAATAATCCGGATCTCTCAGAAAAGAAAAAAATAAAAGAACTAAGTATACACTAATTGAAGAACCACATTATAGCAATTCATCAACAAAAGACAAATAATACAACGCAAAAAAGAGTTTTTAATAATAAAAGCAAAATTTAAAAAAAAAAAAATACAATATCAAGAAGTTAGCAAGAGAACAAAACAAGTAAATTTACATTTGTTGTTGTAACTGAGCCTGTTGTTGTTGTTGTTGCTTCTTCTTCTTCTTCAATTTCTTCTTCTCTTCTTTCTTGATATGATCAGGAACTAAACCTTCAGTTCTCTTTGGAGCAGTGTATGAAGAACCTTGTTCTTTAGCTAACAAGTATCTCTTATTCTCTTCTTCATATTTAACTTTTTCAGTCTCGTACAAGTCCTTCCATCTTGCCTTTTCATTGTCGGGTATCTCTTTCCATCTTCTGGAAGTCTCTTGCGCAATCTCAGGTTGAGATAACTGCGACAGACCAGTTCTAGCTCTTTCATTAACAATTTGTTCTCTCATATAGTTAGAATATAAAAAGAAAGATGTCAATGGTTTCTTAGGAGCATTAGGATCTTTAACTTTCTTCTTCTTCTTCTCAGGGACAACTTGAGCAGGAGATTGTTGCTGTTGAGCAGGAGATTGTTGTTGTTGTTGATGAAGATGTTGTTGTTGAACTTGGTGCTGCTGTTGTTGATGTTGATGATGAGCTTGAGCAGCAGCTTGAGCCTGGGCTTGGGCTTGAGCTTGCTCATCAACTTGAACTTGTTGCGGAGCATTGCTAGTTTGAGGTAATGGGATTTGTTGATCAAAAATGTTAGTTGGAGGTGGAGCTAAGTATTGTGGTTTTTGGTCAACAACATTAAAAAAGTCCACCGCAGCTTTAGAAGCGTCATTGGCAGCCTTAGACAACTCAAACAAAGAAGCAATCAACTAAACGAACGGAAAGTAGTTAGTATTTGTGGAAATAGATAGTGCTAGGGAAAACACGTAAACACGAGACACGGGTGAACTCTAGAGTGTAAACAAATGAAGGTGAAGGGAGTATACTTACAGCATCCTTTGCAGTTTTGAAGTCGTCGCCTAGCTGTTGGAGCTGAGGAGGAGGCTGTTGTTGGTTGTTGTAGGAAGGGATGGCCAGCTGTTGAGGATCGAACATTACGAAGTAGGGAGGAATGTTCCGGTGGTGCTCGTTTTGGTTAAACAGGTTGGAAGTGTTGAAGTAGGATTCAGTAGGCCTGCCTTTGAGGAAGAGCAGGGAGGAGGACGGGAGACCTGGCAAGAGGGCGAATGGGCGCCTTCTTGTACTCCATGGGCCCCCACGCCCCCGTGGTGAAGCGCGCGCGGTGGTTCGCGCGTGGCCCGCTCTGGTTGGCTGGCTTCCCGGGCTAGGCTGGGCTAGTCTACCACTCGCCTAATCGCCTGAGGTCGGCCCGGCCCGGCTGTTAAATTAATTCGAAGGAAGGTGTGTTCAACAATAAACAGGCAAAGTTAACGGACAGCTGAACGTACAGCACAACAGCCAACACGCAAATACCAGACAGGCCAGCCCATGAGCCTGGTATATCCTATGGGGCACCACTCCCTCCAGGCTTACTACCGTCACCACCATCTCTTCTTCTCAGGGGTCGTCCCCTATCCCAATCCTTATCTCCCAGCCCATCTAAAAACTCTTTTCATCCCCGCCGAAAATGGAAACCAGTGGAAATAATATTCTGTAACAAGCGACACGATACATTTAACCTGATAACTTGACTCCTTTCACTTGATCAGAGAGACCCACAAGTAAAAAATTGTATCCCTTTTTCAGTCTGCTTTTATGAGCTATCTGTTTTGACTTTACCCTGACTATTTAAAGATTGCCTATGTTCACCTGAATGTTCTGGTTCGGGATAGAATCTACTATGCGGTAAGGTAAGTGGATACTGGCACAATAATGTATATCAAATTGTGTTTACATTTGTAACAAGCAGAGGTTGGGCTCTCCTTTAATAAGCAGTAAGACTGTACTATTTAAAGCATATGTTGTATCTCTCTCTTTCTAAGATCTATTGTTAGCCTATTCAGGTTTTTCTGTAATCTTCTTTAAAATAGTATAGGTGAATGGTGATGAGACTTCAAACAGACTCGATCAAAGTGCAGTTCTATTTAATGATCCTGCTGGATCCAGGAATGGAATCAAGTCACATTAGAGTGAAGTTCCCGCGGCTGTGTGCTAATGGCGGAAACCAAAATCAGTTTGAAAAAAAAAACTCTAGGAGATAGATAGATAATCTATTCATTATCATGTTCTGCTGGCAGTAAACCCAGCACAACATACTAGCACTCGTAACGACGAGGTTCTTAGCTCAAACAACGTCCCCTGTCCGCCACATATCCCCCCTTTTGTGGAAAATCATGTACTGTTAGAAGAGAAATTCATCAACGTATCACAAAAAATGATTCAGAGTTCAGGGTTAAGTCAGGTGTCTTCAACCACTGTTCCTAAGAGCACCCCTGTGTCTTCCTCGCATGCATCTGAATCAAGTACAAGTGCAACTACAAAGTATGCAGTGGATGAAATGAATTCAATTCAATATGCTAAGGGTTACGATCGGCCATCGCCATCGAAAACTACTGATACAACGATACAACAGCAACCCAATAGTCACAAGGATAATATATTCAGGAGAATTAGGAAATGGATAATAACAGATCCTTCAAGGGATTACTTTCCAGAAGATGCTAAACATAACTATCAACATTTCAGCAGGTCGAATTTAGTGTTCTTATTCGGGGGTCGACTTAAAACAACAAGATATAGTCCATTATTAAAATTCACTGCTTTGCTATTTCCGATTTCTATAATACTCATGATATTTCCATTCGTGATATACTTGATATTTGAAGCAAGTTGGTTATGGCATAATGTTTCTCCAGCTATAGTTATTTGTTTCATTTACGTTTTTTTATTAATGCTTACAAATCATTTAAAAGCGGCATTTTTAGATCCTGGTATCTTACCAAGAAACATTCATTTAGTTGATAGGATAGAGCGGAACGGATTACCTGAAAGTTACCGCCACACTTTGGAGCTGCCAGGCCCAACTAATCAGAAAACAGGTGAGATACAGCCTGTTCTTTTGAAATACTGTGATTCATGTTACATATGGAGACCAGTCAGATCGTCCCACTGTTCAAGATGTGATGCTTGTGTTGCAAATTTAGATCATCATTGTCCTTGGCTGGGTGGTTGTGTAGGACAAAGAAACTATTGGTATTTTCTTAATTTTTTGATTTTTGAAAATGTAACTTGTGCTTATTTGTGTTGCACTAGTTTTTACCATCTGGCTAAAGTTGGTTTGAATGATGCTCAGATGTCATTATTTTTGGGTATCTATGCCGTTGTTTTCGTTTTGTATCCATCGTTGTTGTTGTTTTATCATCTTTGTCTTGGGTTGACTGGTATTACAACTAGAGAATATATTAATGCTGAAAGACATGAAGGGAATCTTTACTTACAAGATGTTTGTTTGGATCCTTTTAATTCTCGGAAATATGGATTTAATCTTAAAAGACAGTGGTTCAGACCTAAAGGTAGATCGAATTTTGCAATGTTAGACAAGTATCAAGCTGGTGATCAAAGGTTTGCCACTGTTCAAATTGGTGCTGTGTGATATCCACTTTTTTGCTTTCCCAGCTTTTGTTTGTGTGTTACTTCTAAACGACTACATTCATTTTAGAGTCTTCATTTCATCAAATTTATATATCTTTCTTTTCTATATGTTTTATATATGTACACAACATTTCTTATAGTCCGCATTATCGTAACTTACTTTAAAATCAAAGGTCACATGCTAACGAATGGATAGAATCTAGATAAATCTCTCACCGTATAGTTAAGCGAGCGATCCGTGTGGCGGTGCGCAAAGCTCGCTTGACCAATCGTAGCTGCTGCTACGGTATATTTCTTTCTGGAGTTAAGTGAAGTTGCAATCTTAGACACCACTTCTTCTTTTTCCTGTTCTTAACTTATTTTTTTTGCTGTTGCTGCCGCTATTACTATTACTATTGAACAAACCACTGGTCCATCCCACCCCATCCCACCCCCCTTATTATTCCTTATCGGTCAGCCCCAGTCTCAGCGCCCTCTCTAAAATTTCCGTGAAGAACCGCCTGAAAAAATTAATAAAAAATTGTACACCTTTTAACTTGACACAATTATTACACACATAAACTCCTTTTTAAGCCAACCCCTATAGATCAGCCAACCTAAATATGAAGCTTTACACCTCAGAACAATATTTTGATTATCCATGGGATCAAGTGACCGCTGCTAACTGGGTCAAATATCCAAATGAAGTTTCGACTCATGTTGTTGGAGTTGATGTATTAAGACGTGAATTCTATCCAGGCACCGGAATATTAAGAACAGAAAGATTGATAACTTGCAAACAACCAATTCCTAAATGGTTATCATGCTTAGTTGGAGGTGAAACCAAATCATACGTTAGAGAAGTGTCCACCATTGACAGAAATAATAAAACATTAACGATGAAATCGTGCAACCTGACTTATTCAAACCTACTGAAAGTGTACGAAACCGTGGTGTACTCCCCAGATTCAACTAACCCTGACCATAAAACCAAATTCGAACAGACCGCCGAAGTCACAGCCTATGCTTCGTTCAGTCGCATTTGTGATCGGTTGGAAAGCTGGGGTGTTGAGCGGTTTGGACAGAATGCAATCAAGGGTAAAATTGGTTTCGATTCGGTGTTGTCAAAACTAGATGCAAAGTTCAACTTAGGTGAGACAATAGATGAGTGGACTGATAAAACGAATGTTGTGTTAAAAGAGGTTAGTGAGAAAACTGGTGGTGTTATTGATGAGGTTAATGCGAAGACTAACGAGTTTGTTAAAGAGTTGGATGCAAAGACTAATGAGGTGTTGAACGACACTAATGAAGTTACCCAGTCTGTCTTGTGGCAGGTTACTAAGAAGGTTAAAGAAGGTATTTTTCATAAGTAAGCAATTCATGGTGATAGTCATGTTTTTGTTGTTGTACCTTTTTGATATCGTTGCTGCATTACGTTTTTTCATTCTTGTTTTGTTTTTATGGTTTGCGTTTTTGTTTCTTTGTTGCTGTTGATCTAATACTTAATCTTGGTTTGTTCATAATCGTGGTGTCTTTTTGTTGTCTGTTTTAAAATCTCTCTAATTATTCTACATCTGTTTTTTACGTTTCTACATCTTGTTTTTTATTTATAAAGTGTGCGTTGCTTTGTTGTTTTTAAAGTCGATCGTTTCTTTTAGACTACTGTATATATTTTCCATCCACATTTGTTTATACTTATGGCATATGGCTAATGCTTTTAATTTATTTAATTTATACGATTTTTAATCATACTTAATACTCAGTTCATCCGTGAATTGTAATCATGGTTATTTTGTAGTCTTTATTTTAAAGAAGTGTAAAGCTCATTAATATCATAAAAAATCAAATATAAGAAAAGAAATATAAAGGAAAATAAAGAAGAAGCGGCAGCTCAAGACTGACCATATGTATCCAGAAAATAATGAAAAACTGAATCAATAATAATAATAATAATCTCTCTAATAGAATATCACAAAGGAAGTCAGTTAAATTGAGCTTAAACCATATTTCCAGAATTCAGATGGAATTTCTTCTCGGAGAATTGATGCGACTGGAAACCAAGTATAGTTCTTCTCAATTTCATGAAACTGGAAATAAAGGCAATCAACAAAGCTAACGTCGACACAAACGTTAACCAGGGAACGTAATCATTCAAATCTTTATAGTCATTTAAGAACCAATCAAACACCAACACAGTCAATGCTAAACTAAACGAACTGAAAGTTAACGAGGAGGAAATAGCATGGTATGTGAATGTATGTATCCATAATCCGGCGAAATTGACACACAACGAAATTAAAATGATTATTATCGCAACGTCTGTTTTAACATCGGTGTTTCTGTAGTATATCTGTGGTATAGCAAACCCAATTGAAATCAAATGCAAGAATGTTGAATATAGTGTCGATTTATTGTGGTTGTAGTCTATTGAAAGTGATCCATATTTCGATTTCTTGATGATTATGGTATTGAGAATATAGCTTGCGAATAAAGCAACTGTAACCAAAGTCAACCCACACGGGATCCAATGACTTACATGGTCAGCATCATAATTTACTAATAAATGAATAGTTAGGATTAAACTAACAATGGATGAATTCAACGAGGAAATAGACACAAATAAATGATATAATGAATGGGGGTAGATGCAACCGATGCAGTTGAGGAGTAAGGAGAGTGCAGTGAATGAGGTTAGGAATGTTGCTGGGGTTTTAAAATAAGAGGGTTGTAAACACCATCCTAAGATGATTATTGGAAGAGATGCTAAGTGTAAAATAATTGAAATAAAGCAAAGTTTGGAAATTAGTTGGAAGGATTTGGTTTTGCTTGATATTTGTTGATACATTTCTCTTGGATTGGTTATAAAGTTTTTAAAAGCTTTGTGGTTTGATCATCTCATCTTGGCTTAAACTGACAAGTGGATTGAGAAAGTATTTATAAGATTGGAGTTAGAATCGTTAAACGATACTATAATTTCACTAGTCCCTCTTAACTTATTAATTGATAGGTATCATTGATTCAATTTAGAAGTTTCAAACAGTCAGCCATTTCTAAAGGATTAACGTGGGTTATATCAAGAGTACGATCTTCTGCTTAGACTAGTGAAGGGGTGGACCTTCATTTTGGGTTGTCCCCCTTTGGGAGGAAATTTATTCAAAAAAAAGAATTCCAGATCAACTATTCCTGAATTGCATTGGTTTCTGGCCGAAAGGAGTACCAACTAGTAATTTTAGCCTGAAAACAGATGGCTGGTTGATCTGATCTGATTTGATCTGATGTTGTGGCTGATTATAGCGCCACTTTATCCCTGTGCCACGTCCGCGTGTCACCTAGCACCGTGCTATTTATTATGCGAATTGCCCGATCCGGCGAAACCAAAACAAACAGAAACAAAAACAAAAAGACGAGCTAATCCCATTCGGGCACCTGTCTTTCTGATTTCTCCTTCTTTTCTCATTTCTGTTTAGCAAGTACCAAAAGGGCTCATCTGAAAACTAACACTGTCACATATATAAACTACGTGATATCCTATCTCCCCCACTCCCAGTCTATAGACATAGTTTCGGTTTCTTTCGTTTCCCTCACAACAACCACAACAACGCATTCTGATTGGTAACTTTGCCTTGTTTACTAAAACTAAAATCACGCTCAGGCAGCATTTCTTAAATTCCTTTTATAATTGCAACATATGTCTAACTACATCACGTACGACGATACAACGGAGACCACCAATCTGCTAGCTTCAGATACTTCAAACTCCTCTTCCCCTCAAAAATCAATAAACAGTTCTAACGTCCCAATACCATCCAAAGGTATCGACGAGTTAATGATGGAACAGGATAATGAAATTAAACGTTATTCATCTAGAGAAATAATCAACATTGCCAATCAATCTGTTGATGACTTGTTAAGTGAGCTTCAATCACAACAACCTGATGTTAGTCTAACAAGTAATTCTGTTATTTCAACAGGAACAACAATCACAACAAATGCTGACTTGGTTAACTCTCCTTTAACTCAACCTCTAAATTTAGATTCTTCTTCTATAAGATCCTCCATTATTCACCCATTACCTGTTACCCCAACGAAGCAATGCCAACAGCAACAACAACAACAACAACTTCCAGTCTCGAGCTCAATTGCTTCAAGTTTAAATTTAGAGAACAGTGAGAAATTGACTAGAACAAATGATCATCAATTGAGTGGCCCTAGGTCTCTACAAAGTTCCCCTTCAAAGACCCCAAAGAAAGTTAAAATTGAAATGTCTCCTCCTAAAGTTTTAGAATATGATGTTCAAAGTGATTATGAAGAAGATGAAATCTCAGTTGAGGAAGCCGAAAAATTAGCTTTAAACTGGAATGCAGTTCCAGTCAAAATTGGATCTGATGAAGAATTAAATAAAAAGAAAAAGGTCAAATCTAAACCATTACCTCCAATTATTAAATCTGCGTCTGATTGTTCTGTCAAATCTATGCCTAATTTACCTTCTGATAGCAATCTTCTAGATGCTTCTAATGGCGATGAAACTGATGATTCCGAACAAACTATTGCATTATCCCCAAGAACTCAAAATAAAATGAGCTTTACTGAAGACAAAGAAGATAAATATGTTTTAGGCGGTGCGAAAACTAGTTTCAATGATCAATTGAAACAATTAGATTTAACTCCCGCTACTAACTTGAACTATGATCATGAAGCATATATGGAACAATCAAAAAGGGGTGAACTACCAGAATCTGATGATATTAAAATAAACAAAAAGAAAAGTCAACAATTCAAAAATCAATTATCTATGACTAAAACAAAAACAATTACTGAACAAGATCAAATCATTGAAGATTTAGGTGATTTATACGAAAGTAATGTCAGAAATACTGTTGATTCTAACTCGCTACATATTAAAAGATCCGACTCTGTTAAATCTGCTTGGAGTATCAATTCAGGTGAAAGATTATTATCCACTAAAACTGTCAATAAACCATTGAACAGTGTTGAACTGAGTGATGGTATTCAAGGCTTTACAGATGACGCTGTTAAAGATATTTTAGATAATGGTTATGAAGTTCAAAACAATCATCAAACCTCCAGAAAAGTTATAGTAAGTGATAATGAAAGTGATGTTCTCGATATTTCTCAGGCTAGTGAAGGTAATTCTGAGCAGCTTGTTACTCAGGCCTTACCTAAAACTCCTATGCATCAACATACTAGATCTACTTCTCTGAGTGAAATTATGGGTAAATTCTTTAGATCAATGTCCAATAGAAGTATTTCGGAAAGTACTGAAGAAGAAAGTAAGCAACAAGAGAAGCAGGAACAACAACAACATGCTAGGAAGGAGCAATATGTTAAGAATTCTAGAAGAGTTTCAACTCAAAGTATTGCTACTTCAATTACAAATGAATCTGACTTTGTTTCTGCTGATGAGGGTGATTATGATTCTGATGAGATTTCTCAACAAAGTAATCAAGTTAATTTAGCTAATTCAGATTTAGAAAGTGTTGGAAGTGTTGGTACTATAGAGCATGAAGATACATTCGATGGTACTTCTCTGCTAGGTGAGAGTACACAACAGAATTCTGTTATCATTAGAACTCCTGCTCAAATTCAACAATTGCAACAGCAAGAATCTCAATTACCAATTCATAAGTTACCTGAAGAACCAAAGGATGATTCGATGGACTCCAACGATAGTTTTGCCCCCCATAAATTTGTTCTGACTACACCTTTTGAAGATGATTTATATAATTTCTCAATTGAAAATGTGAATGAGCTAGATGTGATTAAGTCAAGAGTTTTAAGTGATAAATCTTCTAGAGTTTCATCTGAAACATCTGAAAAAGAGGATGTCCTGGCTATTTGGTCAACGCAAGACGCATTTGCAAAAATCCCAAGAAAACGTACTGTTGATAGACCTTTTCAAAGTATATGTGATCCCGTCACCAAATTTGTGGTTTCACCTGATGATCATCCAAAGACAATTAGAGTTATTTCTGAAGTTTCTACCACTTTAATTCCACCTTCTGACAGAATTCTATCCAGTGTTTCTTCCTCATCCATGGGTTCTACTAAAGACTATGGTCAAATTGCTTATAAAAACCCATCATCCATTTCTCAAGTTGAAGCTTCTGTTATTGCTGATGAAAATATTGACCCACCAGTTACTGTTGTTGAAGATGGGTTTACTGCCACAATTGAAAGATCAGATGCTCATCACGGTTCATCTACTGTTGCTGATATGACTTTTAAGAATCCATTGAACGATTCAACCACAATTGATGAATTAACTAATAGAAATTCTTCTTCAGAAGGTGAAGAGTATCAAGATGTTTCTGAAGATTTAGAGCCTGCTGATGATGAGCTAGAAGAAGAAGACTATGATGAAAGTATTGATGAAGATGACTTAAACCCATTTAAGGAGCCTGTCGCTAGTTCATCTCGTATTGTTAGTGATAATAGTTCTCATGAATTATCTACTGCTTCCGACAGTTCAAATAATGATTCTTTAAACAAAATGTTAGCTGGTCCAATGCATATTTCTCTTGATGATAGTGAAGGTGATGATTCATTTATGAAAGAGTTGAAGCAATGGGAAGATGAACAATTTAAAAAGAATAATGAATCCAAAGATATAGTTCAATCAAACGATGATGCTTTAGCCAATGTTTGGAGAAGAGGTACTATATCCCCTAAGAAGAAAGCTATTTCGCCTACTGATACTGAATGTCTACCATTACCCCATATGACTGCCAACGAAATGGAAGCCTTTATAAATCACAAGAGAATGACTAGTGACGATTTCCAAATTAAGAATGCCGGTTCTCAGGGTGCTCAATTTGAGGTTGGTAACTTTCCAGAGTTCATGGCTCCTCAACAAAAAGGTTTAATGGTTCAACTAGGTCCAAACAATGAAACTTTAATTAATTTAGCAGCCCCTCCTTCTCCTGCTGGTTATGATAATGAAAATGATTCTGTTATTATTCCTCAACTAGGTATTTCAGCAGGTATTGGAAATGCGCAAGATGGTGATTCATTTGCTATTTATGAAGATAATGAACAACAAGCTAATACTTCCAAATATGGCCATCTGGTTCCTCAGTCTAGACTAGCTGTTTCAAAGGCTGTTAATCCATTAGGTGAAGTTAATGATACGAGGTTAAATTCTGGTTCAATTAGACCAAAAGATATGAAGAAAGGAGATTCCTTAGTTATTCATGAAGATCAAGTTTCTTTCGATTTAAACGAAAATGTTTCAAATAATGATGAAGAGAAGGAAGATGTTATCGTTGAAGATTCTTCCTTAATTGAGGAACCTAAAGTTAAATTAGTTAACGGTGAACAAGGTCGTTTATTCTTAAGATTTATGGGTTTGAAGGGCTTACGTATTCCTGAATTAGAACATAGAAATCCTAAATTTCAAATTGTGCTGGATAATGGTATTCATCGTCTAACAACCAATTTCTTCAAGATTGATTCTACTTATATTTCAATTGAAAAGGAATTCGAATTAATGGTTGCTGAAAAATTGGATTTAATTATAACCATAAAATTATCATTTGATAAATTAAGAGAAAAAACAGTTGAAGTTAGAGAAATTAAGAAAGTCAAATCTAAGAATAAGTTTGCAAGAGCTTTCGGTATTAAAGAAACTTATGTTACTACTAAATATATCAATAAATCAGCTGGCCCAGATCCAATGCATCAGTTAGTTGCACCTGACGGTTCATTTGCTAAATTTATAGTTAATTTTGATGATTTCAAGAATCAAATTACCGGTGAATCTAAACTTATTTCAATTAATGGTATGAATGAATGGAGAATTTACAAGGATATTGTTCAAAATGAATATGTTAGAGCTCAGCCTTATAAAGTTTGTACAATGGATTTGAGCATGCTATTTGTTCCAAGAACATCACCTTATGAAGTTTTACCAATAAGTATTAAGAATGCCGATGAGCAACTGAACGAAATTAAAAATATGGATATATTGAGAAATGAAGGATATATGTTCCAAGAAGGTGGCGATACTGATGTTTGGACTAGAAGATATTTCAAATTAGAAGGATATGATTTAATTGCTCATAATGAAATCACAATGAAGGTTAAAGCTAAAATAAATTTGAAGAGAGTTGTTGAAGTTATTCATTCAGGCACTCAAATTGATGATGATGAAGATGATGAAAATGATGAGCCAATTGATTTCTTTAAGGATATGAGTATGATGACTTTACCAAGTCTGAATATTGGTAATACTACAGCTAATGGGCATAAAAAGAATAAGTCTAGAGTTATTAGTGAAACTTTGATTATGAATGAAGGTTTTAGATTAAGATTTTCAAATAATGAAACAATTGATTTTGGTTGTGATAGCTCTTCTGAAAAATTAAAATGGATTTCAATTTTTAATGAACTTATTGTTAAGAATAATTTTACAAGACAACCTTGGGTTAAATTGATGATGGAAAAATCAGGACTAACTGCTTGATGACTTGCTGTTAGCTTTGCTGCTTGCTTTGCCATATTTTTTGGAGTCTTCTCATTCTTTACTTTCTTAGATATAATGTTACAATTCATTCAACTACTTTTTCTTTTATTAATTTTTATTTTATTTTATTTTTCGTTTGTTTGCTTTCGTTTAAAGGTTTTGATTTTAAATATCGTGTTTTTCGTTCGTTTTAATTTTGCTTGTTCTTCTGTATACTGATTCTGCTATCTGTTTTCCTTTACGCTTACTCTATTTTTTTCTTTATTGTTTTCTTCCCGTTTACCGTTTTTTTATTAAACTGTTTTTTAATTTTCGTTTTCTAATACATCAAATAATTTACCGTTCTCCTACATTGTGTAGTTTTAGCAAAATTGAAGTAAAATTTATGTTTCTATAAGGAATTGGAAAGGGACCGTTATTGTAAACGCTGCAAGCATTTTCATTAACGAAAACTTAGAATTGCTTGCTTGCTATTTCCAACTAAATTGTTTTTGATTTAGATTGCTCTACTTTCTAATACCACTTAGTATAAAGTTATTTTTTTGTTCGTTCTAGTTTCCGTAAATAGTAAACGATGAACCACTCGGACCTTCCTGATTAGTGAAGTGGTCTTATATTGTCTGTCAATGTGAAACAGCTTAATAAGCCATTCCTCAGATATGATATCACCCAAACAGGAAGCGCACGGACTGGACTCGGAGCTCTTGTGACTGCCTAATCCGTCTGCCGGTTCTCGTGTTTCTTATCAGCGGAGTTCCCTAATTTGGACGGCCGATAAAGAGTTCCGGTTACCGCATTGGGCGTACACAGAATAGGCTGGAGTAGTACATAAACACCTAGATTTCCTGGTTTATCAGTCTGGTGTTGTTCATGATTTCGTAAAATTACATCAACACAGAACAACAATGATTTCAACTACTACTACCACTACTAATACAATCTCTATCGCTGCCTCTGCTACCCAGTTAACCTTCTCTCCATTAGAAGGCGAAGCTCTTGGTGCTGTTGTTAACATGCCTGATTACACTAACGACCCATCTAAGTTAAATGATCAAGACTTCCAAGCTTTAAAAGAAGGTTTAATGACTTATTCTGTTTTGGTCGTTCCAAAACAAGAAAACTTATCTCCAGAATCTCAGCACTCATTGACCACTAGATTCGATCCAAGTACAGGAACTGAGTATGGTCACGATGAGGCTATTTTCCATTCTTCCAAATCCATTTTGGCCAAGGATGGTAAATGTGTTCCAAGAAGACCTGAAGTTATGATGGTTGGTAATGGTACTTTTGAAGCTGGTCACGAAGGTATGAAAGAATTTACTTTAGAGCACCCAACTCACCACACTTTCCACAAAAAATTATTAACAGATGAAGAAGTTGCTAATGGTCAAACTAGATTCTTCAGATGGCATATAGATGCTGCTTTATACGATAAATCACCTCCAGTGGTCACGACATTATTAGGTTTAATTGTTCCTCCAACAACCGAAAAGCAGAAGATTGTTTATGAGGATACTAATGAAGTTAAAGAATTGGTTAAAGGTGCAACTGCTTTTGCTTCTGGTAAGATTGCTTATGACTTATTATCTGAAGAAGATAGGGAGTTTGCTTTAAATACTACTGTTGTCTATGCTCCACATCCATATATCTACATTGGTCAATGTAAAGCTACTTCTGATGGTTTAACTATTGAGTCTGAAGTTCCACCTAAAGAAACTGCATTCAATGAATTACCAACTTGGGAAGAATCAAAACTAAAGAAGTTACCTTTAGTTTGGACTAATCCAGTTACTAAAGAACAACATTTGCAAGTTCATAGTTGTTGTGTTTATCAATTAGTTAACTCTAACACTGGTGAAGTAATTGCTGAATTAGAAGAAGCTAGAAAAACTTGTCAAAGACTAATGAGACCAGCTATTTCTCCTCAATATATTTACTGTCATGGCTGGAATAAAGGTGATTTATGTATTTTTCATAACAGAGGTGTTATTCACTCAGTTACTGGTGAGTTTGCTCCACATGAAAAGAGATTAATGCATCAATGTAATGTCGCTAGTGGTTTTGATCCAGTCTTGGTTAAATAGGAGCTGTGATATCTATAATTACTTTTTATTTAGGGTTTGGTGTTTGCTTTCACGTACATGGTTTAATTAAAGGAATGTCCATTTTTTGTAACTTGCTTGTCTTGTCTTTTTCGGGGTTCTTTTATATCTAGTTATATATATCTTTATTTATTCATTTGCTTTTCTGTTTTCTTATACATAATATTCTCACAATATATTTATTTTTCGGTTTAAAATATTTAAAGTCATTTACTTTGCCATATGTACGTAATCGAAATAAATCTCATATCAAAAGAACAAGTTAAACATAATATACAAGGTTTTATATAAAAGAAAAGCATACGCTATTGTCTCACTGGCCTTCTTCTAGTTGACCTTTCAGTTCTATAATTACCACCTCTACCAGCACTATTATTATTGCTGTTGTTCATATTATTACCAGCATTAGAAGCTTTGGCTTCCACTTCCCTGTCAGCTTGATCTCTTGCATTTCCAGGTAAGTTTGGTAATTTAGGGCCAACAGGTTCAGGAGTTAATGAATGTGATGGAGGTCTTGAAGGTAATCTTGCAGGTAAGCTAGATAACAACCCAGCTGGTGGTAATGAAGGGGTCGTATTTGTGGAGTTGGAGCTATTATTATTACTATTACCCGTGTTCATAGGATTTCCATTATTATTATTGTTGTTGTTGATATTAATATTATTTGTAGTACCAGGTGGACTGAACATATTTGGCATGTTTGGCATACTAGGCATACCACTCATATTGGGCATACCACCCATGTTTGGCATATTCATATTAGGCATGTTAGTCATGTTAGGCATGTTCGGCATATTAGGCATGTTAGGCATATTTGGCATACCAGGCATACCAGGCATGAAAGGCATTCCCATAGGAGGCATCATGAAAGGTAGAGCAGGATTAGGGCCGGCTGCACCATTTGTATTCCCACCAGGCATCATAGCTTGTAAAGTTGGTGGTATGGGACCACCAGCACCTAGTAATTCAGTTATAACTTTAGCTGGATTAAATTCCGTGCGTAGCTTATCTTGTTTCGAACAATATGCTAACCATGATAATTCATCAAATCCATAATTAAAGTAATCAGATATATCAGCACCTGGTAGTCTCCAAGGCTTATCTTTTAATTCATCTAACGATAGTTCTGTAAGTGGTATTTCGCCATATTTTGCTATATTATTTATATCTAATCCATTTGATTGAGTTAGGATTGGAACTGTTTGTTGTGTTTCTCCTCCTGTAGTTGGTGTGTCTGCTTCTGTTTTAATTTCAGCTGATTTAGATTTAGCCTCAATATCTCCAATAATAAATTCCACATCAGAGTCACTATCACTATATTCTTCTTCCTCCTCTTCCTCTTCTCTAGTATCTAATTCAGGTGTTGGCTCTGTTTCATTATTGGAAGGCTGTATTATTTCGTTGGCGTTTTCATGTTCTGTGTTGCCTCCTGTGTCTTTTGTAGCTTCATTGGTTTCATTTTCGTCGTCACCATATAGGAAAGCATCATCTTCATCCATATCCATATTGATTGTAGTTGTTAAAAGGAGTTGCTTGTTGTGATAATGTTCTTCAAGAAACAGTGGTTTTTACTTGTGTTTGTGTTTGACTTGAGGTTTGTGCAGCGAAATTTGAGTTTTGAAATGAAAATCATACATCGAGCTTAACATACACATTAACTGACCGTTTTACTAACCAAACACTCGCCAACTATTTCAACTAATGAAAGGAAACTGGAATATATATTCAAAAGGATAAGTGTATATAAAAAGATTTAATATACACAAAAAAGTACTAATTCAAAAGATTTATGTCCAAATTAGAATCTCCTAATAGCTCAACATCGTTATCTCTAGCACCACCTAACGATAAATCATCTCTAATACATCTTTCCAAATTCCAATGCTCAACCCTTTGATCAATATTTAACATAGAATAAGGATAACAAATTGTATAAATCATTTCAGAAAAAAAATTGGAATACTTCTCTGGATTGCCACAAAGATGACTCAATTCAGAAGTTTTTCTAATTGCATTTAAAAAGGGATAGGCATAATGCACAACTTTTAATAATTCATTGTATACGGAAGGGTTCTGAGAATATGAAGGTGGCTCAACCAATGGTTCACCGTTAAATGGCCGCTGAATTGAAAGTAAATTCAAAACTAATATATCATTATCATTAGCATTATCATCCAATTGACTATTTTGTTGCACGTCTTCTAGTTTGTAAAACTGTTCTGCATAGTGAGTTATATTCTTGATATTATTTTGATCAGGTAAAGGGATATTATTGATCGAATTGAACTCTGATACAGAATCATTTGGGTCAAAGGCCGTACTTAAATGGGTTGAACTAGATAGGATGGGTTCAGGTTTTCTCAGTATTAATCTCTTCTTCTTCTTAGATACTATAATAACAAGTAAAAAAACAAATAGTTAGTATTAAAATTATTTGAAGACGATAGTATTTGAAAATGCTCATAATTCTGTGGGTCTGACCCTACTTTGCACTTGTTTCTCTTTATCATGTCTGGACTTTCTACTAGATCTTTTTGGAACCTTGGCTAATGATTTTGCTTGCAATTCTAAATATTCTGAATATTTCATTGGTTCGAATCCAACCCCGGAAGGTCTAAACCTTAACTTGAACGGAATTGGTCCTTGTTCCTGTTCCCGTTGCTCTTGTGTGGGATTCATTATTTGGTTATTCCAGCTCAATATCAGAGCAATTAAAACTCACTTTAGATTCCAAGTAATCAATTAAATGAATAGGTCTGTTATTGAAACCATCAATTAATTGTGAACAATACTTTTGAAAAGAACGTGATATAGCTCAAATCACTTAAGGATGTCTTATCTTGTTGTCTGATCTTGATTATCTCCGAAGATAATACCTCTGTTGAGTCACGTGTTATTGCTGAGGGCTTATAAACCCTCACTCTTGTTACCGCTAGTGACACGGAAGTAACGTCTGGCAGAGCTTGCAGTAGTGCGAGGAGCTGTACGCTCAAAACTTTTCATCTGGGTTGAACTCGTTATAGTGGTTCCGTACTACAATAGAGAGTGTCCACCAAACACAGTTAAATACTCATATATACAAAATGTAAGTCAGAATAAAACAGAACATCAACAGATTCAACAGAATATGATCAATACCAGTACTTAAATGGTTATCAGACAGTCACAATAAGACAATCTTCAAGGTTCAAAGTACAAAGATTAGAATGAAAAATCTTCCCAGGTGATTGAATACCAATTATAAACTATTGAATATTGATTATTAGTCATTAGTTTATTCTAATTGTTATTTATAAGAATTCTGAATGCTTTTGGATGCCTCAATTTAGTATTTCTCAACTTTCAATAAGGAAAGAATGACACCAGTGATTTTGTTGAAACAACTTAGCAAATCTATCAGAAGAATATACACATAAGATACCACAGTTTAAACAAACTTGTTTTCTTTTATTTGTTAGGATTTAAAATCAAATTAATTGTCACAGGAAAATTTTCAAATTAATGGCTAATTATATATGAATTCATTTATTCGATTATTAGTTTACTTTATGAAGAGAGTTTTTATAAGTTTACTGTTCAGTTTAAGATTATCATTTTAGAATAAATATGCTCCTGATCATTTTCTGTAATCATAATAAATTATCCAAATAAGTCAATAATACTAACATTTAATTAAATCTATTAGGTCTAAGAGAACTAAGAAGGTCGGTATTACCGGTAAATATGGTGTCAGATATGGTTCTTCATTAAGAAGACAATGTAAGAAATTAGAAGTTCAACAACACTCTGCTTACGATTGTTCATTCTGTGGTAAGAAGACTGTCAAGAGAGGTGCCGCTGGTATCTGGACTTGTAAGGCTTGTAAGAAGACTGTTGCTGGTGGTGCTTACACTGTTTCCACTGCTGCTGCCGCTACTATCAGATCTACTATCAGAAGATTGAGAGAATTAGCTGAAGCTTAAGTCATTAAGTCATCATTTGTCATTTATTTACTATTTTTTATTGTATAAAATAAACTTATAATGGTTGTTTAATAATTAAGTGGAGGTTTTCATGTACTTTTTGCTTTCTAAATTAGTTGATCTTTACACAGTAATACATATTCTAAACACTTACGATTAACATAATTATTTGTAAATTAAATTTAGAGAATTTGTAAAGGAGGCAGTTGAGTTACTTCACATTTATTTGCCAACTGACAGATACATTTGAAACTAAAATACTACCAAATTATAGCTATAGCCATTCGCTCAAATAAAGAATACAATCTCTAAATCATTAATCAACTTGAATTTAGGAAAAAGAAAGCAAGTTAGTACAATCCCTCAGACCGTTCACAGGAAATATATTCCAAAAAATGGAGATGTGGTGCATACGGGGTTTGAACCCGTGACCATCGCGTTGCTAGAAAGGAAACGATGTGTGGCGTTGGTATAGACGCCTTTAACGACTATAAGCACGATGCTCTTGACCTCTGAGCTAATGCACCCCAATCGGTGCTCTTTATCGCTTTAGTTTCTCACACGATGCTCCCATTGGTAAATTTCAAAACTTATTGAATGTGTTTTTCTGGCTAATTGAGAGACCCATAAAATTACTAAGGGTTTCATATGAAGTTTTGAGATCTAATCTCCACTCCAAAATTGATTTGAGGTTTACAGATAAGTTGGGTGAAGAATAAACCTCTCTGAAAGAAACGGGTTTTTTTTGAAGTAAGTTAATCTTGCTTATATCTATATATTCCAACTTAATACCTTTTCAATTATGAATTCTATGTTGTTAGATACATTTAATGATGGCAAGATTACATAAAATTTAATTTCAACTGATTTATTGGGCCTAGCTTTGAGGTAATAATAAGTAGAAGCATCTCAAACATGTAAAAAAATAGTGATCGACCAACTTGAAAATTTTAACCAATCAGAAAAAATCGAATTCAGCAAACTATCAGAAGTAGTTGTATGCATGTGTGAAAAGTAAAATAAATCTTATTTCCTATAATATAAGTAGTTTACCCCCCCCTAAAAGTGGTTCAAAAGATAAATAAAAAGAACGAAAAAGCGAGAGAAGAGACAGCTCTGAACTTTCTTCTTTTTCTTTTAACTGAATTATCAACAGATTTTAGATGTTGTTTTATTACTGATTGATTCTTAAATTAAGTTTGACTAGCTCTTGTCTGTGTTAATTCATGGTTTCCCACCTTGCAGTTTTGATCTAAGTTTGATTTGTCCGTCACCCCTGAGCCTGGTTGGTGTACGCTTTCTGTCCGGATACTGTTCAGCCTCCTTTCTCATCTGGGTATGGATGACATCGCAAATTTTGAACTATTTTAAAGATATTTAAGCATGAGATATCAACTTTAATTAATGCATAGTCTATAGATAATTGAGTCTTGAATTTCAAGTGGGTAATGCATCTTTTGGATCCATCGAAACTAGAAAGAAGGATTAAAACCGTTGTCTCGGTTCGCAATTACCTTAAATTCAGGCAAATTTCGCCCATGCTCCATTCTCCTCGTAGTGTCAGCTAAGAACTGAAAGGCAGTTGCAATTGGAATCAAGAATTATATGTGAATGATGGAATCCGTAGTATCCGTCATGCCCACCGAGTTTTAAACAACCATGAACGAGCCTCCTGTAGCTGCTGAGTTTGGGGATTTAAGTCCCAGCTCCATCCAGTCCAGAGTAAGTCCGCGCCTGGCGAGCAAGTCCTGCTACTGTTGGCCGTTTCCCTTTTTGTGCTTAGTCTCAAACAACTAGATAAAGCTCAAAACATACACATATATCAACTTCTTTTCCAACTCATCATCTTCTTCCTCTGGTG
The DNA here is from genome assembly GCA_003707675.3 of Ambrosiozyma philentoma. Lineage (NCBI taxonomy): Eukaryota > Fungi > Ascomycota > Pichiomycetes > Pichiales > Pichiaceae > Ambrosiozyma > Ambrosiozyma philentoma. The sequence continues at coordinate 265,550 of PPKZ03000006.1, forward strand.
CCACTCTATCACACAGATCCTTCTCAATAACCATGGTCGCTGCTATGAACAAGTCTGCCATCAGAAATAACCTTTTGAATGAAGGCGGGTTCTCTGCCATGCCAGGTCCAAAAAAAACACAGACTCGTCAACAGCAACCACCACGTCCTGTTAATAACTATCCACAACAGAGAAACCATTATCCTCCTCAACAACAGCAACCGCATATGCCAAGACCTCCTCAGAATTACCAGAATAATCAATATCCTGCTCAAGGACAAGGTCCTTACACTATGCCTCCTCCTCAGCAGAGACAGCAAAGACCTCCTCCTAATAATAATGGTTTCATCAATCACCCACTTCAACAGATGAATCTATATGATCAACAACAAGGTCCTGTTCCACCACAAGCACAACAACAAAATGGTTATACTGGCCAACAGGGTTATGCACCTCAACAGCAACAGCAACAGCAACCGCAACCGCAACAGCAACGTCCTCCTCTTCAACAAGGTAGTATGTTTGATAACAGATCACAACAACAGCAGGCGTCTCCTCCAAGAGCCCCATCACAACGCCAAAATTATCAACATCAAGGTGCTTATCCTCCAAATCAGCAACCAAATGGATACCCTCCAATCCAGCAACAAAATGGATATGCTCCAAATCAACAACAAAATGGATATCCTTCAAAACAGCAACAAAATGGATATCCTCCAAATCAGCAACAAAATGGTACTTATTCACCTCCTAATAATAAACAGCATAACAATTATAATACAAATCAACAGCCTGCTGAATATCAACCAGCGAGAAGACAAGCTCAGCTACCAAATAATCAATATTCTAATACTTCCTACGCTGATCAAAAGCCTAGACCTAGTCCACCTCAATCCAATCCTTTCGATCAAGGATCAATATCTAATCATCCGTTACCTGCAAATCCTGAGACATCTTTTCCTGCTTCTCCATCTAGTTCTGAGCAATATCAATATTCCAGTCCTTCACAGTGGGCTGCAGAAAATTTTAAAAATTCAACCTCAAGCAATTCAAGTTCTCAGATGCAAAACAGTCAACATACAACTGATACAAGACCAACTAGGGTTTCCTCATCTGATTCTAAAAATGCTGCAAACGAAACTGAAAGAATTAATTATCTAGAAGAAAAAATCCTCCTACTAGAAAAAGTATTAGCTACTCAAGATTTGAAAGGTAAAAGCGAATCAAGTCCTTCTGCTGATAGTAGTAATACTAGTAGTATGTCTGGCCCTCCTTCAGATTTTACAATTACTGCAAATGGAAAACAGTCTCATGCAGCTCCTCCTTTACCACCACCTCCTTCTGATGCTCAAAAACATATTATGAGCCCGTTAGCAAGCACATTCATGGCTAGTTCAGCTAATGTTGTAGATGAGATCAAAAGAGCAAGTAAATCTTCATTGGTTCCAACTCCAGATCCATCATTAGACGATTATGCTGACGACGGCTTTGATGAAGACTTACCTCCTCCTTCGTATGATGAATTAGAACAATCTGGCTCATTAACTTATACAAGGTCAATTTATCGAACTGGTGTCGAAAAAGCAGGTTTATCTTCTGATTATTTTAATCCAAAAAGTGGTCGTGGAGATGGCCCATCATCATCGTCCCATCCTGGCAGAAAAGATATTTCTCCAACACGTAAGTTGAATAGAAGATTGCCACCTCCATCTCTGGCTGCCTTAGCTGAACAAGACTCTTTATCTGAGCCAACATCTCCTCTGATCCCACCACCTGAAAGATTGGAATCAAGAAAGGGTTCTAGTAATTCATCAGGTGGATCATCTTTATACACAGACTCAATTCCAAACCCATTACCTAAGTCTTCGGAAACAATTACATCAGTTACAAATCCATATCTTCAAGATTCAAGTAGTACACTAACTATATCACAACAATTACAACAACAACAGCAACGAACTGAATTGCTTGAGTTACAAGAACAAAGACAACAACTACTGCAGCAACAACAAGAAAGGGCCCAATCTCATGAAAGTCACGAGAATAATGATTCATTGTATTCATCTCCAAGTTTTAAATCAACTTCTAAAACTGAACACCATGGTCATAAAAAGAATCATCACCCTAAACATAAGAAATTACCCCCATCACCACTGAAATCAACTCACGCATACAATGTTTTATCGAACAATGTAATTGAGCCAGTGTTACCATCAAAATCTGAAGAGCCATTAGAGCTTGCAGTTTCAAGATTTAAAGACACCAGAGAAGCGGCATTGAAAGATTATAAGAAATTCACACCTGAGATTCAGTTCAATTGGGCTGTTATTTTATTAGAATCGATGTCACGTTCTGAATTAATCTCCAAGATGGATATCAGTGGTAAAGTTAGAAGAAAACAAGTTCCATATAAACTGTTAAGTGAACAAAGAAAAACCTTTTTAAAAACAGCTGTTAAGGTGTTACAGAATTTGGTTTCATTGGCACCAGGTAAGACTAGAGCTCGTGTTTATCTTGGTGATATTTACGCAGGTGGTATTCATCCTGGATTAATTACACAAGATGAAGGTAAAGGTTACAGATTATTTTATGAATCAGCATTAAAGGATAACGACGCATTGGCATGTTATAGAGTTGCATGTTGTCTTGAATCTGGATTTGGCTGTGAGAAGAATTTAGAACAATCCAATATGTTTTTAGAAAGAGGAGCGGAATTAGGTGACCCATCAGCAATGTGTCAATTAGGTATGTCATACTTCACTGGAGTCAATGGGATCAAATTAGACATGACTAAATCGATAGATTGGAACAATAAGGCTGTTGCATGTTTGAAGGATTTCGATGTTATGGGCAGTGATCCTATGTTATCAGCCAGATCATTCAGTGATTCCAGAAGAGCACTGTATATCTTGGCCAAAATGTATCAAACCGATTTAGGATTATTATGCTTGACTGAAAATTCATCTAGAAATAAATTTAGAATTGATCAATTACGAAAACTGGGAGTGTTCAGAAACTTTAAACAATCGTTGCATTATTACATCGAAGCTGCTAAAATTGGACACATCGAATCTCAAGCAGCATTAGGATTCTTATACTCTAGAGGATGCTTTCCAACTGATAATTTCAAACCTGATAAAGAATCGGTGAGTGCAGCAACTACCAAGAGTCAAGTGGATGGGCGTAAGTCTATTTACTGGTATTCTAAGGCAGCCCAAGGTGATCATGTATACGCAGCATTGGGATTAGCTAAATGGTACGGATCAGGAGCGGAGGGAATACTAGAGAAGTCTCAACAACAGGCCTTTTTGTGGGGTCGTAAGGCTGCGGATGAAGGACAGTTACCTGAAGCTGAGTTTATGATTGGTATATGCTTCGAACAGGGTTTTGGTATTGAGTTGAATAAACAGATGGCTGTTAATTATTTTAAGAGAAGTGCCGCAAAGGGGTATAAGAAGGCTGTTTCGAAGTTGAAGAGTATGGGTGCTGCATTTTAGTCTTTTATATTCTAGAGTTTTGTTTCTGTTTCTGTTTCTGTTTATGGCCGTGTTTGTTTATGTTTATGCTTATGTTTATGTTTATGTTTATGTTTAAAGTATACTTACTCCTCTTTCCTTATTTTCTTTTTTTCAAATGGTTTTTGCTTTCTTCTGTTTTTGTGTACATTATATTATTATTGTTTCTTCGGCTAGATCTTTATTCATCTACGTGAATAATAGATTATAGACATTTACATTTTTTCACTCTTTCTTTACCTTACATGATCGTCATATTTACTACAACTAATTTTAAGAATAATCAAATAATAATGTAATTTATATTTTATATTTTTGTTTTGAAAAAATGGTGCATGTATTGGTATATACGTGAAAAAAGATCATCAAAAAATGTGCAAAAACATAAAAATTCAAAAGCAAGTATCAAACTCTTATAAATATATGTGAAAAATGTAATAATAAAAATAAAAAGCTTAAATGAACCAAAAAAAGACAGAGTTTTCTAACAAATTTAAATTAAATTTATGGGTTTTGCTTAACGAATTCAACACCCTTAGCAATGTTCTTCTTTAAAGTTTCCTTAGCCGTAGCGATCATTTCTTCTTCGGCGGTGGTTAATAAACCTAAACCGTGGACAGTCTTAACACCTTCAGTACCTAAGGTAACCTTAGAAGAGAAGAATTCGATACCTTCTTCTTTGAATAATGGAGAATCAATGAAGGTTGGTTCGACAACATCTTGTTCACCGGATAAACCGTCTAAAACGGCACCAGCGAATCTTGCACCAGCTTGAGCCATGGATAAAGTGGCAGAACCAGCACCAGCTTTAGCTTGGACAACTTCATCACCACCAAATTGAATTCTGTGGACCAAAGCATCATATTGTTCCTTTGGTAAGCTCTTGTGATTAGTTTGGGAAATTAATGGAACAATGGTAATACCAGAGTGACCACCAACGACAGTGACAGGTTCTTGAGTTGGGTTAGTACCAGCAACTTCAGACAAGAATCTAGATGCACGCAGGACATCCAAAGTGGTGACACCAAATAATTTCTTTGGGTTGTAAACACCAGCAGCCTTCAAAACTTCAGAGACAATTGGCACAGTGGAGTTAACTGGGTTAGAGATAACACAAACGGCGGCCTTTGGAGCGTTTTCAGCAACTGATTTAGCTAGATCTCTAACAATGGAAGCATTAGTGTTGAATAAATCATCTCTAGTCATACCTGGCTTTCTTGGAACACCAGCTGGGATCACAACGACATCAGCATCCTTCAAAGCAGTAGCTAAACCATTGTCTTCTGGACCATAACCCTTGACAGTGGAGTTGGTTGGGATATGGGAGATATCAGTGGCGACACCAGCACCTAATCTTAAATCGTATAAGGCTAAGTCAGTGACCTTGTGGTTCAACTTCATTAATAAGGATAAAGGTTGACCAATACCACCAGCAGCACCTAAGACGGTAACCTTGTAGGCAGAGGCAGCGGTGGAGGAGAAGTTTCTGACAGCGATTCTGTTTAGCATTGTTGGAGGTGGGATGGGACGATGAAGATGTGTGGGTACAAGTTCAATAGATGTGTTGTAATCAAGAAGAACAAGTGGTGAACAGATGGGTAACATGGAGAGAAGTGTACCCTTTTAATGGGGTAAAGATCTGAGCTTCTGAAAAGTCACGAGCCGGAGTCGAGCTCGGACACACGCACCGCTCTACTGGCTCTGGACTGGATCGGTACTGTGCTACCTGTTAAGTGATCACAGTGGTTGTTGCTCTTTCTCTATCCGATATCTTCTCTGGACAATGTCTTACAAACTTACCAATCTCACCAATCTCACCCCCTAGTCCTTAACCCCCAAACTAATTGACCAATTGACCGCTGACCCCCGTGGGGACTGTCACTTCAGTCCACTACTGGTTATTCTAAGTAAGAAGGAAATCACGATCAAATAATTGGCACAGAGTGTCCCGCTAGCCGCGCGCTATGATTCGGTGGTCTTCTACTCCCGGAATCGCGCGTGCTGTGGCAGCCAATTCGGTCGCGCCCCGGGCCGTTCCTGTTTCGTACGCAGTTGTGACCGTTACGTCGATCGGCGTGAAATAATAAGTTGTTTCTCGACATTTTAGTCAACAAAAGACTGTGCACAGGTGTTTTTAAGTATTGTCGACTCTTATACGTGTTAAAGTAAAGCGTAAATCAGGAACTACAGGATTGGAAACAATTAAAGATCAATAAGTATCATGCACTAATTTTCATAGAACAGACACCACCACAAAGAAGAAAATGACAGAGACTTTTCTGAATGCCCATTTCCAATCACTAGAGGACTTGAAACAAGTGGATTCTTTAATTTCAAGTATTGAAGCCAAAAGATCAACTGCACACCAAGATTCTGTCAATAAAAGCCAATCATATAATGATGCTTCAAGCTTAATCAATGATCTGTCAATAGCTATTACTAATAATGATTACGCTAAAGTGAACAAGATCACTGATGAGTATCAAGGAACAAATTCGGCATTACTTACCAAATTATATCATGATTCCAAGAAGCTGATGGTTTTAAAGAAACGTCAAGCATTGAATGTTCAATTTAAACAACTAGAATCAAATATTGTAAATTTCAAATCTAAGAATGAATATGATTTATTTAAATTGTCTGATAAGATCAAATTATTTGAGAAACAATGCGATTTTGATCCTGATTTTGACTGCCATTCGAAATATTTAAATTTACAATTGTCAAGTTTAATTCAAACGATTTTTAAGCCTGTTAAACAGCAAGAGTTCACTCTATTAATTAAGAAATGGGATGATGAAAAAACAATTTATAATAAGGGTGATATAAAATTAATTAATGAAAAGTTTTCAGAATTGATTGGATTACAACAATTATCATCTATTCCTTTAGTTTATCCTGATTCTTATTGGTCTTTAGAATCATTTGCTGAGAATTTTAGAATTAAATTCATTTTCCATTTTGAAAGCGTTAATGAAACTAATCGATTGGATAAGCCAGAATTCTTTTTGAATTATCTGAATGATTATTATTTGAAAACTTTACCATTATTGAAAAATTTAATTAAGAAGAGAATCATCGATAATAAAAGAATCGAGTATTGGTATTTTCAAGCCTTGTTAAGACCGATTAGAGATAAGTTCGATTTGAACAAGTCATCATATTTATCGTTAATTATTGAGAATCCAAGTGACTATTTATTGAACCATTTAATTGATGAGTTAATGAAATTCGATTCCAAATTATGCAAAAATTTTAAATTTGTAAATGATGAATCAATTAATTTAACCTATGATTTAATTTTGAAAGAGGAAACTTTCCTTAATAAGTGGCTGAATAATGTTGGTAATTTTGTTGATAATAGATTCAATGAATTAACATCGAATGATTCCGATATCAAAATTGATTTTGAATCCAATGAAATTGGGTTAACTAAACCAACTAATCTAGCAATGAATTTTAAAAATTTATTTGAAACAATAACTAAACTATATGAGAATTTAACAATCAATAAAATCAAATATAAAATACTGTCTGAATACCAATTGACTTTATTAAACAAATTCTATTCAATTATCAAAAACAGATTTTCAAATGATAAGGACGATAAATTTGAAAATATAGTGAAATATTGGTGTACTACAAAATTCACAATTGAATGTATGAAGTCGTGGAGTGAATCATTAAACTTTATCGAATTGGGCACGTCATTAAAACAAGATTCAAATCAATTGGATTTATCAACCACTTTTTTTGATTCTATCATTAAAGGTTATGAGCAAGATATTTTGAATAAATTAATTACAAAAAGTATAAAAGTTCATTTTGAGAGGGTGGTTAATAAGATGATGAAGCCAATTTATCAAGCTATTATTAATGACGAAGCAAAATCAATTAATATGGGCAATTTAACTAAAGTTTTATCTAATAATCTCCATTTTTTGAAAATTACAATTTCTAAAGTGGATTTAATTATATTTAAATTAGAATTGACTAGTATAATATGTGAATATTTCAAGTATAACATCATTAAATCTTTCAGATTGAAGAAAAATATTGCTGTTGCGTTGACTGAAAGTTTTGAAGTTTTGGTCAACCAACTAGGATTAGTTAAAGATACCGAAAATTATCAGAGTGTTATGGAAATGTTACAGGTTTTCACGGATGATGAAATTGTTTATGGCCACTACAAAGTCTTGAGTGTCAGTGAGATCCAAGAATTGGAGATCAGAAGGGTGTAAATTGTATAAATTGTATAAATTGCATAAATTGTGTACATTGTGTAATAATTCTAGGATTTCCAATTAATTAAACACGAGGATTTAGAGCGCGTCGTCGACGGGTCGCTCACTCTTGTGGTTGTTGTGGTCCACTGTTCCTCAGCGTTCATTTACAACAATTATTCCCCTAAACACTCACACTTGTATGTATTCTCAATTTCATTTAATCTACTTTAATTTGAGTTCATTCGTTTTTCTATCCCCAGCTTCAGTGACCTGAGTTTCCTGGTTAATCACAATTCTCCGGCCCAGAGAATTAAAATCACATCGCGCGCTCTGCCTGCTCTAAGCTCTTCTGAAAAATTCAAAAATCCCAAACTGAGAGACAGACACGTCTTGCACTCTTCTTCACCTTCTTTACTTGGACCGTGTCTTCTCAGCCAACTGCACCATCCAAGATATCAAAATAGCAATGCAGGTGGATAATTTGTTGAACGGCCAGACTTCTGCGGTCTCTGACGCGTTGCTGCAATCTCAAAGCTCTCCTTCTTCCACAGAAAATCACAATAATAAACACGCCAATATTCTATTACAATCTCATCCATCCACTTCCAGTTCATCTACAGGTTCTGACGATGCGTTGTCAATTTTCTCTAATTCAAATAATGGCACTAATTCCACCAATTCCCCTAATGAACAATTTGAAAATGGTTCTGATGCTGTTGATTTAAAACAAAACAAGGTCGAAACAACTTCGGCGCATCACGAGCACAATGATTCACTTAAACAAGAACATTTCGATGAGACTTGTGATGACACCAGCATGACTGATGGTACTGGTAATACTACTATGGACTCCGTTGCTAATGGAGTAAAAAGAATGAAAGTTGAAGTTGAAGGTGAAAATGTTGCTAAACTTAAGAAAGAAGGGTCTAGAGAAACTAATGATGAGGAATTGAAACATAAACAAAAACAGAAGAAGAAGAAGAAGACCAACTCGTCTTTAGCTGGATTACTAGCTGATGCTGACTGGTATACAACCTCTTTTGAAAAGACAACCAGGCAAAGAACTTCAAGTTTGAAATATGAACAATTAAAACAAAAACAAGAAGAAGAAAGAAGATTGGCTCAAGAACATGAAGACTCTTATAGAGAATTAACAGAGGAAGAATTGCGTGAAATTGAACGTAGAAATGAACGTCGGATACAGAGCCAGGCTAGATATAAAGAACAGAAAGAATTGGAGAGGAAGAAGCTTGAAGAAAGAAGAATGAAAGCCAAGGAAAGAACCATGTTGATTAAAGCTGGTTTGTACCAGAGTAAGAAAAAAAGTACTAATTCAACAAATTATTACAGTGGGAACAGTGAAGTGGACAAACTATTAAAAGCTACTAAATATTTCACGAATATTGGTTTAGATGATGAGCATGAATTTGACCCTGAAGAAACTAGAGAAAAAAAGGAAGTTGACAGATATAAACCTGAATTAGCTGAAGTTAGAAAGAAAATGAATTATGGTAGGAAAAGTCACTTGAAATCATTACAAAAGAAAGTTGCCAAAGCTGTCAAGGTTGCTGAACCTAAGAAACCTAAAGCCGTCAAGAAGAAGAAGAAGAAAGGTGGCAAGACACCAACTCCACCTCCTAAAGAGTCAACACCACCACCACCTCCACCCCCAACTCCTTGGTTTACAGATATTGAAAATGAAAAATCAATTAAGATTAGTGATAGACGCTTTTTCTTGGATTGTTTATACGAATTAAAAAATTCAGGGGATATACAACCAGAGCAAGTTCCAATCCAAGCATCTGCAGTTATTGATAGTAAGTTAACAGTCTATGAATTACAAAATGAAAAATGGCCAATAACTGAAGTTTATTTACAATATCCATTTTCTAATTACAAAGAGCATTACAAATTAGCTTTAAGTAAAAATGATAGCGAATTTTTCAATCCATTTGATGAACTTGGCAGAACAATGGAAATCATTGCGTTTGGTTTTATGCCCGAAGATGAACGTTCTAAAGTTATCAAAGTAGAAAATCCAGATGACTGTATTATTGGTAGATATACAAAGGCTTTTGAAGAAGATAACTTAGAGGCTTTAACTACACAGATCCAATTGTTCAATAGTTTAGTTGTTGAACTAAACGGTAATGGTAAGATGTTAGAATATTCCACCAAGAGAGAAGAATTCCCAATTGTCGTGATTTATGAAATTTTAAATCAATGTTACACTAGATCTGTTTTACCAGAGGCTAATAAGTTAAAGCATTATAAAGCATTTTCTAATTTTGTTTACGGTGAATTAATGCCAAGTTTCTTATCAACAGTTTACAAGAAATGCCATTTAGACCACACCAATGTATTTATCGATTTAGGGTCTGGTGTTGGTAATTGTACAATCCAAGCAGCCTTAGAATGTGGTGCTGAAAGTTATGGTTGTGAATTAGCTGCAAACGCTTCAGATCTGGGTGATGCACAACTAATTGAATTCAGGAAAAGAAGTCAGTTATTAGGATTGAATTTACCTTTCATGCACTTATTTAATCGTCAATCATTTGTTGATAATCCTGCTGTTAAAGAAGTTGTTGATAGATCTGATGTCCTATTGATTAACAATTATTTGTTTGATTCGGAATTAAACAGAAAAATTGTAGAATTAATCCAAGAATTGAAAGTTGGTGCTAAAATCATCAGTTTGAAGCCAATTGTTCCTCCTGGATTTACTTATGGTTGGGACCCGTTATCCATTTTAGCTAAATTGAAAACTGAGAAGCATATCTATGAAGAAGACTCTGTGTCTTGGACTTCCAATGGTGGTTACTACTATTTGTCTGAAGTGATGCCTCATGTGGTGATAGAGAAAGACGTTACTTTCAAGACCCGTTCCCGAACTGATTCTTCAAGGCTGACCCAGGATGAGGATAGGGAAAGATCCAATACTCCTATGAACATTTTCACCAATAATGTCTAGTTCTACTTTCACGCTTAGTAGTTCTGACTTGCTTATGTTTGCTGACGTAAACAAATTTTTTGTTGAGTGCCCACGGCACGTTTTTGTATCTTTATTATTTAATTCTTATCTTTTATTTGTACACTCCTATACTACCTGTGTATTGTATACTACATATTTATATATCATAAAATATATACTATCCTGAAACAATGAAATTTTAAAAAGTCAAGCAATTGGCTGTGGAGTTGAAGGCAGCTTTACACTAAAACCCAGATTTTCTGAAGCAAAAGTTTTATATTGTCTAACTAGCCACACTTTCTGTAATTTGCCACGCTCGCCAATAAATATTTTGGCGACTTTCAGCTGCGCGCATTTCCAAAGTTCTTATTTCGATATGGTAGCTTCTTTTTTTACATCTCTATATATCGTTAAATATATACTATCCAATGACATCTCAAGAAATCAAGGAGTTGGCTGTCGAATTGAAGGCAGCTTTGCACCAATATCCAAATTTCCCAAAGGAAGGTATCTTATTCGAGGGTAAGCCGGTTTGTTAAACTATTCTTGTTCAATAGATTTAATTAATTGATACTAACCCCTTGCTTTTGTTTAAATATAGACTTTTTACCTATTTTCAGTGATCCTACTTCATTCAAGAAGTTAGTCAAGGCTTTCAAATTACATTTACATGAAAAGTTTCCAAATGAAACGATCGATTACGTTATCGGTTTAGAAAGTAGAGGCTTCTTATTCGGACCAACTTTAGCATTAGAATTAAATGCCGGTTTTGTTCCAATTAGAAAGAGAGGTAAGCTGCCAGGTAAACTTTATCAAGTTGGATTTTCTAAAGAATATGGTACCGATTACTTTGAAATTCAGGCCGAGGCATTACCTAAGGGTGCTAATGTTGTCATTGTTGATGATATCTTAGCCACTGGTGGATCAGCTTTTGCTGCTGGTGAATTAGCAGAAAAATGCGGAGCTAAAATCTTGGAATTTAACTTCGTTATGGAATTAAATTTCTTGAAAGGTAGAGATAAATTACAAGCTCCAACTTTCACTTTGATAACTGGTCAAGAAGAAGAATTACAAAAGACTGCTTAATTTTACATTGAATGCTTTCCTTCCATAGTCCTCTTTTTCTATAAATGCTCTAAGTCTTTATATTTTTGATATTTATTCACGTTTGTTTTTAGATAGATATATCGTTATTTTCAGCTTCACTTTGTAATTGTTAATATGGATTAGATTTATAATGTATGGATTACAACCAGGTCACCGACGCAGTTGACCGAGTCGATCGAATTCGATACAATTTATGTTCATGTTTACGTTTCCCTAAAACAACATTCAACTCAACTGAGCCATTGCCACTGCTACCACTTTGCAAGTCCCCTGTTTTCTGTCTCTGTCTCTGAGCCATTAAAACTCGCTCCGTTATCAGCAGAAATGACTTCATTCGTAGCCATCCGATAACGCTACTCTGCCTTTATAAAAACTACCATGGCCACGATACAGACAAACACCCATTAAAGAAGGCCCATTCCCTTCTAATTTGCTATCTCAAGTCCGATAAGTACTCATAAGTTTACTAGACTACCCAGAACCACAAACAAGATGACCAGAACAGTTGCAAGTATCGTTCAGGCTAGCGCTGTGACAATGATCGTGATCCCAATGATTTTCTTTTATCTGCCTGTTTACATTGGTAGATTATCAATTTCAAGCATTCAAAAAAGACCCTTAAAGTCACGAATGGCGAAACTATCTAAGAAGAATTTTTCCAAATTTAAAAAAGTTATGTGCCATCCTGATATGCATTTAGAAATAAAGTTAGAAATTTGTAAGATGATTGTTTGCTCAATTTTAAATTTAGATCATATAGTCAGTTTAATAAAACAAAACAGATTTTGGAAATCAAAATTCATTGATGATATGTTATCTGAACTTGATTTATCCCTTACTATCTATAGAAGAATTACTGTTTCATCCTATAGTTCAACGCAAAGGCAATGCTGGGTTGTATTTTTCAACAATTTTGACCATCATGGCCTACTTTCAGTTGCTGATATGAAGAAACTTATAAACTACATGAAATCTCATAATTTGAAGTTCAAATTGCTTAGAGCTTCTGACCATGTTGTTAACACAAAAGCAGTTCTCAGTAGTAGATTTGTGTATTCTGATTCAATGATTGGCCAATTATGCTCTTTATCCAATCGTACAACTTATTTTTTCAATGGATCATCAAATTTGCAGGACATCTATCCTGCTGGATATATAACACATTTGCATATTGGACTCAATGCAGATATCCGTAAAATTGACCTATATTCCAGTTTAACTGATGTTGAACTAGAAGCATATATATTGATCAACGATAATACCATTGAAAATGTATCAACTATACTATCTGTATCACCCGATTTATTACATCTTAAGATCAACTTCCACCGATTAACGTCAAATGAGAATGCAGTATTAGATGCTTCCAAGAAACTATATGAACTTCTTCAAAGGCATCCTAAAACAAAAGTTGAACTTCTTTATGTGGATTCTGCCTTGGCTGAGGAAGAACGTATCTCAATCCAACTGTCAATCAACCAAGTTTACGATGCACTTAAATTCCTTGAACACAATTTTAAGTCAGTTGCTTTACCATTACAACAATATCTACCAGATTACATATCTAAATTTACTAAATTAAACGAGTTTTCTTTTAACGTATTTCGAGAGTATGATGGATCATTAATTTGTTGCCGACATAAATCTTTAAAACGTTTACGGATAGTCGGCCCAGAGTTACAACAATCAGAATCAGAAAATAAACTATTGCTTATGAATCTTGAACACCTTCCAAAACTAAAATCATTAAAAATCGAGTGTTGTCCTATCGATTCAAAAACCTTTGATCATTTACCATCATTATTAACTAATATTTTTCTTATGGGCTGCCAAGTGGAAGGAGGAGACATGAAACTTAGCAAGAATACACGTACATTAACATTAGGGGATTGCTATCCAAATATAGATTTCAGTCTGGTTTCTACTTCTACACCAAGACTTAAAGTTAGGCTTTTTACCCTTAATAAGAACCCAGGTGAACACAAAGACTGGCTTGTCAATCTACTCAAGTCAATGGGATCTAGATTGTTTGAAATAAAACTTGAGCCTAAGGATTTTGTTCCTGCCTATGTTAAACTAATTGCCAACTCATCATACCTCAAAGCTGATGGTGATTGTTCGAGTTATGTACTTAAGCTGGAAGTTTCAGAACAGGTTCAGAGTTACGAGACTTTCAATTACTTTAAGAATGAATTTGAACTAACAATGAGTCGTGATTCATTTAGATCTCTTGAAGAACAATTATCAGCTTTGATTATCGTTTGCATGAACCAATTTATAAGCAGGGATAAATTAATTTTTGATAAACCAAAGTGGGAAATCAAGCAAATTATCACTTATGATAAAAGGCTGGTACATGCTGTTCATGAAGCTTATCCGCAATGGAAATTTGGTTTAAAACTTGTTGACTCAAAATTGGCTTTTCCTACTATCGAGGTGGCGCCTTATAATATTTTTAGTGATGTTAATTAAATCTGAAATTTTTTACATCAATTAATCTCTGTATTCTGTTATATACTGTTACTTTACTAATGATAGGCTATTGAATGTAGTTATGACTTCTTTCGTAATTCATACCATTTACATTGCTTAATAATAAGAATACACATAAACTGAAATGTAACTTGTAAATTCATATATATCTTTACAAGAGCTTCGTCCAATTTTTTAGTGTTAATTATAAGGTAATTGGAGTTTAGCTAACCATTTGTATCGAAAGTGAAAGTAAATCATAGGGAAAATACTCACTATTTTTATATGAAGGAGATTAATTAATTAATTGATGGTAACTAACTATACACAAAAGATCATTTCTTTCTATAAACCGCTTGCTTACCAGAATGTAATTTATTTGCTTTCTTAGGGGCCTTAATTGTATCACCATCCATATTACTGTACGGATCAAACCTAGGTTTAGGCTTATTCTTCTTATCTTTTTTATTGTTCTTTGACTCACTTTTCAAGATCTTCTTGTTCAGATCTAACTTAATAACATCTTCATCAAGTTCCAACTTTCTCTTTTTACCATGCTTTTGATGCTTTCTTAAAGAAATAATTTCATTAGGATCAACTTTAACTGATTCCTCAGCAGCAATTGGTTCAAGTTCAATTGAATTAGATTCTTCCTGTTCGGTTGTTGTTTCATCAACTGGAGTTTCGTCAAGTTCAACAAGTTGTGCTTCTTCTCCAAATTTCTCTAATAAAACATTCAGTCTTTCATTCACTTTATCAACAGTAACTTTAATTGGTGTTCCATTCTTTTTGTATTCAATACACCAAACTTGTGAATTGGCCTTTTTAGTTTTAACTGACGAATCTTCTAAATCATGGCTAATAATATATTCTTGAGCTAATCCAGTGAAATTTCTTTCTAATGCTTTGATGTCATCAATTGATTCATATAGATCTATAATATTTTCATTTTGTTTTATTTCATCATCACCATTCTCAATACCCAATGCCTTATTCCATTTAGTAACATCCATTTTTTGTAATTTACCTAAACCATCATTCAAGCAGGCAGCCAAATCATCAATTTTAGATCTAATGAAGCTATTACTATTATTGAATTTGGAATTTTCATTTATTATATTTAATAACATTTGATGATCAACTCTAGAATTCAAGTTCATTCTCGCAGCTATCGAAATCAACAAATAATCATTCATTATATATCTGACTGATTCATCTTGCTCTCTAGCTTTAATATCTCTCCATTTAAATAATAGTTCCAGAAGTGGTCGTTGAGTCAAAGGAATATTCGATGAAATGATCAAGTTACTCCAAGGTTGATCTCTATTATAATTGAATGAGACTGAAAGTTCTTTAGAATCACTTAAAGGAACTGAAGAATTAGTTGAAACAACTTCATTGGTACTATTATAAGGTTTGAATGTGGAATACTCATATCTTCTATTAGCAACTTTTCTAGATTCATAAAAGACACGAGTTAGACTATCTTGGCCCTTCTTCAATAATTCATTTTGTAATTTATGGAAAACCTCAATTAAGAAATGAGTATCAGATTTTGCATAGTTGACCAATTCTAAGCTTAATGGTCTAACCCTCCAATCTGCTAATTGATATTTCTTACATGTTTTAAATTTAACATATTTTTCAAGTAAGAAGGCTAATGAGTATTTACCTAGCATTAATTCTTTAGAAGCGTGATATGTATCAAACAATGACACGATATATAAACCAAAATCTCTTTGTAACCAGATTATATCCATGAAAGCACCGTGGAAAACCTTGATTATTTGAGGGTTAGTGAATATCTGATTTAAAGACTTTAAATTTTCTCTAATTTCAGGGGCCAAAGTATCAACTATATAATCAATCTTTTTATCAGATGTAATTTGCATCAAGGAAGTTAAACCATGGTATGTTCTAAAATCATGATGCTCTAAATCAACAGCTATCACTTTGCAATTTTTTAAATCATCTATTAAATCGTTCAATTGTGTTAAAGTTGTTATAATTATAGGTTGAGCATCTTCCGATGAGGACCAATTTGCGGAGTTGTATTCAGGTAATGGCTGCAATATCCACTCTGGAAAAGGTTGATTCATAATTTCATAGCTGTATGGATTCGGATAATGATCAGGGGATTCTGAATCTCCTAGAATTATTTGTGATGATTCTTCTAAAGATCTTAAAGCATTTGGCTTCTCTGTTAAACTTGGCTTGTATGACTCTGTTTCGAAATTGTTAACTTTTGTTGTAAACAATAATTGGGGTTTCACCTTAACTATAGATTTATTAGGTTTTGCTGTAGGATTGCTATCCAAATAAGTGAAGTCATCTGTTTCATGAAATTTGAATTCGTCCAAGGCAATTTCTGTCTTTTCAAATATCGAGTCGAGCTGGTCAGCTATAAGCTTCCAATTAGTGCCATCATCATCATTTAGTTCAGATGATGAGTTGCTATCTGTGTTTATTGTTTTGAGAATTTCATTAATAACTTCTGCAAAATGTTCTTCTAAATTATCCAAGTCTTTGTGAATTGAAGAATCTATTTGTTTGAAAAAATTGACATCTTTGGAGTTTAAAGCAGATGAAAGCCTAATCAAGTTAATAAGACTAGGTGAAATATTATCCAGAGACATAATGAACTGTGGAAATAAGGTATGTGATACTTAAAAGGATTAAAACAAGCAAGAAACAAGTACATTTTCAGTACCACTTCAAATCATTAAAATTTAAATTTTTTTACTCTGTGCGGCGCTTCTTAAATTTGGCTTTCTAGTTTCCATTTGCATACTCTTTGTAAGGGCAAATGTTTGGGAATGCATCCATATAGATTAATTTTGGCTTAGATAAAGAAGGATAAAAATTCTTTACTCAGGATCCAAGGATAATAAAATTTTGTCTAATAAGATAAATTGCATCAGGAGACTAAGGGGTTGAACAAATAGTATTATAGTATTTAAGGTACTTCCTCTACTCTTGATTTCCTTGTTTCAAAACTTCAATTACTATCACCTCTCATTGATTAACCTTTTCACTATATTGTAGACCCACACACACAATTATTTAACAGCTTCCTAACATAGGGTTATGCTCCCAGCTCATTTTGAGTATCGCACGCTCACGAACTCGCTCACGAATTCACCAAAGTGGCAAAACAGCTGAACACCGAACAACAGGCTACTTGTTTTTATTGAGCACAAACACCAACATTACTTAAATATCACACAATGGAAGACATTTCCACAGTTCTAGTTACATTGAGAGAAGCTGTTGAACCAACCAATGATTTTGACTTGATCAACTCTTTCTACCAATTGGAAGATTTGTACGATAGAAAGCTATGGTATCAATTAACTGAATTATTAGATGAGAAGTTTTATAAGAATGATAATTCCAAGACCATTAGATTAAAACTGTTTGAAAACTTCATTTTAAATTTCTATAATAAGATCAATCAATTGAAGTTAGTTGAATTCCAATTACTTTCTCTTGAAGATGTCGAGATAACCGAGGCTTTAGATCATTTAACCAATTTGAAGTTTCTGATTGAAAAGAACTTAAAGAGAACTGATGATGACGAGATCATAGATAATGGAGGTGTTTTAATATATGTCGATTCTGAAATTGCTAAACTGAAGTTAAAATTAGGATTCTACGATGAAGCTATTGCCATTGTTGACCAGATCACTCAGAAAATCGATAATTTCAATTACAAGTTAGATAACAAAATTTATTCAAGTTACTACTCTACCAAGATGGAGGTTATGAAATTCAAGAAAAACTACAACTCATACTACTACAACTCTTTATTGTACTTAGCTTGTGTTGAGGATCTCTCATCATTGAGCAACAAGAACTTAATTATTCAAGATATCTGTGTCAATGCTATTTTAGGAGATAAAATTTACAACTTCGGTGAGATATTAATGAATGATATTTTTCAATATTTAGATACAGCTTACTTAAAACAATTGATAATTGCATTAAATGAAGGTGATTTGAAAACATTTAACGCCGTGTTAAGTTCCCATTCCCAGGATCTGGCTTCATTAGGTATCACCAACCTGAACTCTTTAAAAGAAAAATTCTGTATAATGTCATTCATCGAATTAATCTCTGTTTTCTCCAACAGCTCTAAAGTCATCAAGTTTGATCAAATTTTGAAGAATATTGATTTGATTAACTCACACGAAGAAGTTGAAAATCTAATTATGAAATGCTTGAGTTTAGGGTTAGTTAAGGGCTTAATTAACCAGTACTTGAATCAATTTGAAATCAACTGGATTCAACCTAGAACTTTGACCAAGAATCAAATTGGAAAAATGAATGAAAACCTAGTGAGATGGAGTGACAAGGTGAGTGGCTTACATGAATATATGAGCGATGCCGGCACAGAGTTATGGATTGCCAACTAGAGAGATCAATCTTTGTATATCTTAGAATTAACCGAATAAATCTTACTGTATTTACTTAAGAGTAACGAGTAGTAAACGTACCAGAATACCGCGCCACCTCCACCGGAGCGCCTCATTTACGCAGCCACTCAAGGGCGAGAAATTAGAATCCCAGATTTTATGAAGAAGATCCACAGAGAGAAACGGCCAAATTAATTAGAGCTCCAGAGTCCAAAGGCACAAAAAGTGAATTCAAAGACTCGTCTGAACAAATCTGCTCTTTCTTCTTCAATAGCATATTTAGCAATAATATATAGCCCATTATAGACTTTCTGATAGAGAAGTGATCCCTTACTACTTATTTGTTGTTGCATTTTCGGTTAGTGCTTTAATTGTCTGTTTGATTCCCACCATATAGCAAATCAAAATGCGTGATTCTAATAGCAAATCTATATCTTCAAATAAAGCTGCTGTCTCAATAACGTCTTCGGTATATGACAGAAGAGCTTTAGATTGTACTGAGGATAAACCTTTGATTAACTCGTTGAATCACTTGACTTTTTTGGCTTCTTCATCCCATAAAGTTAGAGAAGCCCTTGCTCAGGACGGCGGTTTGGAAAGACTGGTTGATATATTATATGAAGCTCAAAAGCCCAAAAATGATATAGAAAAATGTGTGTTTGCTTGGAAATGGGTACTGTCCTTCCAATGCTTAGTTCTGGTTGGTACTAGGGGTCAAGAATCTATTAGAAAGAGATTAGTTGATGCCGGAATGATACCAATAATAGCTACAATCTTAGATAATTATATTATTTCAAAGAAACTCTCTTGGGCTACTACGTCCCCTTCTGGTTCTGCTACTGTTGGGTCTCCAACTAACCCAAGAAGTACTGCCGTTGCCAATAACACTGAAAATGCTGATAATGATCTTTCTCCTACTGTTACTCCAACTGGCCCAATGCCAACTAATAATTTGCCCGTTCCATCTGATATGGATACAACAACAAATACAGGTGTAACAGCTGCATCACAACCTATGATCGATGATAGCATAACTGAAGCTCAAATAGACTCTGTTTTTGAACAAGTTACCAATCTATTAGACCAAGCTGATCAAACAATTTCGGAAACTGAACTTGCAATAGAGAGACACGAAAATAGAAAAAACAATTTACGCAGAAAAAGTAATACTCTTAATAATGAGGAATTTTTGGATGAAGAATATATTAAAATTTTAAAATCATTAAATTATCTCAGGTTTCTAAATAGACTAAATATTGAAGATCCAACTAAAATAGATAAAGACTTTTTGAAAGAATTTGATGAGTTAACCAAGAATGATATTTATGGTAATCAGATGGCCAACTCTCAAGAGATTTCAAATTTATTAACAATGAATGATGAATTACCTCCTCCTTTTTTCAAAAAATATGAAGAAAAATTAAGTCAATCAATTCCTAGAAATTTTGAGAATGGTATATTGATTCCAAAAGAAGATGACGTGATATGGTCTTTGCAAGTTTTGGCTTTCATTTCTAAATATACGGGCATGAGAAAGCAACTGTCAGAAACCTATATCGTCAATGGGCTGAGTTTAAGAACTTTCAATAATAGTCCACCACCTCTTGAAATGGATAACAACGAAGATGCTGACTACATTGAAGATGATTTAAATGAATATTTAATAAATCAACCTGAAATTAGCATAGGTGCAGATATAATTCAAGAACAAGCTAAATATCGTTTACATGAAGATGAAGATGAAGTTCTGCTCGACAATCAAACTTTACAAGCTGATTATAATTCAGCTATGAAAAGTATCGAGAATGATACGAGATCAAAATATACATATATGGTTAATTCTTACAAAGAATTTTTGAGTGAGCCTGATAGAATTGTCAAAGCTACCCAGTTAGAAAAATTTGCTTTAGATATTTCTAGATTTGCTCATAGTGAATTAACTGATTTACGTATTAAAAATGGAAAAGTTTATAAAACAAACCTTCAAAATTATTCTGAACGGTGGAATTATAATGCAAATTGGGATAATTTTGATATGGATATCAATAATGATAATATTGATCAAAATATTCTGCCAATTAAAAGACTAAATATTTTTCCATTGGTTGAAAAATTTACCGTTAGACATTTATATTCAAAGGACATTAATTACTGGGCTGCTGTTATAGTTAGAAATTCTAATAGAAAAGATGAAACTATGGGTGGTAGAAGGCATTGTGCTTATTTCGGTTGTGGGAAATGGGAAGAGCACCCAAGACAATTTGCTAAATGTAGACGTTGCAAGAGAGCCAAATATTGCTCAAAAGAATGTCAATCTAAGGCATGGACTTACCATAAATACTGGTGCAATGCTGCTAATTCTTCAAGTAGCGGTACTGGCTCTACAGCTTCTAGACCTATTGCACCTGCTGCACCTGCCGTGCAGGAGAGTGATCTCCGTCGTCAAGCTCATCATCATCATCACCATCATCAGGACCATCAAGATCAAGATCAACAGCATGAGCATCATCAGCAAGAAGATGTAATGGAAAGCCGCTCGAATGCTACTCGTCCTGCTAACCATGAGCACGAACAAGAAGAGTCTCAAGATGATGTTAATTATAGATATGATCAAATGATCGAATAGTCATTGATTCCATTACTTGCCTTTGTTAGTTTTTTTCGTGGGTTAATTTTCTGGTATTTTTTTTTCTTTCTTTGCATTGGACATAATTTCATTTCATGGTCTTTTTATTTTTCATTTTTCCTACTTTTGTTCTTAAAGGGGACTTTTTATTACTAATTTTATTTATTTTTATTACAATTATTCCTTTTTGTTCACAGTGCACTTTTTAATATTTACTCATTCTACATTACACTCTTTTCTGAATACTTTTATTATTACGTTTTTACTTTATCAAATCCCTTCAGCTATTTAATACTGTGTTTACATTGATACTCTTTTTTTTTTGTTTAAATAAAAAATTTATTAATGTCTCTATCATTATAAAAAGTAAGAATTCTATAGTCTAGTTTAGTCTAGTAAGCTTCTACATAAATTAAATTTAGAAAATTGTCTTTTCTAATTAAGGTAACAATCTAGATTCAATAGCATGCATTAAGTGCATAGTTTGCTCCATAAAAGTTAAGGTCAAAACAGTATGAGGTCCAATTCTTAATAATTGAGCACCAAAACCTTTATATAAAGCAAGGATACCTTCCGATTTAATAGTTTTAACGAGGCAATCAACAGGGCCAGAATATAAATCACCCTTTTGATTATAAACTCTGGTCAGGATGACATCCCAAGGATTCATAACAACACCAACACCTAAACCAGCTATGAATGAAGAAGTCAAATGTAAAGAAGGACCTTCTTGTATCAAGCCATGTTCTAAAAGTTCATTCTTAACAAAGTTATAAATTGGTAATTGAACAGAAGAACCGGCACCAGTTCTTAACATTGCAGCATCGACACCTCTAAATAAACCTTTAATACCTTCGGATTGGTAGACAGTTTTCAACCCATTCCAAGTAGAGGTGTAATGAGTTTGTTCACCAACTTGAACTGAGCTTGAATAAGATTGCATTCTAGTTTTTATTAAATAAAACGGAGAACCGATAATAGCACCAGCAATACCAGACAAGGCACCAGCAGCAACGTTCACTGGGATATTTTGAACCTTATGATAATCATAAACTGAATCCGAGTTTCTGTAAACTAATGAATTTATGAAGTATCTAGTTGGTTCGTATAATCCTAATCTACAACCATTTAAACCAAGCTGATAAACGTATGCACAAACCAAACCTTTTTGTATACCCTTAATGCCTTCATTTTTGAAAATCAAACCCAAAGCTTGAATAGGGTTCTTGTAAATCTTTGGAGCATTGCTGTTAGCTGATAATTCACCTTGAAGTTGCATTCTGGTTTTAACCAGTTCTATAGGATTTGTCACTGTGACGGCACCACAGGCTGCTAAACCACCTGCCAAAAACCCACCTGCTGTTGAAATTTTCTGAGAAGCTGATCTTTGTACCTGCTTTTCTTCGGACATTTTTATGGATATACAAGACAGGTGAGAACGGTATGTATTAATTACTGAATAAATAAATAAAACGAAAACAGTAAGTACAAATAAAATATCAAAAGATCAAGATTCAAAAAATATTAAGCGAACCACCAAAAGCCCAAGCGATCACGAAAAGCCCGAATCTGAAAAACCGCTCGGAGCAGCGGTTACCTGAAAAGCTACAACTTAGACTTGATTCCGTTCAATCTGTACTTCACATCCTTCAACACCTTTGACTCAGGATTCCATTCATCAAACTCCTTGAACACAATCTTAATCTCTTGATCGCCATTAGGCAAATGCTTCATCACTTCAAAAAATAGACCCCTTACACACCATGGGAGATTGAATGGATTCAGACCAAGTTTCTTAATATCAAAAGATTTATATTTAATCGGTTTCCCATCAACTATTGGAGAATCCTGAGTTCTCAAGGTGAAATTAAGAGCAAGTTTATAAACATTAGTTTCATTGTAAATTTTAGAATGACCCCCTCCTGTTAATGGGCCTGCCAAAGCATAACTGATTTCTTTAATCACGTCATGATCAGAATACCCCAGGTTTTGTAAAGTACATGATAATTTTACTATTCTGGAAACGAAATCAGGTGTATCAGTTTCACCATCTATGTAAACAGCTTTGAAAATGTTAGGATGCTTGACGTGTGATGCAATAGAGGAATAAAGTGGAACCAATTGATCATCTATCGATCCAACAAATGTAACTTTGACGTTATTAATAATTAAATTCTTCAAACTTTCTAAATATTTTCGACTCTGTAAGCTATTGAATTTTTGAAATTCAAATAATTCTAACATTGATTCATTTTCGATCGTTGAGTAAGCTCTTAAGATTAATGATTGGTCCATTCCATTCATTGGTCCATTGTTAACACCAGCCATACATAATAAACCAATATGCTTGTTAGGTTCTATAATTCCATGTTCTATCAGTTTAGAAGTTAACATAATTGATACAGGACAACCTTGTGAATGGGCACAAATGAAAACAAAATCGGCTCTATTTAGATCTGCTCGATATGATTTCAGAACATTAAAGAAAAACTCAACTCTATCAAAAACTTTGCCTTCTTTCTCTAATGCTATTTTCTGTATTTCAACGTCCATTTGGTTTTCTTTGCACCATGATAATATAGACTGTTCTGCAACTTGTGTAAACCTCAGTGAGGTACCAGTTGGTTCACCAAGTAAAGATCTAACCATCTTAGTTGGGAAAAATCCATGAACACCAATGATCATCACTCTTTTTATCTGCGTTGGAGATGGTTTCAATAATAAACTTCTTGTTTGTATATCTTGATCAAACCTTAAATAATATCTTAATTTTTCATAGTTTGAGACTAGTCTTGCCTTCGTAGAAACGGGAGGCAATACACTTTCTATGTCAGGAACAATCATATTAGGTCTTCTAGGATGATTTTTGTTTCCATTAGAGCTGTTACTGTTATCATTTCCATCGTTCTGAGATTTCTTTTTTGGTAGTGACGCATCCAGAGTAATGGACTTGCGACCTTCAGTTGTATTTAAAATCACATTGGTCAATCTAGGTCCATTTGTATTATTACCTTGTGAAGAGGGCCAAAAAGCCCATGATGCCGATCTATCTTTCTTGATGGTGCCCTCAATTGTATCACTTTCTGTTGTTGTGTTGTTTGGTGTTTTTGTTGTTTTTGTTGTAGTTGTTGTAGTTGTGTCTGTTTTTGTTGTTGAAGTGATTGCGTTTCCTTCTGTTTGGTTATTCTGCCAGAAAGCCCAAGATGAACGCCTTCTAGCAGCATCATTGCCATTATTATTGAGCCCAGAGCTCTGGTTTCTTAATTTCTTCGATTCGTCAGAGTTGGGTCTTTTTGGTAAAGGTGGTAGAGGTTTCTTAGTGTCTTTGGGGAGATCATCTTCTATAACTTGACTTCTAACAGAGGAACCTGATTTCTTTAAGGAATTGTGGTCTTTCATTGAATGGTTAGATAGCTGTTCCTCCAGCTTTTTGTTATCCAACATTTCTAACGATCGCTTCAACACACGTTTTCCTATATGAGAGGGAATACGCATTTATATACCGCAGAACATGGGCCAACCTTGAGTGAAAGGAGTTAATTCCAGTCGGATCTATCACATCGTTCTGGCTAATCGATTAGCTGGCCCTGCCGTTTTAGGCACATGCTGAGATCGAAAATGAGCGGATAGTATATTATTGGATTATTCAATGCAACAAATGCTTCGATATAATCCCTTAGATTTATATTTATTCTATTTTTCTTTCTGGCCCTAATTCAATGTACAAACGGTGTCTTTTCTTTAGACATATAAACATACAACTTTGATGATATTTGGAATCTATTAATAATATATGACAATCACAGATAAGCAGATAAAGTTTGCTTTATGTTAAGTTTGCTTAAGCTAGAGACAGTGAATTCGGAATAACACAGCTGATCTGTTACCATATAACTTCATGCTTTCCCTATATAAGATGGTTTACCAGGTTATGAATCAATATGCTCTATGGCACATGTTTACTTAAATCTAAGAAACTTAAGTTTGTCATAATAATGATGTCTCCATGCCTTTCTATCGCAGGTTTGGACTATGATAAGCCAGCCTTGAAATTAGATGATCTTTTTACTCTCATAGAATCAAAACGGAACCAGTCTCAATTTAACGTTCAGGATATTATCAGCACTCCGATTGATGATTCCTATATTGGTCCAGGGTTAGGAATAGCGGAAACTTTGGAAGAGGATGATTTACGTGTTGATATAACTACAGAATACCTTAATCAACTGACCAAGCTCTTTATAGATGGTGAATTGATTCCAAAGAAGCATGTTATGGCCATCTTATACAAAGCTAACCAAATATTTATGGAGGAAGGTGCATTAGTTGAAATTGGATTTAGCAGAGAGGAAACAAGTGATAGGGAAACCCAAGACCCAGATGTTAAGAAAATTACAGTTTGCGGTGATACTCATGGTCAATTCTTTGATGTTCTAAAGATTTTTAGACTAATTGGTGCTGTTAACAATGAGCATGTCTATTTATTCAATGGAGATTTTGTTGATAGAGGATCATGGTCATGTGAAGTTGCCTTGCTCCTATTTTCATTGAAAGTGATGTATCCAACAAAAATATATTTAAACAGGGGAAACCATGAGACCAGAACTATGAATGGTTCGCATGGATTTAAAGATGAATGTGAATATAAATATGGACAAAAAATTTTTGGATTATTTGAAGAGTTATTCAATTCATTACCAAGTGCTACCTTAATTGGGCAAGAGATTTTAGTTCTTCATGGAGGGTTATTTGATGATGATAACGTCTCATTAGATGATATTAGGAAAATTAAGAAAACACCTTTCAAGCAACCGATAAAAGGATCGATTCAGTATCAATTAATGTGGAATGATCCTCAATATTCAGACGGTAGATCTAAAAATAAAAGGGGTACGGGAATAATTAAGTTCGGACCTGATGTTACCAAAAGATTTTGCCAAAGAAATAAAATTAAAGTTGTCATCAGATCCCATGAGTATAAAGCTGGAGGGTTTAGTATGGAACATGGTGGGTGTTTAATGACTATTTTTAGCGCTCCTAATTATTGTGATAGTCATGGAAATTATGGAGCAGTCGTTGACGTTACATTGAATAAAGATGAATCTCATAAATTTAATGTTACAAAATTTAGAGCTGCCAAACATCCAGATCTACCTCCTCTGCATTATTCAAAATTCAAAAGAAGTTTTTAATTGTTCCTGCTTGATGTTTTATTCCTGTAAGTGATCATGAGCAATTCTTTTTTTATGTACATAGCCTGTTATATTCTTATGTTATATGTATTTTTTACATCATTCTCAATAAAAATAAGAATTCTGCAACGTCAGGATATTATGAAGACCCTTAAGCCAATTTAGGTTTTGATAAGCTTAAAGAATGTTTTGAATTTTAAGTTTGCTGGTATATCTAAGTTCCGGATTTTCTCTCCCAGCTGTTGGTTTTAGTATATTGGATTTTCTTCCCAACTTCTATAGCAACTTATCCGTAAGTAGTAATTTGGAAATAATGCTTGGGCCCAAGCTAACGCTCTCATGAAACACATAGTATGCTTAAGAATCGCTCGAATCGTTCCGCTGCCTCAGAAAGAAACTAACGGCCCATGGGACATATCTTGATGAAGCTGTTACTTCTTCCACAATTCTACAGGAGATAACTCTGCTTTTTTTTTGTTTTGAGCTGGTTTACAGCTAGGGCTTATTAATGTAAAAATGATTCTTGTTTAACGTCACTGTTGGTACTGGTTGAAAGTAGAAGGTATGAACTCTTAGAGTTGCTACGCTAATGTTGTTCATTAGAAGCATTTTATCCAATAAGTATAATGTGTTGAGCTGTTATTTAAGAAAATTTAAAGGCATTCTTTCAAGTCTGAAAGAGACAGTTGTTAAGTTTGGCTATCAAATACAGTCTGAATATGATGGAAGCTCTAAATTCAAAGCTCAGTATATAAATGAGCTATCCATTGAAAAATGGTATGATGGTCCTGAGTTAAGAATCGAAAGTGTTAAGAGTTTTAATTTGGAGTTTAAAGAACAACCAGAAGATGATCTGAAGGTTGAATTGACTGCCGAATACGTCGGTGAGATGCTTAATACGTTTAGACAAGGAGGTAGGATACCGAAAAAGCATGCTATGGCCATTCTATTCAGAGTAAATCAATTGTTCCTAAATGAAAAGCCATTAGTTGAATTTGGATTGAGTAGAAACAAAACAAATGCAAAAGAATTTCAAGACGAAAGAGTAGAAAAGATTACAATTTGTGGAGACACTCATGGACAATTCTTTGACGTTTTAAATATATTCCAAGAATTTGGGCTTCCTGTTGTTAATCACGTTTACTTATTTAACGGGGATTTAGTTGATAGAGGTGCTTGGTCTTGTGAGATTCTGTTGTTGTTGTTTTCATTCAAAATTCTATGGCCAACTAGAATCTATTTTAATAGAGGTAATCATGAAACCAAATTGATGAACGATAGTTTTGGTTTTAAAAATGAATGCACTTTCAAATATGGAAGAAATATTTATAATATGTTTGAAGAGTTATTCAACTCGTTACCTTATGCTACATTGATAGGGCAAGAGTATTTAGTTATGCATGGCGGTTTATTCAGTCATGATGACAATTCGTTAGATGATATTAGAAAAATAAAAAGAGTTTATAATGAACAGCCAAAGACGGGTATTCAGAGGGATCTTTTATGGACTGATCCACAACCCAATGATGGTAGATGTGCTAGTGAAAGAGGTCATGGTATAATTAAATTTGGCCCAGACGTCACTAGAAGATTTTGTGAAAGAAATGGAATCAAGAGAGTCATTAGATCTCATGAATTTAAATATGAAGGCTATTCAATAGAACATGATGGACGTTTGGTTACTGTATTTAGTGCTCCCAATTACTGCGATATGTATGGTAATTTAGGTGCCATACTTGATTTAACTTTGAATGACGAAGAGGAATATGAATTGACCTTCCGAACATTTGATGGCAGCCCGCATCCTAGACCTGGAATATTTTGTTACTGATGGTTAGTTATATATAACGGTTTTTCTTAAGTTTTTGTAAGTGAATATGATCTAAAAGCGTCGTCGGAGAGATCCGGTATATCTTTAACTATCGACAGGAATTCTGGACGCGTAAAAGTATCAACGTGTTACTGCGTTCCTTTTCCAACACGTACTATTCAATGATAATTGGAAGAGTATTAGGATTACTACCCAAGATGTCCGTCAATCCAAAGAAGAGAGCAATCACTGATTTTTTTTCTGTTTCCAAGAAGCAAAAATCCACTGTGTCCAGTCATACTTCTTCACAAGAGAAGGAAAACGTGATTCCCGATTCAGTTACCAAAGTGACTAAAACACGTAAAACAATCCAACATTCATTAGCGGTATTCAATAAACAAAAATGGATTAATTCATTAACAGCTGAACAAAGGGGCTTATTAGATTTAGAGATAAATACACTGGATGATTCATGGCTTGAAGTGTTACACACCGAACTAACAAAACCATATTTCTTGGAATTAAAAAAATTTCTGAAGCAAGAATGGAATTCCAAAACGGTGATATTCCCACCAAAAGAAGATGTTTACTCATGGTCAAGATTAACGCCTTTATCTAAAGTGAAAGTTTTGATTCTGGGTCAAGATCCTTATCATAATTACAATCAAGCTCATGGTTTGGCATTTTCAGTTAAGGATCCTAACACCAGACCTCCTCCATCATTAGTCAATATATATAAATGCTTGAAGAAAGATTATCCAAATTTTGAAATTCCAAATAAAGGTGATTTAACTAAATGGACTAAAGAAGGTGTTTTATTACTTAATACTTGTTTAACTGTTAAGGCTCATAATGCTAATTCTCATTCTAAAAAAGGCTGGGAGCAATTTACTACAGCCGCCATTCGAAAAATGATTGAATACAAGAATAATCAATTGGACCAAGGTATAGTTATCTTTGCTTGGGGATCACCAGCTCAAAAGACCGTCATGAGCTTAGGTAATAAACATCTGCAAGAAAAGAATTTGTATTTGAAATCGGTCCATCCTTCTCCATTGAGTGCTTTTAAGGGTAATTATTTTGGCTGTCAACATTTTATTAAATGCAACCAATGGTTGCTAGAGAACTATGGTGGTGATGAATTAGTTGATTGGTCTTTAGTTACTGGAAATAAGATCAAAGAAATTGAAGATAAGAAGAGTAAGTCTGAAGAAAACGAAGAAAGTAAGGACTAGGAAGGAGAAGAGAAAGGATTTTTGTCCCTGTACATTTTGCATTTTGTAAACTATATGTTCAAAAAATAAAAAAAAAAGACAATTTTGCATTTCAAGAAGCAATAATGGTGGTGTTGTAATGTAATCAAGTTGTAAACTGTAGAGCGCTTTAGGCTAGCTAGCTAGCCACAGGCTCGAGAATTTAAAGCGTGCGATGAGAAGCCTTAACAATTTTACCAATTAGAAAGGTCATTTAGAGACAGATATTTCCCTTAATCATAATCCGACATAATAAATGGATCCAGAATTAGCATTTGAATATGATGCGCCCAATTCAATTTATTTTGAGAAGGAAACTCTAGTGTTTTCCGTGTTCTACATTCATAAGTTTGAATCAGAAACACAAATCCATAACAAATTACAAGAACTACAAAAATACCTTCACTTTGAATTAACATCCTATATAGATCATTATCCGTGGTATTATAAGCCTGTGGAGTTTAAACTTATTCAGAATCATGGCTATTGGTATATATATGGAGAGTTGATATATGGGGATTACCTGAATGACTTATGGTTGATAACTAAAATCTTATTTAGCTTTTCATCGAGAGACAAAAATATTTACATAAGGTTATTCGATCATGATGGTGAATTTTTGTTAATTGAGAGCTCGGATAGTTTGGATGACTGGATAAGTCCCAATTCAGCTACAAATAGAGTTTGGATTAATGATTTGAAATTTAAAATTATTGGAAACGATTATAAGAAAGACGAGAATTTGAATTTGAATCAGAGCTTACAATATTTAATTGACTCTGCTTTCAAATTGGAGATTCCTACATATTTGAATGATAACTTAGTTAAAAAGCTAGAAAGATTTCCTGCAGGGTGTTTAGAAAATATATTTGTTGAGAAGATTAAAGTATCACAGAGTCTTTTCAGTACTATTTCTTCTAGACCAGAATATTTAATAAATGCCGCTCTAAATTTTAAAATGAAACATGATTCTTTATTTACGATTACTGGAGATCAAGTGAAACTAACCACTTTATCCAAGGATTGCTATCCTTCAGATAAGGATGAGGTTTTAAACGTGAGAGTCTCTGCATTTGCTCATCTTTATTTGAAACAGATTAGTCAAAGAAATATAGTTGATCCAGAATTAGAGAAGGGAAAAGTAGTGACACTTGCTATTGATTCTTATTTGATATCTGAGAGCCAGTGTCTATTTAGTAGTGCAACAACTCGAACAATTCAAGAATATAATAAAGATATTGAAGAAGATAAATTACAAACCGAATTAATGAGGTTATTGTTCATATCTCACAAAGTTCCATCGAGAGAGATTAACGCTAATGATTTGAAAACAACAGAGAGTGAAAATGAAATTGAGCTTGGTGATTTGAAGAAAGATGAGATAATGGAAAAATTGAAAGGTTTCATGAGTTCAAAAAGTGGAATTGAAGGAGCTAAGAATTTAAATAAAGAATTTTTTTATGATTCAGATAACTATAATGATGATTCGGATTATTCTTCAGACGAAGAGGATATTAAATTCGATAAAGCGATGAAAGAGAATTTGAAAGATGGGGATATTGATGAAGATGACTTCTTTGAGTTCTTTTGTAAAGAAGCTTTACATTTGGGAGATGAGGAAATTGCAAACTATAGAGGGTCCAAAGAAGAAATCGATGATAATTCCGAGAATAATATTATTGATGAAGATGAGGATTATGTAGACCTGGAAAATGAAGGTGAAAATGAGGATCTGGACATAGATGTGATCAGTAATTTACTTCAATCGTTACACTCAGATGGTGGTTTGACTGGACCTTCTGCTAGTTTACTAACTCAGTTGGGTCTTGATATCAATGATTTGATGAAAGAGAGATCATAGAAACTATATAAGTCAACTCTGAACTCCCAAATTTCTAGTATATATATGACTCCTAGAATCTACACACGCCCTTGTTAGTTTTGCCTCCGTAAACGAACAAACTGAAATGATTCTTTTCTATAGATATCTTAATCCTGTTACTTTTGAATACACTTGGTTTAATTTTTTTTGAAATAACTAGCCTTATGCAACAAAGCATCAGAGTGAAATCAGGATCCCTTACATAATCCTGAGCGCCAGTGCTGCGTAACCGTGCTCAGAGCGAGAAGCCAAACAGGCAAATTATCGAACTATCAATTTGCCTAAGATTTAGATGACTGGAACAGATAAGAAGACCGCTTGTCTTTCTTCCATATCTACACAAACGGCCACCTATCTTTTTTTTGTCCTCTACTGCTACTACTTTGAAATCAACTAGAGATCATTTTCAGATTGTCCAGAAAACTTCACTATAAAGATAGACTCCTAATTTAAATTCGCCTCTCATTTACCCTTATTTACGTCAACTTACTTCAATCTAAATTATTATATGTATCAAGCAATGTGGGGCTGGTTCGGTGGTAATCAAACTCAAAAAAAAGAAGCTCCAAAGAAGGCAATTGTCACTTTAAGGGAACATATTTCTACTTTAAACAAGAAGTCAAATTATTTGCAGACACAGATTCAACAACAGGATAAGATAGCGAGAGCAAATATAACAAAAGATAAAACTCAAGCTAAATTTGCATTAAAGAAAAAGAAAAAGCTGGAGAATGATTTGATGAAAATTGAAAATCAAGTGGAATCGTTAGAGACACAACTAAATGCAATCGAATCTGCCAACTTGAACTTGGAAACTATGAAGGCTATGAAACAAGGTGCTAAGGCCATGAAACAAATGCATGGTGATTTTAATATTGATAAAGTTGATCAAACAATGGATGATATCAAAGAGCAAGTGGAATTAAGTGAGGAAATTTCAGATGCTATTAGTAGACCTCTGGGTAATGATATGATAGATGATGATGAATTAGAAGACGAATTGGCTGCATTGCAACAGGAAGAATTAGATACAAAAATGACTAACACTAAGGTGAAACAAGCTCCAGCACCTGTTAGTAAAGTTAGTCTACCTGATGCTCCAAAGGGTAAGGTTGAAAGTGAACCTGAACAAGAGTCTGAAGATGAGGATGAGAAGGCTTTGAAAGCACTGCAAGCTGAAATGGGCCTATAGAGAGGATCAGTCCCTTTTTTGTCATTTGTCTATATTATCACCCTTTGTTACTTGTTTATCATTATAATTCCATTCCATGTTTTGTACTTTTCCTGATTCGGTATTGGATTCTATTTTTATTATATTTTTATTCTCCATATACCGTTTTATGATATACTATATTTTCTTTATTTCTTGTTATCTATTTATATGAAGGTTTTATATAATGCGTTTTTCCCTTGTTGATTTTTTTACTTTTTTCTTTATTTTGGCTGTTTTTTATTTTCTCCTCTTGTTTTGCTGCGTTGAGCATAATGATCATAATACATTTCATTAATTCATAACTTCGTATACTTTTTTTGTAGTACTACAGCAGTCAGTAGCAAACATAATACTAACCCTTCCAATTTTTTTCGAAACCTTCTTCGCCTTCTAGTAAATAACAAAAAAAATAGTATACACCCAAAATAAATAAAAAATTTAAATTTCATGAATAATTTTAAGAAACTCAAAAACCAAAGGAAATAAAAATATAGTTTTTTTTGGAAATAAAAAAAATAACAGTAAAACTCAATGTAAAAAAGCAAAACAAAATAAAGCACCGAAAAAGGAAAGAACAATTTTTTTAAGTAAAAACTCAATCACAATTTAAGGATCATACATCGTTTCCAAAATCATCTTACCACTACCTTGACTTCTTCCTTTACAGAACAACAATAATCTACCAATTTCTCTACCAACAGTAAATTGGGCATTCTTTAATTTATTTCCAACAAGATCAAGAACACCAACCATATTATCCAACTTTGGAATATCATCCAACACTTCAACCCATTTCATTAAACGCCCGTAAAATTCAGACCCTGAACATCCCGTGAACCAAGTGTGGCAAATTGTATCATTTGATCTGGCTGAAAATTCTTTACGAATTCTCTTTAAATATCTGTAACCATTTTCATCATCTTCAATTTTCTTATCTGGTCCAGCATCCGATTTGATTGAATTGTAACACCAAATAACTAATGCACATAGCCCGATAACATTAGATCTGAAGAAAATATCCGAATCTGGCAGATAATCATACTGAAATTCATAATCTGAATCCTGTGGAGACAAAAACATTTCAAATAATAATAGATAACACTGAACAACACAAACTTTAGCATGTCTTGTATCACACCATTCACTGACTCTCTTTGCAATTTGTTGTCTCTCTAATGCTGATGATGGCTTCACATTCATTCTCCACGGTGCACCAGCAAAAATAAATAGATCATAAAGTGAAATTGACATATACACATGTGCCATATGATAGGTAATACATTTACACCTTGTGTCACTAGTTGAAAATTGGGGAGAGTTAGCTAATGATTGACTGTTTTCAATTGCAGTTTTTGACGAACAACATGATCCACCAACATTGTTTCTCCAAATCGTGAATGCTGCCGTCAGCAACTCTCTCCAATTGTTGACTGTATCACTCATACCAAATTTATCTAATCCAAATGATAACTGTAAATCACGCTGTTGAATTTGAAACATTAATGCTGACAAACCTGCTAATATAACTTTTTTACCAAATGAATTTGTTTTGGACGAATGTCCGTTCAGTATATTTTTTAAAACTAATAAGAAAGGTTCAGGTCTCTTATGCTTTTTATAAACCAGGTTGAAATTGCGTAAATTGGATTCCCATAATTCATCTTCCGCAGGCATGGTCATTTGAATTTGATGTGCATATATGAGCATTTGATGGCCAAATGAAATTGCATCGATGGCGTCAATGTAAAAACACATATAAGTAACTCTTTTCAATGATTCAACCTCAATCCATTTATACCAATTATCAGCATTTTCTAAAATATTACTCAGTTTATGTGGAGAGCCACCTAAAGTTGGAGATCGTCTTAATAATTGAATAGTTGTACCATGATGTAAATGTGATCTTTCATGTAACTGCCTTGTTGAGCAATTCTTTTCATAAAACTCTAGCATTAGCAAACTTTGAATAACCCATATTTTAGCAGGCGGTTCAAAATCTGGAGATGAAAACAACAGCCATCTTAAGGGTAAAGCAATCATATCAGCTAAGGCTTTGGGGTCTTCTAAGCGGCATTCGTGCGTTTCTTCGGGGACACACGTAGATAATTTACAACCTAAAACAAACATTGCTAATAGTAATAGTGGAGGGGTCTCTCTGGCTATAAATGAAGGTCTATGAAGAATGGGGAACCTAGGATGGAAAAACTTCCAGTAAGTGCGCAGGAACATCTCCAATTTCTTGGGGGTGAAATCAGGATGCATGCTTAACCCAGGAATTACTTGATCAAATTTAACTAGTTGTTCGTCACTTAATTGGGTAGTTGTAACATCATTAAAATTAGGAGGGAATTGAATATTATTAGAACCAGTAGCGCTTGGAATACCATCGCCCACTGTAGGTGTTCTGTTCATTGTAGGAACAGGAGAATCACGAGGAGTGTGTGAATACATACTACTTGTATTGGACACAGGAGAGAAATCTTCAAATCCATCTGGGATGAAAAAGGTTTGTGTGGAAGTGTTATTCAATTGGAAATCATTCAATTCAGCAAAGAAATCGTGTGGGTTTGTGTTTAAACCTGAATCTCGAGAAAACATAGTATCCCCATGTTGACCTTGATCGTCATTGAAGAGCCAATTTATCAAGTTTGGGGTTAAACTATCTCTTCCAAATTCATCCAAACCATTGCCTTTATTATTGTTGTTGTTACTACCGATGATAGCATGATTATGATGTTGTTGTATAATTTGATTAACTGAACTTAGTTGATCTTTATTTGGGGCTCTCTTTTCACTATTACTAATAGACATTACCAGCCTTTCACTAGAAGGATCATTCTTCACTGGTGGTTCTGAAGATCTTTGATGCGGTCTCTTTCTAGTCTCTGTTAGTTTCTTCTCCCTTTCTTCTTGTTGTTTAAGTTGTTGCTTCAAAACTTTATTCTCATGCCTCTTCATATGTCTTACTAATAAATCATGTCTAACGAAAGTCTTATCACAGGAAGGTTGAGAGCATTTGTAGATCTTTTTGGGGTTATGATTCAACTGGTGTCTTGATAAATGCTCAGAACGATGGAATTCTTTACCACAACCTGGGAACTCACAAACATAGGGAGGGCCAACCAACTTACGCTTTCTTTTTCTCTGAGGTTGATCGTTATCGTCTTGTTGTTGTACGGAGTCTGTTGGCGCCTGTAGTCCGTCTTCAGTGGATCCGCTATCTGTGGATGTGACAGTAGCTGCAACAGGGGAGTTCTGGAAACCCATGGTGTTTTGTGGAGACGCTGCTATTGTTATGGAGGCGGGGGGCATGGGAAAGATGTAGTCTTGACCCTTATGAAGTCGGTGTTGTCAGTGGTTGTGGCTGAAAAGAGAAAGAGAAATGGAAAGGGATCCTTCTCTAGCCATAAGCATTACTTCTCTTATGAATCATCACATCATCATGGACTCAAACTGGAGCCCGGAGGAGCGAGTCGTGCGCGAGCCATTCCTCAAGCGATTTATGGTAGGTTATCTTCTGGAACTGGATTTCACTACTATTTACTCTTTACTATTTACTCTTTATTCTTTATTAGTCAATAGAATATGTCTCAACAAGAACTCAAAGATACCCCACGAGAACTTGTCAGCAAGTTCAAAAGGCAAGGTCATTTTGATGCCAAAAGAAAGCTGCTGCTAGATGACTTCAATCAGCAGGATAACAATGAACTGAACGAAAAGTTGAACACCTTGCTGTTCAAATTGATAGATTTGAAAGCAGCAAAAGATCCAAGTATTCTAGTTAAGAATAAAGGGAAAATATCAGCTTTGATCCAAACTGCTTTGATTAAAGATCAGTTTCAAGTGGGTCCACCAGGTTCTGCTAACAGACCATTTAGAAAAAAGATGGATGAAGAGGCAAAAATCATACATGAAATTAATATTTTACTAGAAAATTACGTTGATAAAAATATTAAAAGTAGTGAAGTTCTTCAAAATGATCTAACGACAACTTTAAAACAGCTTGAAAACCCACTGTCTAAGGATGAAGATAAGCAGACATAGTTGATCTTGATCATGCTCTTAAATATTCTTTTTCATTAGGCGAAGACCTTAGAGACGTTACTTTTCAATTTGTTGGGAAGCCATGATAATAAATAACACTAGTTAATAATATCATGACCACGTTGCATTGTGCTGAATGCGTTTTTCATCTATTCCAGTATTGCTAGAAAGGCGACTTTTTCCAAAAGAGGTGATCAAGCTTAATTTTTGCTCAATGTGAATTAGTCATATATCTCACTGTTCAACAGTCATTCCCTTTGCCCTACTGTATAATAATAAACATATTCCTTGAGTTGGGAGTTCTCTGTAAATAGATTTCGTTTTTGTATTTACAAGATTATATCCTAGTATATTTCAGACTCTTTCTTTTGTTTCAGAATGATGCAATTTAATTACTTTGGAAATCAGAAATATAATTCTGATATAATTATTGATTGGAAATGTAGTTAAAGATAATATTGAAGCTCTGAATGTAGTTGAACAAGTGGGGCCTTTGTAGTATTTTGTAAGGGTATTTCACTTCGAACAACTGAATGACATTTATCTAATTTTAATATATGATTTTGTAGCTTGTAAAATTATCGAAGGCTGTAGCTTCGAACTCTGAATTTGGTTGGAGTTAAGTGAGGCCAGCCAAGGAAGAGATCGAAGAGACGCTGGAGCATGGCGCACGAGATCCAAGAGGGAGAGAAAAGTCATAACCACTATTGGCCAAAGCAGAGTTTTCAGTCCTTTTAAAGACTTTTCTCCCCACACAAGAACCTCAAATGTCATTTTTTAAGACTCTGAAAAAGTTTGGTTTTAAAATGAAGGTCACTACTTTCTTTAAGGTCATTTTCATATTCTTCAAGCTACCAGTGAAAGCATTCGACAGTCTGCACCTACAGACATGCTTAATTGATTTCTCAAGACCACACCATTAAATTTGTCTATATTGTCTTGTACTTGTTTTAAATTGTTTCAAGAGTTGCTTATTGATTATCAGAATGGTTCTCATGGTTGTCGTTACCTCCAGGTGTTGTGGTGTTGTATTTTCACATTGAAAGAATAAAGAACAACAAGCATTTTCAAAACATAGTTATGGACAAGTCCAAAATAATTTTAACTTAAGATTAGTCTTTGAAACAAATTACTGCTAATATTGGATTGTTACTGAGAAGTAATGGAAAGGATGAAGTTGTTTAGTAATATATAATTATTGGGTCCCTTGCTAATTAATTGAGTAGAATTAAATATTGAAACAGATTTTTTGTCATGATGATTATTACCTCTAAAGATTATATTTATATTACCAATTTCAATGAGGTTGAAATTTCAAAAGAATCGCAAAGGTCATACATTGTTAGAGATTTTATTATCATTTTCCGTTGTTGATTAATTTGAGAAACCCAGCAAAAATCTCAAAAGCATTGTTCCTGTTAGTGGAAACTTTTGTCTAACATTAATACAATTATGGAGAATTATTATCTTTGGACTATTCTTGTGAAATTAGTATAATTGGCTTGAAGAAGCAGTTGATTAGGAAATCTGTTAATGACGTGTAGCACGAATCTCATATGAGTGCTTTGTTTTGACGAACTAACTACGATTTATTCCCATCCTATTTTTTAAACCTCAGAATATTCAATAATTTATATTAAAGCTGTTATAAAAGATTCACCGATATCTAATTAGTGTCTTTTAGCAAAATAATTACAAAGAACCTATCAGGAGATTTCAACTAATGATATTTTTCAAATCGAAACCATTTAAAGAGACTAATACAGTTGACAACTCAAAAATTTGTTAGCTTCCCACTTTTGGAGAGAGAGATATCTTCCCTTTAATTATTTCCTTTACTAGTTTAATCACATGATTTAGCCGATTTCGATTTCATCAAGCTCATAATGACTCTGATCACAAGTTTTGGAATATTACCACAATTGATGCTTCTATTGCTACCCGCCACGGTATCCCTGCGACAACTATTGAATTTTCATTACTTCAACTACGACTTATATTATCGGACTTTTATGCTTTATAGCCGTGAATTTAGATTAGAATGAAATTGAATTAATTGCAGTAAGTTTAACTTTCATAAAGTTATTTCTATAATTTTTGTAAATGTTTCTGAAGGCCGAGCATTACTTGTACAACTAATAAAAAATACCGTGATAATAGGTCTTTAAGACTCTTGAATTCAATTCTTGATTAAAATAATCTACTAAAGTTTTCCCTGCTTTATTAGGCAGTAATATTCTAATACATTTAACTGCAAATTAGACGGTAAAAAGAGGGATTATAAATGGCATAATTTTAAATAAAGTAAAGTATGGGATACTCCCAGAATCTGTCAACTAAAAGATAATTCACTGAATAACTAACTATACATCCGGCTAATTGTGAAAATCAAGGACATTTCTTACTTGAGACAAAAAAAGTAAAGTGAAACAACTACTACTACAGCCTGTAACATCACATCACCAGCTCTTTCGATCTTACAAATCAGTTCATATAAGTGATATTTCAAGCTGAAAATAATCTTGATATAAAAGACCCTTAAACACCATCCGTTAGAATTTACTGTAGAAACCCCTGATACCCGATGAAATTGAGGCAACCACCAGAAATGGTAGCCAATTTAAAATCTTTTTGGGTCCGTGACTCCTGACCGGCCAGTCGTGCTGGACTCATTCCATTTTGGGAAAACCACGCAATCCGACCGAGAAATGAGCCATGACGCCGCGGAACACCCGGTTGCAGGTTCAATTTTCTTGTATAATACCGTGATTGTGTTATCTGTGATTGGTCAACAATCACACAACACCTGCACTGCTGCGGCTGCGGCCGCATGTGCGTCGACTGTGCCGTCTGCCATCCCCAGTGCGTGCCACAACCTCTAACCTACAAGGTTGAACACACTCTACTCCGTAGTAAATTAAGAAAAGCCAAAGAACGTTGCAAATTGCAACTCGATCTGGACACACTAACAATATTGTACCACCTAGCTCGGTACTTAGCTTCTGGACCACTGCTTACTTCTTTAGCCCCCATAGCTCTTACTACTTAAAGAAATCACATCATCAGCTCCAAATCTGATCTGTTACTCTGCTCTGACTACTATTAACTACTCGAGCCCCCTTTTCAGAAAAACGCAAAAAAGCTCTGCTCTGGTGTCTTCATTTCTTTAATCTCTGAAAAAGTCTGATTTGACTCTACCGACTTTTGTTCCTCTCCTATTCGAGCTTCATATACTGTTACAGAAACCCTTCCATTTTTCTTATCTTATCAACATGTCGGAAAACCCTTCTAATTCAAGGAAACCTACCACTGAAATGCCTCACCTTCCTCCTGGTGTTGCTGGCGGTTCTTGCCATGATGCAGATTGTGCTTCCACTATTTTGGGAATATCAGAGTCCTTTGATGATTTCCTGAGATGCTGTTTCGAACCAGATCATTTAAAAGATGCTACTTCTTTAGATATTCAAAACCCATACTGTTGTGATACTAGTAATGGTATTTCTGTTAATACTCCAGGCATTCATTCTTCTTCCACTGTCTTTCCTACAACTTCGATAAATGCTCCTGCGGTCTCATCCCAAGGTCTTAAACCTCAGCAAAGTTCTGACTCTTTCAATATGGATAGTGGTCCTTGTACTGATGGATGCGATCAATGTTTTGATTATTGTAACTTTGACCAATGTTGTGACTCTGTTGCTGGATCTTCAGGCACTTCTTCTGTTTCCACATCGGCCGCTTTTGAACACTTACCAACCCCTGCTATAGTTAAAGCTTCTGCTATTAGTCCAAGTGTAGATTCAAGTGTTTGCACTCCTGCTTCTCAAAGAACTGAAACAGCTAAGGATTCTAATTCAGAAGTCTGTTCCTTAGGTTGCCATAGCCCATGTATGGATTGCTCCTCTTCAGAGGCTTGCACCAACCTCCCCATGATGCATAGACTAGAAAACTGCTTCTCTCAACATAAACTTGATTTGCCTACAAATAATAGCACTGGACATGCCTCTGTCTCTGCCTCTACTCCTGTCCCTCCTCCCCTCCCGGTTCATAGTGGTTTAGATGCTGCAACCCAAAGAATGCTTAATGATGCCCTATCTTATAGTCCTATTCAGCCTGAATTTGAGCCTGTCGACCTCTACACTTCAACGAAGGTTAGTAGTTTAAGAGACGACCGGGTGGCAAAGACGACCGCTATTCTACAACAACAGGAACAGCGGCCTGGCGTTCCTCCTCATCATCATCATTTACATTATCACGACCAAATTAATGGTTCGATAATACAACATGAAATCATAATCCCTCAATGCTATGACCCACATACTAAAACACATGTTCATAGTACTAATCATACCCACAATCACTCAAGCTGTCTTCCGAACATTTTTGATGGAAAGATGAACTTGAATGTTTCAGAAGAAATCCAAAACAATTTGCAACAACATCAAAACCAGTGCCATTGTAATCATAATCACAATCATGGACAGGTTCATTCTCATGCCAACGGTCATCACCATCATCATATTCACAAACATGGTGGGTTAAATATGAATGAAGAAAGTAATCTAACTTCCAAGAGATTACTTGAAGAAACTGATACATCACATCCATATTCTGCTGAGTCTAAAAGAATAAAAATTGAGGAAGACGAAGAGGGGGAGGAAGAGGACCCTCATCCTTTAGTCTGTAAATGGAATGATTGTAATCTTGAATTATTGGATTCTGATTTAAATGAGCATATTTTTTCTCAACATGTCCCACATAACAAAGATGGTTCTGTTAATAACGAGAAGAACGACTTTCACTGTGAATGGTTAAATTGTGTTTTCAGTACTAATGAATTAGACTCTTTGTTAGAACATATTCCTGATTGCCATGGAGACCATGCCCCTCAAATTACTCTAACCAGTCCACCAACAGCATCACCTACTTCTACTATTTCTGTTGCTACTACTCCACAAATTAAAATTGAGTATAACCTGAATCCAGATACTGGCCCAAGTGAGGAAGCTGACTGTGTCTGCCGTTGGTTCGACCCAGAAACCGGCGATAGATGTAACATTGAGTTTCCAAGTACAGGTGATTTGACTGATCATGTTATTGATGTTCATATTGGTTCAGGTAAAGCTGAGTATACATGCCATTGGGAAGATTGCCCACGGAAAGGTAGACCTTTCACACAAAGACAGAAAATCGTTAGACATTTGAACACTCATACTAAACATAAACCATACAAATGTAATGTTTGTGGGAAATGCTTTTCTTTAGAGTCAATGTTAGAACAACATTCAAGAATTCATACTGGCGAAAAACCTTATCGTTGCAAGATTTGTGGTAAATATTTCAAGACTTCTTCATCATTAACTATTCATTCAAGAATCCATTCGGGTATCAAACCCATGAAATGTAATGTTTGTGGAAAGAGATTTAACGAGTCTTCCAACCTTACTAAACACATGAGAATTCATAATAGAAAATTTAAGTGTGTTTTATGTCTGAAGAGTTTTGATGATGAACATAAATATTTGAAGCATAAGGTTAGTTGTGAAAAGAAACGTCAAAATTTGGATTGTGGGTGTTGTGATGATACCCAGAAATCTCAAATTGATACTAAGGAAATTATAATTCAAGAGAATTACTAGTGTTTTGCACATCATATTTAGAGTTGGTTCAAAGTTTGAATTGGTTCGTCGTTTTCTTTATTAAATTGTGTTCCTCATGCTTTTCTCTCTTGCCCCTTCAGTTTATTATTCTGTGTTTAGTTTTAGTTTAGTTCTTATATACGTTATGATTTCTTATCACCACTTCTCACTGCTTTTTCTTTTTCTTTTATCTTTTATCTTTTTTGGATTTTTGCTTTTATTTGTTCGTTTACCTTATTTATTTATTCGGGCATGGAATTGTTTTATGGATAGAGGTATCTATAGGTTAATTAAAAGAATATATTTATAAAATTATATATTATACAATGTAAACACAATGAAACTGAAAAAAAAGTAAATCATGATCATGCATTATCATTATTGACCTTTTTGACACCAAGAACACCAAGTTTTAAGAACGGACATAAACAAAGTGCTGACCCAGATAATGCAATAGAGAAATAGTAAACATATTTAGTGGCAAAGAACATTTCTATAACATGTTCATCCTGTTCGGTAGTACCATAGTAAGGAAACTTAGAAGCTAGAATAGTAGTGGATAAACCTAAGCCAACACTTGAACTTAGTTGAATAACGGTATTGAACGTTCCGGCAGCTCTACTTTGTAATGATTTATCAACTGATGATAACGTGCATCTATTGGCAACATTATAAATTAAGTCAGCACCAATAACAGTAAAAACAAAAGCCCAGAATGGGCCTAAGAAATAATTTCTGTCTGTTGAATTTGTAGCCCAGATAATCGAAGCAACTAAAAATCCAGCACATCCGAAGGCCATCAGTAAACGGCCTGGAATAATATGCATAGTGAAACCAGCAAAGATGTTCACTAACGTACCTGCAATTGGTTGAGTTAAGAAACAACAAGCAACAATCATCGTTTTATAGTTTTTAATCTTTTCGAAATATAAAACTGCGTTATAATTAAGACAGCCAAAGAACACCATCCATGAAAATGATGCAATTATCATTGAAAGATTGAAATTTCTAGTTGTAAACATTCTCATTGGCATTAATGGATTTTTAGGAACTTTATTTTCATAAAGTACAAATACACCAACTAAAGCCAGACCAATAACTAAAGTTACAATAATATATGATGTATGCCATCTACCTGGAACTGCGTCAACTTGAGTTAAAGCAAA
The DNA here is from genome assembly GCA_003707675.3 of Ambrosiozyma philentoma. Classification (NCBI taxonomy): domain Eukaryota; kingdom Fungi; phylum Ascomycota; class Pichiomycetes; order Pichiales; family Pichiaceae; genus Ambrosiozyma; species Ambrosiozyma philentoma. The sequence goes on from PPKZ03000006.1 coordinate 309,057, forward strand.
ACATATTAAAACAAAAGCACAAAGTGAAATGAAAGCACCGATGTAATCCAATCCAGCAAAAATCTTTTTAGCTTTACCCCATTTAATTGGCGGATCTCTTGGAATAGCAATTGCAACAACGATACTCATCAGGCCAAACCAAATGGCCAGGAAGAAATGAATGGCTCTCCAACTGAAGATAACTAAACAAACACCACCCATAAAATAACCGGAAGCACCACCAGCTGGTGGACCTATACCAAAACAGCTCATAACCATGTTTTTACGTTTAGAATCTTTGTAAGTTGATCCTAAAAACCCAGCAGCTGCAGGAACAGCACAACCAACACAAGCGCCTTGTAAGGCTCTGAATAGGCAAAGCAATATAAAGTCATTCATAAAACCAGCAATTAATGAAAATAATGCATACAAAAAGTACCCAAGAATTAAAGCATTTCTACGACCAAATGCATCGGCAATACCACCCATAAGCAAAAGGCATGAACCATTAGCCAACATGACACTGGAAACACACCAAGTTAATTTACCACCATTAGTGTCAAACTTCTCGGAAACCTCTCTTAAAGACACCTGAAAAGCAGAACCACTCATTGAAGCTGCTGCGGGGGCAAAAGCTACTAAAATAATACATAACACTTCATGAAAAGTGTTTTTAAATATAGGAGGTCTCATTTCAGGATCTGTATAGAGTTCAGACTTGTTTGTAGGTAATCTGTCTAAATTTATATTTTCTTCTTCATGATCAAGCTGTTGCTGTTTACCATCCGAAAAGTTTAGTACATTTCGAAAACTTTTATGGTCTATTCCTTTTGGTTCATTTTGTTGTTCAACACTTTGTGAACTTGCGGTTGCTAAAGATTCGATGTCAGTCATGATGCGGATATAAGCCGAAAGTGAACGATAGATAAGCCAAGAGAAGAAGAAGAAGTAGTAATGAAAAGTTAAAGGATCAACCAAAAAGAAACTGGTCCAACGTACTCTATTATTGTAATCAGTGTAATGACCTTTGATGGTCTTTCTTCCTTGGAAGAGAGTATACAGGGGGGTATAACTAGAAGATAGCTCACGCTTCTATAAGCATAGAAATCTTCAAAACAAAATATCTCAGATCTTTCACTTACGAGCTTTTAATTAACCGAAATCAGATCTGCTTAGGAGATAAATCGCTCTAATTGGACGGCTAAAGCCGTTTTCATTTTTCTGTTCATACCGAATATACCGAGTATAATATACTCCGATTTCCATCTCTCTCAACCGTTATAGATATTAATTCATCGTCATAGGTGATGAACAAGAAAAACCTGATAACTATCAAGGCATTATATTTGCTGTAATTTAGTAGTTCTGCACAGCTTGGAGTCTCGTTACACTAAACAAATCCAGGATTGTGTTTGTTTGAAATTTACGAAGAATCTCCATTACTAAAATATCTCCGGCTTATATCTTATATTGCATAATGCTATTCCGGAATCATTATTTCGATATGTGACCATTATCATGTATGTAGGTATTGGGTGGGGTAGGTCATTCAATGGGGCCTTGATCTAATATGTCTTTATTTATTCAGGAATTAAGCAAAATAAATGAATAATTGCCAAAGAAAGTGGGCACAGGAGCGTCACGTCACATCACGTTTATTGTTCATATTTTATTGGACAAGGTGGAACTACATATTCTCTGATACAAACAAACTCAAATCAGTCAATTCATGAATCTCAAATTTTGATTTTTGAGAGTTTGTATGACTGGATTAATAATCTTGAAAAGCCATCCTACTCTTTCAACACTTTGTTCCAAAATGGTGCTACATAATGATAAATGGAAGTACAAGCAGAAAAGGGATTACATGAGAAAGCATGGCCTTTTGAAGAAGAAGCCGAATCCAAATGAACAACTGGTAGATGATTCATCTGGCTCAGATAATGAGCAAGAAGCCATTCAACAAACAGAACAGAATTCATCTATGATTGAAAACAATGAACATAATTTAAACGGCCAAGATGATGATGGTGATAGTGAAGCTGATGCTGACTCAACTACAACAATAACAACCCCAATTAGAAGAAAGAAGAAACTACAAAACAATAACTGGAGATTCAAAGATGATCTACCTGAGGATGATGGAATAATTAAAGATCCAGAAATCTTAGAGCAAATAAGACTGAAGAAAGAAGAAGAATTAAGACTCCAACAAGAAAATGCGAATGTCGTTTTACAAAAGTTGGAAATTTTAGGTGAGGATAACGTAGACAGCTTTAAGAAACCAAATAAAGTGAAAACGGCAAATGAAATGTCGAATAAAGATTTACTAAGTTGGTCACTGGATGATGACAAGCCAATAACATATCAAGATCATCAGAGTTTTCAACCCAAGAACAAGAATATTAGGGTGTTAACTGAAGATGAAAGAGAGAAATATTTTGAAATCCAAAAGGAAATAGATCATAAGAAAATGGTTGATTCAATGAAAAATAAATTTAATCCAAATGATAAAGCGAAAATTAAAGGCAAAGTTTTACAATTAGATTTGGAAACAGATAAAGATAAATATCAAGCTGCATTAAAGAAAAGTTTCAGAAATAATGTCAATAAGTCGAATGTTGACGATACTACTAGTTTCGAGCAAAACGTAAATCAGGTGTTGGGAATCAAGCTATCTGATAAAAAAGATAACGATGTTGATAATTTAGCTTTTGATATGAATAAGCTAATGAATGCTAAAGGTACTACTATCACTAAGAAAATTAATAAGCTCAAAAATCCCGCAGGTAAAATATCAACACCTCCAGTTGCTGTCGATGACGAAGACTTTTTAGATGAATTGCTTGGCTAGTGTATCAATGTAGTGAATTAATTGGACTATATTAACTCACAATTAAAAACTTAAACCAAAGAACTTTAGCAAGTCCTAACTCAAAAGCCGTTTCCATAATCTTTTGCAAATAATACATCTTTAACTTCAGCAGGTTATTCCATATAACCTAGAGTCTTATCATGTAATTCTGTGTAGTATATCATTTTTTTGAATAATTCTTTCTCTGCTCCTGCTAATTACATGAAGAACAGGAATAGAAAAATCACTGTAGAACGAACGGAGCGCCACATATATGTCAGCCACGTAACTTATAATGCGCAGTCCCTGCTTATCTAATCTGAAAATTCAAGAGCGGCAGACGACCGCCACAGAAAAACAAGAATACCAATCTATCCGAAAGTCACAAACCACCATCAATCTATTGGAAAAGGCAGTTAACAAACCCTCGTCCATTCAGAATGTCATTGGAAACTCAACCATTGATAGGTGGTATCACCCATCTTACGTATCCGAAATCTAAAAGATCGAAAACAACATTACTAATAGCTCTTTCATTAATAACCTTAGGATTTCTAATATCATCTTTAAACTACACAACATCAAAAGATTCTGATCCAAGAGATCAGCCTCCAGCTCACATTCCAGGTGTTGGGGGGCCAACATTAACGCCGAATAAAAATGAAACAATACTTGCAAAACGTGGAGCAGTTGCTTCAGATCAACAAGTTTGTTCCGATTTAGGTGTTTCGATATTGAAAAAAGGAGGTTATGCAGCAGATGCTGCTGTTACTACTTGCTTGTGTATTGGTGTTACAACTATGTATTCTGCTGGTATTGGAGGTGGTAGCTTCATAACAACTAAGAAATTCGATGAAGATTTTGCACTTTCAATTGACGCTAGAGAAATGGCACCTGGTAAGGCTCATAAAGATATGTACAAAGGTAAAGAGTTTTTAGCCCAAAAAGGTGGGTTGGCTGTTGCTATCCCTGGGGAATTGAAAGGTCTATACACGTTATTTGCGAAACATGGATCTGGCAAATTAACTTGGGAAGATTTAGTTATGCCTGTTGCTGAATTAGCTAAGAATGGCTATGAAATTAATCCCCTTATGGAGATGGCTATTCAAAGAGAATCTGTTAATTTTGATAAGCAAGATTGGAAATTTGTTTTCAATGATGATGGATCATTGAAGAAATCTGGACAAACTCTAACAAGGACTGCTTTTGCTAATACTTTAACCGAAATTGCAAAGAATGGAAGTGATTCTATATTTTATGATCCAAATGGTAGAATTGCACAATCATTGTCTAAGAAGGCCATTCAACATGGTGGTATATTATCAGCTGAAGATTTCGGAAAATATAATGTTAATGTCGAAGAAGCTATTACCGTGAACGATTTCACTTCTAGAAACTTGACCGTTTTTGTTGCCAATGGTGCATCATCAGGTATAGCATTAGCTTCGGGATTAAAGATTATGAACAGTTTTGAAGGTTTTGGTGATGAAGAATTGAAAGTTAAAGATTTACTGCCTGTTGAAAGTCAAAGGTTGATTGAAACTATGAAATGGATGGGTTCAATCAGAAGCCATTTAGGTGATGTTGGCATTTATAATGATAATGTTACTGCTATTAAGGAACATAACCACCGTTATCAACAATTTTTAGGGGATGATTATATTGATGATGTGTTATCTAAAATCCACGATGACCACACATTACCTTCATGGGAGGATTATAATCCAGCATATCAACCAAATGAGCCACATGGAACATCAAGTCTATCAGTTGTTGACAATTATGGCAATGCAGTTTCAATCACAACTACAGTTAATTTGCTTTTTGGATCGGCAGTTCATGATCCAGAAACAGGCGTTATTTTAAACGATGAAATGGACGACTTTTCGTTACCAACGACTAAAAATGCATTCAAACTGGAACCATCAGTCTTCAATTATATTGAGCCTTACAAGAGACCATTATCATCATCTTCTCAAAGTATCATCTTTGATCCCTTAACAAGTAAAATAGAGATGGCAATTGGAGCAGCTGGAGGATCTCGTATCACTACAGCAGTTTTGCAAGCCATCATTAGATCGTTTCATTATAAGTTGTCATTAGCAGAAACCATTGCGTTTCCGAGACTACACCATCAACTACTCCCAAATATCGTTTACATCGAAAATCCCAAAATAGAATCATTGAACGAGGCTCTACTATCCAGGGGCCATGAAGTTGAGAATACGGTACCAATGACGGCTATGAATGCGATTAGGATTGTTAATGGGACTATTCATGCACAGAGTGATCATTGGAGGAAATTGGGGGTGGCTTCGGGGTACTGATTGTTCGGTCGAAGACAAAGGTCGGTCCTGTTTAGGACATTTTCTACTTTTATTTATTTAACCTATATAAGATATCCAATAGAAATTAAGATATCCTACAAGTAATCGTACGGTTATTTCCTCGGTCGAAATTTTTGAGTCAGGCGGGACTCGGGAGTGGTCGAATGTCAGGGTGCACCCTGTTCGGCAGATCACATGAAAGCCAAGCCTGTCCCAGCCTGCTTCTGGCCTTTGGTCAGAAATCAGCACTTCTAAATCTTTTCAAAATAGGCCTCCATAGCCCAGTTAACCCTGGACAAGCCTTGTACAAGCCCTTGACAAGTCCCTGATAAGTCAAAACCATGCTATATTTATCGGTTAGGTTCAAGGTGGGAAAGTTCTTCTATATAAGATCGCAGCAATATCCTTATTAACTAGACTCAATTCAATCTTGTCCAAGAGATGTTCAACTAATAATCTATCAACAATTCAGATCTTACCATGAAGTATGCCCACATTACACCTTCTTTTTTCCTCCTTGGTTCTGCCATGGCAACAATTCTAGGAGATTACGCCACTGACTGGAACCCAAACACTGCTGGTGCTGATTATTCAACTTTAACTCCAACAGGTACTCCATTAGGTTATACTGATGCCACTGGTACTTACGTTATTGCCTTAGAAACCTTTGATAGCGAAAAAAATAAATTTGTTAAAAGGGGTGGAAAATCCCATCATGGAAAGAGTAAAAAGAGCCACAAATCTAAAAAGACAGCAAAGGCTAAATTTAAGGCAGCAAAGGCTAAAAAACACAGAAAAGATGCTGTTGTGACTCAAATTGGAGACGGTCAGATCCAAGCTCCTGATGATTCTTACACCTATGTTGATGACTCTTCTAGTTGTGACTCTTATGTTGTTACTAGTTATTCATCATCATGTTGGGAAGAATACAGTACTTATCAAGATGACTATAATACTGAAGCCATTGTGACTCAAATTGGTGATGGTCAAATACAATGGTCTGATAATCAAGATATTCCTGCTGCACCTGTCGTCACCGAAACCTATTCCGATTGTACTCAAGTTCCATTCTATGTTACTTCTCAAGCCTGTACTTCTATTCCAGTTGTAACCTCAACCCCTGTCCCACCATCATGTTATCAAGAAAGTGATGGTCAAGTCTACGCTGATATTTCTGGATCTGTCTATACAGATGATGGTTCACTTGATTCTGTTTGTCTATCAGATTCTACTTTCTATTTCACAATTGATGAGGGTATCTTATACGATCAAGAAGGTAGAATCGGTTCTATCGTTTCCAACACTCAATTCCAATTTGATGGTCCACCACCACAAGCTGGTACTATTTATGCTGCAGGATGGTCCATCACTGACGATTATTATTTAGCATATGGTGATCAAACTGCTTTCGTTGCTTGTCCTCAGGATGATAGTTACAAGGTTTACATTGATTATCTATACGATAGCTGTTTTGATGTTATGGTCAAGGTCTCTGAAGTTTCTGACTGTTAGTCTTTATCTTTAGAGAGCATCTTATCTTTATTATATTTCTCTATTTTCATATATATTTGTACTACTCCAGGAACAGGAACTGCTTTATACTATTATTAACTACTATCATGCTTTTTCACTTCTCGAATCTCGTCCAATTCCGGCATGCGGGAAGCGCGTAACACCTGTACAACAAAACAACGCGTGTAAAAGAGATGAACTAAAACTATATTCGACCAAGGATAGGTCATCCACCTTCTTCTTCATTCTTCTGTGACATTATTCCAACTTAGCAATGGCTAAACAAGGTACCTTGCTGGAATCTGGAATTGTGTCTATTAACGCGCTCGCCAATCCAAAGTTCGCTAAAGAATCAACAGATATATGGAACACAATTCTAACTTTAATTACACAGGTTCAATATCTTCAAAAAAAGAATGGTCAGGTACCAATTACTAGATTACCTACACAAGTGAAACAAGAACGATTTGATGATTATGGTCATATTAATGATAATATTGAATTTGAAAGCTCTGAGAGTGATTCCATCAAGGAAAACATTATTCAAGAATTGAGGACAAAAGTTGAACAACTTTTAAAAGAGGCTGGTGAATATGAAGCCATTGCCTCAAATCGAGAAGTTAAAATGAAAATTTTAAGAAAGGAGGTTATTGAATTAAAGAACTTGAATAAAAAATTAAAAATTGAAAAGAAACAATTGACTGAAACAAAAGAAAAATTGAAGGCTGATTCGTTAGCTTTAATGGTTCAGTTACAACAGGTAATGAGTGAAAACGATCTATTGAAAAGACAAGATCAACTACAAAATATACTGGAACCTGTTCAAAACAATAACAATATTGATGAACGGTTCATCGACTGCTCTCCAACTGAAGACGAAAGTGAAGTCACCCAACCTACTCAAATAGAACCAACACAGCCATCTGTTAAACCACCACGACCACTACAACTCAATCGACCTCCCAGAACACGAGAATCAAATCGAAAACCAAGAGTAGCATCTGTTTCAGCCTCATTTTCAGATAACTTTACAAATAATCAAGTAACACCAATTAAACTAGAAAAGAGAGATAGACAACCGTCACTAGAGTTGGAGTTTTCTGACGAGGACCAGGAAGATGATGATTCAATGAGGGGTGATGATTGTAGTGATGATTGTAGTGATGATTCAATCAAAGTTGAAGAAGAATTAGATAGTTCAATATTAGAACTTTCCCAAAAGCCTCCTTCTCAAATGCAACCTCAACAAAAGATCAATAGCTTGACTAAAAGACGGATCATTGAAGACTCTCAAATGGATGATGCGTTAGAATATGGTGAACCATTGACCTTGGATTCATCAGCTTCACAAAACCAAAAAAACAAAATGATGAGACCAGAATCAAAACCGATTTCAGAAACAGAATCAGAATCAAAATCAGAAGTTGAAGAGGAGTCAATTTTAGACTTGACGTCCCATCCTATACGTGGTGATAATTGGTGGCCTGAAGATTTCAAACCTAATGAAGTGGTGAATGATGGTTATGATATACAGTTTAAAATCAGAAGAGTGGCTGACCATCTGGTCCATCCAGTCCGTAAACTACAGAATGATTTACAAAATAAGCATCTAAGAGAATATGCAATGAAAGATTTCAACAGACTAGCAGGCCCTGGAATCCCACCTAAAACACCAATCCTCACAAGAAAACCTGGTAGTTCTCTCGGTGGCCCTCTTCCCACACCACTGAAAACCCCAGAAACAGCATTCAAAAACCCAAATATCGACTCAGTATTCAAATTTCAAATCAATAGGAAAAACTACCATAGATTTAAAAATTACTTGAATTTAAACTCAAAGAAAGTGCCAACGGAATTAGAGGTCGATGAAGATTCCCCACCTGGTCATGAACGTTCTGATTTTCCAACGACCCAACAGGTGTTGTCTGACAAGGTGAAGAGTGTCAAAAGAGAGAAAATAAAAGCATTACAACGGTTATTCCAGTCTGTTTTGGTGGTTCAGGCTGATTACGGGGTGGATAACAATGGGAAGAAAAGAAAATGTGGTGTTAGTCACGCTGTGGATTATTTGAAGTTGGGGGTGGATCCAAATAGTGTTGTTTATGAACAGGTTGGTAATTTCGTATTTAAAAATGAAGATTTTAATAAGGCTGTTAGAGATAATAAGTTTAAGATTGATGAGTCTATTTTTTATGATTCTGATGATGTATGAATTTCGGTATGCATAGTAGTTTTTGTGTTTGTTTTTTATGTAAACTAGATAATTAGATGATTTATTAAGCTTACTGTTTTTGCTTTTATTAGAGTGATATGTTTAAATAGTTCTAAGTATTTTTGAATCAGTGTCCCGAGTTAAGTTATATAGTAAAACCAATATAAAATAAATGTTGCGGGGAAAAAGAAAGAAAAAAAAGCGTCCAATATCAGCATGTAAGTCTAATCTAGAACCAAGAATACAATTAAATGTCGATCGTTAACAATAAGCTTGGAAACAATGTATATGTATTTGCTGATATTGTACGTTTTTAATGTACATAAGAAAAGAAAAGGGAAACTCAAACAACAACAAAACACAAGACAAACAGAAGAAAGAAAAAAAATAAAGATCAATAACAATCTTTATTTCGTATAAATTAAAATAACAAAAGATCAAAAAATAAAAAAGCAAGATAAAAAGAGTCTAGACAAAATGAAAGTTTAGAAGAGCCATTATAAATATATGTAAAATAGGTGAAACAAAAAATAAATAATGAATGGACGAAGAAGACAAAAGTAGTTTTGAGCCAACAACTGCACTAAAAAGTAAGAAAACAACATGTAAAGAAAGAGGAAAACTAATGCATCTATATGATATATGAAACCATCAATAATAGTAAAAGACCAGACGATGTCCCAAACTATGTGTAAAAAAAGAACAAGAAAACTGAACTTCAAACGAAAAAAAAAGCGAGTGGAAAGAAAGGAAATGATAAATGTCTTTTTTTTCTTTTTTGAATGTTAAAAAATGCAAATTATTCAAAGAAAACAGAAAATAAATAGTCACTAAGTTATTTATTCTTTCTTACCCTTCAAGTCAATATAACTTTGATAGTTGAAACTCTTTAAAGCAGGAGTCAAGTCTAATGATTGAGAAACAAATCTCTTAGCACCTTCGGTTAAACCATGATGGACAGTATCATCCTTTAGCGAAGGAGTTAAAGAGGTGACAGCATTACCAAAACCATCAGAAGTGATAGCCTTTTCTTTAGAAGCACTTGGATCAGGATAAAATCTCTTTAATGGAATCCAAGATTGGAATAATTCATAAGAAGCTAAAGTGAAACCGAACTGTGGAGAAGATCTACAGATTCTGGCAACACCACCCTTTAAGAAAGCAGTTGGACCTTCCTCTTTCAGAATTCTGAAGAATGCATCGTGGATATTCTTATAAGCCTTTTCACCAGCTCTTGTTTCAACTTGTAATCTAGTCTTAATAACATCACATGGTGTGGTCAGATAAGCAGCAGGCATACCAGCTAAAGCACCAGAAGCTAACAATTCCCAAGATTCTAATGAACTTCTCTTAGTTTTATCAGCTGGGTCAAAGCCAAATAAATACTTCTTAATGTTAGCATAAGTAGGGAAATAAATAGCAGAAAATGGAACATCTCTTAACAAACAAGCAGAAGCACCTTTATATAAACCTCTAATACCTAATTCTCTAACAATATCGACAGCAGTTTTCTCAATTACTGGCTTGCCTTCTTTAGCCAGCTGCTTCAGAGTTTCTCCTTGAACTTGTAATCTAATCTTGGTAATTTCTAAAGGATTGGTAAAGACAACCTGACACGCACCGGCAGACGAACCAGCAGCAATTTCCCAACCCATTGAGATTTGACCATCCTTGGAATAAGACATACCAATACCTCTAACGATATCATTCACAGTTAATTTAATAGCTTTTTCTGGGGCAACACCAACTAATTGAGGCAGTAAACCAGAATAGAAACCGACAAAACCTTCATGTTTTAAAACTTTCTTGAAACAGTCACCATATGAAGAGTACATGGAATTACCCTTTTGATTTTGCATTCTGGTTTTGACTAAATCAATTGGATAAACGACAGTAGCACCAATACAACCAGCAACGGAACCTAACAAAAAAGAATAAGCAGAATTAAAAACTGGATAGAAACTAAAGCCTGCAGCATCTGAAGACTCAGTTGATTTAATCATGTCATCTGTTAAAATGGCCAGCATATCACCAGATTTGATAGCAGGAAGATTACTTTGTTGATCTAACAGTAAAGAATTCCACTTGAAGAATAGGGAAACATTGTCTTTTGATAACTTTTCATTGGAATTTGAGTCGACAAAATCATAGAATTCCGATTCAGTGATCTGATGATCTTTTTGATCAAATTTACCAGTAGCGATTTGTTGATAAATCAGATAATTCAAATTTGGCAAGTTTCTCAAGAAAGTTAAAACTTCAGCGGATTGATCGAAATCTAATGAGTCACCATAAGTTGATTTAGCGACCGTCTCAACTTGAGATAAAATATTTTTAGGTAATCTTTGATTGTAAATATCATTGACAATAACTTTGAAATCATCAGTAGAAATCTTTGAGTCTTTAGAATATTTAGCAAACTTGGTTTTAAGATCAATTGTTGGTAGATTAGCTAACAAGGTTGAAAAGTTAGCAGGAGTTAAAGTTTTCAGTTTATTTTGAGATAAAAATTGCTCAACTGCGGAAACATCCGAATCCGAATCAACGGTTTTTTCCAATCTAGATAAAATTTCAATGAATTGCTTTGAATCTAGAGAGTCATTTGATTTTGATTTTGTGTCAGTTAAATCTGTTTCAAACAATTTGAACATTCTGAATAATAAAGTAGAGGAGGAAACAGCAGATTCTTCAACTTGTAATAACTCATTTGACAACTTTTTGAAGTCACCTTCAGTTATGTAACCTTTATTTTCATGGTCAGCAATGACATATAGTAAACCAAACGTGTCAATTGGCAAGAAAGCGGAGGCTTTAGATAAGTATTGTTGATCAGTTCTTTTATCGTTCAGGATTCTTATGAAGTCTTTGAACTTCAAAACTTTATCGGAAGTTCCCACGTCAGAGTAGGACTTAGCATACTTGTTGTAGATCTTGGTTAGAGATTCTTCGACTGTTAACACCATGTTGTCTTCGTCTTCGTCTTGTTGATCGAGTTCTTCGAGGTTGTTGTTGGTCGGAGCAAAAGAAGACACTTTGACGGGGGCGGGAGCTACAGAGCTAGAAGTTTGGGTAATCATGGAGTTTTATAGTTTTTCAGTTTGCAGTTTGCAGTTGTGGAGAATCAGAGCCGAGTAGTTCGAAAAGCGAGATCCAGTTGGTTATCCAGTTGTCCACGTTGAAACTGCTGGGTAAGGGAGGAAAAGGTCATTCGAGGGCAGACAGCAGGCTTTATATACGGGTAGCTGGTGGACAGTCCTCTTCCACTGGGTCTGGTGGTGGTGTTTTGCCCTGGTTGTTCCCCTGTTCTGTCCTGTTCTGCTCTCTGTGACGTCTGTTTTGCTAGCCCCCCACTGGCGGTGATACTCGGACTATGTCCGGAGAGTCCGAGCACCACCCCTGTTTGTGTTCCCTGTTCGGAGAGAATCGCGTGGGCTTGATGGGAGAACGGAGCTGCTCCCAACTCTGTCCGGTGTCGGGCCTTGTCTTATCTTCTGCTCTCGCTAACTTCCAATTGTCTCGAGTCGTGTGCGATGGCTGGATCCCACAACTTGACCTCTGTCCCCAGCTCTCAAAACAAACTTAACACGATGCAATAATCTCTCCGTATAACTCCCCCTTCTCCAGCTAAGTCGTAAATTAGCCCACAACCGCTGTTTTCTCAACCCGCCACCCTCCTATTGGCCCACTCCACTGGAACAGGGCTCCCAGGCACCCCCCGGGTTCGGGTTCGAGACAAGACGGGTCAGGCTGTGCAGTGGTTAAGTGCCCTGGTCACGTGTGCGCTTTTAATAGCGCATTACACAGCCTTGCACCTTGCACCCGGGGACCCACCTTTTACGTAAGCCGTTGAGTGAGTCACATGAATCATCCTGATATGGCTTATCTCCTTGGTAAGTTGAAAAGCTGTCTTAATTAAATGGTTGATTGCAGAAATTCCCGAGATAATAGCGCAAACTACGTAAAACGTAACTGGAATTTCTCCCTCGAGTGCTTACAATTTCCCAAATAGCGGATCTCTTCCAATTGCCGATTATCGCTATATACAGATTTGGTTTAGTTCACTGAAACTACTGTTACCCCGGATTTAGTATTTACTGCATATGCCCTCCTAAAGCTTAAACAAAAACTGCTATATTGCTACCCTGTTTTATACCCCAATTGCGATCAAACTTGATAATTTGCCAATTATACAATCTATCAATTAGATAACCGAGATAAGATCGATCAAAACTCTAATTTAAACGAATAAAATAAAAATAACTTTATTATAGAAAAGAATATAAAAATCAATATTAATCATAACTCCAAAATGTCTTCAGTAACTGTCCCGTATAGCTCCACGACGAAATTCAGCAATCTATCCAATTCATTGGTAATTGACTTAGTAACCAAGTTATAAGTATACAATAAAACAAAGTCTTCATTCGTTAAGCTTTGCTTCTCAATATTAATACCTCTTTTTCTAATCTCGCTTAGTTTAGCTAACATCCTTTCCATTGCATGTTCCGTTGATGCTGGTTTATTAGCTAATGGAAATCCTAATCTCATCGCTGATGCTAACATATAAAAAATCAAGAACACTCGATTTTCTAATTCTAACATTTCAGGTTCTAAGTTCTGCAACACTGTGAATTCATTATAACTTAATTTCTTGTCAACTTCAATTATCGAATTCATGTTTTCAAACGCATCCATTATTTTCGTGGTACTTCTTAATATCTTTTCATAAATCTTACTTGGAAATGGGCCTTTTAATCTAACTTCCATTGGTGCTTGCTTGAGCAAAACTTCCAATTCAGACAATATCGATTGATTCTTTAATCGATCCTTAATACCAATTAACGAATATTCATTACTTTCATCAACCTTATAATTTAATGGTCCACATCTCCATATTATACCCAATCTAAGCCATAGAACACACAATCCTTTTCTAATCCTTGATCTAGCACTCATTGGGAACAAAGTCATCGTAACAAAAATCGCCCAGATGACCCCCAATGAAACACCCAAATATCTATGAATGGCAATCTCAGTGATGATTGGATTATCACCACCTTCATCATCATCCATGTCTCCATCTCTTCTAGACATGGTGTACGAGTACAAAACAGTCAAATTGTAAGTCAATAAAATGAATCGTCCAAATGCATTATTAGCAGGCCAATTCAAAATGATATCGAAACATGGAATACAAATGAAAAACCCAATTAAGGCCATTAACCAAACATTAGGGAAGAAAAATTTCCACACTAACCATGCTGTGAATGCGCCTATAAATGTCCCCAAAAATCTCCATTTAACTGTCATATTAGTGCCTCCAACTGACTTATTCATGATGATACAGTATGTGACTAATGCCCATTCACCTCTCCACTCACTGAAATAATATCGTGTCTTATCCCAATACGCAAATACAGCAATTGCCATAGCGCCTAATCCAACTCTGAAGCCGAATTGAATATCGATACTTCGGAATTTTTTAGATACTTTCCATAATTTATAGCCAAATTTCTCATTTGTAGTAGTTGGCCTGTCAGTCAATGCGTAATGTGATTCTTCTGTATGTGGTCTTGTTAAAATGTCTTCTATGGTTGTAGGATTAAATTCATCTTTTAATTGTGTTTTTTGATTTCCACGTTTCCAGAATTTCAAAAAATTGAATGATTTTGCATAGTTTGTCGGATTCATTTCATAATTTTTAATGTGTTTTAAAATTTCTAGGTAATCTGATAGTTCATTTGAGAATTGTAATAATAGAAAAGAAAAATTACCACAACTTGCTGCAACATCTTCTTGATCGACTTTGCCTTCGAAATCAGTTTCTTGTTTAAAAATATCTTGTCCGTATAATCTGCCAATAGCTTTAGATTGACTTGAATTATATAACTCAATAGCCATTTTTAAACTGCTTTCATATTGATCAACTAATTCTTCAACTTCGTTTGTGCTCGATTCAAATGGAATTCCATCCAATATTTGCCTCATAGTATAACAAAATGATTTAGTTGGTGGTCCTAAATAGTAAATAAACAAATCAAATAATTCTTTGGCATCAGAAACAGCCTGTGAGTCATCTGATAACTCATCACTTTCTTCATCATCGCCTGACCCGTCTAAAACAACGTTATAAATAGAACTGCTTCTAGTTAAATAACTAGCTAGTGATCTAGCATCATTTGAGTGAGCAGTATAACTTCCACCATCATTCTCATTTAATAACTCCCATTTAAACTCAACTGACCTCTTTAAACCTGATAATGTAGAATATAATTTTTGACATGAGTCAACTAATTGAGTTAAATGTAAGTATTCCCATTCTTTCCCCTTAATTAATAGTTCAAACTTAGCCTCTTCTAATGAGCCTTTCATTGCTTGTAAATTCTTCTTTAATTTACCAATTAAATTATCCATATCCGAAAGATCCATTGAATCCATTCTTAAAAACCCGTTAGTAACTTTTCTTAAAGATGTTGAAACAATATCTGCATTTTCATTTAATTGATTTTTCAATTTTTCAACACCACTAGTAGGCCATAATAAATAACAAACACAAGCAGATATGATACAACCTGTGGTAACAATTAGAAAAGATGATTGGATTTTATCGTATGGAACAACACTACCATTAATACTACCTTCTTTAATAACACAAGAAATAATGACAATTGCAGATAATGAACAAGCAGTATTGAAAGTAGGTTTATTAACCCATTGCTTAGTGAATGAAACCAATCCTAACGCAGTACAACATAGTATCAAATCGATTAAACGACCAATTTCTTCGTCATCTTGACTATAAGATCTAGCTGAGATGGACATTAATACAATTGAAACAGTGAACGCAAAAGATAAAGAAATAACAACAAATATTAACGACTGGATCATTGAACCCTTCGATCTAGACGCATGGAAATAAACAACAATCGTACAAACCAAATGCTTTGAATCAGATGCGCCCAACCAATTTGAAAAAATTGGTAAGTAAACAGCAAGGGAAGCAATTAAGTAGGCAAATGAGGCCTTTAAAGTTGCTTTTGTGAATTTAGAAGCAACGTATCTCTTGGATCTATACCAGAGGCCAGGCGTTGGCATATTGGCATTATTCATAGTTGGTGGTTCATCATTATCATCTTCTTCTTCGTTACCCATACACGACGCCATCTGAGTTTCATCCATTGTAGCGTCCCAAAACGAATACATCCTTTGTAGTCTCTGGCCAGTTTTAGCAACTATAACTGAACTTCGTCTATGAATACCGGGACGATTTGTTGAAGTTGAACTTTGATTTCTGACTCGTTGTTCTGGTGCTGCTCGTGCATCAACTAATGGAGTTGGATCGGCCGTAATATCAACAGCAAGCTCATCGTATTCATTTATGGGAAGCAAAGGTGCCGATTCATCCTCATGCACATCTAAAGGCATAATTGCAGATTTGTTGTACCGATTGAATAGATGTGTTTTGGGTGCATACTAGGAAAAGGAGGTGATTTTTAAGAGATGAAACAGTTTCTCATCGATCTTACTAAGTTATAGGAGCGCCACGCCTGTAAAGCTCTAAGGGTCCTCGTATGGAGTCTCGAGCAGATAAGCGAAGAGAGAAGGTTTTCTATTATCAGGCTTATTTCTAAAGAATACTATAACATAAGGACTATATACAGGCAGTTAATCAACTTATCCAGCTCATTCGTAATCCAAGCCAATCACTTCTTCAAAGATATTTTGGCATGGCACAGAGGCACCCATTCTAGCACAAAGTAAATATGCTCCACTCAACTTTCTATGAAGTGAATACGTTTCTTCTGGAGGTGGAGTTAACCTTTCATTTAGCATCAACCCAATATTACCTCTAACTCTATCCGTCACCGTTTGATTGCTGAAATCATAAGGTTTACCCTCATTATTCTTAGGGCTGAAAGGTTCACCTAAGGCAATAATTGAATCAATGTGAGCATTTTTCATAGCATCACTTTCTAATCCTGTTAAAAATCCCAATTTTTCAGAATATTCCCCCACTAAATTACGATCCTTATTAATTGAAGCTCTTAAGCAATTGACGTAATTGACAACAAATTCGTCACCAAATTCTCTACAAGCACCAAAATCCAATAATTCAATTTTCTTAGTTGATGGATTGTATAAGAAATTCGCCCAGTTTGGATCACATTGCATAAATCTGAATTTGTAAATTTCCATTAATGTTAATCTCATAACTTGAGAAGCAATCCAATCCTTAGTCTCTTGGCTCCAATTGCCTTTAATTATTTCAGTACCTTTCATGTGCTGCATTGTTAAAATATGCTCATCACTTAAATCATGGTAGACCTTTGGAACATCGAAAAATGGATCCTCTTTTAATAATTCAGACATTCTAACTAAATTAGTAGCTTCTCTAATATAGTCACATTCCCATTTCAATTCGACTCTTGCGTTTGCAACACTTTTATCTAAGAATAAGCCTGGAGGTAACATTCTTGAAGCAGTTAACAGACTCATAATATTATCTAGATCAGAGTCAATAGAATCAGCAACACCTGGATATTGAACTTTGACAACAACTTCGTCTAATTCTTTTCTTGTGACAGCAGTATGAACCTGCCCAATTGAAGCAGCAGCAATTGGAACATCATTGAAAGAAGCAAACAATCTTTTTCTCCACCCGTCACCCAATTCAAATGAAATGGTTCTTTCTAATTGAGAAGCAGGCATATAATGTGCACTATTTTGAACTCTTAATAAAATCTTTTGAATATCAGGAGGTAGAACAGCATTGTCCTGAAATGATAGCATTTGACCAATTTTCAAAGCTGCACCCCTCATCTGACTGAATTTTTTGGCCATTCTTTCAATGTTTCTAGGACTCATAATCAAACTACTCAGTGATGTTGATTCACCTTTGGCATATGATTTAGCTCCTTCTTTAATTGCTTCCATACCGACACCTGCCGCCAGCGCACCATAATGAAATAGTCTACTTAAACGAGAACTCGGAACTGCAGATTGAGACAGTTCAACTTCTGGTTTTTCAGCTTCACCGATAACTTTTCTACCTTTATTATCCGAGTCTCTTAATGATATATAAGTGTGGAATTCTCTCTTATTGCTAATATCTGTCTTATTTGGAGATGGCCTTTTAGTTGATCCAATAACGTTATTATCTAATTTTTCAGAATGTTTAACACTTGTTGATTTTTGTCTAGCTAATTGGAAAATATCCACTTCCTCTCTATCTTTTGCATTTGTAATATTAGACTCGTTGAATTCTCTGTTGTTGGCTTTAGCCTTTGCTTCTTCTGACTTATATTTAGCTTCTGTGAATAAGTCATCGTTTCCCTTTAAACTCGAAAGAATCGAACAATTTTCTTGAACTATAGTGGCACTCTCTTTGAGCACCTGTATACCACCACGGGCGACCAAATATGTTTGATATAAAGATCTAACACTCATGACTGATGGATAGAGGTCAATGGAATGAGTGGTTCGGCAACTGTGGTTGGAAGCAGAAGTAATCTTCCCCATAGTACTTGATCAACATGCTAACTCTCTTTAATTGACCAGTTTCTCGCTCACTGGCTCAACCCAGCCGACAACAACTGGCAAATTCGGCGGACTGTCTACTAAGAGTTAGTCTGTCGACAGACTTCTTTAACAAAGAAATCAGAACAAACCCACGTAAAGCTGGAAATAAATACAGAAATACAGGTTGTAGAATTAGAATATAATAATCTCTCTTTAAAACTAGCAATAAATGAGCCTAAATCTCTGGAAACCCTTAAATACATATAGAAAAGAACAGGCCCTCTGAATATATATCGATCTAATCATCTTCTCCTTCACCCAATAATAAAGCACGAGAAGCTAAAGGAATCAGAACTTGGCCAATTTTAGAATCATTAAATAAATTATCAACTATCTTGTCTTGATCTTCTTTTGTTTTACCTTCGAAAATCTTATTAAAGCCAAGTATATCATCATTACAAAACATATCGACTAAATCATTATCATCTTTGATATCGCCATCATCATCTAAAATATGCTCAAAATCATATTCAATATTTTGTAACATTGTGAATTTCTTGAAACTTGATTTGTGTGAATCTTTGTTATTTTGGAAACTTTTGAAAATTGGTGATTTAATCTCATATTTTGAAGGATCTTTTAATTCAATTAATGTGATCTGTTTATCATTGTCTGGCTTAGTATCCAACATTTTGTTTAGAATTTCAATATCTCTTCTATGTCTTTCTAAAATCAAAAATTCTAGCAGTCTATCTTGTAATTTACTTGTAGTTGTTGGAATTAATTTCTTCTTACCATCTGATGATTCTTCAATCCCTTTGAAAACTAAAGTACCATATTCTTCAGGTATTGCCTGAAAAATATCTAACCTTAAATTTGTCAATTCTGCTTCATTTTCTTCTCTCGATTCTTTTATACCTTTGAATAAGAAAATGTTATAATCAAGTGGGTAATCTGGGACTGAGCTTAGTTTATCACTAGTTTCTTTAGATAGATTGGTTAACTTAGTTGCCTTTTCAATGAATGTCATAATTAACTCTTTAATAGGAATAATATGGACAGCCGATGGTGGACAACATACTACATGAGTGTCTTTGGTTGGTTATGGGCAGCCTTAATGATCTGATACGCTGGAGACAGTACCCCGGAAAGTTTGAGCCACGCACGTAGTTTGTTGGATGTTGCGGAGGAGACGCCTGATTTTTGTAGTAGTATATGACTAAGGAAACGTTCCTCTCGATGATATTTACTCCAGTTTGCCCTGAACAAGTATCAGTATCACTCCTGGAGACTTTACAACAATCGCAGTTACAAAAAGAGGACCATGACCGTGACTGTAACCGTTAAATCCAGGACCGAGAGAGAGATTGAATTTCCTGTTTAATTCCCTTTCCATAGCAGACGGAAATCTCCTTGATGACGATGGAAAAGTTGTTGGCAAAGAAATAAAGAATTGTAACCACCAATTCTAGCTTTCTTGCTTTTCAATAACTCTACCAGACCTGTTACTTATTATTGATTATCGGGGAGGCATAATTTGTGAAGGAATATGGAATATTAACTATGAAAGCAACTAGTTTAATATACGCTTTGGCTTACTTACCGGAGGTAACATTTCTATTTTTGTTACTAGTAATTGGTGAGTAATACTTTTTGATAGTTATTTGATGGAAAAAAAAAGAGGGGCAATTTGTCATCTTTGTTCACTGGAAGGATGAGTTAATGGTGGCACTAAAAACACAGACTTTTTCAAAACAACTTAGCATAAATAAAGAGTTATGTCCAGAAGCAAAAATATTACCATTAATTGTCTTGACCTTGATGCTGATTTAGTATTTTCCTTAAAGTAATAGTTCGATAGGTTTTTGATCTTCAGAATTGATTCGAGACTTCACATCTTCACCACCACCGGAAGCAAGTTTAATCTCTTTATCATTATCTGATTATGGTTTGACCTTTTAAAAACAAAATAACCCTCCCACCTCAAATGAATATTAAAAGATTAGGTTCTATAGTTTTCTTGTTAAGTTTTTATTTATTGGTTATTAAAATTTCAAAACCAAATAATCCCAGTACTAGAAATTAATATTCAGTAGACATTGCATTGAGTACTGCAAAATGAGAACCGGAAATGAGAAGCGGCGCGCAGCTTCTCATCTGAGTTTTGCCAACGTATATAGCTAGTGAAAAATCGGTTCTTCACAGAGTATAAATAACTCTTTATCGTCCACCAGGCATCACTTAACCAACACTACATCCTTCCAATCAGATATATATCAATCATAACATCAATATGGGAAACTTTGTAGTTGATTTATGGGAATCTGTGTTCCAACCAGGCACAACGCCAGCGTTAATCATAGCCACCCATGGTTCTTTTGCTTTACTTATGATATCATTATTAGTGATGATTTACTTAAGCAGATCAATTCATTTTGTTAATTTGCTCATCATTGCTGCTTGCTTATGGGCTTCTGTGACTTGGTTTATAAGTGAGATTGAAAAAGAAAAGGCAAAATTAAAATCAAATGATGAGTTAATTAAAGAATCTGAAGGAAGCGAAGGTGATAAGAAAGATAAGCTAGCTGGTAGTGAAAAGGATGAAAATAAGAAGAGTGTTGTTGCAGCTAGCGATGAACCAAAGAAACAAAAATAGATAGACAATGCATAGGGGAGGTTTACTTGCAGTAGCTGGAAGAGTTGGTTTGGTTATTGATCTCGATGGTGTTTCACGATCGACCATGAGTTTGTTTAATAGGATATCCTTTACTTATGATGATTCTTGTACATTACTGTTATTTATCGTAGTCTTTCTATTTATTACTTCTCTATTCTGTAGTGACTTTTTATTCGTTATGGACATGCCTAATAAACTATCATTGGATGAAGATAATTTAGTGTTATCAGACTTGACGGTACACTATAAAAAATTTCCAAGTTGATATATCCTTCAATAACAATTTTCTTCTAATTGACGATACTATCTAGTAATTTTGTTAATAATGTGATGTGATGAAAGGTAAGTGATTTCTCACAAAAGAACATGCTATTGGTATCTCGTCCAAATAGGGAACCTTCTGAGGGCAATTTAACCGAGTCGCCAACGGTCAAGTAACGAGCTTATCGCCAGGTAGAACATTCGAAGAATCGACATTGTATCGAATAGAGATCACACAACGACCACGCCTATTTCCTCCACAGCTAGCACAAGTACTGAAGACGCACAACAACAGCAATGAGTGGAAAATTTCAGCCTAAGACCCCAATTCAACTAGACCCACCAAAAGATGATCCAATAACGGTGGCTGAACTATCTAAATGTGATGGTACGTACAAACTCCACTGTACCCACAATACATGATCATTCATACTAACCAAGCCTTTTATCTTCTTTTGAAATAGGTGAACAATCAAATAAGATGTATATTGGAATCAGAGGATCGGTTTTTGATGTTAGTAAGAATGAAGCTGCTTATGGTGTTGGTAAAGGTTATCATGTTTTTGTTGGTAGAGACGCATCAAGAGCCTTGGGTAAATCGAGTTTAAAGCCAGAAGATACAGACATAAGAGTAAGCTGGGATTATTCAGAATTGACTACTAGACAATTACAGGTTTTGGAAGATTGGTATACTTTTTTTAGTAATAGATACAATATCGTTGGTAAGGTTGCTGATTTGCCTGATTTACCTCCTTTGAAGGCATTGCAAGAACAACAGAAATAGGTCTGACTATTTTGAGATTTTGAATCTTGTGATTTTTTTAGGGCCTATGCTGGTTTTGGTAGTTCTTTTTTTTTGTAATTTAATTGACTATTATATTATTATCGTTATGCATACTCATTTCGTTAGATGTTTCACTTTAGCATGTTGTATAATAAGGTATAAGGTATTTCTTCTTAACATTAATACCCTCGAGAAAACATTAATTATATGGAAAAAAATCAAACAAAATTTTTTTTTTCATGACGTTCTATAACATAAGAATACGGATCCATAATAAACAATATACATACAACTAGTATGTTGAGAATACTATATCTCTAGAATTCATTAGCGGTGTTCTTAACAATCGCCATTACAAATAATGAATTCAAAGGTATAATTAGGTTTGCGGGAGACATATAACTGGAAACAATTGTACCACCTTAAAGGAATAAAACCGTTGATGTAAATTGAGCTATAAACTTCGAACCGAACTTGAACCCGTCTAGAACCTAATAGCTTCGATTAAGATATTCATGATACGATCGAAGGTATATAGACTGTATAGTTTCATGGGCTATAAGTGTAGCTATAGTGAAGGAAAATCAGGAGCATATACTCAGTGGTAGTCTAACGTGACTGGAATCATGCGTTTTTTCGTGTCTTTATTTTCTCTATTTTCTCTATTTTAATTTTTAAGGCAGGTACACGTATATAGTTGGTTGAAATCCAGGAACCGCAGATTAACCTACAGATACGGTGTACCACTGCTACAATTTCTTACCTATATGTAGTTGCATAACACAAGGCTTTACTGACACGTTCTTTTTATCTCTTGTTTTCGACATCCTAACTCAACTGCAAAGACGTTTGCATCAGAACTCGTACTGTGGTCTTGATTTATTTGCACCCTTTTCTTGGAACCTTTCTTAGAGTTTCATGCTTTTTCTCAAGTAACTTGAAGGCAAGATGTGTGCTTCCAGCTACTGATATGTATTAATTCGTAATAGGTACTTACGCAGCGCTATAGCGATTTAGTCATTACTCAACAACAACAACAACAACAACAACAACAACCCAACGCGTACATAATAAAAACCTGAAATCTAGAAATCCAAAAAACCAGATCAGATCAGGAACGCGGCCAACTTTCACTCCGATCTGCGGCTGCTGCCCAGAGTAGGTCTCGGTTCCTGAAAAGAAATAAACGCTGGCCTTGACAGATCCGGAATGATTGCTCGAATGTGAGCACGATGCACTGGAACAGCGCGAGTACTTTGGAGAGGTTTCCGCATCGGGAAGATGTGCTAGGTGCACAGAATTTCACTTACTCTGATTGTTTTATTGCCGGAACCAGGTTTTATGGCCGGGTTCCTGATAGAGCTACAGACCGAGACTCACTCTCGCCAAC
The DNA here is from genome assembly GCA_003707675.3 of Ambrosiozyma philentoma. Taxonomy (NCBI): domain Eukaryota; kingdom Fungi; phylum Ascomycota; class Pichiomycetes; order Pichiales; family Pichiaceae; genus Ambrosiozyma; species Ambrosiozyma philentoma. The sequence continues at coordinate 332,572 of PPKZ03000006.1, forward strand.
ACGTCCTAAGTCTACTGGTTCACTAGGTATGTGCATATATTTATACCAACTAAGGGTGCGGCACATACCGTGATGGATCCATATAGGGTGACTCTTTCTTTTTGTGAATTCCAACCAGCTCGAAACTGGATTGGGTTATACCTGGGAAGTGAAATGGCTGTACTAGGGGGACCGGCCCCAGCCACGGCCACAACACGACACGGGTTACGGGCCACGGGCCAGGAAAGCGCGCTGGCGCGCCGGCAAAAGCAATACAGGGACAGGGACACGCATAAAGAGAGAGAGAGAGAGACAAAGAGACCAGAGAATCGAAAGACAGCCTAACCTTAATTGCAACGATTTTAGGTTTGACTTTGCCAGTCTCCATTTTTTTTGCAATAACCAGCTATCCACTCCGTGCCAGACTGCTATCACTGTCCTATATATCCTATAACACCTCCATTCTATATATTCTGAGCTAGCAACAGCAGAGATTCCCACTACCCAATTTGCATCCCACAACAACGTGTCTCTCTGGCCCAATCTGCTAAAACTCACACACTATAGTTCTATTAATTGAATTCCAAGCTTAAACACTCCCACCTGATTAATCTAATTAACACATATAATTCAGCATGGATGCTGCAATGTCAACGACTAAAAAGAAGTCCCACAACTATGTTGTGGATGGTGTAGTTCAAAGTAATACAAATAGAGCTTTGGATCAAACTGCTTTCATAGATATAACAAAGGAAGTTCCCGTGAATCAACCACAACTGCAACAGCAACCTTTCCCCCCTCAGCAAGGCTTCTATCCGAATCAACAGCAAGCTTATTATCCGCCGCAACAAGATATACGAGCCCAAATGTATGGTCAACAACAATTCTCCTATTCCCAGCCAAACGTGGGTGCTGGTCCAGGTCCAGCTGGTCTGCATACAATGTCAATGACTTCTCAAAGACCACATTTTAATGGTATTCCAAACGGTATTCCAAGTGGAAATGCAAGTCATTCGAGAAGTAATTCCCTGGCGTCGTCAGCTTCTCATATGAATAGTTTTTTAAAGAAGAAATTCCGTAAAAGTGTTAGTGGATCAGTTGCAGGTGGCGATGATGATGAAAAAGAAGAAAAAGGTGCTGATTTTAATTTAGTTGATGATACCCATGTTTCCTTCGATGATTTACAACACATTAGAGGTGGTGGTAGATATGGATCTTCTCAAATTGATACCACCCCTTATATTCCAACCTTGTCAAGTAAGCCAAAAGGTCCAAATGGTCAATTATCAAATCCACAATATAGAAAACAAAAAATGGCTGAGAGAAAATTGATGGCTGCTCAAGCTTCTGGCTCTCCTTTTGGTGGTCCAAGAGCTATGAGCTTACAAAATAGCTATCAATATGGTCAAAGCAATCCAAGATCAATGTCAATGCAATCTGGTGGTTATGGTAGAGATCCGAGGGCCATGTCAATGCAAGGTAGGCCTCCTTTTGGCAACCCACCCCCTGGCCAATTTCTGCATCCACAACAACAACAAGGCCCAATGGGACAAAATCCAATGTATCAACAAGGCCCACCAGGCTCTCCAATGTATCAGCAACAAGGCCCACCAGGATCTCAAAGCCCAAATTTGAATCCAAATGGTATGCCAATGAAACTGAATAATAGATATAGTGGTCCTGCTGCTGTTGGTCAGATGAATTCTCCTTCGAACGCACAATTTAACAGGAATTCTCCTAGAATGGGTCAACCTCAACAGTTTTATCCTGGTTCAAATCCTCAAATGGGTGGTACTAATTCTCCAAGAAATTTCAGTCCCCAACAGTATCATCAGGGCCCAGCGGGACCTGGCCCAGCAGGACCTGGTCCAGCTGCCCAAAGTAGATACCAGCAATACCCACCTCAAATGGTTTCTCCTCAACAACTTCAACAACAACAATTTCAACCAATTCAAGAATATCCAGATCAACAATCACAAATATCACAGCAATCCCAACAATCATCAAGACAGTCATCTCAGCATTCTGCACCTCCTTATCAAAATCAAAATCAAAATCAAAATCAAAACCAATTAGACCTGGCACGTCCTCAATCGAAACAAGGATTTGCAAATCCCCAACGGTCAATTTCATCTTCTCCTAATAATGTTAGTAGTGCAAGTGAACGTGAGTTACCTCAAAACCAATTAGATAGTACTTCATCTTTAGATAATTCTGAAAAGCAAATAGAATCTCCCCAACAACAACAACAACAACAACATAAGATGAGTAGAAAAGCACCACCTCCTCTTCAAACTTCCAATTCTGTCTCTAAAAGAAAAGTTAATCGTTACGTGTTTAATGATAGTGATAATGAGGACGACGATATGCCAATTCATGAAGAAAGTCTAATTGAACCTCAATTAGCTGACACTGTTCCAACCGTTTCATTATCATCACTCGAAGCACATGAAAATGAATCTCAACAAACCCCATTAGAAAAGAATGACTCAAAGAAAAAATATAGATTATCTTTGTCTCCTGCCAATTCCTTCCATGACGTTGTAAGATCAGCTGAAAATCCATCTGTTGATAAATCTGAGGAAGAACAAGAAGCTCCAAGAGTTGCTCCCTTTACTAATGAAACTAAAGTTAAACGTCATTCGTTGGATCCAGGCTCTGTTGATTCAACTTCAGTTAAAAAATCAGTCTCATCTGTTTCACCTTCTACATCATCTGCTCCAAGTTCTAGAAATGATTCTAGAAATAATGCTGCTAAGGCTATGTCTATGTATTCTGCTACTTCATCAATTGATGATAATCATTACAATACTGATGGCGCCAAACAAGTTTATCAGCTGGCTGCAAATGGTCATTCTGATGTGTTCCTAACAGCAAATGAATTACTGGACTCTGAAGAAGATGTTGAAGAAGAACTATCGCATCATGATAATGTTGCAAATATTACTAAGTCTGTTGATGCGCCAACTCCAACAGACCATCATCCGCCAAGTTTCTATTCTTCTGGTCAGAATTTGAGTGAAGGTACTCTAAAACTTGGAGGTATTTCACCAATCACCCCATCAGTTCCAAAATATAGTTCAGTCGATGCTCCACCAAGTTTTGATAATAATTCACGGTCTTTTTCATTCAGTGAATCATTTGATGATACTTATAATTCAATTAGTAAGACTCCTGAGCATACACTGATTCAAGATAATGATGATAGTAGATTTGTTGATTCTTCTGAGAATGTTTCAAGCACTAGTAATGATGTTGTTAAATCAAAGGGCAGAACTGGACCTGTTTCATCGTCAACTGCAAGTGGATCTGAATTCGGGTCTGTTAAAGGTGTTACATCCTCATCTCAAGGTTCTGGTGGAATTGTACCAGGTGGCGCTTTTAAAGATACTGCCGTTCGTAAGAAGAGTTCAGTTATGGATTTGGTTGCTAAGTTAAATAAGAAGTCGTCAGTTGAAGAATTTGGTAAGTTAACTAAGCAGTCGTCAAGTGATAGTTTTGGTAGTGGCTATGGTAAATTGAGAAAAAGTTCAACAAATGATAGTTTCAATAGATCAATTATTTCAAATACCCCTAGTGATGATAAATTGAGCAAGTCTGTTAAAAGTACCCCAATTGATGATAAATTTGGCAAGTTGAATAAAAGTTCGACCGATAGTAGCTTCACTAAGTTAAGTTCAAATGAAGATGATAGTTTTGTTGCTAATTTAAACAAGACTAGTCCCATTGAAGCTGATAAGAGTGTTCCAGTTAAAGACGTTAAGTTAGAGAAGAATATTCCAACTACTGCTGAATTTTCCAAGTCACATAAAAAGTCTTCAACCCTTGAAAGTTTCGCTAGTTACAAAGATACCGATTCTCCATTACCTCCTGTTCCAATGAAGAAGTTTGATCCAGTTCCTGAACCTGCCCCTGTAGTTTCGAAAAGTGACTTTGATGATGTTCCAAGTTTAGATAATGCCAATGGTAAAATGGACCTTGAAACTTTAAAGAGTCCAAAATTAGCTGATGAAGGATTTAACGCACGTGAAACGATTTATAAGAAGTCTGATCATTATGGAAATGACGGTGAAAGTAATAATTCTTTTGATGCAAATGATGATAATGACGAACAGGCTACAAATGGTGATTCGATTTGGACTTCTTCAAGAACTGGTTCTTCTAGTTATGGTGGTGTTTCAACTTCTGGTGCTGCTGGTGCTGCTACGGTGGCTGCTGGTTTAGGTGTTAGTGCTGCTTCTGTCGCTGCTTCAAGTAGTTATGGTGCTTCTACTTCTCCTACTGGCGGCGCTGAGTCTTCTCGTAATTTATCTGCGGCTAATTCATTTGATAGAAAATATGAAAAGAAAGTGTTACCTGAAAATCCATATGAAAGTAAAACTCAGCCTGAAATTCCTGAAGAAAAAGCTATAAGTAATCCAGTTTTTGATTCTTCATTTGGTGATTCTAATGACGGTAATGAACCCTCTAAATCATCCCCACCTGCTCTGCCATCTGGTGGAGTTCTTCCAAGAAATTTGAACAAAAAATCAGTTGGTTCTGCTCCCACTCCAGTTACTAAGGATACTTCTGGTGCATTACACATTCCTCCACTGCCTCATTCTAAGTTTGATCAGTCGGTTCATGATTCATTAACTGAAACTATGAAGCATCAAAATGATAATATGATCCCATCTCTTCCTTCAAGTAATGGTTTCAAATCTTCCTATACTGGCTCTCCTCAACTGAATGGTGATGGTTCATCTTATGGTTATCAACCAAATAGTGCTACTAATACTCCAGATATGCATAAAGGCTCTTTTCCTCACTATGGTCATTCCGATCAAAGACCGTATATCACATCAAGTGCACTATCACCATCTAATATCAGAAAGGCTTCTCATACTTCTAATAATTCTGTTTCTTCGAGAAGAAAACCTCCTCCAATTGATACATCATCCCCTGCTGTTAGAGATGCAGCTCCTGGTTTTAGTACACCAACTGCTTTTACTACACCAATCAATGCCCCTGAACCAGGTTTTGAAAGTTTATCTCATGCTAGCGATTCAAGAGGTACTGAAGGTAACCATTCTTCAAAGAAAAGCTATATGTTTGGTTTCAACAGATCTGCCTCTTCCCAAGAGCATACTCATATTAATACTGGTAGTGAAGAGTCCAATGGTTCAATGTTTAATAAGTTAACCAAGAAGAATAGAACTAATAGTGAAACTAGTGATCCGTCCACATCTCCAAAACTTGGTAAGAAGAAGAGTAGTGGTGGTGGTTTCTTAAAGAAATTAGGACTAAAGAATGCTCATTTAACGCATAGTAGTAAATCTGAAGAAATTGAATCCAACGATGGTGGTAATTCTGAATCAACTAGTTCACATGGCCGTTTTAGTTCTTCTGGTAGTACGAAACGTTCTAATTTCTTTAAACCTTCTAATTTAACATTCAAAAAGAAAGAAGATGAAGTTCCTCCATTGCCTGAAAAATCTTTACCCGTCACACCATCTTCCGTCGACGATGCTCTTTACAATTATAGATTAACAATTAGTATGCCTAATGCTGAGCATGAAAGTGATGACGTGAGATTTAGCAGAATTGTTGATATGAACCAAGTTCATGATGAAATGGATGAAGAACCGGACAATAATAAGAGATCAATTGTTAATAATAATACTAAGTTCAATTCTTCTCCTGCAAAGAAGCCTTCTGCTTTGGGTATTTCTACAACTATTCCTGAATCACCTGTTTTAAATGTTCCTGAAACTTATTATGCTAAAGAACCATTGAAGCTTAATGATGATAGTAATGATTCGTTTGATTTTGGTGCCACTAGTCCAACTGGTGGTAGATCGTCTTTTGCTGCAGGTTTAAGTTCAGCGCTGGAAGAACAAGTTATGAATGCAAGATCTAATCCAAGTTCAAGGAATGTTAGTAAAGAGCAAGTGTTTACTAATCCATTGATTGGTACCGATAAATTAACTAAAGATTCAATTTCGAGTCCTGTTAATGACTATTCAAGTGATGCTACTCCTATTGTTAATAGTTTTTCAAGAGATGCTACTCCAAAAGTGAACCAAGCTTCTTCTGCTTGGTCTAGGGATATTACTCCAAAGGTCGGAACTCCAAAATCAGGCTCTACTAGAGATATTCCAAGTGCGTTCAGCTCAGATCCATTTAAAAAGACTAAGTCTGTTGAATCTAAATCTGTCGCCCCATCTGCTTCTTCTTCTACTACCAAGAAATATGGTGCTGTTGTGGCAGCTGGCATTGCTGGTGTTTCTGGTGCTGCTAATGGTTCTGGTAATTTATCTAATGAAGTTGATTATTCTAAATCCACCCCTAAATCTTCTCCAAACCTAGGTAAAACTGAAGCTCCAATTAGTGATAGTAATTCAACTACTCCAATTAATAATGGTAGTAGATCTACATCCCAGAAAGCTGTTAGTTCCTCTCCAACTTTACAAAGAGTTTTCACTCCTGAACAATTAGGTATGTTGCATGCTAACTCTCAGTTATTGAATGAATTACAACTTGTGTCCAATGAATTAGCTGAATCGATTAGTAGAGAATTAAAATTAGAAGAGCACATAAAGAGCAACAATTTGATTCAAGCTTCAGTTATTGACAAATCTCATAGAGCAGGTGAAATTTCTAAGTTGGCTTCAGAGTTAGTTAACGAAAGAAAGAAAAGACGTAGGGCTGAAGAATTACTCTTGAGACAATCAAGTGGTTCAGGTACAGGTGTTGATGATGGTCAATTGAAAGAATTATCATATGAAAATTCTGGATTGAAGAATCAAATTACTGATTTGAAAGATACTTTGCAATTGCATAGATCAACAGTTGATATGTTAAGAGTTGAAAATGATGAATTGAAAGAAAAACTGGATAGTTTAACAAAATCACATAGATCCCTAACCAACGAAACTATACCACAATTGAAGAACCAATTAGAGATTTTGGAATTCACCGCATCGTATGAACATTCCAGCGAAGACTATGATCTTTTGCATAAAGAAAATGAACAGTTGAAGAAACAGTTATCTGAAATTGATGATGTTGTTGATTTGCAAAATCAGAAAGACTCATTACGTGAAGCATTAAAGAATTTGAAGCAACAGAGAGAATCTGAAGCTAGAGCTTCAAATGATAAGATTAAGTCCTTAGAAGCTAAACTTTCTGAGTTAACTAACTATAACTTTTAATTGATTGATTGATACATACGTACCATCTATACTACTACTACGCTATCATTCTACATTTTTGTGATTTATTGCATTTCTTAAAATTGTGTGTTTTTTTATCATTGCTTTTATCAGTGTTCTTTTTAATGACTATTTTTTTGTTTTATCACTTATTTTTATTTTATAATTAATTTGCACATATAATGTTTTTTTTTTGTATTTAGTTTAAAATTTTTGTTTTTTTATCGTTTTTATACTTTACTCTTGTTATTATTTCCTACCTTCTTTTATTATGTCCTTGTTGTTACTAAAACTTTTTTTATTTGTTAATTATTGTTTGTATAATATAGTTTTATTTACCTTATTCTCTATAAGAACTAAATTAAGGTCGAAGAAGTTCAAGCACAAGAATCGAGCGCGGAGCGAGTGAGAAGTTGAGAAACTTGAAAATTAAAATTAAAGTGAAAACATCACTTATTTCATTTCCTCTTCACCACATCAATCTTTCACTGTTCTCAATCACAGCCATGTCTGAAGAAAACTCAAGAAAAAGGGCTCGTGAGTCAGATGACGAGTATGAACCTCAAGCTGGTGGTGATTTAGTTAACACCTCAAGCCAACCACATTTTCAAGGTAATGATGGTGAACAACAGCAACAACCAGAATTCACACAATGGTCTTCAAAAAGATTCAGAGCTCCACAGTTATCTAGAGCCATTGAATTAGCCAAGAATATTTGTCAAGATATTTGTAAGTTGGGTGATTACCCCCCAGAACTAGCTAGGGATATTGATTATATTTCAAACCCAATTGCCCATGAATTCAACCAAGATATGATTGATGATGATTTCAAGAATTCAATTTTGGATTATCTTTATTCAATGATTATTGAACAACCTCACAAAATAGCCATTATCGCTGGTTTGGTCCAGGCTTGTAATGCGAAGGCTGGTAAAGTTGGTTCGTTTGTTATTGACTATTTACAATTTAAATCTCAGAGCATTTTAGATAGCTTAAAGGACATTGATACTGAAGAAACAGATGCTGTTGCTGGTTCTGAAGAATGTGGGAAGTTCACAAGATTGAAGTTGATCTTAAGATTTTTTGCAACATTGACTCCAATTTTAGATAATCCTGATTCTATAATTACGATTTTCAGACAGTTTTTAAATGTCGCCATTGAATTACAAAACAGTAATGAATTTAGATCTCCTTTGGCTGAAATGTTGTATTTCGAAACATTGCTTTCAGTTCCTTATATTTGGACAAGTGATAAGGAAGATTTGGAATTAAAAGCGAAATGTGACGAGTTGATCGAGTTGGCTAAATCTTTTGGTATTAAACAAACTAAATTCCCATCTAAGATATTTCAACATTTCCAAGCTACTGATTCGAGTTATTTGCCTTACGAACCTAAAAACATTGTTCAGTTGGTTTTACCTGCCGTTGAAAAATTAGATGACGTTTCTTTGTTCTTAGATGTTAATGTTTTAATTAGACCTTATATTGAAGAGGCATTAAGACCTCAACAAGAAGAACAACAAGAAAATGAAAATCAAGAAGATGCTAGAAATGATATTAATATGGCAGAAGATAAAGAAATTCTAAAGCATCCATTACCACAGTTTAACCTCCCTTCTTTGGAAGATTTCCAAAAAGTTGAAGAATTAGACAATGGTGATGTTGGTAATGTTGATTCATTGTGGACTTATCCTAGATTCAATTTGGAAATTTTTTCATTATCTGGATATGGGTTTAGTACTGTTCCACCTACAGATACTTACACTTCATTAATTCTAAGAGATGTGATCGAAGATTTAGTTCAAAATATGGAATTTAATAGAGTTACTGTTTCAAGACAAATTTTAATCTTACATTTTTTCTTTAATGAGAAATTGTTTGCCAAGCCTAACTCATCAATTGATAAATTAACTATTGTTAATGATTTAGCAAGCGGTGTTGATTTAATTAAAGATTTAGAAGAAAACGAAGACATCCCAGAAAGTATGAAAGCTTCCATGATTACATCAGCTAAACATATTCAAAGAGAATTTGATGAAGGTTATAAGTCAACTTGGAAAATGGAAGAAATTGTCGCTGAATCAATTTTAAATTTAATGTTTAATTTACCAGAGACTGCAATTCCAAACATGTATTATGAAACGTTATTAGCTGATACCTGTGGTCGTGATTGGGCCATCATGAGAAGATCCGAAGGCTCTAATGAGAAAGTCACGTTTGCTAAAGTTTTAGGTGGGGCCATCAGATATTTTTACAAGCACGTTAAGTATTTGGATTTTGAATTAAGACTGAAATTTGTCGATTGGATGACCTTACAATTGAGCAATTTCAACTTTGACTGGGCTTGGAATGATTGGGTTCCACACTTAAAAGTTTTAGAGGGATCTATTTATCATCCTACGATTCAATTAATTAAAAATGTTATCTCAAAAGAAATTAGAATTTCAACACCAGCTACTATTAAATCTACACTACCTGCTGAATTCTATAAATTCATAAGGCTTTCATTGATGAATAAAGATAAAGTTGCATTGTACGATAAACAATTTTTCGGTGAAAAATTGGCCAATTCAGCAGCTGAGTCCAATTATCAAATTGAAGAAAACATTGAAGATGTTGGTGGGGATGCCGGTAACGCAGAAATCTATCACATTGTTGATCAGTATTTGTTCAACAATCAAGATCATGAGTATCATGAATTGTGTCATTTGATTTACACTAATATTCAAGAAGGTGATTCGATGCAAGATTTCAATAATTTAATCCTGGATTTAAAGAATAAAATCCAAGAAGATTTAGATAATGGGTCTGATAAGATTGTTGATAATTTGAATAAATACATAGTCACCTTGGTAGCCCAATCTATTTGTATTATTGGATCAAGATCCTTGTCAGTTATTGAAGGTGGTGCCTTAGAACTATGTGGTGGTAAGCTACGTAAAGTGTTAGGAATGAAACCTGGTGAAGAAGATGAAGATACAGAATTAGAGAATGATCAATTTATTGAAGCTAGTGAAGAAGAAGTTTCATTAAGACAAACATGGTTAATTGAAGGTGTTTTAAGATTATGGAATAACGAACCAAGAATTGGATTTTTAATTTTAGAAAAAATGAGAAATAAAGGATTTTTGAAATCGTACCAATTATTAGAATCCTTGTTCAAAAATAATGAGAATTTGATCGCTGTTACTGAATGTTATGGTAGTGATTTATTAGAAAGATTATTCAGATATGAGTTAAAGAATGGAACAGAAGAAAATAAAGATAGATTATTAGTTAGTTTTAATGAATCTGTTATTAATAACGTCAACCTGTTTGTTGCTAAGGTTGATTTTGATTTTGATGATAAGTTTACAACTGAATCGACAATTGATCAAGATGATGAAATTAAGTGGGGTTTGAAGAATTTACTACAATTGTTAGAAATGTATTTGAGACATTATAAGAATGAATTGAATGTTGATAATTTAAAAACATTGATTAATGAGCAAGTGAAGGTTGATAATGTTAAGGATTATTTGATCAAAGCTGTTGATGAATATGGAAACTTATAGTTTCTTGTATGTTTTTTGAAAAGAAAAATAAAAAATTATAGAAGAATCTTGTTCTGTGTATTTGTTTAAGTTTGAGTTTTTTTGTATAATAATAAAGTACCAAATTTACTATTAACTTTTGGTAATTTAAATATTTGTTTTACACTAGTCAGAAAACGTGATTTGAGTTTGGAAGTTGGTAGTGTGGATGTGGAAACCAACTCGTGTGTAATACCCATTACTTAGCCATCCAATAAAGTAAACAAAGGAAAATAAATTAATAGTAGAAGATACGTTTGGCTAACTTATCTGAAGAATTTCAAGAATTATGATGGAGCCCAACTGCAAGTTAAGCCAGTTGAAGGCAAGAGACTCTTGCTGATTCTTGGTGGCTTAATGACTTACAAGCCGGATGCTTCCATTTTTACCTAAAGAGTGAAGACCCTGCACGCATACACCGCATCGTAATTTCAAATGTGGAGTGTCCCTAGTGGAACTTACAGCTTAGGTTTATATGGAAAGCAATTAATTATTAATCAAGTGCTTGATGAAGAACTTTTGAATCTTTTTACCTTTCTTTTTCTCTATATGTAAGGACTTAATTATAGTAATTTCCTTAAGTAAACAAAATACATCGAGCTACACACAAACATTAACAATATATAATTCTAGAAGTATTAGAAAATAACAGTCCTGAACTACCAGTTTTCAGCTTTGTTTTAATACAAAATTATGACATGTACATTGCTACTATAAGCTGAATACCTGTCAACCCCCTATTTCACTTGTTAGCTGTAAAATGTCATAAATTTTCACAAATACGTATGATCAAACGAAAATAAAAGAAATTCTCACAAAAAAAGTAAAAAAAAAAAAGAAAATGGTTCTACTTGGATATAAATAGCATATAGCAATCTTACTACATAAATATATGTTGAAGCTCCCGATGAGGTGGTTCAAACTTTTCAGGTCATATTCTCTGGAATTTGTACCTGGACCAACAAACCTTCTTCGGCCCCTGCTATATTAAGCTCAAAGGTTAATTTAGGGTCTAGAATTGTGTTACTTAATCATGAGACCTTATCTAATAAAGGCGGTGGATCGCGGAGGCTATGCTGATGGTGTGTACCGATTTGGCAATTAGATAAATTGCAACTATTATAATCGAGGAATTAAAGATCAGACATGGAAATGCAGTAGCCAAATCAAAAACAAAAGGAGGACAAAATCTCCAATTGAGTATTGATCCGACCCGGATTAAGGAGTCGATCCCGACATTTGGGTATGCTTATATATAGTGCGTACGCACGAGGTAGTCTCGGCCCGTCGAGGTAACTTGATCAGATCAAAAAGAAATGAACTTTAAGAATCTAAGATAAATACAGATCGCATATGCAGTTAAAAAAAAAGTGGAACAAATAATTAATCAATCATTCAATCAATTAATTTGAACTTGTCAATAAATTGGTCAATCTATAATTTCAAAACAAAAATAAAATTTGAAGGCGACGTATATAATTTAACATGAAAATTTGTTGGCCGGCCGCCGCGGGCTTCGAATTTCAATGGGAAGCGCTTACGTAAGGCGCATCCAGCTTAGGAACTAGCGGCTGCAGATCAATAGGCTGCTTCAAATTCAAATAAACAGACGCGCTAGCTATATTTACCCACCGGGGGGCAGGCAGGCTTTTGCCCCTACCGGCCCAGCCGGCCAGGGGCTCCAGTGGGAGGAGCGCGTGGTAGGCGTGGCTTTTCTTTTTCAGGTGATCTCCCCCTTAGCTTGATACGACTGAGGAGTGTTTCGTGTTCTTAATGGTTCAGAATTGTTTAACTTGTTTTCTTGTTGTGTGCTCTTCTTCTTCTTCCTCTATACCCAAGTCTAATCAACTAGCTCTTGCTCACAGTGATAGTTGTTGTCCTCTCTTCTTATCCTTTCACTTCATCTCACTTCATATCTCGCTGATACAGAGCAGATCAAGGAAAACTTCCAGATCAAATCAGCGCAATTTCACTCAATATATCCCTTTTCCTTTCCACCCTAGTTTATCAGAACTGTCCACTCGCTTTTTACTCTATTCTCATATACTAGTTTAACTTGGTATATCGTGTTTGATATCATTATTATCTAAAGGTATGTCTTTCCCACTTTTCCGTACTGTGCTTGCACATTCCCATGGCCATTCTTATTGAGGGTGCAGAGAACTGAGTGCCTAAAAATAACGTCGATGAAATATTTGTTACCTTTTATCTGCCATCCGTTTTACGCTCAACAAATCCTTTATATTACTCTCGTTTCCCTCCCAAGCCACAGAATCTCTTCTTTGTCTAGTTTTTTAGTACTAACCGTCTTCCTTGCCCTCTACTAATTATAGATGTCTTACAACGATAATTACGACCCTAATAGGGCCGCCGGTCAACAAGGTGCTGGCGCTCCACAACAGGGTTATTATAATGATGGCTATAATCCATCTGACGAAAATTTTAATCAACAACAAGCCCAAGGTTCCCAAGAATATTATGATCAACAAGATCCTTATTATCAACAAGGTCAAGGTCAAGCTGGCTATCAACAAGGTGGTTATGATCAAGGTTATGATCAACAAGAGTTTTACCAACAAGGTGGTTATGATCAACAATATTCTTCTGATCCAAATTTAAATCAACAAGGTTACTATGATCAACCTGGATCAAGAGACCCTGAAGCTTATTCTGACTTCTCCTATGGTCCAGGTGGTGTTCCAGGCACTCCTTACGAAGGTTATGGTACTCAATATACTCCTTCTCAAATGAGTTATGGTGGTCCAAGATCTTCGGGTGCTTCGACTCCAATCTATGGTGCCGGTCCTTATGATCAATCTGCTATGGTTGCTTTACCAACTGACCCTTATCCTGCTTGGTCTGCTGATAATCAAGCTCCAGTTACTATTGAACAAATTGAGGATGTTTTCATTGATTTGACTAATAAATTTGGTTTCCAAAGAGATTCTATGAGAAATGTTTTTGATTACTTTATGACTATGTTGGATTCCAGAGCCTCAAGAATGTCCCCTGCTCAGGCTTTATTATCTCTACATGCTGATTATATTGGTGGTGAATCTGCTAACTATAAAAAATGGTATTTTGCTGCTCAACTAGATTTAGATGATCAAGTTGGTTTCAGAAACTTAAATATTGGTAAATTATCAAGAAAAGCAAGAAAAGCTAAAAAGAAATCAAAGAAAGCAAGAAAAGCCATGGAAGAGAATGGTGAAGATACTGAAAGAACTTTAAACGAATTAGAAGGTGATAATTCTTTAGATGCTGCCGATTACAGATGGAAAACTAAAATGAATGCTTTGTCTCCTATAGAAAAGGTTAGACATATTGCTTTATACTTATTAATTTGGGGTGAAGCTAATCAAGTTAGATTTACTCCTGAAGTTATTTGTTTCATTTACAAGTGTGCTAATGATTACTTAGAATCTGACGCTTGTCAGCAAAGAACTGACCCAGTTCCAGAAGGTGATTACTTGAATAGAATTATTACTCCAATTTATAGATTTATCAGATCTCAAGTTTATGAGGTTCTGGATGGTCGTTACGTTAAGAGAGAAAGAGATCATAATAAAGTTATTGGTTATGATGATATTAATCAATTGTTCTGGTATCCTGAAGGTATTTCAAGAATTGTCTTTGAAGATGGTTCAAGATTAGTCGATTTGAATCCAGAAGAAAGATATTTCAAATTAGGTGAAGTTGAATGGAATAATGTTTTCTTCAAAACCTTCAAAGAAATCAGAACCTGGTTACATGTTGTCACTAATTTCTCTAGAATTTGGATTATGCATATTCCAATTTACTTCATGTATTGTGCTTACAACTCCCCAACTTTATACACTCATAACTATATTCAAGTTCTTAATAATCAACCTTTGGCTTCTTCAAAATGGGCTGCTGCTGCTTTAGGTGGTACCGTTGCCAGTGTTTTAAACATTCTTGCTACTTTGTTTGAATGGATGTTTGTTCCAAGACTATGGGCTGGTGCTCAACATTTAACTAGAAGATTGATGTTTTTGATTTTAATTTTGGGTATTAATTTAGCTCCTGTGGTTTTCGTCTTTGCTTGGGCTGGTTTAACTTATGAATCTAAAGCTGCTCATGTTGTCTCCATTGTTGCATTCTTTATTGCTCTTGCTACTATTGTTTTCTTCTCCTCTATGCCATTAGGTGGTTTGTTCACTTCTTATATGAAAAAATCAACCAGAAAATATGTCTCATCTCAAACTTTCACTGCATCCTATAATAAATTAGAAGGTTTAGATATGTATCTATCTTGGTTCTTATGGTTTGTCGTTTTCCTTGCAAAATTCGTTGAATCTTATTTCTTCTTGATTTTATCCATCAGAGATCCAGTTAGAAATTTGTCGACTATGAGTATGAGATGTATCGGTGAAAAATGGTATGATAATATTGTTTGTAAACAACAAGCTAGAATTACTTTAGGTTTAATGTTTGCTACTGATTTGATTTTATTCTTCTTAGATACTTATATGTGGTATATTTTGGTTAATTGTGTTTTCTCTGTTGGTAGATCATTCTATTTGGGTATTTCTATTTTAACTCCATGGAGAAACATTTTCACCAGACTGCCAAAGAGAATTTACTCCAAGGTTTTAGCTACTACTGATATGGAAATCAAGTATAAGCCAAAGGTTTTAATTTCTCAAGTTTGGAATGCTATTGTTATTTCCATGTACAGAGAACATTTGTTAGCCATTGATCATGTTCAAAAATTATTATATCATCAAGTTCCATCTGAAATTGAAGGTAAGAGAACTTTAAGAGCTCCAACTTTCTTCATTTCCCAAGATGATAACAACTTTGCGACTGAATTTTTCCCTAAGGATTCTGAAGCTGAAAGACGTATCTCTTTCTTTGCTCAATCCTTAGCTACTCCAATTCCTGAACCATTACCTGTCGATAACATGCCAACTTTCACTGTTTTCACTCCTCATTATTCTGAAAAGATTTTATTATCATTAAGAGAAATTATTAGAGAAGATGATCAATTTTCTAGAGTTACTTTATTAGAATATTTGAAACAGTTACATCCAGTTGAATGGGAATGTTTCGTTAAAGATACCAAGATTTTAGCTGAAGAAACTGCTGCCTTTGAAAATGACGGTGAAGAAAAGGAAGAAGATCAAATGAAACAAGAAATTGATGATTTGCCATTCTATTGTATTGGTTTCAAGTCAGCTGCTCCTGAATATACTTTAAGAACTAGAATTTGGGCTTCTTTAAGATCACAAACCTTATATAGAACTGTTTCTGGTTTCATGAATTATGCTAGAGCTATTAAGTTATTATACAGAGTTGAGAACCCTGAAATTGTTCAAATGTTTGGTGGTAACGCTGAAGGTTTAGAAAGAGAATTAGAAAGAATGGCAAGAAGAAAATTCAAGTTTGTTGTTTCTATGCAAAGATTGACTAAATTTAAACCTGAGGAATTAGAAAACGCCGAATTCTTATTACGTGCTTATCCTGATCTACAAATCGCTTACTTAGATGAAGAACCTCCATTAAATGAAGGTGAAGAACCAAGAATTTTCTCTGCCTTAATCGATGGTCACTGTGAAATTATGGAAAATGGTAGAAGAAGACCTAAGTTTAGAGTTCAATTATCCGGTAATCCAATTTTAGGTGATGGTAAATCTGATAATCAAAATCATGCCTTAATTTTCACCAGAGGTGAATATTTGGAAGTTATTGATGCTAATCAAGATAATTACTTAGAAGAATGTTTGAAGATTAGATCTGTTTTAGCTGAATTCGAAGAATTGAATATTGAACACGTTAATCCATATGCCCCAGGTTTGAAGTCTGATGCCAGTAAAGTTACTCATCCAGTTGCAATTGTCGGTGCTAGAGAATATATCTTCTCTGAAAACTCTGGTATTTTAGGTGATTTGGCTGCTGGTAAGGAACAAACTTTCGGTACTTTGTTTGCTAGAACTTTGGCTCAAATTGGTGGTAAATTGCATTATGGTCATCCTGATTTTATGAATGCAATTTTCATGATTACTAGAGGTGGTATTTCTAAAGCTCAAAAAGGTTTACATTTGAACGAAGATATTTATGCTGGTATGACTGCTTTATGTAGAGGTGGTAGAATCAAGCATTGTGAATACTTCCAATGTGGTAAAGGTAGAGATTTAGGTTTCGGTTCTATTTTGAATTTCACTACTAAGATTGGTGCTGGTATGGGTGAACAAATGTTATCCAGAGAATACTATTACTTAGGTACTCAATTACCCCTGGACAGATTCTTATCCTTTTACTATGCTCATTTAGGTTTCCATATTAATAACTTGTTCATTCACATGTCTTTGCAAATGTTTATGTTAACTTTAGTCAACATCAATTCCTTAGCCCATGAATCTATCATCTGTATTTACAACAAGAATAAGCCAGTTACTGATATTCTATATCCCCTGGGTTGTTATCAATTAATGCCAACTATCGATTGGATTAGACGTTATACTTTATCCATTTTCATTGTTTTCTTTATTTCCTTCATTCCATTATTAGTTCAAGAATTGATTGAAAGAGGTGTCTGGAAATGTGCTTACAGATTCTGTAGACATTTCATGTCCTTATCCCCATTGTTTGAAGTTTTCGTTGCTCAAATTTATGCTATTTCATTATTAAATGATGTTACTGTTGGTGGTGCTAGATATATTTCAACTGGTAGAGGTTTTGCCACTGCTAGAATTCCATTTTCTGTCTTATACTCAAGATTCGCTGATTCTACTATTTATGTTGGTGCTAGATGTGTGATTATGGTCTTATTCGGTACTGTTGCTCATTGGCAAGCTCCATTATTATGGTTCTGGGCTATTATTATTGCTCTGATCTTCTCTCCATTTATTTTCAATCCACATCAATTTGCTTGGGAAGATTACTTCATTGATTACAGAGATTTCATTAGATGGTTATCAAGAGGTAACACTAAATGGCATAGAAATTCTTGGATTGGTTACGTTAGATTATCAAGATCTAGAGTTACTGGTTTCAAGAGACGTGTCATTGGTGATGATTCTGAAAAGGCTGCTGGTGATGCTGCAAGAGCTCATAGATCCAATGTCTTTATGGGTGACACATTACCATGTTTAATTTACACTGCTGGTTGTTTCGTTGCTTATACTTTCATTAATGCTCAAACTGGTGTTACTTCTGATACCACAGTTGTTAACTCTGTCTTAAGATTGGTTATCTGTGCTTTGGCTCCAATTGCTATTGATTGTGGTGTCCTATTTGGTTGTGTTGGTATGGCTTGTTGTTCTGGTCCATTATTAGGTATGTGCTGTAAGAAGACTGGTGCTGTTATGGCTGGTGTTGCTCATGGTATTGCTGTTGTTGTTCACATTATCTTCTTCATTGTTATGTGGTTCACTGAAGGTTTCAATTTCGCTAAGATGTTGATTGGTTTAATTACTATGATTTATGTTCAAAGATTTATTTTCAAGTTATTGACTTTACTCTGCTTAACTAGAGAATTCAAGAATGATCATGCTAATGTTGCTTTCTGGACTGGTAAGTGGTATGGTTCTGGTTTAGGTGGTTCTGCTTGGTCTCAACCAGCTAGAGAATTCTGTGCTAAGATTATTGAATTATCTCAATTTGCTGGTGATTTCGTGTTAGGTCATTTCATCTTATTCTGTCAATTCCCAATCTTATGTATTCCGTTAGTTGACAGATGGCATTCATTAATGTTGTTCTGGCTGAAACCAAACAGACAAATTAGACCTCCAATTTACTCCTTGAAGCAAGCTAGATTAAGAAAGAGAATGGTTAGAAAGTATGCTACTTTGTATGTGTTCGTTTTGATCTTATTCGTTGCCATGATTGCTGCTCCAGCTGTTGTTGGTAGTATGAAGAACTTGTCCTTTTACGAAAAGTTGACTAAAACCGATTCAGATATTAATCTTCCAGATTTTGCTTACGGATTATTCCAGCCAAGAGGTCAAGATAACAATGATACTGGTTCCGTTATCAGTCTGACTGGTAGCCATGTCTCCACTCCTCATTGGACTACCAAGACTTCTTTGGCCACTTTCTCTACAAAGGCTTAAGGAATGCTTTACTAAATTTCATAGCTTCACATCTCATATAACATTACTTTTTTTAATATTTTTTAAAAAAAACTATTATTTTCCACATTACCTATACTTTCTTCCTTTTTTTTTTATCTTTTGTCTGCCTTTTATTATTTTTTTATTTGTTTGATTTTTTACTCTAATTTTGTTAGTACTCTGACTATTTATCAATTTACCATTTATTTTTTTCTTGTTTTTGTGTTTTATTGTATTGTTTTATAATATAGTATATTAGTACCCTTCATTAACTTTTTTTAATATAACAATTGCTACTTTCCTTCATTATTAATTAAGTTCCGCTCGCAAAAGCCACAAGATTTTTCTTATGTAGAGAGCATTTGGATTTGATACCTTGCTAACTATTCTGCAAAGTCAATTGAATACCATTTTAACAAGGAATGTATAGACGTACACGGGAAAACACACAAATTATATTAAAGAAAGAAGAAATAAAAATTTTCAGAGAATCAAACACAAAAAAAAACATAAAGAGTAATAATACCAAGAGAGTAAGTATACTTACTTATAAGTAGACAAAACGCCAAAAGAAAAGGAAAAGTCAAAAAAAGAAGAAACAAATATTTTAAACCTTACAAAAGTAGTTAATTAAAATAAAACAAAATAAATTAAAATAATACTAGAACAAAAAAAACACAAAGCAATTAAATCCTAACAAAGTCAGTCATCCTGTATTTTTTCGAATCACTTTTTTTCTTACTAACTGTTTGTTGTTTAATTACTTAATGGTGGAATAATCTAATTGGATTTTCAACATAAACAATGTCTTGAGAGTCAGCAGCATCGAAAACAGCTCTGTCCATAACTGAACCAGAAGGAGCAGCGACATATTTAACACCAGATCTAGCAGCTCTGTAAACATTATCAGGGAATGGGAAGAAAGCATCGGAAGATAATGAAACATCAGTTAATTTGTTTAACCATTCTTTTCTTTCTTCTTGAGTTAATGGTTCGGGTATTTCAGCAAACTTGGATAAATATTCAGATTTTTCTGGTTCATCAGTTGGAATTTGACCAGTAACGTATAAATCAATGGCATTTGACTTTTCAGGTCTTTTAACACCCTTGGCCCATTTAAATCCTAAAACCTTTGGGTGTTGTCTGAACCACCAGTTGTCAGCCTTATCACCTGCCAATCTGGTACAGTGGATTCTTGATTGTTGACCAGCACCTAAACCAATAACCATACCATTCTTAGCATAACAAACAGAGTTTGATTGGGTGTATTTTAATGCAATTGTGGCAACGGTCAAATCAATTGCGGCTTGTTTAGTTAATTTAGTGTTTTTAGAAGTAAATTCTTTAAATGATGATGAGTTAATAATAGCATCATTTCTCTTTTGTTGCAAGTTAATACCATAGACTTGTCTGGTTTCTAAAGTACCTGGTGTGTAATTTGGATCAATTTGTAGCACACAGTACTTACCTTTTTTCTTAGCTTTTAATAAAGCTAAAGCTTCTGGCTCATAACCTGGGGCAATAACACCGTCAGAAACTTCTTTTGAAATTATAGAAGCAGTTGGAACATCAACGATATTCGACAATGCAATGAAATCACCAAATGAAGACATTCTATCGGCACCTCTAGCTCTAGCATAGGCATTAGCTAATGGAGATAAGTTTTCAATGTTATCAACGAAATAAACCTTCTTTTCGATGTCGGTTAATGGTAAACCAACAGCGGCACCGGCTGGGGAAACGTGTTTAAAAGAAGCAGCAGCTGGTAAATTTAACGAAGCTGATAATTCTTTAACTAATGGCCATGAATTCAAGGCATCTAATAAATTGATGTAACCTGGAGAACCAGATAAAACCTTGAAAGGTAATTCACCGTCAGTAACGAAAGCTTGTGCTGGTCTTTGATGTGGGTTGGCACCGTATCTCAAAGGCAATTGAGAAACACCTTCGGAGTACTTCTTTCTAAAGAAATCAGAAATGGCAGCATCGTAATCAGCAGTATGTTCAAAAGCCTTTAAAGCAAACTTATTTCTAGCTTCAGTTGAAATTTCCTTCTTGTTTTTCAATTCTTCTAAGAATAAAGAGTAATCATTTGGATCGGATAATATGGTAACTCTAGTGTGGTTTTTAGCAGCAGCTCTTAATAAAGTAACACCACCAATATCAATTTCTTCAACAGCTTCATCGACGGTAACGCCGATTTTAGCAACTGTTTCTTTAAAAGGATATAAATTACAAACGACGAAATCGACCTTTTCAATATTTTGCTCCTGTAAGTCTTTTTCGTCGGAATCGATATTTCTAGCTAGAATACCTCCATGAATGGCAGGATGTAAGGTCTTAACTCTACCACCTAACATTTCTGGTGCATGAGTAATTGAAGAGACATCTTCGACAGGGAAGCCAGATTCTCTTAGTAATTTGGCGGTACCACCAGAAGCTAACATTCTAACGTTAGCAGCAGCTAAACCTTTGGCTAAGTCCAATAGGCCGGTCTTGTCGTAAACGGATAAGATTGCTGTTTTAGAGTATGGTTTGGTAGACATCTTATTGTAAGTTTGAGTTGAGTATACCTTCAATTGGCTGAGATATCGCTAATCAGAGGTGTAAGGAGACTAAGAACCAGATTCCAGCAAAAGAAGAAGGAGAAGGAACTGGGTAACTCATAAAAAAAAGCTCCCAAGCTGTTGATCTCTCCAATCGCACGAATTAAATGAGAAATTCAAAATTTTGTAATTTTCTGACTTCTTCTGGCCAGCTGGAGCTGACCTGCTGACTTCGATCTGCTGGGTCTCCGGGTTATGCCTGGCAACTAGTTCTGGTTATGGTTATGGTTATGGTCATAGTTGATCCTAGGATAGATAGATTACAACTGTAGTACGTACAGAGCAAAAAAGTAAAATTACGGTTGTGCGTACGAAATTCCCCTAAAGGGGCCCCAAAGGGGCAAATTTTCAGAGTGTAACAAAACTTTCGATCCTTAAACGAAATACGACTAGAAAAATAAAAGTGAAATGAAAAATTATACAAAACGAATAATTAAATCCAAAAGACACTTGTCAAATTTACCAACTGTATTTATATAAACAACTTTCAAATTAATTTAAGGAACAAACTCTCAGATGAACAGACCGAAATAAAACTATATATTGACAATTAAAGCATTGGAAGCAAGTTGTTTAAAACAATTGAACCAATGAAAGAAAGAATCAATGTGTAGCTTAAGATCTGTATCTCCATAAGGACAGAGTGTTTTGCTTCTTCCAGGTGTGTCTTCTACCCTTCTTGGTGTTGTTGTATAAGTGACCCTTGTTAATACCTCTGGATTTCTTACCGGTAGAAGTTAAACCTCTAGATTCTCTGTGCTTGTGAACTGGGTTAACGATCCAGTTGTATCTAGCATCTCTTCTGATAGCCTTGTGTTGAGGATCAACTAAGATAACTTCGTAGTACTTGTAAGTAGAATCTTCATTAATCCAGTAAGAGTTTAAGACTCTCAAGTTAGCAGCTCTTCTACCAACTCTTTCTTCAGCAGTAGCTCTTAAAGACTTTTGGAACTTCAATTGGTTAACACCTTGGTTGGTTGGCTTACCGTAAGTAGCACCCTTTGGAACAGGTCTCTTTCTACCACCTCTTCTAACTCTAACTCTGTAGATGACAAAACCTTGCTTAGCCTTGTAACCTAACTTTCTAGCCTTTTCTGGTTGGGATGGTCTGGAAGCTCTGTGGATGACCTTCTTTTGTCTGTATTCCCAACATCTGACTCTTAATAAGAATCTCATGACATCGGATTGCTTCTTTCTGTGGATTTCTTCTAAATACTTGTAGGCACCCATTTTGATATTATAATGGTAAAGTTAGTTGTTACTTTGTTAAGGAAAGACAGCAAGATCAAGAACGTGCTAATATGGGCTTCGAATAAGTTTTCCTCAATTTTGGTTTAGGTGAAAAATTTCAAAGATGCGATTTCAGGCGGTGCATAGAGGGTTTTTAATAACACGTGTTAATCATCTGATTATTAGTCACGTGCTGATATGCGTCATTTCTCAAATTTGTCGATAATCCATCTGAAATTTGTCGACATACTGAAACGAAATGAGCTGATCGGAACTTGAGAAGGAATAGTAGATTAAGATTAGTATGCTGGATACCCTCCAGGCTTCGACCAATGATAACACCACTATATCAGGTCCAGCCCTGGCATCTTCTGTCTCAAATATCTAGACTTGTGAGTCGTCTGATGGTAGGATGTATTGGCAGTAATGGTAATGGCAGAGGCCAGAGGGACTTGGAGAACCACAGGATAAGAGCCCTTCTGCAGTGTGGGGGGCATCTCACTAATTAATTATAGGGGAAAGCAATCTGAGTATATAAGAAAGGCTGTTTCCTGTTTCTGTCTGCCGTTTTCCCTTTTCTTCGTCTCCCTTTCTCCTTTGCCCACACACTGACACACAATTGAACTAACTATGTACGTCCTTTTCTTAACAGGATACTTGTTGCTGCCAGCTCTTTATCGGGAGCACTTCATTCCAGCCGAAATTGTGGAATTTTGCCCTTCAAACCCCCAGTTCAGTTCAAATCATACTAACTTGTTTTCATTATCATTTGATCTTTTGACCTTTTAACTCTGTTTTCTTGTCAATGCTGTTAGGCCTCTGGGTGTGTCTCTGAGTTCATTTTGAGTTCATTCTTAGTTCCCTGTGCCCTGTGTGTTCACCCCAATAACCCTGTTACACATGCACCCTCTCTTTTGAGTTTTTTACAAGTGACACAATGAGCGCCCACAAGATAAACAAACAAACTAATTAACACACTAGAGGCCAGCTTTGATTGAGAATAGAGTCTGTCAAATGTATAATGATTATGTATCATTCGAAATAGGTCTGCACAAAAATCAGCCGAAGAAGTTAAAGCCGATATTACTAACGAAGTTGACAAAGCTCAAGCTTCTCTGTCAAGCGCTGCTAAAGATGCCTCATCTAAAGCCAATGATTTCAAGTCTAAGGCTAAGGGTAAGTTTGACGACCTGTCGTCTGCTGCTCAAAAGGAAGTTGATGATTTCAAGAAATCATTACCTGAAAGAGAAGAAGAAGTTAAGAACTTTTTCCAAAAGATTTACAAATCAGTTTCCACAACTGCTACCTCTTTCTACACTTCTGTTAAAACAACAATTCAAGAAAACCCAATTGCTACTTCCCAAGTGTTTTTAGCTGCTGCTATTGGTGCCGTTGCTTATTTCGGTAAGGAGTCTGGTAAATTCAAGTTAGATTTTAAGGATCCAGAATCTAAGAAATTAATCGCTGCTATAGGTGCTACAATCACCGGTTTAGATGGTTTGGCTATCACTTTATACAACAAGAAGAAATAAGTAAATTTTCTAAATTGTTCTTATTATCTTAACTTACTTTAGTTTAGTTTTTTATTTTTATTACTCCACGTTACTATTTAGTATTTTTTTTTTTTACTATTATTCTATTTTTTATGCTTTACGAATGTTTATTTTATTTATGGTATACTTAGTTATTAATGTGTCCTTTTACCTGTTTTGTGATATTGATTGATTGAGTTTGTTTCTGCTCCATATTATTCTATATTCAATTAATTCTATTCTTCACTTGTACTTTACTATTAGCATTACTAAATCCTTAAAAAATAAGAAAACAATTTTTATTTTATGAAAACAAATTGACTAAAAGGAAAAGTGGAAAGAGCTTGATAATGGAGAAAATAAAACAAAAACAAGAACAAAAATAAACTAAATTAAACTAAAATAAACTAAAATAGAATAAAAAAAAATAAACTAAACTGAAATAAAAATAAAAATAAAAATAAAAATAAAAACAAAAAATAAAAAATAAAAAATAAAAAATAAAACAATGCTTCAAAAAAAAATAACATGTAGTAATAATACTGGAATTCTGTAAATGTATAATCAATGAGTAATAAAAAAGGTTGTAAAATAACATAATATAAAAGACCTGCTTTCATCATTCTTCTTCAAGTTGTCTCATACGTCTATCTAAAATATGCTCAATACTTTCATTCTCTTCATCACTCTCTTTACCCTTCTTCTTAAAAACTTTGTTCAATCTATTTGCAGAATCTTTTGATTCATCACCACCACCTAATCTTTGTCTAATAATCTTACCACTTGGTAGCATCTCATCTTTATATCTATCGGTACTTGCAATTTGAACAATTGATGGAGCATCAGGAGGCAGCTCAGTTGGATTGATCAGTGTTCCTTTTCTTTTTCTGTACTGTGTTGCCTTGGATGGATGAATTGAACCTTTTTTCAAAAACGATCTGAAGTTATAAATATTTCTTTTTATATTAGAATAAGATTCAATATCCTGCTCAACGATCTGTGATTCATGTGGCCAAGTCCAACTTTGTCTTAATTCTTCAAATGCATTCAATTCCATCTTCTTTCTAATATCTGGAATCTTCTCTAATATTTGGAAAACATCAGTATCGGTCTTAAAGAAACTATGTTTGAATACCTGAAAAACAAAGTCAATTGATAATCCAACAATTGATAAAACCAGTATAGTTGCCCAAAATGTAACATCTCTACCGTAATGATCAAATAATCCATCAGCAACATAGAAAATAATGTTGTCTCTTGATCTATACAAAAATGCTAATAAAACACACCATCCTAACCAGCCGAACACTGAAACACACCATGATAAGAAGCAAATCTTTGTGATTGAATGCATTTCAATGATATTACATTTTGTATTAATGATAATAATTAAAACTGTGAATAAAACAACACCCAATGGATACGTTGTGTTATCAACTAATGCATTAAAGCCAAACGTTGACCATAACGAAAATGCTAGTGTTGTTGATTGTGAAGCAGCCAAGAAAACCCACAGCAAATACAATTTCAAATTGAATGATTCATAATTTCTACCTAATGAATATAGCTCAGGAACTGCAATCAATGTTGAAGGTCTTAAATCTTTATCAAACATGCCAATGCATAAAACAGGTAATGAAGTGAATAACGTATTAAACATAGATAATGACCATGATTCGTATAACGAAGAACCAGTAAACAATGTATACCTTTGATATAACAATTGTGTTAAGTAAAATAATAATTCCTTGTAAAATGTGCAAAGAACAAATTTTGAGGTTCTAATATAATTGTAACGTCCATGAACTAATAATAATTTTAATAAGTATCTGAATTGGGCAATCGAATAATCAGATGTTCTTGCAGCTTGTAAACCTTCTTTACCGGTAATACCAACACCAACGTCAGCACTTTGAATCATTGCAATATCATTCGCACCATCGCCAATTGCTAAGGTAACTTTGGATTTATCTAATTTTCTAACAGATTCAACCATTTTTGCTTTTTGAGATGGAGATGCTCTACAACAGATAACTGAATTTGCCTTAACGCCCAATGAAATAAACAAAGACATTAAAGTTAGATCACTTTCTATATCAGATAAGGTTGAACCATCAACAACAACAACACAATGAGCAACATTACCTGCATCAATTTCTAACTCTGCAGCATTCATCCTAGCACTTAAATCATTCACATCGCCAACTTCATTGGATAAGATAACAACTGTTGAATAATCCTTAATTAGTTTACAAGAATAACCAATGTTTATTGCAGTTTCTCTTTTATCACCAGTTAACATCCACAGTCTAATACCTGCTCTTCTTAATTTTTCAATTGCTTCAGGAACACCTTCTTGTAATTTGTCTTCAATTGCAGTGCAACCTAATAATTCTAGACTATTTTCTAGTTGGCATCCAACTTCTGCAATTTTTTCAGCTCTATTATGTAATGAAGTCTTAGCCTTAGAATATTCATTAGACCAATTTGTAAATGTTTCATCATCCAAATATCTATATGAATACATTAACGTTCTTAAACCGTCTGATGAAAACTCTTCAATATGTTGTAATGTTCTTTCTAAAACAAACTCGTCATTCAATATCAATTGATCAGATGGAACATACGAGTGTTCCTCAGCGAAATTGTACTTATCCTTTTGTTTTAATTGTATTGATTTTCTAGATTGTGACTTAATACCATTAATCTCTTCATCTTGATCACCTAAAATTGAATCAATATTACCATAATTACCGGAAACGTTACTGTTACGTGATGCAATAGAGCCAGATCTAGATAATTGTGAACTCATTCTTTTTAATGACGAAGTTGAAACTCTACCAGTTGGGGATGTCGCGCCATCTTCATGATTCTTTTGCAAAATTAATTCAGCTTCATTTTTCTTACGATAGCTAACATTTCTTGTTAATTCATTTTGTTTCTTAGTAACTAGATGAGTGTCTCTTAATCTTTCTAAAATAATATTATCAGCACCTTTACATAGCATGACTAATTTACCATCAGGGAATTTAACAACAACTGACATTCTTTTTCTTGCAGAAGTAAAATCAACCGTTTCTAAAATTTCATAATTTTCAAATTCAGGTTCTGATTCAAATCCGTTCGGATACAGCTTCAAGGTTAAATTTTTCTGTTTTTTATCCCAAAATATATAACCCATATCACTTGCAGCTTGAACTAGTGCTAATTCATCAGGGGATGAAGCTTGATAATCAATTTCGATATCAGCTCCGTCATCTTCAGCATTGTTGCCAATTGTCGTTGTATCCAAAGTTGACGTATTCGTGGTGTTATTACCTGCATTTTCAATTGAAATTAACGAATCGCTTGATTCTCTTGATGCTCCCTTTTCAACCTTTCTCGGGATACAAGTATGGCATATAGCTAAAGATAATAAGAAAAATTTCACTTTTTTGGAAAATGTTCCATTTGGATCTGATTGAATATAGCGAATTAATTCTAATGAAGATTTCAAAGGTCTACTCTCATTATAATCTGACATTAATTGTTTTGCTGTTTTGGCGGTAACTAAGCTTGGATTCATACTTGGTCTTGTAATGGAGTGTGCAGATAACGCCATCGATGGTCTACCAGTAACTCTCACTGAACCTTGTCTCACTGGACTTGTGCTTCTAGGAGATGATTGTGACATAACGGGACTTAAATCATCACTTGCTTCACCTTGACCTGCTGTAAGTAAATCGATATCATGAATCCATGGTGTACCAGCAACTGAGAATTTTCTGAAAATCATTTGGTTATCAGTCAACGTTCCGGTCTTGTCAGAAAATATATAACTAACTTGACCTAGTTCTTCTAAGATTGTTGCAGTTCTAGCTTCAGCGGGGGTATTTGATTCCTTGTGGTACATATCAATATCCCATTGTAATAAAATCATTTGCATAACCTTAATAATTTCCATAGTAACATATAAGGATAATGGAATCATAGTATTAAACATAATAATAAAACCCATAAATGTTGCCGCAACACCAGCGTCTTGGCCATAGACATACCAATTCTCCACTTTATATCTATCAAAATAAATTCTTTCTGCCATTAAGGAAAAAGCAGATATAGACACAACCAAAGTAACCATAAAGGCAACAATCATATTAATTGAACGTTGTAATTTTGGAGCTTTAATTCTTGGATTTTTAATAGCATTCATTCTGATTTTTGTTTCTTCACCCGTGAAAATAACTAGACCAAGACAAGATTCTGTATTTCTTAAAATTGAACCTCTATAAAGGACATTATCTGGACCCAAAGGATATTTTTTCAATTCATGAGTGTCTAAATCAGGTAAATCTAAAGAACCTTCAAAATTATATAAATCTAAATTTGGATCTTCAGTTAAAACTGAAGTTGAAGTTAAACTACTTAGGGTAGTGGCTTTATTTGTTAGCTTGTGCAAATCGTTATTTGGAATCTTTGATTTTAAATTGGTTTCACCATCTAAGGCCATAGTTTCGATAAAGACTTCACCCATTACATTTGAACTTGTTAGCAAGACCATATCAGCAGGAACCCAATCATCACAATCTAAGCGAATAATTTGACCAACTTTAACGTTCTTCCATCTTGTTTTTGTCAGATGGATGCCATTTTTAGCCAATGAGTGTTCATTTGCAAAAGAATTTTCTTCATTTAATAAATCTTCAGAATCTTCACAATTCTCATCAAGATCGAATGATTGACCACTTGGTCTTAAAAATGACATTGATGTTGCACTTTTCGTATATCTACTAGAATGTAAGGGACTAATTGAAGGTGCGAGCACTTTAGTAACTCTAGTATTCTCAGCCTTATCTAATCTATGTCTTCGAAAATCATCAAAACCTTCTCTTAATATTGAAATTGTAATGAAAATGGATAATGGAATAATAGTTGAAGTTGTACCTGTTGTTGACCAAGAAGGAATTAATTGCATAATTGCAACAGTCATGAAATAACAATTAGCAAGTTTTGAAAATTGAGCAATTAATTGTCTTGGAATAAAACTGAAAAAAGTGTATCTTGAAGAAGTAATTAAATTATTACAATATGGGGAATTAGTTCTTTCATCTATAAGTAAAGGTTGATTGCTATGTTTTGATCTTTTCTGGTGGTGTTTGGTGTTCTTATCAGTAGGTAAATCACAATGATTCAAATCTATGGATATTGGAACTCTTCTGCCTCCTACAGAAGGGATTGGGTCTGTGATACCCATAAACTTATGGGCGTATTTAATTAAAACATTTGGTCTTTTATATTTACCTTTTCTCTGATGTATACGATCTTCGGCAACTTGATCCAGATCAATAATTGACTCATCCGATATAAATTGATAGCCCGGATGTGAGTTATCTCGATTAGAATCATTTCTAAATACTTCTAAGTCATCAGGAGCGTAGGAGTTATCCACCGGCAATAATTCAATATCAGCTTGTTGCTGTTGTTGAGTTTTAGCTTGCTTTTGCTTTTGCTGTTGCTGTTGGATTTGATCAGATTGGTAAGAATCATTAGCAGCTTGTGTTATATTTTTATTGAACAATTGAGTTCTTAGAGAAAAACCTCTTTTTCTTGTTTTAACTGGCTTTGCTGGCTGTTGGAAAGGGGCATTCGAGAATGAATCTTCCTCCGAAGATGAAGATGAAGTGTCACCCAAACTGAACGGATCGAGAGCGTTGTTCCTACTAGTCATACTTGATATCTATTGTTTCGCTGTGGATTTGTCTGTGATGAGTATGTATGGTAGAGAAGGAGAGCTGCAGCTCATGAACTTTTAATGGCAAGCGATCTGGCAGAGAAAGAGATGGGATAGGCCGGAGTGAAAAGGAAAAAACGGGCAGATCAGTTTTGATCTCAATCTTAGTCGAATGTTACCAGCAGCAGACAAACAAAGGGCAAGTCGGAAGAGTGTGTTGTGGGTTGTCCAGAGTTGTTCCTGTCGAAATTTCCTTCTTCTGATCTAACTGCTATATGAAATACTTAGGTATCCCAATCTGTCTGTGTTTCTGAGCCTCAGCCTCTGGTGCCCTGATCGCCAATTCACCCGAAGCTGGAACTCTCGGGACAATTATAATTATTACGTAAGATAGTGTGTATTTATTACGTAAATAAATACAAGTTATAAATAGTGAAAACTCACGTGATTTCGATTGGAAATCGGTCCAATCTGATACGCTCCATGGCCTATTAGTCCGAGACAAATTTTGTCAAAGCCCTATCACGATCTGTATAACTTTTAGTCTAGTTGGTTTAATGAAAAGCTAAGGATCCCTTTGGACATATTTTTCACACCACACAACTGAACACGTAGGAACAGCCTTCTTTTTCTTCTGCTCGTGCTTTTTGCTATCTGCTGGTAACCTTTTCCAATGTCTCTTTGCAGAACTCAGTTCTTCTTCATAAGAAACTCTTCAATCCTCAATGCGGGTTTGAAGCAGTCCACTTTCAATAAACTGCTCTCTTCATCGGTTCAACGTTCAAACACCAAGAACTCTTTGAATTTTATCAAGTCTCTCATACCTTCTTCAAACCCTTCCCGAAAGATCAACTTTACTAATCCATCAAGTACCTCCCTTTTGAAAAATCAATCTTCGTTTATTTCATCTCAGAAAAGACTCTTTTCCACTTCTCTTAGATCACCCAGCGTTGCAGCTGCTGCCACTCCTCATTTAAATACTTCTACTGAGAACATAGTTAGACCTGTTTCTTCCAAAACAAAATCATCGTGGCCTATTAATTCTCATAAAAATGTTGGCTATCTGTGTATAGGTACTTCGATCTTAGTTTTCGCTATTGTTATCTTAGGTGGTTTAACAAGGTTAACTGAATCCGGTTTATCAATCACTGAATGGAAACCTGTCGCTGGTGCCATTCCTCCTTTGAATCAAGGAGAGTGGGAAGAAGAATTTAATAAATACAAGGAATCCCCAGAATTTAAACAATTAAATACCCATATTACTTTAGAAGAATTTAAATTCATTTTCGGTATGGAATGGTCTCATAGATTATTAGGCAGAATTATTGGTACTGTTTTTGTTTTACCTACCCTGTATTATATCGCTAGAAGAAAAGTCTCTTTAAAGACTGCCGGTAAATTACTTGGTATCTGTGGTTTGATTGGTCTGCAAGGTGCAATTGGTTGGTGGATGGTTTATTCAGGTATAGATACCCAACAATTAGAAGAAAGAAGATCCAAACCAACTGTCTCTCAGTATAGATTAGCTGCTCATTTAGGTGCTGCTTTCCTTGTTTATTTTGCTATGATTTCGACTGGCTTCTCTGTTTTAAGAAATCAGAAGATTCTTAAGAACCCAGAAGCTTATTTAAAAGCTTTCCAACAACTTCAGTCTCCAATTACTAAGAGATATAAAGTATTATCAGGTGGATTATTTGCTTTGACCTTTTTTACCGCTATGACAGGTGCCTTTGTTGCTGGTCTAGATGCTGGTTTAATTTATAACACATTCCCTCATATGGGTGAAGATTGGATTCCATCCAAGAGAGAGTTATTCTCGCCATTATTTTCAAGATTAGTTGACCAATCCGATTTGTTTTGGAGAAATTGTTTAGAAAATCCAACTACTGTTCAACTCATTCATAGAATATTTGCTATGACTACATTCGGTGCTGTTTTGGCTATGCATTTGTACGCTCATCGTATTAAACCAGTTTTACCAATACAAGCTTATAAGTGGTCTAATGTCATGATGGGTTTAGTTACTGTTCAACTAGGTTTGGGTATTTTTACTTTAATTTATATTGTTCCAACTGAATTAGGTGCTGCTCATCAAGCTGGTGCTCTAGCGTTACTGACTGGTGTATTATTGCTGGTTAATAATTTAAAGAAGCCTTCCAAAGCTAATTTAATTCTTTTAAAGAACGCTTTAGCTCAAGCTCAAAAACAGGCTGTTAAGAACTCCACTGTTTTAAAATAGTTTAATTACTTTTGTTAATATTTTATTTATTTGAAAACACCTGATTATGTACTTTTACGTTTTTTTTGTATATAGCTAATTTATGACAAACTGTGTATATAACCATTTGTTTAGTGTGTTTGTGTCTAGATTTTATCTATTTATTTTTTGTTATTCTTAAATGAATTGAAATTGAAATGAATTAATGAAATCTCAGTCTCCCAAACCCCAGCTGTCATTCAGAGTTGTCGTGTCAGTAAATTGTCTCGCTTTCATGTTGACGAGATGAATTCGAATTTTATCATGTAGTTTATCTGGAGTTTACCAAACACTAGTATATTCACAGCAGCTACTCATATTATAATATAACAAATTTCATAATGCTATTTTTCTCATTTTTCAAAACACTGGTGGATAAAGAAGTATGTGGGTCTTCGCCTTTTTCTTTCTTTCTGGCTTTGTTTTTTCTTGAAAACTCATACTAACGAAATTGAATTTTTTTACTGATAGATCCGTGTCGAAGTATGTACAGTTTTTGAATCTAATGGATTCCCATGAAATGAGATCTTTAATGATTTAATAATTGAGAAGGATAGTAGAGACTACTTGTTGTTATATGAAAGGCAGTACTAACATATCCCAAATAATTTAGCTTAAAAATGGAATTGAAATAACAGGAACACTAAAATCGATAGATCAATATTTGAATTTGAAACTAGATAACATAAAGACCACAGAAACTCAGGAAGAAGAAATAAAGTACCCACATTTAATAGCAGTTAGATCATTGTTTATTAGAGGTTCGATGATTAGATATATTCATTTAAGTCCATTAGATGTTGATACCAGTTTGTTACAAGATGCTGCTAGAAGAGAGGCCATCGCTACCTCTGGTGATAAGCTCGCCGGTAGATAAATTTAAAAATTAACAAGCTAATAGATTTTTTTTCTATGATAGTTTCAAGGAATAAACTTAAATTCGGATTTTTTTTTTTTATTGATGATACTTGCTACTATATCTCTTTGACAAGAAAAAGAGAAAACAAATCTATCACCCTTTTTGATTTCTCCCTTTGATTGATGATCCTTACGTTGTTTGTTGTTATTACATATCTTTTTTTAATAATCTTTGTATATTATTTACTACTTTTTTAATACTAAGAAAAGGCATTGTACATCGTTACATCAAAATATATATCTTTAATTAAGTTTATATTAAGCAAATAAAAGGGGGTTTAGTATACAAAGTATAACATTACACATGCTCCCCGTATAATTTAGAAGGACATTCAGCACGTTTATGGCCTTCTTTATTACAAAATGAGCAAGTCAATTTCTTCTTCTTCTTGTGTTTCTGGATATTGCCTACTGGGATCATTGGTTCTTTATTCTCTTCAATCTTAAGATTGTGTAAGTGTGCTGTCGCTGTTGCTGAATCTAGTTCTTTTAATTTAATCAAGTTTTTAGGAACAATTATAAACTCTGACGTTTTATCAATAACTTGATCTTTAATAGAAAATAACTTATTTTGGCATTTATTACAAGTTATTTCGTAATTCAGTAGCTTTTCTTGGTCTATTTCAACTGTTTCGTTTGCTGGTTTATACCCTATTAATGTGTGTAATTGATCTATGTAAGTGTTTAAGTGAATTAGTTTTTGATTGTAATCTGATTTTAAAGTGTCTAATTCCTTCTGCTTTGAGGTTATTCTGGATGCTAGGTCTTCTATAGTAAATTTGAATTCTTCTATTTGTTGCTGGGTATTATTTCTATTCTCTTCCATTTCTTGTTCGGGTCTGTCTGGTAAAGCTAGATAAAAATGTCTCTCTAATGGGAGTCAAAAGTTAAAGATGAGCACAAAAAAAAATGCGTTTATTCTTTTTTGCAGTACTTATTCTTCTCCGTTTCCGAAGATCAAACACAATGTCAAACACAAACGCAATAGAGTCTCATCTAAAATCCGCCAACGTCTATCAATCTTCAGCTGGTCAATATGTGGTTGGCCGTAAGATTGCCTTCAAACCCCTGTCCAAAGATAGAGATGGAAGACTATTAATCGATGCAAACAATCCACACAGAACTCACATTAAGAAAGGCCTCCCTTTAACCTATAAGACTCCATTATACATTCAAGATCAAGGGCATCCACTATCTCCAGATGAAATAGTATCCAAGAATCCCGTCTTTGATCCACAAGAATTACCTTATATGTCTAGAGAAGAGGTTTTGACAAGGACTGGTACCGCATTACCTGATTCTCAACTATTAAATGCTTTACATCGTTACGTAGCTCAAAGAGTTATTAATAGCGATTTATTAGATAAGTTCACTGACGAAGAGAAAAGGGCCTTTTTCACCAAATTCATGGATGAAACTGCCTTATTAGCATTAGGTATTTCTGTTGAAGAATGGATTAAAGAAATGGCTGATGATGGTGATGCTTACAAATCGTACATGGAACCATCCGATTCTGCTATTGAGAAGATACTTAAAGAAGAAGAAGATTTTTTGATTAGTTCTGAAGAAGAGGAGCTTGCAGCTGAACGAGCTGAACAAAGAATACTTGAAGAAAGATAATGATATAATCGGTAATGATTGATCAATCCATTACATTCTGAACTATTCTCGATATGATCTAAACTAATACATTACATATATGTGACGAAAACAAGTTCTTCACCCCCTAGTCAACTTTGTTAGACTAAACTTGCATAATCATTTTGAATCTACATACTGTTCCGTTGCTTAAGACTTATTGGGTTGGTCGGGAGCACTGCTAGACTTTCTAAACCAAGTTCTGAAACATCTCTCAATACTTGGGGTTCCTTAAATGTATTACCCCTCTCATGTTTTTGTAGCTAATGGATAATATCTTTATCTCAATTTATAGCTTGCTAAACACTGAGGGAAGAAAGTGAGAATAAGAAACAAGTGCTAAACTTGTATATTTTGATTAAAATTTGCTTTCTATTCTAAAAGATTTGTTGAAATCAGTTTGTAATGTTTTAGCTTACGAGATTGATTTGGCAGTTATTAATACAATTAAGTCCATGATGACCTAAAATTAAAAATCTTACTCTAGCTTATTACTAGCCGCACAGCCGTATGTAAACAAAAATCTCAAAATTTTTAATTTTCAATTTTTTCATCTCTCTTTCAAATTGTTTATCAATCCGTATTTTCTTATACCGTATGAAAGTTTTCAAACGATTATTTTCTAGCACAATATTAAATATGGGTAAAAAAAGCAATAGAAGAAATAGAGGTGGAAATAAGTTAGGGAGAAGAGACAACAGAGACAATTGGAAAGAAATTACCAAGGAGAATGAATTATGGGAAACCTTCTACAAAGCTCAAGGTTTGATTCCAGAAGAAGAATTTCCAACTTTCAAAGCTAAATGTCAAGAAACATTACCATTGACTTTTAGAGTTACTGGTTCTAAAAAGCATGCTCATGAAATTTCTAAATTGTTCGTGGATGATCATATTCCATTATTATCAAAACTTGAAGGTGCTGAAAACTATAAACCACCTGCTTCTTTCCCATGGTATCCAAACAACTTAGGTTTTCAAATTGATTTACCAAAATCAGTTGTTAAAAAGAATGCTGACTATGCTAAAACTCAGAGTTTTTTGGTTACTGAAACTGAAGTTGGTAATATTTCAAGACAGGAAGCTGTTTCAATGATTCCACCATTAGTTTTAGATGTTAAGCCACACCATTATGTTTTAGATATGTGTGCTGCACCAGGTTCTAAAACAGCTCAATTGATTGAAGCATTACATGCTGAGGAAGCTGAACCTACTGGTTTTGTCATGGCTAATGATTCTGATTACAAGAGATCTCACATGTTGATTCATCAAATTAAGAGACTAAATTCAGCTAATTTTGTTGTTGTTAATCACGATGCCCAATTATTCCCAAAGATTAAGCTAAGTGAGTCTGGTGATTTTATTAAGTTTGACAGAATTTTATGTGATGTTCCGTGTACTGGTGATGCAACTATGAGAAAGAATTTAACTGTTTGGAAAGACTGGAGAATTGGTAATGCTATTGGTTTACATCCATTACAATTGAATATTTTAATGAGAGGTTTGCAATTGATAAAGCAAGGTGGTAGATTGGTCTATTCTACTTGTTCCATGAATCCAATGGAAAATGAAGCTGTTGTTGCAGCTGCTTTAAGAAAATGGGGCGGTAAAATTAAAACTGTTAATTGTGACAAAGAATTACCAGGTCTAATTAGACATCACGGTGTTTCCAACTGGAAGGTTTATGGTAAAGACATGGAATTGAGGGAACCATCCGCTGAGGATGTTGCCGCTACTCTCTTCCCTCCAAGTGAAGAAGAAGCTGAAAATTTCCATTTAGAGAATTGTATGAGAGTCTATCCACAAGATCAAAATACCGGGGGTTTCTTCATCACAGTTCTAGAGAAGATCGATCCTGAGCAAGATAAAGAACAGGGAGACAAAAGAGAGGCTGTTGAAGAAGAAATTGTTGAAGAAAAGAAACAGAAGATCTCTGAAGAACAAAAGAAGTCAAATCAACATGTTAAGCAAAGTAAGCACAAGCTACCGAGAGATGCCAATGAAGAACCATTCATGTTTTTAGATAAAGATAATGAAGAGTTGGTTAAATGCTGGAATTTCTATGAAATTAAAGATACTTTTGCCAAAGATTGTACATTAGTTAGAAATGCTACAGGTGAACCGTTAAGATCTGTTTATTATGTTAACCCAATTATCAAAAATATTATCACCACTAATGAAGAAAAACTAAAATTAGTTTATGCTGGTATCAAATTATTTGTTTGCCAAAAGACAGATTACTCCCAAAAATCATGTCCATGGAGAGTTCAGAACGAGTCCTTACATCTCTTAAAGCCACACTTAGCTCCAACCAGACAGTTTCAAGTAAATTTACCTTTGCTAAAGGTTTTATTGAGTGAAACCTTCCCAAGTATTGCTAAGATTGACGAAGACAAAGTTGATGTCGAGTTTTCTAAAAAGATTGGAGAAATGTCTGAAGGTTGCTGTTTCATTGAGGTTCAAAGAGGTGCAAATAAAGAAGATTTATTCTTACCATTATGGAAAGGAACAGCTAGATATAATCTATTAGTTAACAAGCATGTAACTTTTGAATTACTGTATAGATTATTCGGTATTGAGACATCGAAGGAAGATTATAATAAGATTCAGCAACAACCACAAAGGGCTAATCCAGAAAAGACAGAAGCTCAAGTTGATGGTGCTGAAGCTGAAGTTGAATCTGAAACAAAATAATTTTAATCACTAGCGCCTGTATATCCTATTTTTTGTTTTTAATTATATACTATAGAAATCACAGTTTTACTTCTCTTGAGGGTAGAAGAAAATCTTCGGGAGCAAATGCATTTATTTGAAGAGTAGACGATTTTTTAGTTCCGGCGTTCTCTGTTCGGACTAACTGTTGTCAGCTATTGTTGCGCGTTTGTTAAAGCAGCAAAGGAGTTTCAATTTTTTTAGTAATCACATGGTTTGAGCTCCGCTGTTTTGCTACTATTGCCTCCTTTTCCTCCCTTTGCTGATAAGCCAAATGCCAACTGACTAATCACCAATAAATTCATTCTAATGAGATTGAACAAACGAAACCTTGGATTTGGAGCTGTATGTGTTTTCTTCTCGGGTTAAGTGATCGAGATGAGCTTATCTTGTCATCTTGTGACAAATGTTGAATTGATTTATACTAACTCTGCAAATTAATTTTCCTCAAGGTTACTGGCTCAATATACTATTTATCATCAAGAACGTCACATACCACAATGTATAGTAATTCAATCGAATTATATAACTCACTCTCAAATTTCCTAACAAGTATGAGTTGCCTTCACATGTCTATCATTGGACTAATATTGGTTGTTAAATTGATGAAAACCAGCAATTACGGTGTTTCTCCGAACTTCAATGTCTTTACTTCAGTTACTTTTATGAATGTTATCATACTTAATTTGAAGATTATTACATTTATGAAATTGATTGTTAGTTGTATGAGAGCTGGTATTAGGGCAAGAAAATTTTCATTACTGTCGTCTAAAAGTGAATCGGAATTCCCATCAAATAGTCATAAGAGAACTCGAAGTATTGAAATAATGAATAATTGCTGTATTATTTGTCACGATGATTTACAACAAGAATGTCCTCTAGGTGAAGGTGGGCAAACTATAGTTCTAAAGTGTGGCCACTCATATCATTCTGATTGTTTTAAGTCTTGGTTCATGTCGCATAATAACTGTCCTGTTTGTAGGCAGACGGTTTGATTTATTTGGTTACGTTATTGTACTATTATTTTTGGGTTAATTTGTCATAATTGTGGGCATCTTTTTTATATCATCATTTTATTACTTCTGGTTTATTTATATTCTCTCCATTTTTTCTATGTCTTTGCTGTTATTTTTAGGGTTTTAATGTATTCTCCTGCACTATATATAATATGTCCTTTGATGTTCTAGGTCTTAAAGTTGTATAAATGTTCTGCACGGATGCCAGATTACATTATGTTCTGCATGGCCGGAAAACCTTATCAGACAGCTCGATTGACTGACAACACTATCGTTCATTTTCTGGTCACCGTTAAACGTATATATATTAGAGTAACATCCCGGAACTTGTTTTAAAGTCGTAGTTCTTAATATTTATTGAAGTTCTTTTGAAATTAGAAGTGAAACTTTCTCTTAAATCTAGAAATTCACTTATCCATCTTTATTAAAATCATACTATTCTCTTTTTTAAAAAATGTCCACCAGTTTAGCTTTCATAAAATCTTTTACAAGCCTGCTAAAGAGCTCTAAAGAAGGAGGAAAGGAGAAACAAATATTAAAAGCTGAAAACCCCAAAGCAAGAATTTTGAAATCGATACCTAAAAAGTCAATGGCTAATACTACTAAAAAGAAGAGATATTATAATGAGACATGCCCAATCTGTATGGATGATTTTCCTGAAGATGAACACAAGGTTAAAGGTCAAATAGGATTGAAATGTAAGCATCGCTGTCATATAACATGCCTCAATCAATGGATAAACTATAAGAAAAGATGTCCTATCTGCTCTATGAAACTTAAAAGATTTGGATTCACATCTAAATCTTAAGAAAAACAAAAACCTTTTTAGGACCATAAATTAGAAAAAATTGGATTTCCTTCCGAACCTGGTTCCGTTCAACTTGAAATCCCTTCTTGAATCGATAACTTAAGTTCCAATAAGTAATGAGTGCTACAGTTAGCATGATACTTGTGTCTGCCTTTTTATAATTAATGCATAATAACTAATACGTCCTACCACTATATTTACTTTTCTGTGTAAATGGATTTTTATCCAACTTAAATTAGCTTAAACTGTAAGTGATCAAAATTGGCAGCATATATTATTATCTGCTATCAATTTCGAGGGTGAATTTCAATAAAAAAACAAACTCGTCACAGACAGGATTCGAACCTGCGCAGGCAAAGCCCACCGCCTTAGCAGGGCGGCTCCTTAACCACTCGGACACTGGGACTCGTCTGGTCCACCCTTATTTTTATAGAATGATATCCAACTACAGCATAGATTTCTTTTGAAATATTTTAAAATGTCTTTGCTTTTGATAAATCGGAAGGGAAACATTCAAGCGTACTCAAGTTCCAAGTATAGTGTTAATCCCGTTTTGAAAATTATATTAACGAAAATCTGTAAATTATA
This sequence comes from Ambrosiozyma philentoma, assembly GCA_003707675.3. NCBI lineage: Eukaryota > Fungi > Ascomycota > Pichiomycetes > Pichiales > Pichiaceae > Ambrosiozyma > Ambrosiozyma philentoma. Next base: position 372,403 of record PPKZ03000006.1, read on the forward strand.
AGCGCGTGCAAGTTTTTCCAAGCCGCTCTCAAACTTTTGTGCTCCAACCTTGTCACCCATGTGCTTAATATAGTTCGTTAAATCAATCAAAGTGATAATCCGTAAATCAATTCGGTATACATGCCTTGTGTTTTGTCTTCCTAGAATAACCATAAGTAGTATCAAATATGTGTTCTTGTGCTTGCCATCATGGAGTTGAAAACAACTCAAAGGAACAATCAAGCAATGATCATTTAATTACATCGACAAATCCAGAGCATCCAGCCAATTTGATCTGTGAATTATGCAAAACCTTTTATAATAATGGTTGGGTTACAGGTACTGGCGGTGGAATCTCAATTAGAGAGGATGATAATATTTTCATTGCTCCAAGTGGTGTCCAAAAAGAAAGAATGGTTCCTTCAAATATGTTTGTTATGGATTTAAAAACTCAAGACTACTTAAGAAAGCCATTGATCTACAACCCATCAGCATGTACACCATTATTTTTAAGTGCTTATACCATGAGAAATGCAGGTGCTTGTATTCATACCCATTCTCAGAATGCTGTTATGGTCACTTTGTTATTTGATAAAGTGTTTGAAATTTCTTCAATTGAACAAATCAAAGCATTACCAAAAATTGTTGAGCCTGGTAATTTATGGTATTCTGATAGATTAGTTATCCCAATCATTGAAAATACTGAAAAGGAAGAAGATTTAACGGATTCATTACAAAAGGCAATCAGAGAGTATCCTGGGGCTACTGCTGTTTTGGTTAGAAGACATGGTATTTATGTTTGGGGACCAACTGTTTGGAAAGCCAAAATTTATAATGAAGCCATTGACTACTTATTAGAGGTGGCTATCAAAATGAAGCAATTTAAAATTCCAACTGTCAGAGAAAAATAGATTTATTTTCTCTCCACTATATTATTCTTACAATTCAATTCTAAAAAAACTTATTAATTATTTATTAAATAAAACCTATTATACACGTAAAACTTTATACACTGAAGGGGGGGGGTCATGTAATTGGATTCTTTGTCCCATTTAGGGGCTCACTAAAGATCTTGGAATAATCAGTTGATTCTTCTTCTGTCACATCGTATGGACCCAAGCAAACAACATTATCACCTCTTATTATTAATCCACCTAATTCTATATCAAGTTTAGGTTCGTCAGTTGAAAACAATCTTTCTTTAGCATCAGCTAGTAATAAATTGGTAGTATTATCAAAGCCCTCCAACGTTCCTAAAAATAATTTACCATCTGACGTTATCACCTTGACTTTTTCTGAATGAAATGAATGGATGGATATGTTAGTATTTGTTCATTGATTGGACGTGGAAGAAAAACTCGAAAACAAGAAATGACGTACGATTGAGAAAAGCCTTGATGCTGGACATTGGAACCTGAATAATACCGCTCCTACTCTTGGATTTAAAAGAGGTTTAAGACTTGAAGAAGAAATCTCTAGGTACTCTACGTGCCTAAAATAAATTAACTGACTTACCATATATACGTGGTGCACGGTTGCTAATTGACCGTCGACAGTCGACAGTCGACAATCGATAATTAAATGGTATTTGTTCTGATCTGATCCCTCTCATTAACTTGTTGCCCTTTTTCTCTCCAAGCACGTCAATTTTATCACACATCATCATCAATTGAGTTTAAGGGAGATTTTAATGTGGCAAACAAGTATCAGCAATTTTCCAGAAAGGTCCCAAAGCTTGATTTCTCAAAGCTCAATTAGCCCTGATTTTACCAGAAGTTCAGTTCAAACCAGCATAGATGAGCCTGTATCTGCTACTGACTGTTCCTCAGATTATTTAGATGAAGAATTTGATAAGGCCGTTAACGAATTAGGCACTGAATCAAATAAACAAGTGCATAAGAACAGCCAGTATTCTCCCAAAAAGAAAGCAATCGATTCAAAATATGAAAAGAATTTGGTGCTCTGGGCTAGTAAACTTGAACTAGAATCACTGGATTTGAAGAAGACAATTGGATTAAAGGCAAGATTATTAAATGATTCATATGCTAAGTTAAATCAAGAGATTGACAAAGTTTTGAAATTAAGCCAAAGCTTTGAAGGTAATGAAAAAGAACTACAAAAGATTGGAGGCAGCCTCGACGACAAAATTAAAATAATAAGAGAAGATATGAATAAAGACTTAGATGCACAAGAAGCAAGAAATAGAAGATTTAAATCCAAGACTACTAAAGACATTAATAAATTGAGTCAAGAAGTTTTTGGTTTAGAAAGGCAGGACAAGTGTGAAAGCTTGAAGAGAGAGGTTATGAGCCAAATTAAAAGAGTTGAAAGGTCACAAGAAGAACATCAAACTAAAGTTGAACTTGAACTCGCTTCATTTTCTAAAGAATTGACAGAGTCAAACCAAAGACAAACAGAAATACTTTCAAAATTAGATCTGTTACAACAACTGAATCAGCAAAAATTAGATCTACCGGTTACAAATACACCAATTTCCCAAACCACACAACCTGATTCGTTTATAGTTTCTCTCCCTGTTACACTCGCCGATACAATTAATAGAAAAATTCAACCACTTTCAGCTGCTCCTAAGAAAAAACGAATTACTAAAAACCGGGCCACCAATAGAGCAAGTAAGACGGCGACTAAAACTACAACTACAACTACAACTAGGACTGGAACTAAAGCCGCCACAAGAGCTGCAGCCAGAGCTGTGACTAGAATTTCAAAGAAAAATGGTAAACCTGAGAAATTAACTTCAGCAAAAGCTGTAAGAAGAAATAATAAAGATAGGAGAATGCTATTGTCTGATTCAGAAATGAATTTGGAGTAAATATATATAAACTTACATATTTGATTCTCTATGAAGAATTTGTCTATCGATACCTATTTCGAAATTCTTACAATGGCGAACAACACTTTCGATGTCACCCAAATTATGGTAATATAGATGATAAGCAGGCATATATCTATCGACAAACACTTCAACTTCTTTATCTGTCATTCCAGAACCTCTCTTACTTATTAAATCATGCTCTTGCTGCAGTCTCCATGTATAGACATTGTCTAATCTTGGAGTGGTCACATAAACAAAACAATTAAAATATTTCCAAATTTGTTTATATTTCATCAGATCAGCGTTCAATTTAATAATATGGTTTCTCTTAACTAAATCAAATTTTGGAGACTGTTGAATTTGAATTTCGGTCCATTGCTTTATTAATTTACCTTCAGAGTCACTTGCCAAATAACCATTGAACCAACCTTCAAATATTACAACATCAATTTTCTTTTCAACGTGCAACCATTGATCAAAAGGAAGTCTGTCTCCCTTACCAGAATGTAACGACTTATCATATACTGGAATACTCACCTGCTTTTTGCCCGATATTATCTTACCCAAACATTGTTTTAATAAATTCAAATCATGAGTTCCAGGTAAACCTCTTCCTTTTAATAACATATTATCATTATTTTCTAACGTAACCTGATTTTGTTCTTTAAAAGTTAGATAAAAATCATCCATTGAGAAATTCACAATATTTAGAGTTGGATAAGATTCAGAAAGTTTTTGATTTAAATGAGATGCTAGCCAAGTCTTACCAGAACCTTGCGGACCTCCTATCCCTATCATCAATGGCTTTGTTGAACCAAGTGGCCTAACTAGAGTTGATGGTTCAGTTAAAGCAACTTCGGACTCAATGAAAGGTCTCAAATATTCTAATGCTTTTTGTAAAGTAGACATATCCAGTTGAATCTAGCGTCTGTTGTAGTATATGTATATATCTTAATGTATTTTCTTAACTAAATAGAAGATGAGAATCGGGCAAATGTTTGGTCACTTTATTGAGAAGACGGATCGAAGTGTGCGATAAGTTCTCCACACAAATATTATTGTACCAGCGAGATTTTGATTCTTTGAAACGATAGCCTCACCGTGAGTAGATGATTCAAGTTAAAAAAATAGTCTTTTGAATCGTATTATATTAGGTCCATAAATAACCTATAAATGCATAATATATATAATCAGAGATTTCTCTGAGTTTTAGTCCACAGTAAAATGAATCAAGAAGAAAAAAAAGAACGTATCATAACAAAAAGAAAAATTCAAAACAATAAAAAAATCATCAATTAAGTTTAAATAGCTTTTAATTCCTTTAATTTGGCAACCAATTCATCAACATTGGCAACTTTAACACCAGATTGTCTAGCAGGGGGTTCTTCCATTTTCAAGACTTCCAATCTACTTTCAATATCAACTTCTAAATCAGCTGGTTTTAAAACTTCTAATGGTTTCTTTTTAGCTTTCATCATTTTTGGCAAGGTCACAAATTTAGGCTCATTTAATCTTAAATCGGTAGTAATAATCATTGGTAATTTAGATTTGACAGTTTCAACACCACCATCAATTTCTCTTTCAACCTCAATAGTTAAATCTTCGTTAACAGTAACCTTTGAAGCGTTAGTAGCTTGAGACCAGCCCAGTAAACCAGCCAATAATTGGCCAGTTTGATTAGAATCATCATCGATCGCTTGCTTACCCATAATGATTAAATTTGATTCATGCTTGGCCTGCAATTTTTGTAAGATTTTTGAAACTGCTAATGGTTCGACTGAAGCATCACCAACGTCGATTAATGATGAAGTATCGGCACCTTTAGCCAATGCAATTCTTAAAACATCTTGAGCCTTCGATGGACCTATGGATACAGCATGGATTGAATCAACTAATTTCTTGTTTTTAGATTTTATTTTAATTGCTTCTTCAACAGCTATATCATCAAATGGATTGATGGAAAACTTCACACCTTTTGTTTCAACACCAGTACCAGCTTTGTTGATTCTTGGCTTCAAAGCTGCATCAATAACTCTTTTAACTGGAACTAAAATCTTGATCTTGGATGACATGGTTTGATGCTTGTGAGAACTATCTTTAAGCAACCTTGAGAACTATGACGACTCTCTTACTGGAAATTTATGTCTGTGAGTCAAAGAAGTCAAACTGCCGCACGCGCTCGGAGAAATCGTTGAACTGGATCGCTTAAAGCCAGACTGGGAACCGCACTAGGAAACACATTAACAGTATACATAAATTAAAGTAAAAATTAAACGGGTATAATTGAATAAAAGAACGACTTACGAAATAAAATATTAATAACTTACAGAGGATTCAATGTTCTAGTTCTGGCTTTCATTTGCTCAATTCTAGCCTTTAATTGGTTCGTAACTTCAGCTGCTTTTTTCCAACTATCATCATTAGAATCCAGATCGTATATCCCTGAAGCAAATCTACTTGTGGAATTAGAACCAAACAGATTCTCTTTCTCACCAGATTGTATCGATAAACCAGAGATTCTTCTGTTCAATTCAGATCTTTCTTCATATGATGTGTTAGCTTCATTTCCCATTTGGATACTATCAAATTCATTCTTCACAGGAGAGCCGCCTCCCAGTCTACTACCATTGCCAAGTATAGATTGATTGAGTTGTTGTGTTTGAAGTAATCTTTGTTCTAAGTTCATTATTTTTGTTTTAGAATTTTCTAAATCACCCTGTAATCTGTATAATTGTGTTTCTTTAGATTTAACTGTTAGATTAAGAGTAGTGAACTGATTTTGATATTCTTCAAGTCTAACATTAACCGCTGAAAGATCATTTAAGTATTTCTCACTTAGAGTAGTTTGATATTTCAAACTAGCTTCTAGTGTTTCTTTTTCCTTTGACCAAGCTTCCTTTTCCGCTCTTAAGGTTTCCAATTCTTGTTTTTCAACTGATAACATTGGAAGAGGTTCCAGGGTTTCTCGGGGTTCTTGGTATGGCATTGGTGTGTTTAATGGTTTCAATGATCTAGATGTCAAATTCATCTTGGAAGCCGAGCTAGAACCTTTCAACGGAGAAGTTGCTGTGCGTTTAGAAGGAATCGAACTCGATGAAAATCTATTTGAATTTGAGATATCTGATGGTCTCCTTAGATTACTACCTGAGGGTATTGAAGATCTTGATTGGTTTGGAAGCAATGAACTTCTTCTTGAAGTGACTGGGCTACCAGCTTTAGGAGCCATACGTGAAGGAGAAGATATAGAAGAAGAAGGTGCAATCGACGATGGTCTTTGAGCAGATTTCAACACTGGATTTCTTTGAGATCTTAATGGGGGTTTAGTTCCAATTTTTCTGGAACCTGGCCTTGAACCATTGGCAGTAGCAACAGGCTTCTTTACTGGAGGAGGGGCAGTTGCTGATTTCGGTTTTGCTACAACTGTAGCCGTGTTGAATGATTCCTCCACTTTCTTGATATGTCTACTATCAACTTTTTCCAAATATGGTTTGAATGCCCTTTCCCCAATCATTTTCATTAAAGTACCCAAAATTTCACACGAAGCGTTTCTGACTGGAGCTTGAGAATCTGACAATAACTTTATGGAAACTTCAACAATAGGGTCTATCTGGGTCTTGGTTGGTATCACTTTAGTTGTCTTTAAACATCTACTCAAAAATTTTATGCTTTCAATTTTTATTTGAGGAGTTTTATGCTTCATGTGTTCTAACGTTGGTTCTAAAACTTCTTCCAACGAGGAGTATTTAAAACAAGTATCTAATGCACTAGCCAAAGCTTCGGAAACCGAAGGCTTCTTTTCTTTAGTTCTATCAAGTAAAGGGTTTAACAGTGGATCAATGTACCTATTAAAATCAGTTCTTAGACCTTCACCCATAGCATCAATCATATTACAAGCTAGCGTAACAACAAAAATATTTGCATCCTTTAAACATTTAACTAAAATCCTGGTTAGATAAGAATAATCATCAAGTTTCATTCTAACTACCCTAAACTCTTTCAATGTTTCTTCTAAAACTTCCTTTCTTTCTTTCCACTTAGCAGAGTTGATTCTAGTATCAAAATCGGTGGGCATTTTCGAAAGAACGTCAACTGGGTCAACTAAATTATAAGCCGCTAAAGCAGTAACATCTTCATCAACCTCTTCAGGCACACCATCAGCACCATCAGCATCCTCCATATCAACATCTTGAAGCGAAACTTCTTCTTTTGCTTGCTCAGATTTTATTATTCTCGATGGAGTTGGAACACCTTCAATTTTTTCAAACGCTTTATTCAATTCTTTTTGTTGAGCTGGCTTTAATTTTTCCAAAATAATGGTATCAAATGTCTTTCCAATGTAAGATCTAATTGTAACTGAAAGATTGATTGCTTCACCTCTGACATTTCTATCTGCATGACCAAATAATTTTGGTAAAATATCTAGTGCAATTTTAGGAGAGCATACTCTACAACCAAATGATTTATAAACTTCATTCATGGCTTTAACATTAGAAGCAACCAATTTAGGTATTCTAGCTGATAATTGGGGAACAATAAATTGAAGAACGGGATCAGGGGTATCCATCTCACAATACCAAAGTAACGCCTCTAATGATTTTGCTTTAGTAACAGCTTTAGCAGCATTAATACCTTTTTCACTAATAGCTGGAACAACTGCCTCTCTAGTTCTAAGAGCTGCATTAGGCCCTCCAAATTCAACGAAACTACAAATTGCAGTCATTCCGACTTCTTGTGCCATTGCATTTATATCTAAGGCTATCTTTCTTATTAAATGAGAGTCTCTTAAGAATTCTTTAAAGCAGTCAGCATCTTCGGATGGGGAATCTTGAAATAGCTTGGTCAATTCTTCATATGCATTTTGTCTTGCTTTCCAAACCTTTAATAAATATATTTAGTAGAGTTAGTACTTTATTATCCATTTTTTGAATTGAAATCAGACGCGTGTTTAAAACAAAACATACCTTATGACCCAAACGCTCCATAAGTGGAATTGCAGAGTAGTCCGGTTCTTCGGATGCTCCACTTTCAGATCCAAAATTCATTATGTGGTGGATGTTTGTGTGGGTTTAGGTGCAGCAAACAAGCCGTGAACTCCTTTCATTTTGTTTCTGGTTTATCTGACAACAATGAACACTCTTGAAGTACTCGAACTGTAAACAGGTCGTGTGAGGGCTAATTAGAAAAACGTCGATAGGCGCGTCCAGCTGCCACGACGCCGTTTGACATTCGAGTCTAGATCTGGGATCGATTCTGACTTTTACTGATCAAATTGATTACCAATTACTAACTGCTTCAATTTTGCTATAAATACAGGTAGTTTTCCCATGTTTTTGTCTCTTGGTTCGTTTTTTTTATTTTTGCGATGCATCAACAAATATTAATTTTTATAATTACACAAACATGTCCATGCAAACTAGTACCATCGGTAAGATTGATTACCTACCTTTAGACCAGATTATTAGACCAATTCCACCAGTTTTAGATTACGCCAAAATAGACACGATGGTTTCGACATTAAATGGTGTTCCAATGGCCTCTTCAACTTGCAAAATAGAAGAAATTACTTCTGGTGAATTACCCCCAATTGACGTCTTAGTGGTCTCTGAGAAAGGTAAAAAGCAATACTTTGCTTTTGGTGGCTGTCACAGATTTCAAGCTTATGAAAGAGCAAATGAGGACAAAAAGATGGTTAAGTGTAAGATTTTACCTTGCACCAAGAATCAATTAAAGCTGTATCTAGGTGCCTCTGTTGATAGCTACTTTGATAATTGATCAATGGGAAATTATATAGAACTCCATTATCTTCTTTATCTCGAACAGTCCAATCCTCTTCACGACTTCAGCAACTTTTTCGCAAAATTAATATGTTAACGATATATGTACACTATATACAAATAAATGGATAATTTAGAACTGTTTATTTAATCTAATCTTGTTTTTTAGGAGTTAATTTTTTCTGTAATGATTTTTCAGATTTCATGGTATTTTTTCTCTTGATATTTCTCTCTGTTTCGTTTTCTTTTTTCTTTCTTAATTTAGGCTTTAGTGAGGTTAACTCTAATCCCGTACTGTCAACTAATGAATATCTTAATTCATTAACTCCACTCCTATTGGATAAGCCATGTTTTGGGTCTTCGACAGAGTTAACAAAATAATATCTTGGTTGAATTTTTAAATCATTCAGCACAGAATTCTTAATTAACTTTTCCAAATGATTGACTCTTGAATTTTCATTAAGTTTATCAATTTTATTAAAAATAATGTCAAATTGAACACCGCATTGAACTAAGTTATCTAAAATGAGCTCATCATATTGATTTAACCCAATTTTACCATCTAAAATCAAATAGCTGTTCTTCAAAACACGTCTACTCAATAAATATTGGAAAACTAACTCACCTTGCCAGTCCTTTCCCTTCTCGCCATAACCTGGAGAGTCTATTAATCTGAATAATCCACCAACATTATAGAAGTTAAGACACGGCGTATAACCAGCTGTTTGTTTAACTCTTGCATATTTAGTAACTGATTGTTTATTATTTGAAATTAAAGCATTAATTAAGGATGACTTACCTACATTACAACGTCCTAGCATTATCACTTCTGGTAAATTGTTTATAAAATCTTCTCTTTCTTTTTTAGTTTGTTGGTTTTGTAAGTATTTTAATCTGCCTGGCTTGAATCCCAATTCCCTCGCAACGTGATCTTCTTGATCATATTTAGTTTCATCTTGATCATATTTTGTAAGGGGTTCAGCAGGCACTTGTTCAAGATCTGCTTCTTGCATTGATTGTTCTTCTAATTTAAGACGCTCTTCTTCACCTGGAATTTTATCATATTCATAGATACTCCAATCTAATTCAATTCTTGATTCGTTGAAAAATCCATTAATTCTGGTTAAGTCATTTTTTGGGACCTTTGGGATAAGTTGGATTGCTGATCGGGATTTAAAGTGATTGTTTAGGTATGGACCATCGATTGCTGTTTTTTTTATTCTGTTTTCCTTGTTATGCTTGCCTTCTTTCTTCTTAGTTGAACCCTTAGATGAAGTGGTTTTAATCAATCCATTTTCATTCACAACACCAATTTTTGAAAGTGATGAAAGTATTGACCTTCTATTCACGGTCGTACTGAACCTTCTTATTGATATATATAAGCTCATTATGTGTTTTATCGATGTTTCAGAAATGATTAGAGATTGGGATGAATCAAAGCATTGTCGACTTGTAGTAAAGGCTTACAAATTTTTTTACCTATTATTTTCGGCATTTGCTTCGCTGAAAGCTTCAACTTTTCTACCGTTTTGTGTTTATTAACTTTTGAGATTTTCAATTATAGCTTAAAATTGATTCATACTTAGGAAAGTAATTCCCATAATTTTGATGAATAGTAAGTACTCTATATATAAATTATGCAAGTTATTGTGTGTACGTAAAATGGAAATAAAATGTATCTTGTTTTTTGAAGTCATCAGAAACTTTGATGGATAACTTATGCCAGAAGAGTACACTTAAAATGCATCCATTCACCAATTCAGTGGATGGTGGCAATTATCCTCAAGTAAAGTCAAAAACTCAGTTATATATCTAAACTATCAATTCAATTATGTACTAGAAACAACAGCGGGATCAGAGGCAGAGCAACTATTCAAGCAGATAAAATAAGCTAATTCATCAACTTTTTTATCATTATCACCAATTAGCATACCCACAAAGCCCAAAGCACCACGATCACATTCACCACAAGTCAAATATCTAACAACTTTGAATTCTTCAATTTTGCTGTCTGATTCATTGACCATTTTAACAATCTCCTCTTGGGTATTTACTGGTCTACTAACTCCAATATTATCAAAATCCCACATTTGAACTTTATGAAATTCTAGATCATCTTCAGTAGTGATATTGGACTCCCGAGATCTTGGTGTTAAAAACGGTATGCTTAATTTTGTTTCCTGATTAATGGTTTGTAATTTATGAACTGGTTTATCTTGTGATACAGATATGATTTTGGTTTGGCATTTTGGATTGAAAGGGCATATAAGCTGAACCATTGCGATCTTATGTATAATGAGCTTATACTTTGCTTGCTTTGGCTGAATGATTATGATATAATGACGTACGAATAAGACCAGAATGAACTTTGATCCATGATGATGCGATACATTAATGCTAAGTTGATGAAGTCCAAGTCGAGACTTGACGATCGACGCGGAAAGTCTCAGGTAATATTTTGGTGGTGTACGGATGTGTAACGTTTTCAATTTGTTACAAAATTAATAAAAAAAAGGCTTCGGTGACCGTATGCGTACCAAGCAGCAAAAAGAAATTAAGATACAGCCACCGCTTAGATCTGGTAAAGGGAAAGGGAAAGTGCACCGTTACAGATATGATACAGATCTCGGTTCGGGGCTACTACAGAAGAGGGACTTCTTTTTTTTCAATTGTTTTGGTAAACTCAGGGAGGGGGAGGGGATCAGATTTATGCCATATTACTTCATATTATCGTTAAAGACACCTAAAACCGATTGAGGTCATTACTTTTTTTGGATTCTTTTCGGGAATGCTTCACCATGATTCATGATTTGAACAATGTATGTAACATTTGATATATTAATTTGATGTTATATACATAGTTACTTATATTAAAATTTTGTCTATATATCAATCTGCAATGCATGGGTTGTGTGTAATTCTGTGCGAGTATTGAGTAATGGTATATAACTTTCAAGATTATTTGATTTAAATTATGAGTATAGGCATATGATCAATCGGCCGATCTCAATTTAATTGAAAACTTGTACTTTACCATATTTTTCAATCCCTATAAATATATAGACTTCAAAAAATTCCTTAATTATTTATATTACTGGCCCTGATTACTATCATTAATGTACTTGTATGTTGAATTGTTGTAAAGCAATTAATTAATGTAATTAATTTTCATGCAACTAAATAAATCGCCCCAGAATGATCATGAGCTCATATGGGCCATAACTATAATTATATACTGCACTTTTTTTAACGGTTACATGCCATGGCATCAAAGTAAGGTTTTGTATGTTATTAATCGAACTAGCTATATATGGTGAATGATCATTGTTCATCAAGTGAATATACCAGTAGATTCGATGGGATCTTGAATCTCGATATACTTATTTAGCTTATCGCATGATTAAATTCGAGCGAATCTCATCTATCCTTCACCGTTCCAATTATCCTGCGTCTCCTCTACATATGATCCTGTCCTCTCCTTTCAATAAATTGAATTGTTTTCTATAGCAATGATCACTTGTGCTTAATTGGTACTAGAACTCTATGAATATTTAGGATTATAGACTATCTATGTAATTCGAATACCAAGACACAATTGTAGCAAAAGCGTGCTCCATTGAATTGCTTAAGGGGAATATTGGCAAACCTCGACTTCTAAAGAAACCCATGTAGGCTATCTGTATCTGTCAAGATATAGGGTGTGGTCAGCTAGGGAGTGGTCATTTATGGGGTCTGGGAAATTTCGAATTCAATTTTATACTTTCTGGCTTATCTCCGTTGGGATTATGCTGCGAAATCTTATGATCATCTTACCACTAGAACTTCCACATTTACGTCGGACGAGGTAAAATCTAGTCTTCCTATACATATAACGTGACCTGTCTGTCTCTAGAACTTAGAAACTACTGCTAATGTACATGACAGAAGATAGGTAGACTGGGCAGAAAACTGGCGCCCAGTCTTTCTACTTTGTATAACCCGCACTGTAATTTAAACCAGCGCTATAATTAATATGTACTCCCCGTAGTCTAGACTGTAGCTATTTGATCAAGTTATTTATGTCCGGCCCTTTTCATATAGCAATCAACTCTATTTGATTTCATGCAACAAATCAGGTTTAAATCTACCGGCCGTTATGGTCCATATATATAACCTGGCCCTGGGCAGGGCTAGATTTACACGTAAGGGCTACATAGTCTTAAACAAGCGATATAGTTATAACACTTATATTTATATACTGAATTAAAGGTACATAGGACTACGTACGTACAAGTTTAGAAACATGCTTATCGATAGATCTAGAGCTGTGTAGTTGGCAAAACAGCTCCTACTGATTCAGACTTGCTACCTAGCTTGATAATTTGCTCAAATGCTGAAGATTATATCCGATCGATAAACCCATCAGGTAGTGGCCAGATCTGACTAGCCTAGCCAACTAACATTCTAGTCTCTAATTAGATGGACTGTTGAATTGTAAAATAGCAGAGCTTAGTTTGGATGGCGATGCCCATTGATTCACGCTGAAACATGGCCCAACCAGTTAGATGATCAAAATTCGAATTTCAATATAAATGTCCACTTGTTAAATTTTTAGATTGAATATGTTCATAAGCTGTAACGTCATCTAAAAGGACTACAGTGCTACGTAAACCTAGAATTATTGGATAATTAATGTAATAGTTATATTATTAATGCAAAAATATGTGAAACGGATAAAGCAAAATATAGCTGAAAAAACCTCACAAGTTGGGAAGATATATCTAGAGATACACCCATCTATAAATAAATGACTAAAAAAAAGACAAAACAAAAAGCCCAGAAAAACACTAACAAAAAGCAAACACAATAGAAACAGGGGAGTGATCAGTAAGGAGACAGAACTGAATAAAGAAAAAAAAAAACAGATTGGAAGTAGTTAATGTCTTATAATGTGCGATAACCTTCAAACACCAGTTAATAATGACGATAACTAAAGAAGATTTTGAAACAAATGAAATGGGGGAAAGAGATTAAGTAGCAAAAAAAGATGCTCAAGACCCAAAAAGAGTCCTAAGATGTTGGTATAGTGTACAGTTTGTGAGGTAAAAATTATTTCTCATAAACAAAAATAAATAAGTTGTTGTAATTAAGCTGAAGAACTAGAAGATCTTCTCCATTTGAATTTTCTTCCAATTTTATTCCAAGCTGAAGAATTTGAGTTATTGCCTAAAACTGCAGCTGAAGTCGAAAAATTTCTTCTAGTTCTATTAACAGCATTATGTTGGGTTGCCAAAGGGAAAGAGAAATTAGAATGGCCCAACACAGGAAGAGAAGGTTCATCGATAGATAATGGAGAACCAGATCTCTCTTGTTGGCAGGTGTATTGTTGATCGAAGTTAAAAGCTTGAGAATCCATAGGATCAGGAGAAGATGAGTATAACATATCACTTTTGAATTCGTGATACGAAGCATGCAAATGGCTTTTAGTGATTTTCAGAAGTTTATTTAATGACTTAATATCAGGAACACAATTCAGTGAATCAACTTCATCTTTCAAATCACCTGGAATGTTGACTTCTTTTGGACAGTTGGTTTCAATGAAGTCTTTGAACAGACAGTTCCAGTCATGTTGGATTGGTTGAACATTTTTATCACACTTGCACTCCTCACTAAATTCCGAGCATCTATTTATGAAGTTTGTTAACTCATAATAAAATTCTAGGTTCTCAAGACAATGCTTTGAAGCTAAATATGAAACAAAGCTAGACTTGCAGAAGGGAGAGCTGCTTGGAACCTGATCATCTAATAGTTCTTGTAACTTTGGTATAGGAGTAAATTCAGAGCTATCTCCGCTACTTGGTGAAGATAAGGGAACTGTTGACTCTTGATAAGCACTCTTGAACAGAGAGTTATTGGTAACAGGGGTTTCGGTTTGATGTGTGCTAATGGTAAGCATTCTTTGAGTTTAACTTAATGAGTGTATAAGTAAGATAGAGTGCTGGGTATTAGGGTGTGAGAGAATATATGGTAGAAGTTGGGAAAGGATTTTAGGGGGAAGGTGCAAGTTTATATAAGCTCAGATTTGTTAATTGCAGTCAGCAGTTTATTGTTCGCACCCCATTGTTGTTACGTTGAGGAATTATATTAATTATTTTTATCGGTGCGGCGCAATGCCTGGCTGCAGGTTACATTTTTGACTTTTCATCGAAGATATGATTATCGCGACCAAAAGCAATTTAATTAACCCCGATCTGAATCCGATGACGTTGAATTTCTTAATTGCTGTTGTGGCTTAATTTGACTACGGATATGTGTGGCCTGTGTTGGCCCGACTCCTCTCCCCACTTGTAAACATGAAATAGCTATCTATGTGACCTTTCAGAAATATAGTTCACACAATCTTTTAAGCTATATGTATTTATATGCCATGTATCTATGTCGGTATCCGTAATGTAGCATATTTTGGCAGGTAAATAAATGGGTTGAGCCGACTCGCGGTTTATCCAAGAAAAATATATGCATAACCAAAATGGATGGGATCCTGCCTGTCCCCTTACAATTGAAACGTATCGGTTGAATTGATTGTAAGCGCTCGAATAAGGAGTAATCGGCGCATTTCTCACTGATACAAGTATATTCGGATCAAGTCCGAGATTTAGTCTAGATTTAAAGGGGTAAATACGGCAAATGTCAGGTGGAAGTATTCGGACTGATCCATATTCTGGCACATATTTTTAAGGCGTAGTATAGTAGAATTGGGGCGGGCCGTCGCCGAAACCTTATGAGTTAAGATAAACATAGATATTTGTATTACTATTTCCATATTTGTCAAATAGGTTCTAATTATTATTAGTGAAATTCTATATTATCACGTGATCAATAATAACCAACTATCACGTGAATTATCTTACCCTGGATCATGATCAGCTTATAATTTAATGAAATTATTTCAATTTTCAGAATATCTAACGTAGCGCCGATCTGGCTCTATATAGGGTTGATTAGTTGTGCGTAGAACTTTAATTAGTTTGATCGAAAACGTTGAGATCTCAATTACCAGATTAGGCAGATTTGGCTGAATTAGCCCAGGCAGCCAACTAACTCAATATAGGCTATTCTAATATGTTCTATTAATTGACAACTACTTAGCACTTAGCACCCACCGGTACTATATGTTATGATTATGCAGCATAATAATCAAAATTAAAAAAAATAAATAAAATAAGTTCGAAAAAACACATCTAATCCCCGCACAGTCAAGTTACAACTTTTAGAATAGCCCAGGTTTCTGCAAAATTTCAATTCGATATATATAAGATGAACTATAGGATTTCTATATTTAATGTTAAAGATTTGGATGAACAAAAGTATATGTCTGACTATTTGTGTGAATCATGATATATCGAAGGTCAAGGAATTAATTCGTCTTCCGAAGCTTATTTAATAAGTTTTTTAAAAAAAGATTGAAAAGATTAATTGAATCTCACTTATATTTATGTCAGAATTTTGAATAATTCTTGTAATTTGCTTTAAATTCTTGAAATTTACAGTATATGTTAACATCGCAATTGAATTCAATAATATTATAAGAACTTACTAATAATTTGGAGGTGTTTGCATATACATATATGCTTTCAACTTTAATTTAATTGTTGTTTGAATTTAATAGATTTATATATATATATATG
Source organism: Ambrosiozyma philentoma (assembly GCA_003707675.3). Taxonomy (NCBI): domain Eukaryota; kingdom Fungi; phylum Ascomycota; class Pichiomycetes; order Pichiales; family Pichiaceae; genus Ambrosiozyma; species Ambrosiozyma philentoma. The sequence continues at coordinate 388,659 of PPKZ03000006.1, forward strand.
TCTTAAAATCGTCTCTTCAAATATTAATTTTGATAAATATATATGACTTCATATGTTATGTGCATACTTAACACTTAAAATTATTTATACCAGCTATAATATTAAACGTCTTGACGTATGCTCTGATCTTATTAAGGAAGATTTCTCGAATTGGAGATTTTGCCTCTCCCATAAACTTTCAGGCTTCGATTTTATTCTTTATTTAAGATCGATTTAGACAGCTAAATAGATTGAAATAAGCGACATAAATACGTCTAAGACTTACATTCCGTTATAATTGTTTATGTATAGATAAATAAATAGATCTCGAAGAACTTTAACTCTCGTTAAGCAAGCAATTGCCTTAATTTGTGATCGAGATCATTTAATTAAAATTGTTGACTTTTGAATCTTATAAGCTTCTTTAAATAAGTATTTACATTCCGGGAAGTCACAAACTTTATCAGATACGTCGCTCAAATCAAACAGTGGACCCAGGTGGCCACTCTCCAAACGGATCCACATTTATATATTACCAGATAAGAAATGATTTTTTTTTAATTTTTTAATTATGGGTAGTTTTAATTATTTTTGATTAATTTAATATAATTTATATTTAAATTTTAGGCACATGATATATATGAAAGGAACAATTTTAATTTTGTAAGTAAGTGAACGAGGAATAATTGGCCCACATTCATACACATTGCGTGTCCGATCGATCTTCAGCCAGAATCCATGGCTGTTTCCAGCCGCACGCAGATAAGTTTCTGCTGATAAGCTAATGGGGTTAACGAGATTTCATATCCGTAGAATTGCTGCTGTAGCAAGATCAAAATTATATGTAGTTGGTTCATGTATATAGGCCGATGTGCAACTCATGTTCATGCTTTCATCTACAAATAATATGTATAGAGGAGTTCAGGATAAAATTTTATTTTGTTATTGACTATAAGTATTGCTTTTATACAAAATTATTTAATTTATCAAATAGCATAGGGTTGCATATACTTGCTACTACTTGAAAAAAGAATGCAAATATTTGAACATACATCTAGGAAGCTGGACAGTGCCAGTAGTATATACCGGTTAAATCAACTAAAACTTAGTTGAGTTGCCGTGAGCTATGGCCTAGATGTTCTTCTAAAATATACATAAATCCATTGAGGTAGCAAGCGAGTGAATCAGCACGCTCGTTGGCTTCTCCCCATGCTATAGGGCCAGTCATGGAGCGTAGAAACCAGAATCAACAGTTGTAAGTCAGTAATCTACTATATATTTAACTTAAAATACGGGCCCTGCTTGTTTTCACTGTGTCCGAATTTCCTTACAACTAATTAAGTACAATTACATTTCACATATGTTTTAGTTTCTACCTCAATAATGAGAGCAAGTGGTGCATTGATTAGCAATAGACTCATTAAGCTATGAAATATAAAAAACTTGCCCAGATAATTTTCAATTAAAGTTTGTTAAAGAAAACAGCGCATGCAAAAGCTTCAAGCTTTGGGGAAACTGCAGTTAGAGCAGGAACCTCATTAAGTACCATGCGAAAGTATAGTTTTAACGAGACATTTATTGAACTAACCCTTCAAAGTTTATTGTCTAGTAGCTAAATGGAGTTATAGTGAAATAAGATTCAAATATGGAGTTTAATGTGCCGCTAAAAGCGGAACCTACATTGCAACAATTGAGGTAGTTTTGAATTGCTTTTATAAATGCAGAGTTTAGAATTCTTTATTTCCATTAGTTCAAAAATAATTTAACTTGGAAAACATCAATACTATAGAATAACCGTGGTAGATAAGCTATTAATTAAAGTAAAAACAATTTGAAATTATTATCTAATTCAAGTATTACTAGCTACCCATATTTATTGGTTCTAACTTCTTTGAAATGAAATATAGGGAATTGAAAATTGGGTTCCAAAATCAAAAAACATTAAAGATACCGTAATCCAATCAATCCTTTACAACTAGATTTTATCAAGGATAACATTCAGTTCTTTTTGGTATATGTATATCGTGTAATTGGTAGAAGACTACTTATATGCAGAGTAACATAAGATCAAGTTGTTTTAAGTGTAATCGTGCACAATCTTAAGAATTCTAGAAGCTCCCACTTAAATTCATTTTTCTGGGGGTGTATTTTTTACATAGCTTATTTGATCTATGATTTTCTTTTCCCCACAAACTCAATTCAAAATAGATTGCTATGTCCGATAGGATGGAGCTGAAGCTCACTGAATTTCATTGGCTCCCACAAAATTTTCAGAATTCTTTTTCTTTTCTTCCCTATCTTGAAATTTTTTCCTGAACTATACCCATGGCGTAAACTCTTCAATTGTTTGGAATTCATCAATTGAAATTTCTCTTCCAACTTAGAACGGGTTTAGTTGAGTTGGGCCAAGGCGGCATTGCTGATTGACGTAGCCTTTCGAGAATGGTGCGACGTCGTTTTGAAGGTACGCTGTTTCATTAATGAAAACAAATTTACAATCAGCTTACGTTAAACAACTGGATCAAACACGTTTCTGCTGCCCTTTGAACACACACATGGACGTCTGACACGCCGCATACAAGCCAATCAACAAATATCAAAGAAGCTGGTTTAATTTTAACATATCCGCTTCTTACCACGTTCAAGTAACACCTACCTGAATTGATTCATTATTTTTGCAAACTCTACACCCGGAAGTTCAATTAAATTATAGTAGTTTTTTAAATAAAACTATAAAGCATGTCAGAACATAGAGCAAGATTACTGAGATCAAAACATACAGATTCGTTACCAACTTATCTCAAAGAACTTAAAAAGTCAAAATTAGTAACTTTATCTTTTATTCCAGAACACCGAAACATTAAGTCAACCACTCCAGAAAGTTCAACGCCATCTCCAACCACAACGACGGACCCTACCAAAAAAATGAAAGGCTCAAGACAACCCTTAATTACAGATTTTAATGAGACATCTAAGAGGAACAGCTCTAATGATGGTGGAAAACATTCAAATGATTCTGCTAAAAGTAAATCTAAATTAACACCTCCCAAATCTTCTGGAAATAAACGAAAACTGGAAACTTCAACGGCAACCACTTCACATTTCAAACGTTCCAAGAATAGCAGCCCAACCACAGAAACTAAACCCTTAAGACATTTACCAAGAAATATAAGATCAAGATCGTCATCAGCATCATCAAGAACACCTCCAGTTAGAACGACACCAAGCAAAACTCATCAGTTTAAAAAGCCAAAAGAAGAAAGAATAAGTAGTCAACAAGTCATAAACACACCTAAATTACGTTTTAAGTTATTTCCTGATTTCTCAGAAGATTTAATGGCATTGAACAATTATAAAATTGAAAATGAAGATGAATCAATTGATTATATTGAGACAGATTTTATTGAACATTCAACAAATATTTGTAAAATGTTAAAATATTATCGAGAGTTATATAAGTCTGTTATAGCCAAAAGAAAACAATTAGAAAAAGAAAGAAAGTTAAAGAATGAAAAATTGGTTTTAAACTCAGCTGAGAAGAAAATCGACGATAGTGTTGACGAAATAGGTGATTCCAGTCTGGAGATATTGTCTTGATAATAATAATAATAATACGTCTTCTCTCTTTTACTTATTTTTATTTCACTATTATACTTTTTTTTTATCTTTTTGCTTTAATTCTTATGGTGGTATTTACGTATTTTTATATTGGTTATTTCTAGTTGTTTCGTTGTATACTATTTTTTTTTGGATCATTTCTCACTCCCTCGCAAAATCATTATTAGCATATTATCATATTTATATATTTATATTTGTTTTCTTAATGGAATTACATTTACATTCACGATTCATATATATGCATGCCTAGATTGATGGTCTATTTGTGCATGTGGAATGGAAATACTTAAGTCTCATTTTTTTTAGTGCGGCTTGTTCTATAACCGGACCATCTGCCGACCTGCTGCCGAATAGATATCGATAATAATTTCATCAAATTTAGTACCCGATCAATTATATCTTCTTAAATTACTTTATTATTCGAAGTGTTAGCACAATTAAAGCGCAAAGTATAGAAGATGTAAGTAAGTGTGAAGAGAGAACAAGACCAACGAACCCATAAACGAAAGAATTAAAGAAAATAAACAGAAACATAAAACATTAGAGGAGCACACAATTTTTAGTAAAGAAAAAAATAAACCATAACCATCAAACAAATAAATTAAGTGTTGAACAACCCATACCACTCAAGTAAGGTAAGAAAAACACATTCACCAAGAGCACACTTTAAAAAAATTTCAATTAAACGAAAAAAGAGACTATTTCAACTCAAGGTTTTTTGTAAACAACTAACAACATTATCAATAACATAATAATCAATATTTTTACCCCAGATTAAATCTAAATGTTCATAGCCCTCAACACCAATCAAGCTCAAATGAGTATCATAAGAATGACTAGTAGTAGTACCATCTGGCTCAATCTTATTCTGACTTGGACCTTCTTCCTTTTCAAGCTTCATTTTTTTAACGTTTTTATTAATAGCATCAGCTTGAGATAATTCGACTTTACTAATCGTAGTGAAATCGGGTAACTGAGATAGCATAACGTTAATATCAACCAATGAGTCAGATGTTCCGTAAATCAATAAAACCTTTTCAATAGTCAAGGTATCAATTGGATATTCAAAAGATTTAAAAATATCGGAATCTTGGTACATCTGGAATTTACTAGATTTAATAATTTGAAACCAATGAACAACAGATTTCACCGATGTAGTTGAATATAAATGGAAATAAGAAATAAATTTTTGAACATAGTCTATGTTCGTAGAATTCCAATCAAATAAGATCTTATTCGGAATATCAATTAATTTAACAAAGAAAGGGGGATATGTTATCTTTTGCCAAAATATAACAGAAGGTAATAGGACCTTTCTGCCGAATAGTAAAAACATTAAGTGAGGCTTGAAATTGACTATTGAATTTAATAACCAATTTGATAATTTTTTTGGGGTTGTTGCAGGAGCAATTAGGATCAGTTTTGCAATTTTTGAATTTAGATCTGAATTAATTGAAATTGAAGCTAAAATTTGAGAACAGCCCTGGGAAAATCCAATATAATATAACGACTTTGAATTATTGATTTTCAAAATGTGATTAATAGAATCAGGAATATCAAACATTGAAAATTGATCGATTGAAAAATCCCAAAATTTGGAATCAGAGATTGAGAGTTTGGTATGCTTATTTGAATACTTATTACCTCTATTATTACCCAGATAAACGTCATAGCCTAATTGACATAAAACAAAAGGTAGATTTAAATTCTTTTCAAACATGATACACCAAATTTCGCTATTCATTAATAGACCATGCTGAAAATAAACGATTTTACCATTTGGTTTGAAACCATTTAAAATAGGGTTTAATCTATGGACAGTTAATAAGTAATCATCCCTAGTTTGAACCAATATACTTTCAATTTTAAAACCATTCAATTCAACAATATCCTCTAAATCATTAGCTTTTCTTAAATTTTCCAGCCTTTCAAAAGAAGCATCATCAAATTGATCGAGGTCAAGGTCAGAATCAGTATCGGACGCTAGATTATCAGTTGATTCGGAGAGGATTTTGTTGTACAGCTTATCATTTGACTTGAACAGACGAAATATCTTCTTGACTATTAGAGTGCAAGCGGAAATGACAGGTTCTGGAAGGAGTACAGTGATTGCAGTGATAAACTGTTCGAATAAGATGAGAAACACAGACGTCAAGTTGAGTAGACGGTCCAAATAGTCCGAGAGAGTTTTGGGTAACTTCTGTTTTGCTTTGGGCATTGGATTATCAGAGAAATAGCCAGATTCCAATGTTGTGGTTGATTAAATTAGGTAGATTAGCTCCTGAATAGACGTGGAACTGCAGTTAAACGAGTTTGTTTGTGTACGAGATTGTCCTGCTGCATGCTGCCCTGGAAAAACAGCGCTAACCGGATTCGGAAGACGTGCGGCGTGGCCAGAGAATTCCACTTCATTTCATTCTCATCAAAGAAACAACAACTACTGCTATTTTGGCTCCTCTCGTACCACCAAACAACTCACCACACTCACATTCCAATGGGTTTAGGAAGTCTCCTATCAAGAAAACCGTCTAGAAAGGTATGCTATGCTTCATTTCCTGCGTGCTGGGACTCAGCACTGAGCCCATGTTCCATCTGCACCCGCCTACTTTCTGAGGATAAACAATACTAACTATAGCCTTTTTAATTCATTTTACAGTCTAGAGATAGCGGTGTTTACTACTATAACTCCACTGGATCACAAACATATGATAGCCGTTATTCGACTCCTGATTCAAACAAATTAGCAGCTTATCATGCTGCAACTGCAGCCGCTAGTGCTACTTCAAGAAGTAATTCAATGACTAGCTTGTCTGGTGCTGCTGCACAAGCTGCCCTTAAGAGACATTCTTCAACAAGTTCTTTACATCACAACAGGGGTATTGGCAGCCAACAACAATACAATAATGAAAGAACAATGTCTTTGAGCTCCAGAACTTTCAGAAGCCCAAACCCCAATGGTCCAGCCTCAAATATACGGAGATCAAACTCTTACCAAGGTTCTCGTAACCCTTATTTACAACAAAAGCAGAAGCAACATCTACAACAGCAAAGTGTTTATAGACCAAACAATTCAAGATTGAATTCCTTGGCTTCTAATTCCGCTAGACCTTATTCCAGAACTAATTCAATGAATTCAAATTCGTCCAGATTCTCCACCGGTGGAACTAAAACTACTACCACAACTACAACTAAAACAACCGCTCACACACCAGATGGTCAAGCATATACTACAATTGTTAAAACGACTAAAGAAAGAGATTTTGATGGTCGTACAAGATCAATCACTAAGACCACTGTTCAGCAACGAGGTGATGTCGAAATAGTTAAGAAGACCGTTATTAAACCTACTCAATATGTAGGGTCAATTGTTGAAGAGAATGAATCAATTAACCCTGAGGATGAAACATTTGATGATGACTTCTATCAAGAACCTGAAGTTGACCAGGATTTGTTATCAGAGGATCATTTAGAAGATATTAAAGAAGAACCAAGCCACATTTATGATGATCATTTGTATGATGTCTACCTTGAGCAGACAGTCTCACCAGAACATGAAACCTTTAATTTGAGAAATAATACACGAAATGCTCTTTATTCCAACTTACCTTCAGAGCAGAAGGTGCCTGAACTTCAACTTCCTCTGTCTCCAACACCAAACCATTCAACTTCACAAGATTCTAGAAGCCGTCATTCTTATCATATGTTGACCAGACCTCAGCAGAGTCAACTACAGGCCACTTCAAATTGTCTGGAAAGACCACGTCCTGTTTTGTCTCAATCCTCTTCCTTAACCTCTTCTCCACGATCAATTTTAAAGTCAAGCCCAGTTAGAGCTCCTCTTCCTCAACACTCAGTTGAATCTAATAATAGTAATGAAAACGGAGAAGAAGATGATAATGAAAAATTCTCTGATGCTGTTCAAAGCATTAAAAGAGAATCAATCGGCCAAAATATCCAAAATACTGGTAGTATTTCTAACTCTTCTCATTATGAATCATCTGAAAAAGTTACCGAAGATGTTCCATCCAGCAGTTCATCAAGCCGTATTCCTCCGTCAGCAACAACAGCAACTAACTCTAATTATAAGTCATCAATGAAACAATCTACCCCAAATAACAACAAGCCTGTGTTATTACCGGCCTTCAATGCAAGATCAAACTCATTGACTTCTAATACCAGTTCTGTTAAAAAGCAAGTTAAGATTGCTACTGAACCAAGATCGACTTATGCTAGATCTTCACCAACTGAACAAATTCTACAACAACCCCGTAAGAAACCATCGGAACAAGAAATGTATGAATTAGCCTATAAAGCTGCTATGAAACACGTTTATGGTGATCGTGAAGCCATTCAAGCTAAAACTCAACAATATGGTGAACCTATTCAACAATCACAGACTCAATATCCAGTTGGCGATGATACAATAGAGGTAGAATTAGATGAGGATACCCAAAGGAATACTTTGATGAATACTGGAAGTAGAAGCATGTCCATGAGTTCAAGAAGTAAGACTGGAGGTAGAACAATGTCAATGTCTTCTCATACAAGTACTTCACATTTTTCAAGTACACCTGGCTATCAATCAAATGCTGCTGGTGTTGGTTTTGTTTCTCACTCTCTGAGGGATATTCCTGATCAAAAGACATTGAGAAAGCAGAAGGAGAAACAGGCTAAAGAACAAGCAAAGGCCGAAGCCAAGATTAAGAAACAGCAAGAGAAACAACGCAAAGAAGAGGTCAAAAGATTGGCCAAGGAAAGATCGGAATCTGTTAAGAAAGCTGAAGAAAATCAACTTCAAGAACAACAAAGTTTTGCTGTCGCCACTACACTTGGAGCTCCTCATGCCGTTCAACCTGAACAAGCATCCAGTTCATCATCACCTGTTATAAACCATTCTACCCCTGATACATCACCTGCGTCTTCTATTCCAGTTGACTCAACTAAGCCCCAACATCATGTTAACGAGACCCCTCAACATTCTAGAGTAGCCTCGTCAACAGACCATACATTACAAGCCAGCCCCGCCACAACTACATCATCTAAGAAGAGATCTAGAAAATTGTTTGGTTTCTCTAGAAAGTCTAATAAGACATCACCATCTTCAACTAATGATCTTGCTTCAAATGAAATTACTGTTGCATTGCCTACTAAAGAACAACCTCATACTGCCTCTGTTGATAAATTGCCTCCTTCCTTAGCTAGTAATCCGAATTCAGCTCAGTTTGTCAGAAATCTGAATACTAAAGAAAATCAATTAAGAAGAGCTGGTGTTCAAAGTGGTGATCGCGTTACTCCGGCCCATAAGACTAAGGGTAGAAAGTTCATGGAGTTCTTCAATCTTTAGACAGAGTATATTATAATATTCAATTAATTCTTTTTTTTTGTTGTTCTGAATCTGTTTGATATAAGCCGACTATTTTTTTTTATTATTGTTGGCACTTTTTTTTTAACTAATGTTAATCTTTTGCTTTTGTTTTATGGTTCTTAACATGTGTTTGTTTATAATTTTTTGTATTTAATGTTTTATTTTTTTACTATTCTATATATTTTGTTATTTCTATTATCCTGTGTTCACTTTACTTTATTTTCTTTTGGATCAATGATTCGTTAAATTTCTATACTACTGTTACTATTTCACTAATTTCTTATACGCCTTTCTAATATTTATTATGGTCTTCTTTGTCTAAAGCCTAGTGCCCTCGTCTATAGTCTCCCTCTTGTATATAGCCGGATTCCTTAATGCTTTACATGACGTTTTGTGTAGTAATACACCCACCAGTATAAACATACCGATCAGCCATTGATTCATGATCAACCGCAGGGGGAGCCGTGTTAGCTGAACGCAGCCCAAATCCCCAATCGTATCTATATTGCCTGAGTATTCAAGGAAGAGAGCAACTCCAATTTCGGGAATCGAGACCAGCAAGACGCGTAAACGTGTAAAGTAAATTTTTGTGCAATCGCAAGGCCAATACCGGTACCACTTGCTTCTTCTGATACCTCTCATAAAGCCAGCTTCTCTTCCTTGGAAACACTCATTGAAGGTACCATGACTCAGAAACGAGAAACTAACATGGCAGCTTCTCCTATGCTTAATGCAGAGACCTTGACTCTACATTGGCATGATAACTCCTCAGCTGTTTATTCCCTTGATTTCCAACCAAACAGAACAGGCAAAAAGTCAGCCAGGTTGGCCACTGGGGGTGGTGATAACAACGTTAGAATATGGTCATTGAAATATGATGATAGTGAAACGAAAATTAAGTCCGTTGAATATTTGAGTACGTTAGCTAAACATACTCAAGCTGTGAATTGTGTTAGATTTGATCCAACTGGTGAATTCTTAGCAACGGCGTCGGATGATGGTACTGTGATAATCTGGGCCTTGAGTGAAAAAATGACTAGAGAGTTTGGTAATTCAGACCATGATATTAAAGAAAGTTGGTATTTAAAAACTGCATGCAGATCTTCTCCTCCAAGTGAAATCTATGATATCAGTTGGTCACCAGATTCAAGATATATTTGTTGTGGTTCGATGGATAACATCGTTAGATTTTATAATGTTTCCAATGGTTCGATGATTAAGCAAATTGCCGAACATCATCATTATGTCCAAGGTGTTACTTGGGACCCAAGAAATGAATTTATATGTTCTCAATCAGCTGATAGATCGGTTCATATTTATAAAATTTTGTCAGAGCATGGTAATGATTTGAACATATCTCCAACTACATTTTATAAAATCAGTAGGGCTGAGTTGGCTGTTGGAAGATTGCCACCTGCTCCAACAACTCCAACTCAACCACAATCAAATTCAAACTCGAACTCAAGCATACATATTCCCCAACCGATTAAATTAACAAGTGAGAATCTAACAAGAAACAATACCGACTCAAATATTGTTCCGTCAATGCTGATGTCAACTACCAGCACTACTTCAACTATGGATCCACCACCTCAAACTCCTAGACACAAAAGAACATATTCTAATTCTTCAACAAGTTCAATATCAAGATGCGCTTCTCCATTACCAGCAGTAATGCCCCCTTCATCAACTTCTATATACAAAAATTATCACCTATATCATAATGAAACGCTGCAGTCTTTTTTCCGTAGACTAAGTTTCTCTCCTGATGGCATGCTATTATTCACAGCTTCTGGTATTTATAAGACTTCAACAGCTGAAGCAAACAGCGAAGAATTAACGAATACAGTGTATATACATACTAGGTATGGTTTAAATAAACCCCCAGTTGCTCATTTACCTGGACTAAAGAAACCTGCTATTGCGATAAGATTTAATCCTTTGTTATATAAATCTATTGAATCTACAGAAGTTGTTTTCAAAATGCCATATAGAATGATTTTTGTTGTTGCTACACAGGATTCAGTCCTAATATATGATACCCAAAGATTAAAGCCATTAGGTATTGTTTCAAATATTCATTATGCAGTTATTACAGATGCTTGTTGGTCAAGCGATGGTAAAACCTTAATGATTTCGTCGGCTGATGGGTTCGTTTCGACTGTTGTTGTTAATGAAGAATTATTAGGTGAAGTCGAAACTTATGATGTCAACGCATATTTAAAAGAGCATCCACTAGTTAAGCCTGAAATTAAAACAACACTGGTTGCCCCTGAATTAACCAGACATGATGAATCAAGAAGGGAAAGCACTTCTTCTATTACTAGCAATGTTACTGTTGTCGATAATCCTATCAGGAGACCATCGGCCGGCTCTACCCCTTCTATTTTGGAGATGTTAGGATCCGCCAGTACTGGATCTACTACCCCGATAGGAACGCCAGTGATAAATTCTCCAAAGCCAAACAAGATGATAACTACAATGGAGGTTATCGATATAACGGACGTTGAAGATAACGAAAGCGTGAAAACTCCGGCTACGCCAGCCACAGAATTAAACTCACCTTTGTTGCCTTCATTCTCACAACTAACTACTCCAGTATCCTCAAAGCCAGAAAGAAAAAAGATAAGGATCCAGCCTACGTTGATAACCAGTGGACTTGTCAAACAGGAAACTAAGGAAAAGGAAAAGGAAAAGAAGGATAAGAAGTAGGGTGGCTAGATGGGTCCCAAGCCACATCACACGCGCCACACCCTTTCTGTCCGACGACGGGTGACTTTTAACGTTTATCGTTGACTTCGATTTACATGTGTAGTCTGTGTATCTCTCTATCTGTGTTTAAGTTCTTCTATCCCACCTTGTACGTTTAACGACAATAAATACACCCCCATATAGCAGTTTGCACCACAGTGCTTAAATTATCCAACATTCAATTTTGAGTTAAGAGATACCTGAGCTTTCCCAATTCATTAAAACACCTCATATAACCACTCCTCACATTATGGACAACTCCTTTCTATCATTATTAATCACACTTATAATTGCATTCATCTTCATCAGTTGGTTCTTGACTCCTGAGTCAAGTTCTGGGTCGACCACAAGAAGAAGAACAAGAACTGTCACTGTACAAATGATCGGTACAGTCCAACAGATCGCTCCTGGTTTGACTATTGATCAAATAAGATATGATTTAGAAAGGACCGGCGATGTTAACGTTACGATAGATAATTATTTACGTGATGGCGATTTGCCATTCCCACCGAACATGGCACATTTGACAACCGGTGCTGGTATTTCAACTGGCGTTAATGCTAATATGGTTTCATCCAACGTCTCTAATACAAATGTGAAGAATCTCAAATCTGCTGTTAAATCTTCAGTAATTTCAAGTAAGGCTGATGAATCAGAAGGTGGTCCATTTGGCGGTTTAAGCTTTGAAGACAAAAGAAAAGAGCTGGTGTTGGCAGCAAGAGCTAGAATTACTTCTAAAGAAGGTATCACTTGGGATTGATAACTGACGATTATTGATTAGTTGAATTTTGATTCATTTATTATTTTGCATTCCCCCTTTTTTATATATATTTCTCGGTTCTACTTCAATTTATTTGTACTTGTATTTTGCTTACCTTAATTTATTGAGATTTTTTTGCATACAGTTCTTCAGTTAAACTATTATTATTATAAGTTTCTTATATATCAATCCTATATTGTTAACTAAACGTTTATACAAAATATTAAAACCACGAATAAAGAGAAAAATAGAAATACTAAAATAAAATAAATCTAAACAAAAAGACATAAATTACAACCCAACTATAAATTAACCACTACTTCTATCGAAATACATTCTAAACTTTTTATCTTCATGCTTCACTTTATATATAAAGTTCGTTATAACCTCGCTTTCTTTAACATTCATTTGATTATTAAAATGATCTTCGACAGTACCTCTTAAATCACCATTAGTTCTATAATCATATAAATTTTGTTCTTTAGATTGTTCATTTTTCATGTAGGCATCAGTTGATTCGCCCAGTTTACTATTCTCAAGTAACATACCTTGGAAAGTTTTAACGTCAGGTGAAGTAATATTATTTGGATTTAAATAAACTTCTCTATAACTTCTTAATTGTTCTTCTGTCCAGTTATTAAAATCCATTGGATTTGGCTTAGGAAAATCATTTGGCCCATTTTTATGAACATATTTTGTAACATATTCTTTCTGTTGTTGGATTATTGCTGCTTGACGTTGTTTGTTTGATGATCTTGTGTTTCCTGACCCTGATGAATGACCATGTCTTCCATGAGTATCAGAATCAGAATCTCCTCTTTTTGCCATGATCCAAGTGGATTGTTTGCTGTTGTATTTTAACGGTCAAGTGAACAGACAATATACAAAATAGAGAGAACTTATACTTATCTACAAGCAGGTCGTGGCACAAACCAGAATTCACAGTGATTCTCACATTACGTAATCAATATTGGTGATCAATTTCCGTCCGATTGGATCGAGTCATATCCATATCCTATGTCGTTTACAAAACCAAACTGAAATTAAATCAAAATGACAGCATTGTCTAAATCAGCTCGAAAAGTTTATGTTTTAGGTGCTGGAGGTATTGGAACTTTAGTTGGGTCACAATTATCATCAAAATATAGTGTTCAATTCATACTTAGAAATGAAAAAAAAATTCAATACATGAAACAAACAAACAATGCTGTTTCTATTAAACAGCTATTCAACAACAATAAGCTTTTAAATTATCAAGTTTCTAATCCAGTTAAAGTAGATCAAATTGGTGACAGATTCATCGATTTTTTAATCATCTCAGTTAAGACTTTCAATACTATTGATTCAATTAAGCCATTATTAAATAAAATTAATAACACAACCAAAATTTTATTAATTCAAAATGGTATGGGAGTTATTGATGAATTATATACTGAAATGTGGCCTGCGCAGGAGGAAAGACCAATTATTTATCAGGGTATTATTTCTCATGGTGTCTTTCAAGACTCGGAAAAAAATAACACATTTGATTATAACCACGCAGGTCTGGGCAACTTGAAGATTTGCAAATTGCCTAAGGATTTATCAAATTCTAAATCAATTGGAAATGATGGTGTTGTCGATGATGCAATAATTGAAGAATTGAATAATTCTGATATTCTTCATTCTGAGTATTTCAAGTATTGTGACTTGTTGGTTTATCAAGTGGAGAAATTTATGGTCAATTGCTGTATTAATTCTGTTACTTCCATCTTGGACTGTTTTAACCATGAATTAGGTAAAATTGATTCAAGCTATCAAACTTTCCAAGATATTATTGAGGAAGCTTTGGAAATAGTGTTGAAAACTTATCCTGTTTTATTTGAATCTAAACTTAAAGACGAGATTTTGGACAATAAGAAATTATTAGAGTACGTTATTGATTGCGGCACTGTTTTAAACGGTAAGAATTCTTCCAGTATGAGGCAAGATTGCCTAAATTTGAGAGAAGTGGAGATTGACTATATTAATGGTTATGTCGCTACCCTGGCTCAAAGATTGGGACTACAGGCTAAAGTCAACAGGACTATACAGCTTTTGGTTAAAACTCGTTTGAGTATAAATAAAAATAGAGCTGTATAAATTGTATACATTTCACTAGATTTAAATTCTTTCAGAGTAGGATAGACACAAAACTGCCCGTAATTAATTTAAACCGAAATAATGAACAGACGTGTGAAAGTAACGCGTAAACGCGTGGAAAAAGAAATGATCTGAACTGAAGGTTGAAAATGCTGTAACCAGCCCAATGTCCACAAAGCAAAAAAAACACTATTTTAGTAACAACAATATGACCCAAGACCTGCTTTGGAATTCAATCAAGCTGACCAAGAAAGAGCTAACTATAGCGAAAGTCTTACGATGTGGTCAGGCTTTCAGATGGAGATTCATCGATGGAATCTGGTCTTGTACAATCAAAGGCAGAATCTTACTATTTCAACAAGATGAAGAAAGTCTACGTTATTCATCAATACCGCATCTTAAGGACACAGAGGATGTTGTCCGTGATTATTTCAATTTGGATGTGAAATTAACAACGCTGTACGAAGATTGGTCAAATAGAGATAAATTATTTATTACAAATTCAACTAACTTTGAAGGTGTTAGAATATTAAGACAAGATCCATGGGAAAATTTAATTTCATTCATCTGTTCAACAAATAACAACGTTAAGAGAATCTCTAAAATGTGTGAAACATTGTGCGTTAAATACGGCGATCATTTAGGTGATTTTCAAGATAATGCTTATTACACCTTCCCACCACCCTGTAGATTATCAAAACCTGAGGTAGAACAAGAATTGAGAGAATTGGGATTCGGTTATAGAGCTAAGTTTATTCAACAGACTGCCGAAATGTTAAACGATGATAAGGATTTATTAACTACACTAACTTATAAGTTACGTACATTACCACATAATGAATGCCATGATTTTCTATTACAATTTAAAGGAGTCGGTCCCAAAGTTGCAGATTGTGTTTCATTAATGTCGCTAGATAAACATGATGTTGTTCCCGTTGATACTCACGTTTATCAAATTGCTTTAAGAGATTACAAATTCAGTGGTGGTAAGACTGGAAAATCTGGTAATTTAAATAAAGAGCTATATAACAAGATTCAAACTTTTTTCAAAGGTTTATGGGGTGAATATGCTGGCTGGGCCCATTCTGTTTTATTCGCCGCTGATTTAAGGGATTTAAATAATGGTATCAATGATATTAATGCTAGTATTACCACTACAATCAAAACTGAAAGTAGAAAGAGGAAAGTTGAAGTTAAACATGAACTTAAAGTAGATGAAAATGAAGAAATTGAAATGACTCCTGAACAAACCAAAAGACATCTAAGACTTCAAAAGAGATTAATGAATGCTCAAGTGATGACATCCACTAAAAAAATTAAAAAAGAGCAGTGATTCTGTTTTTTGAGAGAAGAAAGCTTATTAATGGACAACTAATTTTCAATCTATATGTATTTGTTCTAGTAAAAGAATCTGTAAGGTTATAGTTCTTAAGTTGGTGCATCTCAATTCCCTCTAACAGAACTGTATAATTTAAATTTGAAATCAGGTAGCAGAATATCAAAATACACGTTGAAGATGAAGACTTTGTTCCCAAAACCTTTGGGACTTAACCTGCTAGCATGTCGATTAAATAAAATGGAATTAACTTTCTTGTATATATTTTCCAATAATGGAAAACAAAACATTTTTAAATTTATAAAGAATTCAAATGTCTTGAATACAGAATGAAATACTATAAATAAATGTAAAAAAAACAGGACGGAAACGCAAATAAAATAAAGTAAAGAGGGTGAGTAAAGAACAATAAATGAAAATTAAAAAAATAAACAAACATAATATGCCTTAAAAATTATTAAACTGAGAAAGACTTTAAAACCTAGAAAAAATAAACAAGAACTTTAGAAATAAAATTCGTCAATCTTATAACACAATGTTCTTGGCCAATTTCTTCTTGTAATCCAAAATAGAACCTTCCCATCTAGTAGCAGTTTGGTTTTCAACAACATAAATATCCTTAGCAATCTTATCCAATAATCTGAAATCATGGGAAACAACACAAACACCACCATTGAAGGCATTAATAGCTTCAGCTAATGAGTCAATAGTTGGAATATCTAAACCATTAGTAGGTTCATCCAATAGTAAAATGTTTGGAGATTCTAAAGCTAATAAAGCGAAGACAACTCTTGATCTTTGACCTTCGGACAAAGTAGCCATTTGAGAGGTTTGACCTTCACCAGTTAAACCAAATCTACCTAATTGACCTCTCCAGTATTGGAAATCTTGAGAGATGTGAGAGTACTTATCTCTGACGAATTCTAATGGAGATTTAGTTAAATCTAATTGATCAGAGGAATGTTGGGAGTAAACACCCATCTTGATATGTGAATGTCTGGAGACTCTACCTTGTTGTGGTTCATTTTCACCTGTCATGATCTTTAATAGAGTAGATTTACCCACACCATTTGGACCAACTAAAGCAACTCTAGAGTCCATATCAACACCGAAAGATAAATCTGTGTATAAGTTATTTTCTTTTTTACCATCATAAGAGAAAGAAATGTTATCGAAAGCTAAAACTGGAGGTGGCAATCTTTCAACATCAGTGAATTTGAAAGAGAAAACCTTATCTGGGGCAACAGGTTCAATTAACCCATCAGCTTCCATCTTATCTAAAATTTTTTGTCTAGATTTAGCTTGTCTAACTAAGTTAGCATATGTACCTGCAGAGGCAATAAACTTCTTGATATGCACAATTTCTTCTTGTTGTTTGTGATATTGTTTCATTTGGTTAGTTTCTAATTCACCCCTGGTTTTAACATAAGCATCATAATTACCACCATACATCATAATCTTCTTTAATCTCATATCAATCATGTTAGTACAAACACCATTTAAGAAATCTTGAGAATGAGAAACTAAAATCAAAGTTTGATCAAAGTTCTTTAAGTATTCTTCCAGCCAAACACAAGCCTCTAAATCTAAATGGGCAGTAGGGTCATCTAATAGTAATAAAGTTGGCTTGACGAATAAAGCCTTAGATAAAGCAACTCTCATTCTCCAACCACCAGACATATCTTTAGTTTTCTTCTTGATAGTTTTAGAATTGAAACCTAAACCAGTTAAGATAACAGCAGCTCTAGCTTCAAAAGTAGCTGGGTCCATACCATCAATTTTTTCATATAATGGTTCTAATAATAAAGATTCTGGACCTTCATTAACGATAATATCTTCAACTTCTTTTTCTAATCTAGCCATTTCATGTTCAGCTTCTCTAACAACATATTCTAAAGCTGAGAATTCAGTGGCATCAGCAGGTTCATTTAACAAATAAACATCAATGTGTTCTGGAATTGGATATTCTTTAGCAGCTAAAGCTCTCAGAAAAGTAGATTTACCGCAACCGTTTTCACCTAAAAGACCATATCTTCTACCATAATTCAATTCTATGTTAGAATCTTGTAATAAAACTTTACCATGGAATAATAAAGAAACAGAAGATAATTTAATATCTCTGGAAGTTTCTAAAGAGTCCAACACACCAGTGACAACTCTATCAGATAAACCATCTTTATCTTGTTGCAATTTCAATTTTGCAATTTCATCGGCAGCTGAGTCGACTGGACCTTGATTAGCTAACTTTTCCTTTTCCTTCTTTGTTAACTTCTTGGTCTTTAATTTACCTTCAGCAGCCTTAGCAGCTTTTTTGGCTTCTCTCTTTGCTTTGGATGCTGACATAGACATCTTGAAAGTGTATAATTAAGTAGTTGTCGTTCGGGTCAATTGTGAACCAAAGGAGTTCTTGAAAATATATCTTTTTTAGCTACAAATCCTGATTTCTATGTACGTAACGTTGAACGCACGTAAAATTTTTTTTTGGATGTATGGTGCACGGGTGTTTCATTATCTACAAAATCTAGACTTAGTAGTGACCAATGATCATAATCCATAAATGATTAAAAGTAGTAAAATAAATAATATAAATAAGAATTATAGTGAAAATTAAATGAAATAAAATATGCATGCATAGTATGTACAAGTATCAAGTATTAAATTCAGAATTTATCGGAAAATGAGAACTCATCACCAAATATTTGTTTAATTTCTTGCTCCAAAAGTTCATGGAATCTGTCATCATCTCTTAAACAAACCCATTCACCATCTAATAAATCATATCTCTTAGGGCCAGACAATGGTGAGCTTAACCATATTTGTTTATTTGCAGGTTGCTTATTGATGAAATATGTACCTTCAGTAGTGTTGATTTGCAGAACACCGTGCTAAATGAGAGGAAATACCGTTAGTACAAAGTTCACATATTTCAAAACAATTAATAATTTAAAAAATACGTACAGATTCTTCAACATCAGCATTAATGATGTCTTTTTCTTCAAAAAATGTATCCAATTCAGTGTAAATCAGTTCCAAAGTATTATCAGCGGCGTGATGATAATCTTCCATTTTCAAATTCTTAATACTATCCGGAATGTCTGCACCATCTGTTCCTGCTGTAATAGAATTGAATCGTTTTTGTAGTAAGAAAGGATATGTGAATTCGTTATGGGCCATGCTAGAAATAGGTGACGCTCTTCTATTATTTCTAGGAGTGGTGAATGATTGATGTTGTTTGGTAGTGTTTGAGACGGACCTAGTCGCAGTTGAGTGCAACTTTAGCATACTTGTTGAAAGTAGAGGGCTTTTGAAACTGGTAAAAGAAGCTGGTCTTCTTAGTGATCTTAATATACTGTTTTGTAGAACCATCCTGTTAAGTGTTTTGGAAAAAGTAATTTGGAGATTTGGAAAAGTTGGACGAGCAATGATAACAATGCGTAAGGACGAGAGGATATCGGCCGGGAAAGAATAGACTAGGAATGTTGTGCTTTCAAGTGGAGATTAACAAAAGAAGTAATTATGACTGGAGCCACTGTTGTTCTTGTAAGAACAACATAGTGCAGGTTCTTCTTGTGACATATAGACGAGATCTCTATGGGTCAATTCTAGTATGGACCTAACGCCACAGTTAGGGAAGTAGTGGTGGCGGGTGAAGGAGCTGCACCATACAACATTTGTTTTGTTATATTGTGATAATCGAATCACAGTATGATTGATCACGTGTTAAACAAGCTGTGGGCATTGTTAGCATTAGAGTCGATAGATTTCATAATAGAGGTCTAGTCACTGGATTCTATGTCGAGCGGGCCTATAGTTGATAATGATTTATATTGAGGGCTATTTATGGTGCTGAAAAACCTTTCCAGGAAGTCTTTGGCTTCTGACATAGAACAGCCGCAAAAAAGCGCTATTGGCGCTTACCGAAAAGAGTACTTCCAAGCTGACTACAACCTACAATTTATTGGTTGGATCCCAGAATTAACAAGCTACAAGGTACAATTTGTTTATTCCTATAATTAATATAATACTTGTGCAGTTATTCTGTACTCGAACCTGTGAAAATAAGATCATTGAGATGAGAAACGGAAGAACTCGTATAGTTTTTGTTATGAGTTTATGCGAAATTTGAAGGCCCTTGGCAAGTTTACCGCTCACTGGTGAAATTGTAGAGTATAAAGCAATAACTTGGCTTGATTTCCTAGTCTTTTTGATATGAAGCCTTATTTTGGGATGGAGCTTCTGTTTCGGCTAGAAATGGTGGTGAAATGGGAGTCATTAAATGGGAGCTGTAGTTCATGTATTTGGAGGGGGAAACATGCAAAGAGCCTATGAAAACAAGGGCGAAGAGGAAGTTGAAAGAATCCAATGACATTAGAATACCACTCTAATAGCATTAAAGGAATTAGATAATCAATACAAACAGCTTGTTGATCCTTGATACCTAGTTGTTCAAGTTTTCATGTGAAAAGGTTGGTGAACAAGAGAGAAGCCAGTTTGAAAGTTGAAAAAGTTGGAAAAGTTTAGATCAGTATGAAAGATTAGACTCTAACATGAATAGAGGGGTTTGATACAGTTCTGGCTACGTAAATGATCCTGGTTTGGAAATTAAATGGCCCATATGGAGCAGTCAGAATTGATTTGATCAGAATTCAGAATCGGGAAGGTGGTTGAGCTTCCAAATTAAAGGCATTACTGCCAAACGATGCGTACGTGTCATCAATCTTTTTCGACTCATTGGCTGGAGCCTATTATTCTAAATGACCGATAAGGGATGTACCAGATAATCTTTGCTTTATCCTCTTCAATTCAGGATTCTTTTCCACGCAGAAAAGTGTTTATATAATGCACCAGTGCCCCATCCCCAAAAATGAAAGTTAAATATCTAGGGTACACGAACTAACTTTTTGTTAGTTAATAAGCGTTGAAATGTCGTCCTCATCGCATTTTTCTTCGAAGAAATCTTTACAACCGATTGGATCAGTTGTTTCAGTCATCTCTGCTAATGATGTTCATGTTCTTTCAAGTATAGGTACAAAAAAAGTTATAGCTGATCATGAATTATCAAAAGATGAAGCAGTTATCATGGCTCTGGGTTACAAAAATGAATTTAAAAGAGAATTTTCGTTATTAACAACATTTGGTGTTTCATTTTCAGTTTTAGGATTATTACCATCGATTGCTTCAACACTATGGTATTCTATCTGTTATGCTGGTAATGCAGGTATCACATGGGCTTATATTATTGGAATGATTGGTGTTATAGCTGTTGCTTGTTCAATGGCTGAAATTTCATCAGCTTTTCCTACTTCTGGTGGGCTTTATTTCTCTACAGCAATGCTTGCACCACCAAAGTATAAAGCTGTTTTATCTTGGTTTGTTGGTTGGTCAAATTATTCAGTTCAGGTCACTGCTGCTCCATCCGTTGGTTATTCTTGTGCTTCTATGATTCTTGCTTTGAAACAATTAACTGACGAAACTTACACTTATGAGAACTGGCATTGTTATTTATTAAGTACTGCTATTACATTTGTTTGTGCTATTATTGCGTCTGCTCCAACTAAGTGGATCGCGTGGATTAACTCATTTTCTACTGTATTAAACATGATTTTCATTTTTGTTAGTTGGGTTATTATATTAGGAGCAAACACAAGAGAAGATCAAGGATTACCTAAATTCAATGATAGAAGTGATGCCTGGAGCATCACAAA
Organism: Ambrosiozyma philentoma; assembly: GCA_003707675.3. Taxonomy (NCBI): domain Eukaryota; kingdom Fungi; phylum Ascomycota; class Pichiomycetes; order Pichiales; family Pichiaceae; genus Ambrosiozyma; species Ambrosiozyma philentoma. The sequence continues at coordinate 410,294 of PPKZ03000006.1, forward strand.
TTACACAGATTGGCCGGATGGCATCTCAGTTTTATTGTCTTTCATGGCTGTCATTTGGACTATGTCTGGTTATGATTCTCCATTTCATTTAGCTGAGGAATGTTCAAATGCTCAAGTTGCCACACCTAACGCTATCATCTTAACTGCTTCAGTGGGTGGGTTGCTTGGTTTTATTTTCCAATTAGCTATAGCATACACAATAGTCGACCTGGACGCCGTTGTCAATGGTGATCTTGACCAACCTTATGTTTCATTCTTAGCACAGATTTTAGATACACCTAAAACACTAGCGTTATCATCAATGGCCATCATCACTGGTTTTGCAATGGCGTTTTCATGTATGATTGCCGCATCCAGAGTTTTATTCTCATATTCTAGAGATGGATGTTTCCCATTTTCCAAATACTGGAGCCATGTGAACACAGTGACGAAAACCCCAGTCAATGCAGTGTGGGCCAATTGGTTCATTGGAGAACTATTACTATTGTTAATGTTCGGTGGTGTTGCAATCGATGCTATTTTTTCAGTGGGTGCAATTGGATCATTCATATCATTCACCATCCCAACATTACTAAGAATCACATACGCCAGAGACATCTTCATCCCTGGTCCTTGGAACTTGGGTAAATTTTCCGATGTTTCGGGTACAATTGCCGTTTGTTTCGTGCTGCTGATGATTCCGATATTATGTTTCCCTCAGTATAAAGGTGGTAATAACACACCTGATTTGATGAATTGGACAGTGTTGGTGTATTGGGGGTCTATGTTCTTGGCGCTTTTGTGGTATTTCATTTATGCTCATAGGTTTTATAAAGGCCCAAAGTCGAATCTTGATCCATGTCAACTGCTTGATGAGAATGAAGCAGATCAAGTTATCGATGCTATTGTTGAGGATAATGCCGGGTCTAAAGTTCAGTATGGCGTGTCCACTGAAGAAAAGGTGTAGTTGTTTTATGATTGACTTGTATATACTTGTGTATTTCTGGTGCTTTTCTCTTATTTTCTTTACTATTTCGTTCGTGTGATTTTTGTCATATATATTGTTATTAATTAAGAATTTCTTTCATTTTGTTTGGGTTAGAAACATATTTGATACTTTAATTGTAGAAATGTTGTGTTTACATTAGCTTCACATCTTGAGATTCAGAGGAGTCTATAACTCCAAAAAAGTTCAAAGATTGCTGTCTTATCAATTCCATTCGTCAAACTACAGTACTTTTAACACACAAGAAATAAAACAGTTAAATTGCTTTAAATATAAAAAGTTATCAATGTAACATGTAAAATCCCAAATAAAACAACAGAAAACAAAGGTAAGAAGAAAAAATAAATAAGACTATAGAACAAAATGATATAAATAACGTATAAAAACAATTATAAGAATGAGGTTGGATAATAACAATAAAAAAGATGAAGTATGAATAAGAATAAATAAAGTATAAGAGAGTTGGTGATGAAAAAAAAACATTTTTTTCTATTAGAATATGACATAGTAAAAATAAAAACATAGACGATCATTCAAACAATTAAAATTCCTAAACATTCAATTTTATTTATTTTCTATCAGCACTCATCTTGTTTAAAGCAGAACCATACTTGAACCATTCAATTTGTTCAGCATTGTAAGTATGAGATAATGGAGTAGACCAAGATTCACCTTCCTTTGGATGAATAACCAAAGTAACGTTCTTACCTGGAGCTAATTCAGTTAAACCGATTAAATCAACTTCATCCTCTGGGTTAATCTTTTCATAAGCAGCTGGTTCAACAAAGTTCAATGGTAATAAACCTTGCTTCTTTAAGTTGGTTTCGTGAATTCTGGCAAATGATTTAGTGATAATAGCAAAACCACCCAAGTATCTTGGTTCTAAAGCGGCATGTTCTCTTGAGGAACCTTCACCGAAATTTTCGTCACCAATAACAACCCATTTAATACCGTGATCTCTGTACCATCCACCAGTTTCTGGAACACCATCATATTCACCAGTGTAGTGGTTCTTGACGTTGTTGGCTTCGCCATTTTCAGCATTAATAGCACCAATCATATAGTTGTTAGAAATGTTTTGTAAATGACCTCTGTATTTTAACCATGGACCAGCCATTGAGATATGATCAGTAGTAGTTTTACCTAAAGATTTAATCAAAATTGGCATTCTTAAAGCATCCTTACCATCCCAAGGTTTGAAAGGAGTTAACTTTTGTAATCTGTCAGAAGTTGGTGAAACTTGAACTTGAACTAAATGTCTATCTTCTGGTGGAGCTTGGTAAGTGTTTTCACCAGGATCATAACCTCTAGAAGGTAAACCATCACCAAATGGAGCCTTTAACATAAATTCATTTCCATCAGCATCCTTTAATTTATCAGTTAATGGGTTGAATCTTAAGTCACCAGCAATAGCGTAAGCAACAACCATTTCTGGGGAAGCAACAAAAGCGTGAGTAGCAGTGTTACCATCATTTCTAGCAGTGAAATTTCTGTTGAAAGAAGAAACGATAGTGTTCTTGTCACCCTTCTTAATATCTTGTCTATCCCATTGACCAATACATGGACCACAAGCATTGGCTAAAACCTTACCACCGAATTCTTGGAAAGTCTTCAATTGACCATCTCTAGCAATAGTAGCTCTAACTTGTTCAGAACCTGGAGTAACAGTGAATAAAGCCTTGGCTCTTAAACCATGAGACTCAGCATCCTTAATAATGGAAGCAGCTCTGGACATATCTTCGTATGAAGAGTTAGTACAAGAACCAATTAAACCAACCTTAACTTCTAATGGCCAGTCATTCTTAACAGCAACTTCCTTCATTTGAGAAACTGGAGTAGCTAAATCAGGAGTGAAAGGACCGTTAACGTGAGGTTCTAAAGTGTTCAAGTCAATTTCAATAACTTGATCATATTCACAACCTTCATCGGCAGACAAATAGTCCTTCTTGTAGATTTCACCAAATGCAGCAATGTTAGATCTACCAGTAGCATTCAAGTAGTCAACCATAGACTTGTTGAATGGGAAAACAGAAGTGGTAGCACCAATTTCAGCACCCATATTACAGATAGTAGCCATACCGGTACAAGAGAAAGTCTCAACACCATCACCGTAATATTCAACAATGGCACCAGTACCACCTTTAACAGTAGTAATACCAGCTAATTTCAAGATAATATCTTTTGGGGAAGTCCAACCAGACATCTTACCAGTTAATTTAACACCAATAATCTTTGGGGCCTTTAATTCCCATGGTAAACCGGCCATAACATCGACGGCATCAGCACCACCAACACCGATAGCTAATTGACCTAAACCACCAGCATTTGGAGTATGTGAATCGGTACCAATTAATAAAGCACCTGGGAAAGCATAGTTTTCCAAGACAATTTGATGGATAATACCCGAACCTGGTTTCCAGAAACCAATGTTGTACTTAGCACAAGCAGAGGCTAAGAAATCGTAAACTTCCTTGTTCAAGTCAATGGCTCTAGCTAAATCAGCAGGACCTTCCTTTTGGGCTTGAATTAAATGATCACAATGGACAGTGGATGGTGTAGCAACGGATGGCATGTTAGCAGACATGAATTGTAAAATAGCCATTTGAGCAGTAGCATCTTGACAAGCAACTCTATCTGGTCTTAATTTCAAATAAGAGATACCTCTTTGAATGTCTTGTCCGTGAGGATCATCTAAATGACCATATAATAATTTTTCGGCATAAGTTAAAGGTCTGCCTAATCTTTGTTTAACAATTCCGACATTTTCCAATTGCTTTTTGTATTGAATGAAAGTGTCTTTTTCTAACAAGTTCATGTTGACCTGAGAGTCTTTGGTCAGCTCAGAGACGGTGGCCATACCACGTCTGGCGACACGCTTGGAAGCACTTCTAAAGGATAACATGGTTGTGATGGATGTTGAGTAGAAGTTGGATGCTAGAACTAGGAAAAAGCAGATCAGAACGAAAAACAGGAATCTGATCAAGCTATATAGCACCCAATGTTTCTGCACGGGGCCGATGTGTCTCCGTGCTTCCTGCGCGAGTCACACACGGGCAGTCCCTACGCGCGACGGCCAATGAGAGAGCTACAAATTGTCACACTCACTGCTTGTACTGGAGAACTTCCAGACCTGTACCCGAGCCCCGGTTTGAGCCTACCTAATAGAAAAGCCAACTGGAGAGAGTAACAGGTACTACAACTACAAGAATTTCAAGACCAATTGGACAAATAAACAGTGCTTTACAACTCATCTCGGTAAGCTCTGCTCTATGTCTGGGATAAGAGATGAAAAATCAAAATCAACCAACACTCTTCCGGAGCGCGATGACGTCCAGCAAGAATGATTCCTTTCCCGTGCTCGGAGCTGGGCTGCCTGGATTTCTAGAGCTGTCAATTTGATTTACTGGTTTACTGGGTCTTTGCAGGCCTTTCAGGGCTATCTCAGAACAGTACCATATCTATCAGCTGGTGGCCAGTCGTAGTGGACAGACTTGGTTCTAGTACAGTGTACAAACCGACTACAGGTATGGTGGTGGTTTACCCCAGGTTTGCTGTTGGTGAGAGTAGATGATAGGCCGCTTTTCCAGAAGTCCGGATCGGACAAGCTGAAGTTAAGCGAGCACCCGTGCACCGGAAACTAGTCTCGGCGGTAGCTGGTTTGCTGAGCGCATCGATGGGTGGGTGGAAAGGAAGCAGGATAGACAGTAAAGAGGGATCGAGGGATGGAACCTTAAATGGAGACATGATTCACTTCTTTGTCAATTGACAGGTCTTTATCAGAGTAGATAGCTATATTTATATGGCAGTGTTCTGGGCCTTGAAAGTGGACCACCTGCCTAATCCAGTAACTTCCCCACAGAACCTTCCGATCTGCCAGCTTCAACAAATGAGTTGGAGTATTTTCAAATGAAGCATCTAGTTAATTGAATTAAATTCAAAAAAATGAACTGGATAGATAAAATGGTGTGCTTTTAGTTATAAGAAAGTTTAAGCTTGTAAATTTGAACTTGTGCTAGAATGAAAATGCTAGAGACGCAAAACAGGTACAGAAGCTGGCTTCGCCTGGGTACAAACTACTGCTAATTATTTACAAAACTATAATAAAAGTTACAGCTGTTCTTTTAAATAAGCTGGATAAAATGTATTCAGATCCACGAATTAACTATAAAACAAAGTGATAAAAAACTGATGTTATAAAAGAGAACAAGTTCAAAAACATAATAGTAAGCGTCCAAAATTATAAGTTAATGAAGAAAATCGTAAAGCAAAGATTATAATGACAAAACAAAATAATAGCTAGCTTATAATTTATCGTAATATTCTTCATAACCTGGAACAACTTCCTTCAAACCTCTTCTAACTCTGGTTTCCTTAACAATGGTACCTGGCTTGGTAGTGGTGTCCAGAGGATCACCGTTCATGGTAGCCCAATGGTCAAAGATCATTTGTGGGAAAGCTTGACCACCAGTAGCTTGTCTTAATTCACCAGTGAAACCGAAAGATTCATTGACTGGTAAGTAAGCCTTAACAGTGAATAATGGAGTACCTGGTCTTTGTTCTTCAGAGACAACTTGACCTCTCTTCTTGTTTAAAACAGAGTAAATACCACCAATAGCACTTTCTGGACATTGAACTTCAACTAAGAAAACTGGTTCTTGAATTCTTGGTTCAGCTAATAACATAGAAGCAAAAGTAACTCTTCTCATAGTTGGCATGATTTGACCAGCACCTCTATGGATAGAATCAGCATGTAAAGTAACATCTAAAATGTTGAATCTAACACCTCTTATTTGTTCACCCATAATTGGACCATCCTTAATAGCCCATTGGAAACCAGAGTTAACGTGATCCTTAATTTCACTCAAGTATTGAACAGCCTTGGTTTGATCAACAACAACATTTGGACCGTTACCATCTGGACCGAAACACCAGATCTTTCTAGCATCGGTAACATCCCAACCGTATTCATCAGCCATTAATCTAGCTCTAATCTTGATATCATCTCTAGCATTAATCTTACCTTGTTCAATAGCCAGAGTAGTTTCTTCAGACATTGGTTCAGCCTTAACATAAATTCTGTTATGCTTGTTTGGAGATTTAGATAAAGCAGTGATTCTGGATTCAGCTTCAACAGTTTCTCTGTAAGAAACAACAGGTGGGGAAATCTTTAATGGAACACCAGCGTGATCGTTTTCTAAATCGGATAAACAAATTTCTAAATGTAATTCACCAGTAGCAGCAACAATATGTTCACCAGATGGGGACATGAAGGTCAGAACACATGGATCAGATTTAGATAATCTCTTTAAACCTTCAACTAATTTTGGTAAATCGTTACCGTTCTTAACTTCAACAGCAACTTCAACAACTGGGGAGACAGAGAATTTCATGACCTTCATGTTGTGGGAAGCTTCGTTGGTGGTTAAAGTACCGGATTTTAATAAGAATTGATCAATACCAACTAAACCAATAATGTTACCAGCTGGACAATCATCAATTTGTTCGACAGTTCTACCCATCATTAAAACAGTTCTTTGAATAGCCTTAATAAATAAGTCATCCTTCTTACCTGGAATATAGTTTGGACCTTGGATTCTAACCTTCATACCGGATTTAACAGTACCAGCGAAAACTCTACCGAAAGCATAGAATCTACCCTTATCAGAAGTTGGGACCATCTTGGAAACGTATAACATTAAGTCAGCCTTTGGATCACAGTTCTTAATAGCTAAACAAGAAGCATCATCAGATGGACCTTCATATAAAGTTTCAGCTCTGTAGAATTGAGCAGTAACTGGAGATGGTAAATGAACAACAATCATTTCTAATAAAGCATCAGCGGCTGGTAAGAATTTCTTCATAACAATCTTTAATAAAGCCTTACCTTCTAAATCTTTTTCATCAGACTTTAAGTTGATTTCTAATTTTTCTAATAAAACTGGAATTTCATCTTTCTTGAAGTTCATGATAGCAGCAAACAATCTGAAAATTGGATCCAAAATGAACATGTTGAAAGCTCTTTCTAATGGTTTACCCTTAGCATCGGTATCCTTAGAAGTCCATTTCTTGGTCTTTGGGTTGAAGTAAGAATCACCCCATAATCTTGTCATCATCTTTTGTCTGTCAACACCGAATTTCTTGGAATATCTGGTAGCAAATTGTCTGACAGTGAAGGCCCAACCATGTAAACCGGAACCGAAAGCAACAGTACCTTGATCTGGGTAAACTTGAACATCACCTAAAGATTCATCAACGTAAGTAGCAATAATAACGTTAACAGATTCAACAGTTCTGGCAAAAGATTGATATAAATCTTCCTTAGTAATTTGTAATTCTAACATAGCTCTATCAACCTTGTTAATAATAACAACTGGCTTAATTCTTTCACCTAAAGATTGTCTTAAGACGGTTTCAGTTTGGACACAAACACCTTCAACACAATCAACGACAACTAAAGCACCATCGGTAACTCTCAAAGCAGCAGTAACTTCGGAAGAGAAATCAACGTGACCTGGAGAATCAATTAAGTTAATTAAGAAACTGTTACCTTCAGTCTTTTGCTTAATGTCCTTAACATCTTCATCGCTCATTTCAGCGTATAAAGAAATAGCGGTAGACTTAATAGTAATACCTCTTTCTTGTTCATCCTTTCTAGTATCAGTGAATCTAGCTTCACCGGCCTTGGCAGCGGAAATAATACCAGCTCTTTGGACTAAAGAATCGGTCAAGGTAGATTTACCATGATCGACGTGCGCAATGACGGACATGTTACGGACGTTAGTAACCTTGTCCATCAAAGCTCTAATTTGTTCAACAGTGAAGTTAACTATATTAAAGTGACATTAATGTTAGTATGCATGAAAATATTCAAAGGATTTAAAGAAATATTTGCCTCGAAAAAAAAATTCAGGATACACAAACTCCGTGGAACTTTTGAATATAATCAATGATCTCAATACTACTAGTAAGTAAGGAACAATTCAATTGGATGTAATGTAAATGATGGAACATGCCGGAGTACAAAGTTAGACATGAGCTTACGTGAAGGCAACAATGCTTTTTTTTTATTTCAGCTAGCTGTTCATAGTGAGGTGGTTATCAGATGGTCATTCAATGAGATGAGAAGCTGCACTTCTGTAGTTTCAATGCGGTGGCAAACATAGTGATATTAGTTGAAACATACCCATTTTGATGTATAATACTTGATGATTTTAAGCTGGTCTTCTGAAAGGAGTTGGCAAACAGAAAAAGAGGTAGGGTCGAAATTTGCACTTTGCAATTTGTAATTAGGTGAGAGCACAAGGGAAAACGAAAATTTTTTGTCTGGAGGAGGTCGTGCACGGGCGATTCAGACGCGAGGGCGGGTAACTAGCATGTGCTTCTAGTCACGTGATGCAAATATTTGATGATGATTAAATGAATTGAATCGTTACTAGTAGGAGATATTAATAAAGATAATGATATAAAATACACAACAAAAGTACAGACGATTAACACGTATCGACCATTAAGCCATTAACCACACCATTGCTGCCTGGATCACAAAGGAGTACGCAAACAAGTACTGGGTTCTGATTTTCTTAGCACCTCCAGACAAGTTACCAGCTTCTAGTCCACTTGGTAGCACAACATATCTCAACGATCTCATCATAAAAAAACCTAGAGAGAAGACAACGGCTACATAAGAAGTCCAAGTTAAAAACCAGGAGCCGGCAACTAAATGTTTGATAATCATCATAACTAAAACACTAACAAATTTATAACCACTGTAACTAACTAAATCCCATAATTTACTGTTTTTAGATGAAATACCTAAAACATAGAATGAAATTTTCAAAAGAGCAAAATCACATAAGTAGCAAGCTAATGTCTTCGTAGTAGCATTACCTAATAATTGAGGATGGAAATCACCTTCAAACCCCGAAAATAGAGCCCAGAATAAAATATAGGACATAAAAGCCATCAAAGGAATATATAAATCTGGTGCATTGACATCTTCAATCGGAGTAGCATATATTTCTGTAGGCTGAGAATTAGGGTTAGAGACGTCTGTTGAAGTCCTATATTGTCTGGTCCATGTTTTGTTTTTATAAGGGAACAAAATCAAAAACAATTTTTTCAACACGTAGGAGTTTGAGACTTTGAAATAATATTTGATATCAGAACTATGCATGTATTGACCAAAATTGCTCTGCATATATTGTTGTGATGCATTGAAAGCAGATTGTGAGAAATGAAGACCCATTTGGGCAGCCGGATCATTGAAAAAAGTGTTAAAATTATTTGGATTGTTGGCAGCATTGGTGTTTGGGATTTGATTAGCAGCTGCATTTCCAAGGCCCACACCAGCACCACCAACATTTTGCGGGACCTGTCCTTGTTGTTGTTGATGATGATACTGAGGTTGTGCTTGATAATATTGAGCAGATGAAGAAAAAGAAGAACCAACAGGGGGTTGCTGTTGATTATGGCCTAAATTTGATTGCTGTTGCTGTAGCTGAGGTTGATACGGGTTATGCTGACCAGCTTGTGACTGCTGCTGCTGGTAAGCATCTTGAGTAGCATACGGGTTGTACATTGTAATGGTTTATATGTGAACGTGGACCTACTATGGGGACTCGGAACAGGAAGAAGTTAGCAATTGTGGAAACGAAACGTAACTGAAATCAGAGAGACAAGTCGAACAACAAACCTAGATATGCGCCGATCGTCCTGCGCGCGTCGAGCTTCTCATCGATTTGATCAATTTGGCGTTTTTGGCGTTTCAATTCAGACGCGTTCGTTTTGGGTAAATTGGTAAAATAAGTAGATTAAGTAACTTCTTGCATGCTTTGTTCAACTCATACTCCCTTGTCAGTCCCTATTTATATTATCAAACTACAACATGTCTTCCAGAGGTGGGTTTAAAGGCTCGTCCTCAGCAAGATTTGTCAAAAACAAACGACAAGATGATTCCAACCAGCAGCAGAAGAATTACAATGTGTTTTCAAGAGACGCCAAACAACAGCAATATCAAAATGGTTTCAATAACAACGCCAACAACCTGAAATCTAAACTAGATTTAGTTAAAGAAATAGACACTATTGACTCCATTTTTGGCTTTGATCGTTTTGAATCAGGAGCTAAGAAAACTGGTTGGTTAGTTAATATGCATCCTACAACTGTACCTTCGAACGATGTGATTGCAGGTACCTCTGGAGTGGATTATTATTTTCTAGATGAAGAAGGTGGCTCTTTTAAAGCCAGCGTTCAATATGATCCTTATTTTCTACTTATTTGCAGACAGGGCGCTGAGCTTGAAGTTGAAGAATGGTTAAAAAAGACCTTAGAAGGTGTTTTAAAAAAATTAACAAGAGTTGAAAAAGAGGATTTGGCTTTACCTAATCATTTAATTGGCCTAAAAAGAACTTTACTGAGATTAAATTTCCATAATATTAGTGACTTATTAGAAGCTAGAAAATCCTTGAACCCAATTATACAGAGAAATAAATCATTAAAAGAATCAAAAGATATCTATTCTAATGTTGATTTGAATTACAACATCTATCTAAACAATAACAAGAATAATGACGATATAATAATGGATGATATAGAAGAAGAAGAACTACAAAAGGGCCCAAAATATGGGGATGCCTCCGAATTAATTGAAGATATTAGAGAATACGATGTTCCTTATCATGTTCGTGTTTCAATCGATAAAAATATTAGAGTGGGTAAATGGTATACCGTTGAAGCTACTGAACAAGGTGCACAATTAACTGAAGACCCATCCAAAATTGCATTTGCTGATCCTGTTGTTCTAGCATTCGATATTGAAACTACTAAAGCTCCTTTGAAATTCCCAGATAGTTCAGTTGATCAAGTTATGATGATTTCCTATATGATTGACGGAGATGGTTATTTAATTACGAATAGAGAAATTATTAGCGAAGATATTGATGATTTTGAATATACTCCTAAACCTGAATATCCTGGTCAATTTACAATTTTTAATGAAGAAAATGAAAAAGCATTATTGGAAAGATTTTTTGAGCATATTAGAGATGTTAAACCTACCGTGATAGCTACTTTTAATGGTGATTTCTTTGATTGGCCTTTTGTCGAAGCTAGAGCTGCTTATCATGAGTTGGATATGTTTAAAGAAATCGGTTTTGCAAAAGATAATGAGGGTGAGTATAAATCTAATCATTGTGTTCATATGGATTGTTTTAGATGGGTTAAAAGAGATTCTTATTTACCTCAAGGTTCTCAAGGTTTAAAAGCTGTTACCACTGTTAAATTAGGTTATAATCCAACTGAACTAGATCCTGAGTTAATGACACCTTATGCTTATGAAAAACCACAATTATTATCTGAATATTCTGTCTCTGATGCTGTTGCAACCTATTACCTATATTATAAATATGTTCATCCTTTCATTTTTTCTCTATGTACTATTATTCCATTGAATCCCGACGAAGTTCTTCGAAAAGGTACAGGTACTTTATGTGAAATGTTATTAATGGTTCAAGCTTACGAAAAGACCATTCTATTACCTAATAAACATACGGATCCTTTGGAAAGATTTTATGATGGGCATTTACTAGAATCCGAAACTTATGTTGGTGGCCATGTTGAATCTTTGGAAGCTGGTGTTTTTAGAGCCGATTTAGACAGTGACTTTACCATTGATCCAACTGCTGTTGATGAAGTTTTAGCTGATTTAGATGAAGCTTTGAAATTTGCAATAACTGTTGAAGGTAAAAAATCATTAGATGATGTCACTAATTATGATGAAATTTATAATCAAGTTAAAGAAGAGTTACTAGAATTAAAGAGAAACCCTAAAAGAAAAGAGAAACCTTTAATATATCATGTTGATGTTGCTTCAATGTATCCAAATATTATGTGTAGTAATAGATTACAACCTGATTCCATGAAGCTAGAAAAAGATTGTGCCGCTTGTGACTTTAATAGACCTGGTAAGAATTGTGATAGAAGATTAACTTGGGCCTGGAGAGGTGAATATTATCCAGCTGAAATGAATGAATATAATATGATTAAAAATGCATGCCAGAACGAAACTTTCCCTCCTAAAAGATTTGGTTTACCAAGAAGAACGTTTGATGAATTACCTTATTCTGAGCAAACCTCTCATATTAAAAAAAGAATTGCAGATTACTCAAGAAAAGTTTATCATAGAATCAAGAAAACTGAAACTGCTGAAAGAGAAGCTATTATTTGCCAAAGAGAAAATCCATTTTATGTTAATACAGTGAGAGATTTCAGAGATAGACGTTATGAATTTAAAGGTTTAGCTAAAGTTTGGAAAGGCAAAGCTGCTGCAATCTCTAAAACAGATAAGCATTCAATTGATGAAGCTAAGAAAATGGTTGTTTTATATGATTCTATGCAGTTGGCTCATAAAGTTATTTTAAATTCTTTCTATGGTTATGTTATGAGAAAAGGTTCAAGATGGTATTCCATGGAAATGGCTGGTATTACCTGTTTGACTGGTGCAACAATTATTCAAATGGCAAGAGCTTTAGTTGAAAGATTAGGTAGACCATTAGAGTTGGATACTGATGGTATTTGGTGTATTTTGCCTAAGAGTTTTCCGGAAAATTTCAACTTCAAATTAAAAAATGGTAAAAGTGTTTTCATGTCTTATCCGTGTTCTATGTTAAATTATTTAGTTCATCAAAAATTTACTAATCATCAATATCAAACTTTAGTTGATCCTGTTAAATTGAAATATGAAACTCACTCTGATAATTCGATTTTCTTTGAAGTTGACGGTCCTTATAAAGCCATGATTCTACCCACATCCAAAGAAGAAGGCAAAGGTTTAAAGAAAAGATATGCTGTTTTCAATTTTGATGGTTCTTTAGCTGAATTGAAAGGTTTTGAATTGAAAAGAAGAGGTGAATTACAATTAATTAAGAATTTTCAATCTGATATTTTTAAACTTTTCTTAGATGGTGATACTTTAGAAGGTTGTTATACTGCGGTTGCCAATGTCGCCAACAGATGGTTAGATGTTTTAGAAACCAAAGGTAAAATGCTTGAAGATGAAGATTTAATTGAATTAATTTGTCAAAACAGAAGTATGTCTAAAAGTTTAGAAGAATATGGTGCTCAAAAGTCCACTTCAATTACAACAGCTAGGAGATTAGGTGAATTCTTAGGTGAAGAAATGGTTAAAGATAAAGGTTTAGCCTGTAAGTATATTATTGCTGATAGACCATTGAGTGCACCAGTCACTGAAAGAGCAATTCCAACCGCAATCTTTTCTTCTGATTTGGCTGTCAAAAGAAGATATTTAAGAAGATGGTTGGTTGATCCAACGTTGGAAGATTTTGATCCAAGATCAATCATTGATTGGGAATATTATAGAGAAAGGCTAGCTTCTGTTGTTCAAAAAATTATTACTATTCCAGCTGCTTTACAAGGTGTTAATAATCCAGTTCCAAGAGTTTCTCATCCTGATTGGCTACAAAAGAAGATTGATATCAGAGATGATAAGATGAAGCAAACCCATTTAACTAAATTCTTTACTAAGGCTCCAAAAGGCTCTAAGCCTGTTATGATGGATGTTACCAATACTATGAAAGATATTGAAGATTTTGGTAGTGGAGCTCCTATGAATGGTAATGGTCCAAAAGTTGGTAAAGTTACTTCAAGAAAGAGAAGATTAGCTGAAAAAGAATCTCAAGATGAAGAACATCAACGTATTTTAAATCAACCAATGCCCGATCCGTTAATTGATTATGCTGGCTTCTTGAAATATCAAAAACTAAAATGGAAACTTCAAGCGCAAGAAAGGCAAAGAAGAACTAAATTATTTGGTAATACCTTCCAAAATACAGATAAATCTGCGATGGGTAGCATGATTAGAAGACAAGCTGAAAGCTTTGTTACTTCTCAATGGCAAGTTATTCAATATACTGAAGATATGGCTCGACCAGGCCATTTGAAAGCATTTGTTCTGATTAATGGTAAAGTTCAAACTTTATCAATTCATGTTTCTAAGAAAATCTACGTTAATTTTAAGTCTGGTAACTTTTTGAAAGATTCAATCCCAAATTGTGAGATTATTAAAGCAATCGAAACTTTACCAAATGGTCAATCTTCCGCTAATTTATACAAAATGGTTATGCCTGAATCTACATTTAATGAACAGATTAATCAAGTTGATAGTATCTTAAATGATACTTTAGTTTCTGGTATTTATGAGTCCAATATTCAAGCCACTGAAAGAGCGATCATGGAAATTGGTACCTGTGTTAGATTTAATGAAGATAAAGTTGGCTCATTAACTAAGTCACTAGAAAAAGGATTTGATCAAAAGAATTTGAAACCATTAGCAGCTGAAAATTATCTAGCTCGTTTCTCAATGGGTATTCTTTATTTACTTCATATTGTTTCTAATGGTTATGAAATTTTTGCCTTATTTGACTCTACGACCTCTCAAGCTACCATTTACACTTTAAAGCCTTCTGCCAACGCTCAACAACTACCATCTAATATCAGCGGTTTTTATCAAGATATGTATAACGCCAAAAAGGATTCTTTCTCTAAGCATTACAACATAATTGATTACAAAGAACAAATTAATTTTGAAACGCATTATTTTACTGATGTTTCTAAGATTTACAAGAAATTAAACTCAAAGATTAGTTCCATTTCAGAGCAAAGCGCATCTAAACCACTGTTTGTTGTTCAATCCCCAGTTTCTGATAAATTATCAAAAATTTTAAAAGCTACTTCCAGTTTACCAAATCTGAAGATGAAAGTCAATGAAATCCAACTAAATGCTTTATCATGGCATTCATTATTAATTAAAAGAATTATGAATCATTATTTATCATTAGCAGGTTGGGTTACTAAAATGATTTCTTTAGCTAAATACGGTAATATCCCATTATGTAACTTGAAAGTCGATAATATGGCTTATTTAATTGATATTGAATATGCTAGAAAATTAATTGAATCCAATATTGTTCTATGGTGTTCTCCAAGTTCTAATCCAGATTATGGTGGAGCTGAAAAAGATAAATTGAACTTAAGTATTGAAGAAACCTTCGAATTTCCAACTGTTAATAGATCGGAAATTTATGAAAGTGTTTGTATTGAATTTGAAATTAAGAATTTAACTATTAATACAATTCTAACATCAACGTTAATCAATGAAGCTGAAGGAGTTCTTGATAATTTAAATGAAGGTGACGGTTCTGAACTGAAAGGCGGTACATTTGCTGAAGATTCTTTTTCTGGTCCTGCATTGGCTGCGTTAAGAAGTCTAGTTAAAGCTTGGTGGGATGATGCAATTAAGAATGATGCAAATGCTGACTCCATGATTCATGGTTTCATTTCTTGGTACCGTAATCCGTCTTCTTTTTTATATGATTCTTCATTACATTATCATGTTCATAACTTAACAAAAAAGAGTTTAGCCCAAGTTTTAGGTAGCTTTAAAAGATTAGGTTCATCAATCATTTTTGCGGATAGAAATAAAGCCATTATTAGAACAAGCAAAACTCAAGTTGGTAATTCTTATGCTTATGGCCAATATGTGATTTCTGCAATTAGATCGAAACAATTATTTAATTTCTTAGAATTAAGCGTTGTTAGATATTGGGACATGTTGATTTGGATGGATCAATACAATTACTGTGGTAGTTATTGTCAAGAGATTGAAGCAAGTGAAGATAGTGAGCAACAGCTAGATTTTGTTTCAAAATGGCAAATTAAGAATTTCTTACCTCCAGTATTACAACAGGAATTTGAAGAATGGACATTAATGATTCTAGATGCATTGATTAACCATAGAAGTGCTGAATTTAAGGCCAGTAGCAATGGTACTCAAGGTTCACAAACTCCAAGAAGAACTCAAATTACTCAAATTTTGAAAAACAACAGATGGTTCATCAATGATAATAAAAATAATGATTTAGAAGAGGAAGATTTTAATAGAGGTGTTTGCGAATATTTTAGATCCCCATTACTGAAAAGAATTAAGACTTTAATTTCTAAACAAAACGAAACTATCTTGGATCCTGTTATGGGTGAAGATTTTAAGTTCCCAAAACTTGCCGGATCTTATCTCAATTTGACTAACCCAACTTTAGAAATGATTAAATTCATTTGCCACATATTAAGTTTATCAAAGAGAAGAAACATTGAAGTTCGAATGTTACGTAAAGAAATTTTGAATTTGTTTGAAATTAAAGAATTTAGTGAAGATGGGTTGTTTAAGAATCCTTCAACCTCTTTAATCATTCCACAATGGGTTTGTGATTATTGCAGTCACACAAGAGATATTGATATTTGTAAGGATGATGAATCTTCAATTTGGAATTGTGAATCATGTGATAAACCATTTAATAAATTGATCATTGAAGAAAAATTAATTTTTGAATTCAACAAATTAATTACTAAGTATTTAACCCAAGATTACAGGTGCAGCAAATGTTCCAGAGTTAGAGACAATGAATTATCTTCTCATTGTAGCTGTTCTGGTAGTTGGACTAGTACCATTTCCAAGAAAGAGGTTTTGAAGAGATTAAAAGTTTATGAAAATGTTGCTGATGCATACCAGTTTAAATTATTGAGAGATGTTACTGATTCTCTACTAGAATACTAGATCATGTTTTTTTATTATTATATTTGTTTTTGGTTTTAGTTCTTTTTTTTTTTTGTTGTTACGTTTAGGCATTATCTTTATATACCCAATCATTTTTGAATTTTTATTTCCTTCATCTGCTTGTTTTCTTCATTTGTTTTATTTTCTATTTATTTGTTTATTATTTGTCTTTTTTTTAGTATTATTTATAAAATAATTCAATTCAACTGTTTTCGGATCAAAAAAAAAGCTAATCTGTATTATATATTATGCGAGGAAAGGTAAAGTGAACAAATTAAAAAAAACAATTATACAAGAATATGAATCTGAAAAGAAAATCTAGGATCTTTCCTTTAATTTTGAAGCGACAGTTCTTAAATTACCATAAACCTTTCCTGGTGGACTACCTAAAATCAAACTTGTAACGGCCACTCTAGCCATTCTAATATGAGAGAAACCACCCAAGATGTGAATTTTGGAATCAGCCAACACTATTCTTGTTCTAGTGGCATTTTCAATTGCAAATTTCGTTTTACCATCTTTACCAGCAATTCTACCAATGGCTCTTGATAAATGATCACCATGTAAGGTTTTAATATCTTTAACTTCAAATGATTCAATATATAAATCATCTAATCTTAATAATGCAATAGCATCATCTATGTCAAAACCTAAAGAAAAAGCTTTAATGAAGTCAGCACCTTTTTGTAGAGCACCTTCGTCAGTTGTCTTTTTGCACGTTCTTAATTCAACGTTTTTGGTCCTTAGGTTCATTCTAACTTGTAATTTTAAATGTTCCACTAATGGAGGATAAATCTTAAGCCATGCATTTTTTAATGGAGATAATCTGTGTGGTGGTATTCCAACTTTACGTGATTCTAATTTAACTGTCATTCCTGAAGCTGCTTGGGACTGGAATCTTGGTTTTCCTGATTCATCTAGCACTAAACCAGCTTGTGGCTTCTTCTTATCTTTGTTTTGTTTTTCTTCGGTTGATTCTTCTTTTGAATCTTCATCCATAACTGCGTCAATTAACACATCATCTTGTTCTGTAGGTTCAACTTGGTTTATTATGGTTTTCGATTGTTGTCTCTTAATAGCAGTTGGAGCAGCCATTTTTTCTTTTCTTAATTTTAAAAAGGAAATTTGTGATATAATAGGGTAAGGAAATTCTTAATGAATGGTTATTGCGACAAAAAATTTTGGTTGTTTATTTACTTCAGCTTAAACTATAGGAATCAAGATAAGGAGAAATTCTTCACAAAAAAAAAAATTATGAAAAAAAAACTCGTTCCAAGGCGGTGAAACTATATGCATCTGTGCACCGGCTCTACCCCACTTGATCTATTTCGCCAGTTCATTTTTTGGCGTCTTATTTACCAAAACAAAATCGATTCTACCAAAAGGAGAAGCAATCAAAAACCATGTTCAGCAAATCAAGATGTATTATAAGGCCGGTGGTGAGAAATAAGTTAGGAAATTTTTTTGTAACGCTCAGATTTCAATCATCAATCAAGACTTCATCAGATCTGTTTAATCAAAGATACCAAACATTACAGTCAATAGTTTCAAAAGATATACAAAATGAAGTTCCAGGATCAAGAATACTGCACCATCTTAAAACGGTTAAGGATTTTCAAGATTCATTAAAAGAATCTTATTCCGATTCAGAGTTTGATGATTCAGATTCAAACAAATTATATAACTCTACAAACGAGTTAATGAAAAGTTTACTTAATTCATCCAATTTTAGATTGGATGAGCAAAACTTGCAAGATCTATTTAGATTTGCAAATTTGAACTTGGATCAGAAATTAAATGTTAATTTTATAAATTTACTAATATCGAAATACCATTCAAATGATTCAAAAGCAACAGTTCCATACTCACTTTTAAATATTCCTTTTAAACGGCTACTATGGGATGGCCAGTTTCATAAGGCATTGGAATTGATTGAGTCTACGGCAAGCTCCCAAAGGTATAAACATGAGCAGGTTGAGAAAATATGGAAGATGTTAGGATACTCATTTGGTGGAACAACTGGTTTAATTGCATTAGCCCATGTTTGGATAAGTTTCAGATATCCTGAAATTATGCACTATGGTGATTATGGTATTTATGGTATCTATGCAGCTGTGGTTTCGTATGTAGTTAATTGTGGATTTCTAGCAAGTTTAGCATTTTCTTCAAAAGGTTTAGAAAATGGTAATTTAATGTATGCCAGACATACTTTACCACATAACTGGTTCATTAAATTGAATGAATTGAAAATGTGCTCCAAAGTTGTTTTAGCTGATGCTGAAATTAATGGTCAAGAGGGATTTGCTACAAGGGAAATTATTTCAAGAGTTAAAGATCTAGGATTCATTGTTAATGAGCCTGAGCAAGAGGTTATGCTTAGACAATACTGGTACAGTTCTGGCGAAGGCTTTGTTTGGTGCGAACCTGATCTAGATCCTGCTGAGCTTATGTGGTGGGATCATTTACACGAAGTTGGCATTAAAACTATTTGGGATATTAATTACGAAAGGATTCAAGAACAAAAGCAACAGCAACAGACAATTGATGATGATGATGATGCTGACGATGAGCTATTCTTACCAAATAATAATAAGTAATTGGATTACTCTTGTGTATATAAGCAATATAATAATAGTAATAGATATTGTCAAAAATAGTCCATAAGAAATGTTTAAGTATAACGTAAAAAATGAGTATTTGAAAAGTGGTAGCACAATCTCGCTAAGCTAAATTAGTTATGTTCTGCTGTGAGTTGGAGCAGGAATTGCTAAACCTAAATGCTCTAAAATCTTTTGATCTAAAACATTGTCATCATCAAATTCAACAGAATTTAAATCACTTGGGTCTTCGAAAGGATCGCCGCTAGTTGAAGAGAAATCGACTTCGGTCAGTGAGTATCTTCTTTCACCACTTTCTAACTCTAATTCAGCATCTTCCTCAGCATCCCTTCTAAAGTTATATATAGTTAAGCAAACAATGGCAACCATTAAAACAAGCACAATGGCCAGAAAAGAAAAAAAAAGTAGACAGAATTGACTAATATTTGTTAAACCGTTATACCATGTTGAGAAGCTCATGATTTGGGTATATTTTGATGAAGCAATAGTAATTTTCCAAGACAACTTGAAAGCGAAATCAAACGATACGGCACTACTTCTATATAAATACTCTAATTATGAAAAGTAATGAACATAAAAGTTTTATCTTTACTGCTTCATAAGGACTGAACAGAAAAAAATGTGTTAAATAAATATAAAGTGTACCCAAACAGATCAAAAGAAGACAGCATGTAATAAAATACAAAACCAAATCAAGGAATAAAAAACTCAAATAAAATAAAATTATAATGCCAGTATATAACAGTGTAATGGTATAGGGAGAAAAAAGTAATAAAAAAGAGTACGTTACAGAACACTTCGAACCGCACTATGTAAACAACCTAACAGGAAAAAATGCAAGTTTAAAATAATCAATCTATAGACCCAGGTTGGAATGATTAATACCATCTCTATTACCAGCATCATTATGCTTCTTTAGTTTGGATTTATTGAAATTTTTACCATTAATCCAAAATTGTAAGACATAATTGAAAAAGAAATCATCTTCCTTATCAAAACTTCTTAAAACGTTTTCGATTCTAGATTTCAATTCAACATCATTTTTAGCTAGATTATTCAATAACTTTAAATATTTGTCCACCGGAGAATTTCTACCAAATGCAATACTATTTGAATAACCGTTACTGTTAAAAACAGTTAAGCCCGGTATATTAGCTAATGGATCATTCAAAGAAGATGGAGAAGATGTGATACTAGCAATTTGCTGTTGAGGAGTAGGCGGTAATAGTAGCATGTTCGAGTACTGATTTGCAACTAACTGATTTAAATCATTAAAATTATATAGATTCGTGTAGTTGTTAGTGATTTTATGCGAGTTTGATAAGAACTCCAAATTATTTGAGTTGATGTTAAAGAAGCCCTTTCTTTGAGTAAGCAAGTACAAGTCATCTAGCTGACCAAATATACCTGATTCCTTGTCAAACTTTTCCAATCTTGATAGTAGATTGACAAGCTTAGGATCATTTGGAGATGATATCAAAGAGGCAAACCTCTTTTGAGTGGCGATTGGTCTTGGTCGGGAGTGAGAGCAAGATCTAGTAGCTAGCTTAAACATTTGTGGGAAGTATATTGTGGTGGCCTGTAATAGGAGCGAAGGGATGGTTTTGTGTGACGTTTGCAGAAGAGAAATTGACATAAATAAAGGATTACCGGTAAGCAGTGTAACACAATTAATTACAATACGATAAGCCCACGGTGGTGATGGGTCAGTCACTCTTTTTACGTAAGCCGGGGCTGTGGCTGGTGCGAAATCGCATCCGGTTGGAGTGGCGCACCGTAAGCCCAGTGCTCGCATTCTGTGTTTGTTTATCATTACCTAATTGGAATTGGACAGACGACTCTGAGTTGAACCACCCTTCTTTCTTACTAGCTTCTTTCTCATCCCGAATATCTCCCGAATTCACCTTCTCTAAAATGCTTGCTGCTTCTGTTAGGCAATTATCTACTCAATTCACGAGGCTGTCCCTATCCAGGGCCGCCATTCCAATCGCTAGGGTCAATTACTTCCCACAAGTTACGTCCACTCGTTTTATCTCTACAACATTTCCCTTGTTGAAACAAGCTGCAGCCAAGGCTAAGGCTACTAAGAAGAAAGCACCAGCAAAAAAGACAACCAAAACTAAAACCAACAAAAAGACTGCTGCTAAGAAGAAGGCTGCTCCAAAGAAGAAAGCTACTCCAAAGAAGACCAAGAAAGCTGCTCCAAAACCAATTAAGAAGAAAGAAAAGTCTCAAAAGGAATTGGACAGACCAAAGAGACCTTCAAATGCTTATGCCATGTATGTTAAGGACCATTTCACCGAAGAATATAAAAAGACTTCTAATTTCAAGGAAGCTGTCGCTGCTGTTAATGCAAAATGGAAGGCTGAATCACCAGAGGTCCAAAACAAATATAAAGCTGAAGCACAAACTATTTCAGCTGAATATAAAATAAAAGTTGAGGCATGGAAGTCGAAGTACCCACCAAGATTAACTGGTTATACTGCGTTCATGAAGGATCATTTTGCCAATGCCCCTGTTTCAACCCGTGAAGGTGCTATAAATGGAATAAAAGCTGGTGCTGCTGAATGGTCAGCTCTAAGTAAGGAAGAAAAAGAAGCTTGGACTCCAAAATAAATATGTATAGTAGCTGTGTTGAAAAATCGAAACCTTGATCAATATTAATTTGGTTGCCCGGATCATCCAGTTCCATGTTCCTAGTTTTTTTTTTTTATTTCACGTATTCTCAGTGCTTTTATTGTTTTTATTATTTCCTAGTTGAGCTCGATGTATATTGTATAACTTTCTCTTTTAAATGACTCTTTTCCTTAAAGAAAGATAAACCTGATGGGCAAAACAATCAAACAAAAAGTAGTTAATCACTCAGGCTGAGTGCTCCCTCTGCGGCTTCTTTCCACCCGACCATCAGCAAGCCGGATTCAAATTGAAAACATGTGTTGCCAACTTCATGGATCTCGAAAACTTGAGGCCAGGTATATATAAACCTTCTGTTTTTTCCAATTGTCAAGGTCTGTAACAAGTATCTTCTTCTTTTAGAAGCCATCCACACTGAAGGTTCAGTATCACAGACAAACGGACCAGCTCTTCTTATCCTCATCAACACACCCCGGAGAGCCCTCATCCTCAAAACAGCCATTTTAGGGATTGCACAATTACTGAGAAATTGAAAGAAAAATGACAGGAACCTTGATCTTGGTCAGACATGGTGAATCATTATGGAACAAGGACAACTTGTTCTGTGGTTGGGTTGATATTAGATTATCAGCAAAAGGTGAAGAACAAGCCAGCCATACAGCAAACTTGATTAGACAATATAAATTGATTCCTGAAATCGTCTTCACATCAAAACTAACGAGAGCAAACCAAACTACAAATATTATACTAGATGAATTAGATTTGGAATACTTAGATATTCACAAGACTTGGAGATTGAATGAACGACATTATGGTTCTTTACAAGGTCATAATAAATCCGAAGTTTTGCAAAAGTATGGTGAAGAGAAATACATGTATTGGAGAAGAGCTTATGAAGGTTGTCCACCGTTAGCCTCACCTAGTGATAAATTCTATACAACCAATGATAGAAGATATGAATTAGAAGAACCGGATGACTCAAAATTACCTAAAGGTGAATCATTAAAAATGACCATGGAAAGATTGATTCCATATTATAAAGATCATATTGAAGTTGCATTGAAAAAAGGCAAAACCGTCTTAGTGGTTACTCATGGTTCAATTGTTAGAGCTTTGTTGAAGTATTTATTTGAGATTAGCGATGATGCAATTTCTAAAATTAATGTTCCCAATGGGATTCCATTGTCGATTGATATGAAATTAAGTGAAAACGATGAATTAAAGCCAATTACTAAAACTTGGAATTATTTAGATCCTGAAAGAGCTAAGATTGAAGCTGAAAAAGTTGCAAGACAAGGTTTCGAAAAAAAGAAGAAAGAAGAAGAAGCCAAGGCTAATCGTGTTGTTTGACTTTCTGTTAGTTAATCCTTCATTTTATTTATTTATTTAATTGTATCTACTTCCTTTGATTTTGTTTTGAATTTGCTATTTTTTAAGATTGTTCATTTTTTCTAGATATCCCGCATATGTACTTTTGTCTTTTTAATGTTATTTTGATTAATTATAAGATGCATTCATTACTTTAATACCTACAAAGAAAAATACATATAATCAGTATTGAAATTGCAATTAGAGTTAAAATTAAAAGCAAATTGGAAGAATCGTATTGGCAAAAGGAATAATATACAAGCAATGAAGAAGATCTTATTAGGATTTCTATCTTCTTAAAAAAGGTAATATAGCAAATAGAGAGAATGAACACAGTGTAAAAGTACAGGAAAAATCTTAAATAAATAAATAAAAGCACAGTCAACCAAAAAAAGAAAAAATAGTTTTAAATTAAAAATAGAGCAACATATTAGTTTCAAAAGAATCAAATAGAAGCAATAACAAATCACTAAAATACAAATATAACCATATAATATAACAATAAAACCCATAACGTAAAACTACACCCAAAAAAGTGAAAAAGCAAGCATCCTATTTAAAGTATTTGTAAATTCTTTTAGTAATCAATTGCAGATTTACCAATCCAACGTTCATTGCACCAACCTTTAACAGTATATTGAATATTATTATTTAAAATCCCAAATGGTTTAAATTTCAGTTGTTTTCTTTTCTTTATCTCATACTTTTGAAAATTATCTAAATTTTGCCAGGGTGGATAAGACGATCTATTTTGGTTCAGAAATATATCACATTCTAAATCACATTTATTTTTCAGTTTAATATACTTCGTTGTTTTATCATCGAAAATTGGGGAAGCCGATGATGGGGGCAATAGTCTTTGACTCCATAATCTGTCTTTTGATAATAATCCAACTTTTAAATCTTTTTGAAATTCAAAAAACTCATCAGAGTCATCAGCTACAGGTAAAGTAAACTTAATGACAAATGCGTCAATAGACTCATAGCCTAAATATAAATACTCTTGATAATATAACTCTAATTGTTGAGGCCCTAATTGTGGATATAAATTAGAACGAAACGAATTATCAGCTGCAAAATATCTGAGGAAGTTAGAATTAAGTCTAGCTTGCCTAGTCTTGGTAAACGTGGGATCAGCTTCAGAAGGTGCGTTATCAGTTTTGGGTATGGAAGAATAAAATGGGGGATTCTTTAAAGATTTATAAGTTATCTTAAACGTTTGTAACTCAACTTCTTCATTCTTTCCTTGTTCTTCAATTCTAGATGTAGTTGAATTTCTTCTGGACTTGGAGTCAGTTGGAAAATTAATAAATGATTCGGCAGTGCTCTTCATAATGCAAGTCATTGAACCAATAAAGCTCTTACGTCTAGCAATACTAGGTCCAACGACTTCATTCCCTTCTTTGCTAGAAACACTACGCCCATAACGATCATCTAGGGATAAACCGTTAAAAGCTTCAGTGAAATCAAAAGATAATGGATGATAATCATATGTAACATCAATAGAAGTCATTGAGACAGAATGTTCACTAAAATCACTATCATCGACATTGTGAACATCATGGCTATCATCATCATCATCATCATCATCATCATCATCATCATATTGGGCACCACTTTCATCATCTAACATAAATGAGTAATCTTGATCAGAATCAAATCCAAGTTATCAAGTGCATCTGTATCAAAGAAAGAAGAAGATGTATCACCTAGATCAAGATCATTAACTGTAGAAATATTGCATTTCAGAGAACTACCATTTGATAGAGAAGATGAATCTGAATCGATACTCAGCAATTCAGCCAAGGATATAATAGAGTCGGTATCATTAGAGGGAGAGTAAGGAACGAATACAGAACTATTATTGAAATTCGAGCTATCGACTGTAAATTGATCTTGTTTGATTGAGAAAGGGGTAGAAGCAGGAATATGGGAAGAATCTGTGGGGAAATCCGATGAGGATAGAGTTATTCTTGATTTTCTTGAGAATAAAGTTGCCTTTTTGGAGCATAAGGCTGATTTCAAAGAAGGAGTAGCCAAAACCGGTTCTGGCGAAGAGCTGCTGGTGCTGTTGTTGTAGTTAGCTTGCCAGCAATGATCATCAGAATAGGAATGAACCCTGGGCAAACTCGAAACAAAGCAGTAGTTCATGTTGAGGGCCAGGTTAAGGGTATTGGGTGTGTTTGGTGGTACTCTGACGACTCAATTTAGCTACTGACAGTGGATCAGATGTTTGAAACAGGGATTGATGTTGCTGAGGAACAAGAAGAAGACGTGCTTGATTGAATATCATGCAAAAGGGGAATGTGAAGTCTTTTTTTATAATTGCTACTGGGGCACTGCCTGTCTCTCGTCTGCGCGTGTGATTGGCCGGAGCTGGCGAGTGTCTTGCTTATGTACCGCCAAAGCAGATAGCAATTGTGATAGATACGTACTTAGTTAATAGCAAAGATAGTAGTAATCAAAATACAAATAAATACGGATCAAAAAAGGAGGTTTCTCTGGGCAGCTTCCACAGCCTCGTTCAAAACAGACAATTCATCTTGTAGGACCTGCTTCCGGAGTCTTATCACATTCTCTTCGTCCTCAGATAAACTCAAATACCGTCTGTAATCTAATTCAACTTCCTTGGCCTCCAATAATTGTGACTTGATATCTTGTAACAGTTGCTCACTTCTCCTCTTCTTCTCAGACACATTTTCTTGGAGATCACTTTCAATTGATTTGGATATCATAGTGTTGTTTTTCAGCAGTTCTATAAGTTTATCTGACTTGAAATCATCATCTCCAATATCCTCTATTTCTAAATTGCCCAATGTTAGTGTCTCAAGCTCTGCCTTTATTCTCGAATCAACTTCTTTCCTTATTTTACTTTCATTGACTAATTCTTCTAAATTGTAATCATCTGAACTCTTTTCATTATCATCTTTAATTAAATTCACCATTTCGTCAAATATAAGTTTCTCTACACTGTTTTTAGATTTAGTATTTAGTCCATCAAATGCAGATGAAACTGGAACTGGTAATTTTAACTTGTTGACTTGAGAAATTCTTAACTCGTCAATCAGTCTTTGTTTTTCAGTTAATTCTTGTCTTCTTAGCTCACCTTTATCTATAGTAGTATCCTCAATATCATCATCAACTTGTTTTAATCTAGGATGTGTGGTGATATCAGTAGTAATATCTTCAGCAATAATCTCAAAATCATTCAGTGGTTTGGGTAAATTCTTCAATTTCATGGCTAATGTAATTACTTTAGCTTTCTTCGACTTCTTCTCTTTCTTCACTTTCATTTTCTTCGACTCTAAATTCATGACTTTGGCTGATTCAGAGACATCATCATCAGTTGCTTTAGTAAACAACACAGATCTTTCAAATGTTCTATCATTCAAACTTTTGGTAGCTTCAGCAATTCTAGTATCGATATCAACAGCAGACACATTCTCTTCAGTACCTGGTTCACTTAAGACTAATTTACGTCTCTTAGTAACATCATCACGATACTTCTCCTCAATTTGAGTCTGCACACTTGGATCATTGGCGTTAATACGTTCCATATCTTGTCTTCTTCTCTTGTCTTTCTTTTTTTGTTTTTGAGCTTCTTGATTATAAGTACCAAATTTATCGGTTTTTTTGCTGAATTTATCGTTATCTATGATATTCATCTCATCCTCCTTAGTCGTATCGTAAACACCCTGTTCTGGGACTCTTTGAAATGCGATATCTGCATTGTAATCCATTTCATCTTTAAACTTCTTCTTATGTCTAATTTTAGTATTGATTCCAACTTGTTTCAATTCTCTTCTCTTCTGTAATAGTGCCACTGTTCTACTTTCTGCTAACAATCTTTCTCTAGCTTTACGTTTGGCCTTCTTACCTTGAGTGTTAGCTAATCTTGCTTTTGCTTCACTTAACATTTCTTTCTCATCCTCATCTAACTCTTCAAAATCAGGTCTAGCAGGCTTAGTCTCAGGATTTAAATTCAATGCATCAACACCACCTGGGACATTCCCCGTCAGTCTCAAATTTGAATCACCTAAATTATCATCTAATAACTGTTGATACCTTTCAATGCACTGATTAGCAGTTCTGTTCATAACAATACTAATTGAATTCCATTGATTTGGTCTTAATTTAATTAACTTCAATAATTTTTCATCTTCTTCTTTTGTCCAATCTAACCTTTTGATAGTTGGATTAAGCCATTCATTCCATCTTGATTTACATTGTTTTGCAGTTTTCTTAGAAAGCAATGAACTAACTCTTGACCATTGATTTAGACCATATTTTGCAATCGCAGCTTTTAAAACTTCATCTTCTGCATTGGACCAGACACCACCTTTGACATATACTGGTGCCATTTTTTAAACAACAGTTGAGTATTTTGTAGATTGGTTCTTATCAATGAAGAAATTAGTATGCCTTCAGACATCAAGAGCTTACGCAAAAATCAAGAGTTGAGGCGTAATATCACTAGCCACATATAAGGTGTAGCGTTGGTTTCTGAAATTGCACGACTACGTTGATGAGCCGCATAAGTTGAACCTTAGGATTTGATCTATTGGGAAACTAGCTTTTAGTAATACCTCCACATTGTTTTACTTTTCGAGGAGCCGATTTCACTTCAATTCAGTGATAATTCATTTTATAGATGTCACAGCAACAAATACAACCAACAGTGTTGATTACAGGGGGTTCATCAGGAATCGGGCATGCAGCAGCTTTGGAATTCGCCTCTAGGGGTTATAAAGTGTTTGCATGTGCCAGAAGATTGCAACCAATGGAATCTTTAAAGGAGAAATATCCAAACAACATAATCACTTTTCAAATGGATGTTACCTCATTAGAATCGATTGAAAAAGGTTACGAATTTGTTAAATCTGAAATAATTAAGATTTCACCGCCAAACACAAAGCCAAAATTAGATGTTTTGTATAATAATGCTGGTGCTTCATGTACTTTCCCTGCATTAGATGTTCCTGATGATGCTATGACCCAATGTTTTGAACTCAATGTTTACGGTCCTATTAGATTAACTAAGACTTTCAGTGATTTGGTCATTAATGCTCAGGGAAGTATTGCGTTCACTGGTAGTTTGTCCGGGATCGCTCCATTTCCATTCGGCTGCGTGTACGGTGCCGCCAAAGCTGCCATCCATCAATACTGCTCTATTTTGCAATTAGAACTAGAATGGGCTTCAGTGAATGTTGTTTGTGTGGTTACTGGGGGTGTGAAGACTTCAATTGCTGACACAAGACCATTACCAAAAGATTCAATCTATTTATCAACTGAAGAAGGAAAAGAAGCATTTGAATATAGACAAAAGATGGCCGTTAAAAATAAGCCAATGGCGCCTGAGAAATATGTGAAGAGTGTCATTAACGAGATTGAAAAGCATAGAATATGGAAAGTTAATTATTATGAAGGTAGTTATAGTACAATCATGCCATTTGCTGTTAACTGGGTACCAAGATGGTTGTTGCTATTTATTTTTAGACGCAAGTTCCATATAAAAGGGATGTGGGATTCCCTAAGAGCTAAATTAAGAAGGGAAAATGATAAGAAGACCGTCTAATGAAAATTACCTAGAATTGGTTGACCATAGGTAGGGAGGAACAATAATGTACTTTTTTTATATTATTTTCTACCTTTTGCTTTATCTTGATGTATTTGGCTATTTTCGAATTGGCTCTTTCATGGATTTTCTACAAAAAAAAAAAAAAATAGATGATAGTTATAACTAGCTGGGGGTCATATACATATTTCTTACAATAATTAATTAAATGATATTAAAATTCCCTACGTTTTACATATAATTAACTTAAAAATCCTGGCCAGTGTTAGATCTATATTTTTATTTTATTTTTCCAGAAGTACTCTATTAATTACATTACATTACACTTTAATTAATATAATAAATAAATAAAATAAATTTTTCATAACATCATAAAAAATCCAACTGTATATAATTGTGAAAAAAGAAACAAGAGATAGCTAACTATTAAAGCAATACAAAGCAAATGAAACATTAAGCAAGTTGATGTGAAACAAGATCAAAAAACAAACAGTAGTACTATTTAGCCACTTAAATATTTGTAAAACATATATAATATATTTCTATATAGTAGTAAGAAAATAGGTAACAAAGACAAAAGAAGAAAAACATAAAAATCACATATTATAAAAGACTGAGTGAAAAAACAGTAGTAGTAATATATATCATGATAACTTTAAAACATAAGATAATAAAATTATAAAATAAATCCAGAATATAAAAATAATAATAAAGAGGAAGAGGAGTTAAGAAAAGACAAAATATAAGGTCGTTATGTTGAAGAAAAAAGCGTTGAAAAAAAAAGATATAATAATGACAAACAAGTTGCTAATAGTAATTAATAACAACAACATAAAAAATAGTCAATCGAAAAAAGAAAAGGGAAAAGGAGATATCAATGAACAAAGGAAAAAAACATATTATCAAGCAAGATAAAAATAAAGCTTCCAAAGAAACAAGAACAAAAAAGAGACATTAACACATTAAAAAAATTAATAAGAAAAACAGTGGTATAATAGTAAGTAATATAGATCGTGTAGTATTGTATTGAGAAACCATTGAAGAGTTCATCTCATAGCATAACATATAATATATCATAAAAAAACTTGAACAAATTGTAACGGGTAATTGATAATGGTGGTATAGCAAACGGAAAAAAATAGATCAATCAAGTAAGAACTTAGCAAGTTTATTAACAGAACTAGTAAATAAAAAGCATAAGACCAACTTTCATTTTCTAACATTTTTTTCCTTTCAATAAGAGTGTGTTGAATTTCTTTTCTTTTCTTTTTCAGTGATTGAAGTATTGAAATATTGAATATTGATTAAATTAGCAACATTATTGAGTAGCAAAAATTTTTACAAAATGATAATAAAAGATAAAAGATAAAAAAAAAAGCAAATTAAACAAAAATAAGGGCATAAAATAAAATGAAGATTAAAGTAATAATAATTGTTGAAGGATAAAATGACAATAATAAAAGAAACTTTTCAGAGTTGTAATAATAATAGTAGCATAATAAAAAACACAAAATAAAAAATTATGAAGATCTCTTGTTATAGGAAGGAACAGTATATCCATGTTCGGCTATTGATGACAATGAATGATAGCTATCATCTTTATCATCTACCTTGTTTGATGAGATGATTGCTTGGTCTTGACTTAAACCTGAAGTTGCAGAGCCAATTAAAGGTGGTCTTGGGAAAGGCGATGAAGATGAATTTGTTGATGAAGAAGCAGTAAAAGATGAAGATGATAATTTGTTCTCGTTATTAAAATTACTTAGGAGGAAACTATTGCTTTTATTTAAATTTATATTTGAATGTGATCTTGTAGTTAGCATGAACCCACCTCCATTATCATCATCTTCGTCATCATCGTCATCATCGTCGTCATCGTCATCGTCTGTCTCATGTTCTTCGCTAAATGAATCATCTGAATCATCAAACGCAAACGCTTTCCTGTTATTATTTAAAGAAGAATTTGATCTTGTTATAAATGAACTGTGGGAAGATATTGGTGCTTGCTGTTGTGCCATCTGGAATAATTGGGGTCTAGAACCAGCACCCGTTGATCTTTTCAAACCTGTACTACTTAAGTCAAGGCCACTTAAACCAACTTTAATTGTTGAAACAGAACCTGATGGAGAGGAATGTATTGTTGTTGCACCAGATGTCGATGAGGTATTACGTTGTAGCAAATTATTGGTGCTATAGCTACTACTTCCAAAACCAGATGATTTATGAATAGCATTACCAATACTTGGAGTTCTTCTGATATCAGACGTACTTGCTGAATGGTACTGTGGATTCATGAAAGAAGTTGGTGTAACAGGTAGCGATGGAGCACCCAGTTGAGCTTGTAAACTTTCGGGAACGTCATAAATTTCATCATTTGAAGAAATACCTAATTGGTTCTGAATGTCCATTGGAATATCATGTTCTGCAGCATCACCTAATTGGCTTTGAATGTCTATTGGAATATCGTGCGCTTCAGAATCCGGTGCGCTATATAACATCGGAGATGGCTGAATTGTTGTTGCAGTAGCTAGCATTGGAGATTGCTGTGGTTTATCGATATCCATGACATCATCCAGTTGGCAATCTTCAGGGACATCATACATTTCAATATCATCTAAATCCTGATGATAAGTTGAAGGATCATAAACAGTATTGAAATCGTAATAATAATCATAGCCACGACCGGATCTAGCACTATGGGAAACAGTTTCTAATTCAACTTCATTCTCATCATCGGAACAATTTTTCAAAGTGGTTGCGGGCAGGGGAGATATCGTGAAAACTGATCTACCAGTTGAAAGCTTTTTAGCGTTATGAGGATGATGAGAAATTGAACTTAATTTAGACTTTGGATTCAAAACAAATCCATCATCTTCATCTTCATCTTCGTAATCTTCGTCATCTCCATCAGCATATTGATCTCTGTCTTCAGCGTCCTCTTCTTCAATTGGATAATCATGGTCTTCATATGGGACTTGAGTTAAGATTAAAGAAGATTGGTTTTCAGTTTCTTCAGAGTCATAATCAAAATCTGTAGAATAGTCAGTTGAATATTCATCAATTGCAATACATTGATCAACTCTCATATTAAAATGAATGTGTCTGTCTTTTTTAAGAGTTGCGACAGACTCCGGCTTATTAATAGGACTATTAGACATTTCTTCGTCAATCGAGTTTAAATTATCAGACAACATAAATGGAGAAGTTCTTTCAACTGGGCCACTTGCAGGAGGCAAAGGACGAACGGGGGGAGAAGATATAAGATTGTTATTAGTAGACTCTAAAATTGGAGAACGGCCTAAACCACCAACAGCCGATTGTTTACGTTCAGATTTTTCTAATAAATGTTGTAGTCTTGAATAAGAAGCTTCACTAATCAATCTTTCAACATTTGATTTCATTTTTAAAATTGATTTTAAGTGATCTCTTGAACCTTCATTTTCTTCGTCGTCGTTACCATCTAATGAAGAAAAAGAAGAAGCAGAGGATTGTGGTTCACCATTTTTCTTAACATGATGAGGATGCTGCTGTTCTTGGGGTTGTTTTCTCTTCTGCTGTTCAATGAAATGCACATCAATGTCAAAATCATGCTTATCATCTTTTAAAATTGGGCCATAAAGCCAACCGACATCAGAATCTTTACTCCAGTTTAACTCTTCTGGGGATATTTTCTTCAAGCCAGATCTATACTGAGCCCATTGTCTCCAAGAAGCGTTTTCCAATCTTGAAGCATTTTCAAAATCAGCTCTTCTACCAATAATGTATCTCCAAGATTTAGTTAACTCGGATTCATCCCAATTATGAGAAAAGTAATCGACATGCTGTTCGGCAGAATAATGAACATCAGTATCATCATGCAAGTGTTCGTTATTGTTCGTTGTTATATCGTTATTGTTGCTGTTGTTGTTATGTTTTGAGCTAGTATTACCATGTAATCGTTGATTTTGTTCTTGCTCATATCGCTGTTGTGTCTCTTGTAATTGTTGTTGTTTCTTCAATTGATGTTTTGGAGTTAAATTAACAGAATTTTGAGAATTTTGTGATGCTGAACCTAGTGAGCTTAAGGAATCCTCAGAATTATAGTTTTCATCAAAGAACTCATCGCTTTGAAAGCTTGAAGGAGAATTTGAGTTTTGCTTTGCACCTTTCTTTCTGGCGGAAGGTGGTAACACGGAGGTGTAAAAACTTGGGACATGGGCAGAATCCTCATCATACGTTGGTTTAATGTTAAGCCGTCTTAAAGTCTCATCAGAAATAAAATCTCTTGAAGTTATTTTTTTACCATTACCACCTGGGGTGTTTATTGAATCTGTATCTTTTGATATTGGCTTCGGGGAAGAGATAAAATCATCTAGCAGACCCATAGATCTAGTTCTCTTTAGTTTATAGGATGATTTTTGGAAATGGTCATCATCAGTTGACTCAACGTGTTGAGAAGTAGTTGGGCCTTCGTTAAACACTTCACCATTCATGTTGCAGAATATGTTCAAGTTCTATATAGATGTCTGATGGTTGTGAGATTAGATGCGGGATTTAAAGAAATTAGAGTTGTTGTAGTTTATAAAAGAGACAGCCCAGTTGTATAAAGTGGTAGTGCTTGGGGAGTCCGGGGGGATATGATTAGTCACTTGTTGTTGTCAAACCTAAGAGGGATTAGTAAAGGGTAGTTGTAGTAGTTATTGCTGTAAGGAGCAGTGAGAGAGTATGTGAGTGACCTGATAGAGTTCGGATACTTTTCAAGAGTGAGCTGTGTGGAGGCGAAACAAGAAAAGACAGAGGAGGATAAGAAAAGGAAAAGTAAAGGACAGGTCTGTGTGAGTAAGGAAGGGCACTGTGACTGACTTAGAATTATAATTAGGGAAGGGAAACACCAAGGTTTAACAGGTTCAATTTTTTACTTTCAATTATCGAAAAGTGAAGGCTGAACTTAGCCACACCACATGGGCAACTAGTAACCACTAGTGCTATTCCAGAATGTGATATGTATATGGCAGCCATTGCGGCAGCTCATGCTATTACTTGTTGTCTCTTTGCTGTCCTCTACTGCTGGCAGCTTCCTTCTACCCTAAGCTCCCATCACAGTTGTATGTCTTGAAGACTCTCTCTTGTAGCTTGCTTGCGACATGGAGGTGACTTCTCCCATGCGCTTGACTGCAAGAGAAGAGCCTCCAGTCCAGCCTGAGCCGGTTACCGGCGCGAAAGAGTGCGGTTTCCCATTTGGGCGGCCTGTCCGATCACATGCGCCACACGGCAGCCTGAACTGGCCGGAGCCTCTGAGGACGAGGAGCTACCCCAGGTTTTACATTTGGCTTAATTTGCCTTTCCTTAGTCATTTCTTATATCTGTCATTTCTAATATCCTCGAGGCTCACGGAAACGCAATTCACATCCACCACATAAAGACCTCGTGAGTGAATTCCCTTATCAGTATCAACTTGTGAAACAAATTGAATGCGTCTGTATTGTATCCACAAGTCAATCACGGACACGAGCCCATTACCCCTAATTATTACCTTATCTTTTCTTCTGTTTCTACGTTTCTGCTTCCATTTCTACTTCCCTCTCACGCTGTGGCTGGTCTTATCCGTGGTCCGTGGTCAGTGGTCAGTGGTCAGTGGTCACAAGTCCTAATAGGCATTTATGGCCAGCCTGAGTTGTGAGAGGGAAAGCGGAAACTGAGAACCGTTGAGATCGGATGAGATGAGCTACCACTCCACCTGGCTCAGGATTCAGTAATCAGGCTATTGGGATCAGACGAGACGAGACAAGACAAGACAAATGGTCTCCTTGATCCTGAGGCAAGATTTGTGGTGCATGGCAGCATGGCTAGATCTCTTTTAAGTTCTGAGTTCTTACTCGACCTGTAGTTTCTAGTGGCTTGACACCAGCTACCTGACGACTCTCCAGCAGGCTAATCCGTATATACTCTCCGTACGTGACTGATCACTCATGATTCTTATACATAACCAATGAAAACCCTATGTTCCATTTTGGTTAATGAAAAACTTTCAGTGAAATTACGATCACGCCTTCTAAGTTCTCTTCCTCTCTCCATCACCTCGATGAGTAATCGCAATCAAGACATATTTAAAAGCTTTATAATTAACGTTAAAATACATATACTCTATGAAAATGATGAGCTGTCTACATTTTTCTGTATTTGGATGTTGATTATTCACTCGATCCAGATCCAAAATGTAGATGACCGTTTAATCCGTTAAAGCTTCAAACCACCTCTATAAATACGGTCCCTGGCCCAAAGCGCCTGCAATCAAGTCATCATGACCCCCACATGGCATTTTCGAACATTTTCTCCAGCACCTATATAGTTAGATCGATCTGCATACAAAGAAAAGAACCCGGTTTATAAATAAAACAATTTCTATAGGCCACAATACTCTGCTTAAACGCGTGGCTTGGTTGAAACCGTTGGAGTGTACAAATTGTTTTACCCCAGATTTTCAATGGAATTGCAAGAATTTGCTTCCATATATAAGGTAAGACAACTCATTACTCAAGCTGATTACTCTTGAATCTCTATTACTTAAGTGCTCACGTAAGATTCAGGATGGGAAAATATGATGAAGTATTCATTGTACAAATTATTTTTATAACTACTCGGCATTACCACGTAATACTCCTTTGGTTCGAGATTCAGATCTAGCATACATAACATGTGCTTAAACCTGCTGCTTACGTATCCCCCCGGCCACGGCTATGGCGGGTATGTTTATAAGTTGGGTTGAACCTCCGAATTCGAGTGTTTCACCATTATTTTATCTATATAAGCTGGTGTAATTGCCTATGTTAGGACTGTGAGATATATGCTCTGTTTCAACCTGTTATATAGGTATCCCCAAACATAGTTATAATGTACCCCCGTTAGTGATTTAGAGGGCGCGTGGGGATCAGAATCAGGCGTTTAAGTCGTGTCCTCTCCTTTCTCCCTTCTTTCCCAGTTCTATATCCATTGTCTAAACTATGTGTAAGTGTGCTTCAGCCAAAGATATAAGTATCATCCAGAATCCTTTAAACACACAACAGTAATAGAAGTTACGAGAGCGGTTTTCCTTTAATTAGCATAATTGATTCCTACAATTGGTTAGGAAAACATTCTTCTTCCCCCTATCTGATTCGAAATACTTTATCGCACTTATTAAGCCTATAATTTGGCGAATGCCCAACCAAATGAGTGTAGATAACCATAGCAGAGATGGATCATGAAAATGACGAATCTATCTCTATTACCGTACTGGTATCCGTACCTTTACCATCAGTATATGTTACTGCTACATTTGTTCTCTAGGCCAATCAACTGGTGCCGTATTTCGTACTATAGGCACGGTATACCGCTTTGTCTTCAATCCAGTCACTTGATCCCTTTTTCTGGAGTAATTCGAACTATTAAACGTACCTTTGGATCTCAGAAAAACGCACGTTGTCTGCATTACAAATTGGTTGGTTATACAGCTCTTCGACGTCTCTGAATACAAATTATAGTTTCTAATTACGCATAAATTTAACTTAATTAATAATTAGAATCGGAAAAATAGATTTTTGGATCAAGGTTTGCGTATATGTGAATAGAGAAGGAATTGCACAGCATAAAAACGTTGGCAGCTTCACTGGCAATGAAATGCTCTGGTGATGCTGTTGTTGTCGATGCTTCTTATCCTATTTATCTTATCTTTGGCTGGGGGGTATATAAGTTTCTTGACAGCTTCTATATTTACGATAAAGTAATATTTACTTAAAACAACAAATATATAAACCAGATATTCCCTCTACCAGCATCACCTATTCCAAGCTAGATAGCCTGGGCGTAGATGCATGGTCACTTGTATCCCGGCGAAAAAGACGTTTGATAAGATGTGGCTGGTGAAAATTGGCTGGGGTTTAATTACAGCTCAATTGGGGAAATTAATCCGGTGTAAGTTTTTCCGGTCCCCGGCTGAACTGAATAAAGTTAATTACGTAATCGGACACTGAAATCCGTGCGAAAATTAATTCGAACAATAGGATTGACACATTTTCATCGACGTCATGAGCTCCGATCTCGCCCGACATTCAAAATTTTAATGTTAACCTATACATCCGTGCACAGGTCAGACTTTTGCTCTTCAAGACTGAATTTGATTCAAGTAGGCTGAACCGATATAGCGAGCGCCTAATTTAATTTTGGGGGTTTCTTCAATTTTAACGAAACAATATCATGTTTATAAAAATATTTCCACCAGCCACAAACATGTATTTACACTTCAGGTTTAGAATCGAATGTTTGCTGATATTCACCCTATCCGTTGGAGCTCTTTCTGTAATAGTGACAGATCCCGACAAGAAATATCCCGACAGGAAAGTCGGAAACCTAACTTAAAGGCCGCTGTTAACCAGGTTTACCCCTTTTGCATGTTTTGGGTTTCCCCACGTTTTACAAGTCAAGTAGAAAACGCTATCAAGTAGCACAGGCCCGTATATTTCCACTTCCTGCTCTTCCGAGCTGTTGCTTTTTTTTGAATATAGCAATTATTACGTAGAGAATTGACAGATATACACATACTCCAGATCAGACAAGCACCCGCTGAAATTAAAAAAGATTTCAACTGGCCGACTATGTTTCCTTAATTAATTCAGAAATGAAAAACTTAGTTTAACGAGAATTTAGTTTAGTTCTATCATTTTGCACTTATGGGGAGTTTTGGCTATATAATTTCCCGAGTGAATAGTCATGCCCTTGTTCACAGTCCTACATCAACCATAATTGGAATTCCATGAGAACTGCTACGTACATATATAGGTATTTGGGGCCGAGCTTAAATATTTAAAGCATATCTAACATTGTGAGATCTGGAATTTTCGGTTGCTTCTATCGCCTAAACTCTAAGGGGTCTCATTAATTTTAGCTATAATGGGAATTGGAAATATAATGGAGGTAGAACGTTCTGACTTGTTATGGAATAGAGAGATAGCTTAGAGATAAATTATAATAAATAAAAAAAACAAATTATGCCAGGGACTTCAAGTATCTGTGATTAAGCAGAGCAAGGAAAGAAAATACCTGGAGTAAGAAATATGAAGAGTATAATTGATAGCATTCATTATCGTCTAAACTAGAAGAAACTAAGTAATTTTAGCGGAAATTGGGTAATAAAAAGTTAGAATTTTGAATTAAATTATATCAAATGAATAAAACAAAGAATCAAGGGAAAACGGTCTATGAAAATATAATATAATATGATATGATATGATATGATAACATGAATGATTAATTACAAATCTTCTAAAGAATAAGTAACATTTTTAGAAGTTGGATATTCAGTAATTTCTAAATGAATATGAGGAACACCAGTGAAATCATCTGGCATTAACCAAGTTGAATTGAATGAAAAAAAGTCGTGAATTGGATTATCAGTATCATATATGAATGTTTCACTGGAAGTATTGACAGTACCAGACACATCAATCTTCAAACCAGGTAAACTAGTCATTGAAGTCAAATTATCGTTTGGGAAAACATCAAAGCCAGAAATTGAAAAGGAGAAACCCGGATTATAACCCGGCCATTCAGTAATATTGTTATAGACAATATCTAAGTAACCTTCTCCGGCAGTTGCATGAATCCATGGTTGAGTAGCGTATAAATTAATGTAACCAATTCTTCCTTCTCTAACATACCATTGGATTACAGCTGGATTGAATGCTGAGGCTGAAGTAGCTGGACCACCAATGCTATCTTCCATAATAGTCTCAGCACCAATTGTAATTAAATCTTTGGACCAGACAGAAATGTTTCTCGGATATTCGTCGAATGGTGGAGAATATGCTTGTAATGATAATGAATGTTCACCAGGATAAACTTTGAAGGAACTAATAACGTCTTGAGGAACCATATGTTCAATAGTTGGAATCCCTAGAGCAATAATATGAGAAAAGCCAAAATCAGCAATATGATACATACCTGAAATTTGCTTAGGCATTGGAGCATAATCCCTACCAACTAACCCCCAAAAAGTTGCAGAAGTAATCGAGAAATACATCTGCATGTCGAAGCCATATGATCTATCAAATGGTCCGGCAAAGTTCTTTAAATTAGCATTGTATAAACCTTTAGTAACTTTCATCAACTCAGCGAACATTTCTTCAGCATATTCCGGTAATTTAGAATTTGGTGCAGCGTATCTAATCCACATACCTAAAGCCCACATATCAACACCAGTATAGGTTGGAGAATTGAATTCCGAAAAAGTGTTATACTCTTTGAACAAATCATAGATTTCTTTACCCCATTTTTCACCAGATTCAGTCATATTGGAATTATCTAAATACGTGCCTGCATACGATTGTAAAATACATCTCATCATCCAAGGATTCGAGTAAGCAGGATATAAATTATCTCCATCCAATCCACCAACTCTATACTGATCACCTTTTGCAAACAAATACATCATCTCTTTTAAAATAGTATTAGTTTCATCAGATAATCTTTCAGAGTAATCATGAACTAAAATAACAAAAGCAGAACCAACAAAATCAGACCAGTTTGAATCGTAACTTGTATAGGCTTTAGGTTCGTACACACCTTCTTGTGGTGTGGGTTCCTCAGGAGCTTGTTGAATAATACCATACCAAATTTTTGATGGATCTTTATACTGTCCTTTATATAGATTAGCAATAATTCTTTCACACCTTTCAATATCACCGGGTCCGTTTCTAGCAGCTAATCCAACCGCATACCATGCTGTTTGTCTTGAATCATAACGTCCCGGTAATGTGGTGTCAGCTGTAACTAAATAACCTGCATAATCATCCCAAAACCCATCCTGCCATTCTAATGAAGTATTAAATAAATCTTGAGCATATGGACCAAGAGTGTAATCCTGTTGAATTGGTAGGGCCGAAGCTAATACTGAAAGAAATGAGATTAATAATATTAATGATTCAATATTCACCATTCTTATGAGGGTATCAAAAGACTGTAAGTAAACAAGCAAGTTGCTTTAGTGAAATTAATAAGTAACTTAGCAACTTGATGGATACTTAAAGTTAGATATGGGCAGGAAAGCCTAAATTTATATGGAGGAAGTGTAGTCGCCGGGTGCAGAATGAAAACTTATCCTTAATTGTAGCTGGGGTCATATCAAAGACAACTACTTTAATAGTAAGGATGATTGTTTAATGTAACTTAACAAAGGCGATGGAACTTTCACAGAATAATTGAAAATTAATACAAAGACCATGTGATCGAATAGAATCCAAAATATGGGTCAACAATCAATGGATTGGTTGTTGCAATCATTTCTATAGTGAAGAAATACAACATCAATCGTGCACTTCAACTATATTCCGTTGTTCAACTCAACGAGTTTAGGATAATTTTCCAGTTATATTCATTAGCTGTAATAGGTAATACTAGCTTATTGTTGTCAGAATTTTCCTGATATAATTAATACAATATTGATATGGCTGGATGGCGATCGTAAGTTTTTATATATGTTACACTGAAAGTCAGGTGTAACCATTAATGATAAGGAATAAATTAAAGAAGGTCGGCGCGAATTGATGCCCCAACCTCCGACTGAAGTTCCGAGATTGTTGAGCACACGACTTACGACTTTTTGCGTCGCGATCTGGATTCTGGATCTGTATCTAATCTCCAATCTATTTTTCCGATCTTAATAGAAAAATACAAGGTCAAAAGAGTGAAAATTCAGAGTAAAGTAAAAACCTACAAAAAAAAAGAGTTTGTATATCTAAAAAAACTTAATCTTTAAGCCAAACTTAGTACAAAAATAAGCAAATCCAATTAGTAAACTATCGAACGAAGCAGTTAGTAAAGCTTCAGAAAGAGTATCTGGTAATAATTCGTTTAATTTAGTCTTGACCCAATTCCAAAAAGATATGGACTTACCATGATTATCGTATTTACTGATCAACAGGAGTAATTCGCCCAGGAAATAAACTTCTAATGAACATTTACCAAAAGTGTTTAGAGCGTTTAATAAAAAGTTTGGAAGGTAAGGAATCAAAGTATTGAGAACAGAATATTTAATTATTGACCAACCAGATGTAATCATCGTAAAACTTGGAGTCCATAATGGTTTACAAATTGGGAAGAATCTAGGAGCTAATTTTGAAAGTAGAGCACCGGAGAAAATCAAGATTGATCCAATACCAAATGATTGTAAGCTGGTAAAGTCACTTAAATGCTGGGAAAACCAAAACCCAGACCAAATTGTAATTGAAGTCATTAATGTGCCTAATAAACCTTCGGGATCGAAATGTGGTAGATAAGTTCTATCACCAAATATAGGTGAATCAAGTTTTTGCTGGGCCGTTTTATTCATTTCTTCAAATGGGTGGTTTTTATTATCAGCATATCCAATAGAGATCAAAAGCCATAGTGATGATATCACTAGCGGATACCAATTTGAATTTCTTAATTTCAAAGGTGTTAAATTATTTAAAAGTATAGCTGATAAACCGTGTCTTTGTAAAACACCAAGAGGCCTAAAGTTTGCTTTCTCGATAATAACAGGCATGTAATTAAAACCCATACCTAATCCAATTAACTGTAACGATTTTTTAATTGGTATTATTTTAGTTGGTGTTAACGTTAATCCAGAAACGAATGAAAATGTTGGGAAAATGGTGTCTGCATAGTTCAACGTTTTATCGTCATATGAAGCATGATTAAAAAAAGGCAAGTCACAGAATTCAGTCGTTTGCATTTCTAGCATGTTTAAACCTCTGTAGACATCAATTGTGGGGTTTCTCATGACGTATATTGTAGTGAACTAAACTAGGCAAGTGAAATTGTTGTGATTGTTCTATATATGCTTCTGTGCCGGTTCCCCGTAGTGTTGGACAAAAGAGACTTACACTTAATGATCGAGCAGTTCTAAGATAATTGAAAATGACAAGTGTTAAGCGGATTTGAGGAAGATAACGGGACAGAAAAGAAGCAAGAAATATTCTTTTAGAATATTGTTAACTAATTGAAGAATATTGATATACTTTGATTTAGTTAAAGTGATGCCAGTCGAGCAATAATAAAAAGTAAGGCAGGAACTAATTATAAGAGTAGAGTCGTGGACTGAGCGGATGCTGTCCCCCGCAAGAATTCTGGGTGCCAATTTAGAAGACAAGTTAGTTCAGTCCAACACCCAACTCCCCAAATCTATATAGGTTACAAGATTAATGATTATTTCATATTGTTTAGCAAATAAATATTGATTCTCTTAGTTCCTTATCTCTCCTATCTCAGAGCTCAGAGATAAGGTATATAGGTGGTAGTATAATTGGAAATTGCACTTCCTTCGATGATTTAGTGTTACATTTTTGGGGTATTCAGAGAAATACTACATCAACTCCCTTATCGGCCAATCATATTAGAGAACCCGTACACCAGTAGGCTAGCAAGCCGTTCCGCCAATAAACTCAGGACGCGAACAAAGAAAAATAAATACGTTTTTCCCAAAACAGAACGTTGCGATCGGCTAAAATCCTACCTTGTCCACCTTATCCACCAGCCGTCAACCAGCAAGAAAGCAAGAAAGAAGGAGTGGCTTTAGGGCCTTTATGAATATACTCATCATCAATATATGTTGCTTTTGGTTCGCGGACGCACTCCCGATACGACATTTAAATTTAAGCTTTAAAAATTGTTTGAAACTACAACCGCTAGAAAGACGTTATCTATTTACGTCAGAAGATCATACCTGATGTTCAATTGTTGTCGCTGATCTTGTTATATATGGGTGCTTCTTCCCCAACTTCTCTTTTCAAATTCAGCTTATCCAAGATCATATATTCATTCAAATACCTCTTCATATCTCGCATATCCACAACTTCTCATATAACGAGATGATTGGCCAACCCACTCAAACGAAAAATCATTCTGATAGCAAAGGATCACATCTTACAGAGACAACAAAGTCTACTACTGCCGTTAGTCATGTTGAATTAGATCAGGTTTTGTTAGACACAAAAGTTGTTGTCGATGGTGAAAAAAGTATTTCTGTTTTTCAGGCTATTAAGTTGTATCCTAAGGAAGTCTTTTGGTCTTGCGTTTTCTCTCTAGGTATTGTAATGGCTGGGTATGATGGTCAACTTATTTCTTCATTTTTTGCTTTACCTGCTTTTATTGAAAAATATTCCGAAGATGGAATACCAGCTCCATGGCAAACAGGTCTCACAATGGGATCTCCAATCGGTCAAGCACTTAGTCTAACACTTGTATACCCCCTAGAATGGTTTGGTAGAAAGTATACTTATGCAGCTTTATGTGTGCTGTGTATAGGATTTGTTTTTTGGCAATTTTTTGCTCCATCGCTAGCTGTTTTGACAGCAGGTGAAGTTGTTGCTGGCTATGCTTGGGGTGGTATGGTTTTAATTGGCCCTACTTATGCTGCTGAGATTTCTCAAATTAAGTTAAGGGGTATCTTAACTTCTATGAATAATATAGCCTTTGTTATTGGCCAATTCATTGCTAATGGTCTTGCCGATGCATATTCAACAAACACAACTAAATGGGCATATAAAGTTCCATTTGCAATTCAATGGGTTTGGCCTGTTATTATTTTAGTTTTATTACCTTTTGCCCCAGAGTCTCCATATTGGCTAGTTAGAAAGGGTAAAATTGATAAAGCAAGAAAAGTTATTAGACAGATCTCTTCTTCAACGATCACAGATGATGAAGTCGAAGGTAGATTGAACGTCGTGATTCAAACAGATGCATTAGAAGAAGAATTGTCTCTGAATAGCTCTTACAAGGATATTTTCAAAGGCTCAAATTGGAGAAGAACTGAAATTTGTACAGTTGTTTATTCTATTCAAGTGTTCTCTGGTGTTCCGTTCGTCATGAATTATTCTACTTATTTTTTTGAATTGGCAGGTCTTGGAACCAGCAAATCATTTGATTTATCATTGGGATCAACTGCCATCGGGTTCACAGCAACTTGTTGTTGTTGGTTTGTTCTATCTTACGTTGGTAGAAGACCTTTTTATGTGGGTTGCTTGGCTTTTACAACTTTACTATTATTTATCATTGCGTTTGTCGATTTGGGTAAAGACTATTATCAGCATCCAGGTTTT
This sequence comes from Ambrosiozyma philentoma, assembly GCA_003707675.3. Taxonomy (NCBI): domain Eukaryota; kingdom Fungi; phylum Ascomycota; class Pichiomycetes; order Pichiales; family Pichiaceae; genus Ambrosiozyma; species Ambrosiozyma philentoma. The sequence goes on from PPKZ03000006.1 coordinate 454,188, forward strand.
GGTTATGGTCAAGCATCACTAATGTTGGTGTGGTCGTTTGTATATCAACTTTCACTTGGACCCTTATGCTTTGTTTTTATTGGTGAAGTTCCTTCAACCAAATTAAAGTCAAAGACGATTGCTTTCTCTACTGCTATTCAAGCATGCTTCTTTATTGTTGCAACAGTTGCAATGCCTTACATGTTGAATCCTGAAAATGGTAATTTAAGAGGTAAATGTGGGTTTGTCTTTGGTGGATTTTCTGTCTTAGCCTTAATATGGGCTTATTTTAGATTACCTGAAACTGGAGGTAGATCATATGAAGAATTAGATGTCATGTTCCATAGACATGTTCCAACTAGAGAATTTTCGAAGTATGAAATTTACGAGGTTGACAATATCAGTGGTATTGTTAGTGTCAAATCTCATGAAAAGGATGCAGTCTAATATATTGTTGTGTTTCTTAGTTTGATTTATTACTCCCACGGAAGCTCTTTTAAATACTCGATTTTTATTTTTAGCTTATGTTTTATTTCTTGATCCTTGCATGATTTTATTTCTTTGATCCTTGCCTGATTTTATTTATAATAGAAGTCATAACTATCATGCTTTATAAACGGTACTTTTAGCGGATGTATCGCGATTCGCCGCGTTGCAGCTTTGCAGCTTTCTCTCTTTTCCGGGATACGACATATGATTCGATTCGATTTGATCTGATTTGAGGAGGTTCGTTATCAGCTGTCTAAGCTAACCTGTCAACATCCGGAATAGCTACTTCGTTTCACTCTCACTATACATCAATCGTACAACAATGCTGAATCAGGTACATGCTAGATCCATATACTTGGCTCACCCTTCTCTTACCCCAAGAATAAGAATAATCACATCATCTCTAACAACCGTTACTCCTTCCGGGCTCAAGCAGATTAGATACAGTTCAAGCCAAAACAACGATAATAAGAAAGAAGATGAAGATGAGGAAGAAATTGATTTGATTACGCTTCAAAAGAAGCCCCTTAAGAAGAAGAGTAAGACACAGACTCCATTTAATGACAAACTGCTACAGAAACACAAACAAGATGTTGAGTCTAATACTGAATCAGAAAATCTTGTTGAACATTCTTCAAGTGTCAGTCCACATCATGAAAAGAAGCTTGGTATTAAAACGATGAGTAGATCCACTGGCGTTAAATCTAACCACCTCAAGAACTTAATTTTAAAAAACTCCGGTAGTTCTAGCGTTAAGGCTGGAACAAGTAAAAAGGTGGATTCAAAACGTTCAGGTTCACTAGCTACTAATGTTCTTGAGTCTTTATCAAAGGGAGAAAATTTAACAAAGTTTGATGTTACTCCTTCTAAGACAGCAACACCACCAAAGAATGAAGCAAAATTCGCTGAACCAATGGGTTATGCTTATTTTAGCGGGGTCTTCAAGAATCAACAGGTGTTGCTTAAAGACTTTCTTTCTGGTAAAGATTTGGAGGCCCAAGAAATTCCCAAATTATTAGAATTGTTTAAAAAGCTGATGAAGTTTAATAAGCAGGTCAAGAATAAAGATAATATGCTATTGTTTTTAACCACGTTAAGTAGAAATGAAGAGTACTTGAATTATTTTATTTGGTTAAATTTTGGAATTGATAAGCGTCGCAATAGATCGGGAGAGTTTATAATTGTGGAAGAAGAGCCAGATGAAGAGTTATTCCAGAAGGAGATGAGACCTGAGGTAGAGATTGAAGTCAAGGAGGAGCGGCCTGCCCTAGAAAAGTTAAATGAAGCCAAATCTGACGTTGAATCCAATTCAAAGGTTGAAATTGAAAGTAAAGCGCAACTGTCAGGGTTGGAACAAGAGGCAAAAAAAGAGCTAGTAGATGAAGAAGTCAAACCTGATATGCAAATTGAAATTCAGAAAGAACGACCTGCATCAATAGACAAGGTTTTGAAAGCCAAAGAAATTAATATACCAGAAAATATAACCAATACTATCGGTGACCTAAGATCAACCATTAAATCTCAGCCTGTTGAATCACGTATGCATGGATCTTTCAAAGATCTATTAACTTCGATCAATAAAGTCACCAGAAATGCCAGTTATAATAATGGTTTACCAAAAATGACTAAATTAAGCCCAATGCCAATATTTGAACAACATGATTACTCCAGTAATTTGGAAGACAGTTCTGCTGCTTCTGAAGTTAATGCTGAATCTATGGAAAACTTCTTAAATGAGGCTAAGAAGAAGGATGACCTGAATCAAGATATGCTATTCAAAGCTAAGCTGAATTATGAATGGTCAAAACAACAGATGTCAGGGAACCCAAAAACACTTGAAGATGGAAACTTTTTTACACCAGTATTGATTCCTAGAACAGTTGTGCCAATTAATTCTTTGGTGCACTCTTCTGAGAGTACTATTGATTCGAAGTATAACAAGACTAATGGTAACGTTAACTGTTTATTATTGTATAGAGATGGATCAATTTCTAAGAAGACCAAATTACAATTGCCTATTCAACAAAAGAATATGTTTAATATTCTGCAGAAGGTTCAAAGACCAGAGCTGTTCACTAACAACATCAACAAGTTATTGAATCGTGGATATAAATTGGTTGACGGAGATTACACCAAGCTAATATTTGTTCGAGATACTCCTGTCGTTTTATGGAAACTCTTTAAGAATATAATGGCTTTGGTGGGTGGCGGTTTCTTAACTTTATTGGGTCTCAGCTATTTTATGGACATTCCACAACAAGAATTGAAACCTTTAAATAATGAAGGATTGAAATCAGACGCTATTACTGGAGAAAAAGATTAGGATTCTTTTTTCCTTGGCTTTTATCTCGCTTTATTTTAATTTTACTTAACCTTACATTACATGTAAGACTAATTATTTATTTAACCTTTATATATTCGACAGTATTATTATTTATATTATTTTTAGACACATATATTATAATTGAACTAAGAAGGACAAACTATTAACCTACTCCATTTTCAAATCAGCATCTTCGACATCATCTTTCTTGATTATTCTAAATTTAATAGCAGTTAATCCACCATGATCACCTTTCCAATGTTTGAAATGCTTAACATTTTCAGGATCTGTTAAATCAGGCAATTTCCAACCTGTTTCAAAGAAATTCATTTCTTGTGCTTTTCTAATTTTGATTAAATCTTGCCTTTTACTTGCTGGTCTGCCTGGTCTTCTCTGTTTTATTAATTTTTCTAATTCGTCGTCATCTCTTTTTATAAACATTAAAGTTAATGCTTTGATTTGATCCAAGGTGAATCTTTCCAACTTACTAAACTCAGGATCTTGCTCTATTAGATCATGAATAAGTAAATATACTTGAATATCTCCCTGCTTTTTAATTGTATGTAATAGTTTTTTCTGATTAACTTTCTCATCTCTTAAAGCTGCTCTTGCTAAAAGCTTAGCTTTACGTCCTTTTGGGTGTAATGGGGAACCTGATTTTTTCGAATTCAAACTCTTTGAAACTTTTGAAAATGATTTTCCTAATGTCATTTAAAAAATATTATTGTCTGTTATATGAGTTCGAATAATAGCCTGTTTCAATCTTGATTAAGTTCAATTCACAAATTAAAAGAATAAAAAAAAAACTACCCGCCTCTTCGCCGCTAATCTGTCAATTTTTACAAACGTGCCCCTTGATTTTTCTGCCGAATTTTTCTTTTCGACTGTTTTAGGTGTCTGAAGACCCAGGGAATCTAACACCAAAAGCACAACCCTAGAAAGCCAGTTTTCCAATACCCTTTTTCAGTTGATAAACAACATGGTTCAAAGATACACTCACGAAGAATTATTGTCCTTAGAATCCCACGCTGTTTTACCAGCTGGTGTTGATTTACAACCATTCTTGGATTTAATTGAAAAAGTTAGAGAAGCAATGGCTGAATTTGAAGAAACTCATCCTAGAAGAAAGTCATTTACACATCCAAAGAAGAAGAGAGTTCCAAAAGAAATTAAACATGTGGATGATGATGGTTGGACTTCATTCGTTCCAACTAAAAAAATCGCTGAAGATTCAACCGACGTTGCTATTGAAGACGATGATGATGGTTTCACACCAGCTCCTTCAAGTAATTCAAAAGCTGGAAAACAACATACTATTTTCAAATCCTCAAGTTCAAAAATTTCTTCCGGTAAAGCTGGTATTGCGGATTCTAGAGATACCGTTGCCACTACTCAAACTTCAAAATTCAATGCTTTTGATGCTTTGAATGATGATGATGATGAGTAGATACTAGGTAGGTATAATTAATGTTTATGCTTTCGTTTCTTTGTTTATTTTTTATTTCTCTTTTATATTAAGTTGATGTTTACTATATCTTAACTGGTTTTATATTTCTACGTTTACAAATCGTTGTAATTATTATTATCACTACATACTTGATTCTATCCCCAAAAATTTAAAATCAATATAACTTTTTTGCTTTAGAATTATTTATATTAAGAAAGAAAATCATATAGGAATTACCAAGGTAATTCACTATTTTACAAGTAGTAATTAAATAATGGCAAGGAGGGAAATTAAAGATAGCTAAAAAAAAAAGAATGAACACAAGAAAAAGTGAATTGAATGATAACTGTAAATACAAATAATAGAAAGAATAACGTCAAATAAAATAAAAGAAAGAATGAAGTAATAAATTGAAATAGTAAAATATTGTCAAAGAAAACACGACAAGTCTATATATATATATTTTCAAGTCCGCTAGACCTCTCTCTAACTTCAATAACGACTAGCAAAAACGCCATTATTAGTTGGTTCTGGGGGGGAAGCTAACGCAACTTGACTAGCTGTAGCAATAGGGGCATCAACAAATTCGTGATAAGGATTTTTAAATTGATTATCAATTGAAGCAATTTCAATACCATCCTCATCATCAGATAAGCCTAAATCAGTGATGCAGTAAGCTAATCCACTCTTTTTATAATCTGATGAGTTTTTAGTACTTCTTCTAGATTTTATAGGACTAGAATTATTATTCAAATTGCTATTAGATATAGCCATTGAAGTGTTTGGTGATGTAGCAGCACTACCATTTGCAATTATACCTCTTAAATCTTTGGCACTTGGTGCATCAACAGTGTGACCAGTGGCAGTACCGTTTAAATTTCTAATAGTTGAGGATGATGACTTGATTGATTTTGCAGACATTCCAGTCAGAGCACCACCTACTGCAGGTTGAACCAGGGAAAAATTAGCAATTGAACTAGTTCTTGATAAAGCACCAGTTAAATTTGGTGATAATAATAGGGAAGAAGCAGAAAAAACATTGCCACCATTGGCAGTTGATCCAGGTATCCCTAATTGTGATAGTACACCAGCTTCATTATTCAAGATAGAATTTGTTGTGGTTGTTGCTCTAGAAAATGTAAATTTAGGTGGTTCTCTTGAAATTGGTCTCAATTCTAACTCATCAGGATTATCGTCACGATCTTGAAATTCGGCATATTCAAGCCATTTACCAACCTCCAAATTGGTACCTAACGTGGAGATAATGGTATCTTGCGCTATTGGAGATAATGATGAGCCACCAGAAGATTTAAGTGTTTGAGTTCCAGGAACATCAAACTCATCATACCATTGATTATTATGGACTAAAGTTCCAATTTGTCTTATTGACATTGAAGATAAGTCTTGATTATCTAAATATTCACCAATTTCATAAAGTAAAACCATAGTTAAGGAATATTTAAAATCATTTGGATCATGTAACCACCTTTTAGTAAATCTTAAAAATGTTATAATGAAATTCAAACCAAAGTCTTTAATCATTTCCTTAAGGGTAGCCAAGACTTGTCCATTCAACTCCTTAGATTCGGAGTTGCAAATTTCTTCGACTGTATCTAATTGAATTGCAATTGGATTTGATTCCATTTTTTCTGAAATTAAATTTTCATAGTTTGGCTTCGAATAAATTTCAGGTTTACAATCATATTTTAAAAATTGCTCAACTAGTTTAAACCATTCTGTTTGGGTTTCTTCTTCGGCTTCGTATTCAGGATAACCTTTGAAATCGATTGTAAAATACAGATAATCAAAAATATTACTGATGTAAGGCGCTTTCTTAGCATTGATTAATTCGTCTTCACGAGTAGCTTGAAAAATGGCTTCTAAATTGTAAATAAATAAATTCGAAAGTCTGTACAATTGCTTTGTGGAAAACCTAGTTTTCTCGACAACGATTAACTGATAATAATATCCTAAAATTTCTTCGACCATGTCATTAATTTGGTTATTATAATAAATATGCTTACTTAAACTTCTGATAACGTTATTATATTCGTCTTCCAGGTCTTGACTGACAGACTCTTTTATAATTAAATGCTTTTCTAATTGTAGAATATCACCTAAAATCTCTTTAACGGGTAACCCGACCATGTTAACATCTTCACAAGAAAGTAAATTTGAAATAAAAGTAGCTAATGAGCTTTTAGTTGGATAATCATCAGCCTTATTTAACTCTAGTATTAAGATTGAAATGATTCTGTATCTTAATTCAATATGAGTTTTCTTAGTACATGCCTCAATTAACATATTGGTCCAAACTGGGTCACTGTGATGTTTCAAAATATAGCTAACTAAAGATTTGGTAGATAAATCAACTTGTTTTTTATTGTTTGTATCAAAAAATAATTTCAAGGCCAACATAGCACGGTCCCTTATAGTCAGAGAAGATTCATCTAATTGTTTATCAGAGTTAGTGACAGTTTTAACTAATTCAGGGGAAGAAGAATTATGTTCTAGCTTGACCAGTAGCATATTGATTGAATCCTCAATTAAAGACAATTGAGAAGTGTAAACGGCATCAACGTGACAAGAAGCAGCATGAGTTGCTTGAATTGCAATCTTTTGCCAATCTTCAGAGGTGCAGTCATCATCTAAGTGAATCATTTGATAAGTTAATTTTAAAAACACTTTTAAATTTGAACCATCCTGAGTGAAAATCTGTCTTTGTTGTGGGTTTAAAGCTTGACAATAGCTTTCAAAAACATCTGATGCTAATTGGGAACTATTTAAGTCTCTTAATTTTAAAATTGAAAAAATTGTATGAATTATAGTTGGGGTCAGGATACCTAAATTATCAGTACATTCTTTAATTAGTTCTTGTAGAATGTATAAAGTAACCTTCAAATGACCAACTCTGCCATGAGAAACATCCGAATTTGTTTTCTTGTCCAAAAATGTACAAACTTTTTCTAATTTTGTTCTTCTTGTTTTCGCATAATAAATTAGATAACTTAGCTCAGCGTTGTTTGGTTTTGTTTCGTTACCAGGCAATTTTTTGGAAGGATAGCATCGCAATATCAACTTTTGATGCTTTGGCTTATACATTATCATTACAATTTAAACCGAATATGAGAATCTGGGTAGGGGACAATTTTGGAAATGAACGGATCGCAACGTGTTATTATTAGGGGCCAGTCAAGTGAAATAATTAGGAAAAAAAGAGAGATCAATATTAAGTAAAGACACTTTGTAGGGAGTATAGACCTGGTGGAAAATAAGACGGGCAGTCTATGAGTTATGTTGAATCAGTGTCCTTCTTCTGAAGAGCAGTTGGTTGTGGGCTGTCGTCGTTGTGTTGTAGTTTATCTGGGAGGTCAGTTAGCAGTTAGAGATGGAAGTTGATTTAGCTGCTCGTTTCTGGCTTACAAAGAATTATGGCGCGCCCGTACACCAGCTCAGTTCCGATATAATTCCGATTGGTTATTTACTTAATTAAAAGAATTTAAATACAAAAGCAAGTAAGTATGTAAAGTTAATTAAGCATTCATCTTTTTACCTGAGTACTTTGCTCTTAATGAATCCCAAAAAGGCCCGAGCTTAAATGTGTTTCTGAAAGCAGCTAAAATCAAGAACCTAGGAAAATATCTATTCACGAAAGGTGCAATCCAACTCATTGTGCCTTCATAAAGGTTTAAGGTTCTGTTATTTGCCTTCTCAATTTGATCAATAACACTTTTCGCAAAAACCTTTGGTTCAATTGATTTTTCTAATTTGTCAGACATAAGTTTTCTTCTAAATTCGAATGATTCAGCACCTTCTTTAGTTAACAAATAGATAGAATCATTTGGTATTTCGCTTGACTCTAAAATTGATGTGTTGACTGAACCAGCATATATATTAAGAACTTTACAGTCAAAGGGTTCTAACTCAAATTGAAGGGTACTAACATAGGCGGAAAGAGCTGCCTTAGAGGCTGAATACACTGAAACCCAAGGCGTAGGCATTTGAGCAATACCAGCAATACTTGAAGTGAAAGCAATGGTCCCTTTAGCATTGATAACTAAATCAATGAACGTTTTAGTGATACGAATTGGACCAACTACATTAACATTTAAACAACCTGTAAGTGCATCATCGGGAACATCAATTGCAGGGAAGGTACATGGAACACCACTGTTATTGTATAATAAATCTAGTTTAGGAATTTCAGAATCTTTTAATAATTCAGCCTTCACAAATTCGTAACCTTGTTGAATTGAATCTAATGAGGAGACATCCATCTTGAATATGACTATGTTATCTGGATATTTTTCTTTTAATGGTTTCATTAATTCAACTCGTCTAGCACAAGCAAACACTTTGTAACCTCTGCTGGCCAATTCTAACGCTGAGCTGTAACCGATACCGGAAGAACATCCTGTGACCAGTGCAGTTTTAATCAATGCTTTTTGGTCTATCATTTCTACTATTCGATGGTGACAAATGCCATATGTTGAAGTGAAATTAGAGAAGCCTAGGAAGCAAGAGGTGCAACCTCAGGCTTTTTATAATTCGCTTTTCGCTTTTCGCATCTCGGAGTCGGCCATAAGTCAAAGTACCTCTTGATAAACCCGATAAAAAGGTGTAGTAACACTTTAGATGTTATAAATTGTAGTATATACTACTACATTAGTAATTTATAAGATTAGTCGTGTGTTCTATAATTAAATTGCAGGTATGCCTGAAATTGGAAAAGAGCAAAATGCATGGAAATGAGAAACTGAAACAGAGTGATATCTTTTTCGCAGTAATAATACTCTAAATAAATTTCCAGGTAACTATACCATACTGGCTACAAATCAATGGGATCATCTGATATAGACTTTATTGCTTATGACATACGTTTAAAATCTAAAATGTAGAAAAATAATAGAAATAATTAAAGATAGAACTATAATGTAAATATGTCTATGTAGAATAGAAATGTATCGAGTTTCTAGAAACTGTAATTGAGTTGATCTCACGGAAACAAAAAAGTCAACGAGTGTCCTTATATTTCTGTCTATAAGATTCAAACAATTGAACTAATCCAATCTTTTTAGTTAAGAAATCAGACATCATCCATCTAGGTAAGAAAGTGGAAGAAAATGGAGAAATCCAACTTAAATAACCTTCATAAATATTAAAAGTACTCCAACTTGCATTTTCAATTTGTGTAACAACACTTTTGGCATACTCTTCGGGTTCCATAAGAGTACCATTCCCAAGAATACTGCCTCTATTACTGAAATACTTTTTACCTTCTTCGGTTGTTAAATAAATAGATTCTTTTCTAATTGGCTTAATGTTGGCCAAATTAGTGTTAATTCCTCCAGTGTAGACATGAATTACCTTCACACCAAGTGGTTCCAACTCGTATCTTAAAGTTGCACAATATGACTGAAGGCCACCTTTTGTTGCACAATAAACCCCGGTCCATGGCAGTGTGGATATAGCAGAGGTAGATCCAGTAAAACATAAAGTACCTTTAGCACTGATAACCGGATCTTGAAAAACTTGGGTAACTATCATCGGAGCAATTAAATTAATATTAATGCACCGTTGAAGTTCTTCAAGAGGGACATCTAAAGCAGGAAAACTACAAGCAACACCAGCATTGTTGTATAGGATATCAAGTTTTGGAACCGAATCAAGTTTAATTAATTCAGCCTTAACAAATTCATAGCCTTCTTTAATTGATTCTAATTTTGAAACATCCATCTTAAAAGGCACAATATTGTCAGGATATTTTGCCACGACTTCATCTAAAGGGTTAATATCGGCGGCAAAGACTTTGTAACCTCTTGAAGCAAATTCCAAGGCAAGACTTCTACCAATACCTGAGGCAGAACCTGTGACGACTGCAGTCCTCTGTCTCTTCTGTTCTGACATAGTTGGTGTATTGTAGCTCGAGTGCTATATATCAGATCAAAACAGATGCATATTAAGGAGAACTTAGAAGCTTTTTATACTTTACTCCATACCTGAATAAAGAGATCAATGATAACAATAACACAGGTACGCCTAGCACAAAATCCCGATTTGGCTATTTGGGTGAGTTGGGCCGAGGACATACTTCAGTCCACAATTTTCGAGTGTCTGTTTCACCAGCTGTCAACCCGCTGTACCTAACGTAAAGGCTACCCACAAACGCACAAGTACAGCAAGTCGTACCTCTTTATAGCAGAATTATCACAAACATGTCTAACAGCTACAACTTCAACATTGACGACGATGAGGATGTCTTCATCCAACCAGACGTGCAGCAAAAGTCCACCTCCACGTCATATGTTCCACCACAATCAACAGCTAATGAAACTCAGCAAGGTTCATCTTCCCAAAACAATGAAAATTCAGGTTTCTTCAACTTCACAAACTTTGTGAATCCACAGCAATATTTTAACCCAATTCTAGAAAACAATAATATTCAAGTTAAAGAAAGACAATTCACTGGTGGTAATACATTAAATGAATCTGTCGTTACAACCTTACATCGTGATTTATCCAAAATGGGTGATAAGTTGTTATCTATATTATGGCCATTAAGATTAAGACAAAAACTGATAGTTGTAGAAAGAGTGAGTACCAGATTTTCTAATGCTACCAATAATATATGGAGAGGTAATAATTCTGAAAATGGAAGACCAGATGCAGCAATTGAAGAAGATACAATTGAATCGGATTTGAATCATGCTGCAGGTCTAAGTAATGATGATTATTCAAAAGATACAATCAAGAAAATTTTGGATTGGGATCTTTGGGGTCCATTAATTATCACATTAAGTTTCAGTTTAGTTATAACATATTTACAAACAAGAACATTAAATTTAGCATCATCGAAAAATGAGCAGCATTCAAGTGAGATTTTCAGTGCTTCATTTACTCTGATTTGGGGTGCTTTAGCTGTTTTATCGTTAAATATTCAATTAACTTCCCCGGTTCAACAAAAAACTGAGAATGGTGGATTGACTGGTGGTATAATTGGATTGTCATTATTTCAATGTGTCTCTATATTGTCTTATACTATGTTCCCAATTTTAATTGGTGGTACAATCTCTATCTTTATTAAATGGAAGTTGATCAGAATGGTTATCAATCTAGTTATGTTATTTTGGTCAATGTTATGTTCCTGGTTAATTTTTGCAATCGTTAATAATTGTAAAACCCAAGGTACACCATCTTTCATTTATGGATCAGAACAAGATGAAGAAGCTACAGATGGCGATAAGAGATTGTTTTTAATGGTGTATCCTATATTTTTGGTGTTTGGACTATTCTCCTGGCTATGTGTTATAGTCTAAGAGAATAAATTGCTTTTTCTTTGTGTATTACATGGTAGCATAGCCGGAACGGATTTTTATACAACATTTCATTATATTTTAAGACTTACATATATATAACAAATATAATTGTGCTTTTCAAACGCTAATGAATTCTTCGGGAATTCCAAATTCTTTCTTTAATGCAGAAACACTATGACCACCATTGTTAGCAATATAAGAAACTATAGTTTCTAAGGTATCACCTAATTCTTCACAACCTTCAATTAATTCAGCATTTTTTAATTGTAACTGTTTTAAATAATTTTCAGTTAACTGACCAGATTTACTAAGTTCACTCAATTTCAACTCTGATTCTTTCTTTAGATTTTCCACTTCAACAATTAAATCTGATCTTTTTAATCCATTATTATCCACCTTTTCAACTCTATGCTTTTTTAAAAGTTCTAACCCATTCTTTAATTCGAAAATTTTTAATTCATTTTCATCTGATAATTTGGAATATTTTTCAAATTCTTTGTTTAACTTCAATTGTGTATTGTATTTGAAAACCCAATAAATATTTTGAGTACCACATTTCTCAACATTTACTAATCCATCATCTATCAAACTTTGTAAGATATCTTTGGTCTGCATACCTGGAATACCGGTTCTTTTGGATCCAATGCTTTCAATTTCTTTTATGTTATAAATTGTATGCTCTAGATTAAACCAAGCTAGTAGCTTGGATCTCTTCTCTTCTAAACTCAGTCCTCTTTTTGGTGGCTGTAATTAAGATAACGCGTTAGTGAAAGGGAACGAGATAACTGTGTATTAAACAAGTTAAAAGATGGGACACATACCATGATTGTATTAATATAGGATACTTATCGGTGTCTATAAAGGAGTGAAGGTATAAATGTAATATAAAGGTATAAACTCAGAAAAGAAAAAGGGCAAAAAGGGAAACATTGATCTCTAATCCGCCACACAGTGGTACACCACACGGCACACGCTATCAGCCACCTCTCCGCCCAATGCCTGAACCAACTGCTCATCTCTAACCCTACGACGTCTTAGCTCATGGAGCTTCTTGTTAACCTTGTGCATCTTATCTAGGGTGGGTCTCTCATTGTACTTGTTCAGCTTATGCAGTCTGCTAGACTGTAGGAGCCCACCACCAATTCTGCCGTTTTGCGCAGATAACAAGATAGTCGAGACAAAGTCAAGAATATGGGAAATGTTGGGAAACACCACTGCTAACTCTAACGGGGGGTTAATTGACAAATTACTTGAAGACGCTCTAACATGATATCTCAATGGATCAGTTTGAATATCAGTGCATAAATCATAGAATCCAGCAATATCAATATGATCTGGGACAGGGATCAATTTTCCATAAATCGATTCAGTAATGTTCTCCAAAGCATTAAATATAAATGAAACCTTTGAAGTACCAGCAGGCATTCTTGCAAAAACCGTTTCTTTTAGCCAAGCGGGTTGTTCAGGGAAACTTTCAAAACTATGTAATAGTTGATTATCTATCTTTAACCCTTTAACATCTAAACTGTGTAGAATACCTCTGATTGAGCACCAATGGCAGTAAGCCCTCAATGCATTATAAACATCTTTATTCTTCAAAGCTTCATATCCACAGATTTTAGTAATCAATTCTCTTAGTGCAAACCCTTCCAAGGTTGGAGACATAACATGGTGATCGGTTTGTAAAAAGTTCACTTTTGTAGCGGCCAAAATATTACAGCCCAATTCAACATAATCTAATCTATCTTCAGTTGGAACATCATTAATATAATTTAAAGCTTCTTCCTCTAGATCCAGTGGATTATAAACAGAATTTTTTAACGTTGTGACTTTAGTATTTGATTCATACCATTTATTTAGTTCAATTTCTCTTGAGGTGAAAATTATAATTAAGCATAATCTTTTCTGATCTTGTAATACTGACCCGCATTGCTTCAAAATTGAATAACTCGAAATAATTGATAAATTTCGTTTGAAATCAGCATAATTATCACTAATAATTAGATGTTTTTGTTGATTTTTCACTCTAACAAAATTACCTTCGTCAACTTTTTTATAAATTCTACCGTTTGTGGAGTACACGCCTTCAGCTTCATTATTTTGCTTGGAATTTTTGTTTGCTGTGTTGATTAATTCATCGCAAATATCGACTAAGTTAGTGGAAATATCTTGTAATAACTCTGGAGCAGGTGAATCGGCCATCTTCAATGTGGTGCCTCCCTTGAATTGATAAACTGAAAAAAAAAACCCAAAGGTGTAAAGGGGGAAAAAGCAAAGTGATTAATCAATTTTTAATTATGGCTTTTAAGCGTGTGTTGTCAATACTTGGTACCATATATAAGCCATGAACCTAGCCAAACTAGGTGAACGATCATTTTTGTCGACTGTTTTTGTTTATTTACATTTTTCCAGGTTGCGAGGCGGAAGTGATCCGGGTTATTTCCAGTTCCCATACAAACAGCAGCTTGAATATGTGTGCAATCCGGGGGTGTCACATTCGGACTTACTTTCAGGAGTGGAAATATCCAATTACCATACAAACACAGTCTTAACTTAACGCGTCAGTTCCGGATGGCAGAACCAGGAAGTGACTCCACAGTACCCCAATCAAAGGCCGAGAACAGTTTTTTGATTTTTCTAATTTACATTTTTTTTTAACTTTTATTTGTACATTAGATCAATAAAAAAATAGAACAAGAAAATTTTATACAATATATCATCAGTAGTAAGTTTTTTAGTTTTACTTTGATTAAACACCTTCTTCTTCAAATTCATCTTCTTCAGCTCCAAATTCCATTGGATCATAATTACTTCTCAACATATCCCTATTATCAATTTCAGCTCTAGTTGGCTCTCTAATTGATAAATAAATTTGATCATACGTTAATTCTTTAACTCTCGGTTCTAGTAATGGATCAAATCTACGTTTCTTCAATTCTAATCTTCCAGATAATGGAACATACACTGCTGTTGAACTCTTTTCATCAAATGAAATAGCTAAATGATTTAATGATTCAATTTCATCGTATGCTTTAGCTTGCCCATCATAATCTCTCAATTTCTTATAAATATATGTTTTATTATCAACTGGATTTTCAGCTTCTTCTTGTGAAATTGGAGCATTTTCAGTTTTATCATCGAATTGTTCTTTAATTTCATTGGAATTATCTTCATTTGTAGTATACATCGACACTAGTTTAGTTTCATTAAATTCAATTTCTCTAAACATGGCTGTTAATAATCTTGGATCCTTTTCATTTTTAATATCGTCTCTTCTCTTATTTTTACCTTTAGTTATCGATGCTGAACTTGCAAATTTAATATGAAAATATTTTTGATCCATCATTGAAGTATCCGGTAAAAAGTTCCAGACCTTCTTGGCCTTTAAATTTTTCTTAATTGGATGTCTTAAACGTTTGACACTGTCGGAATCCAAAGTTGTTCCAAACATTTCTTCAACCGCTCTCAATTGTGCTTTAGGATCCAGACCTTCATCTTTCTTTAACTTCAATCTTTGTTTAATGGAATTTTCCCTTTCATTCATACCTTCTGTTGTGCCTCTTTCTTCAGATGATATATATTGGGTTCTACGTAAGAAACTGACTGATTCGGATTTCAAAGACGATGTAGTTCTAGTTGGGTCAGTTAATAGGATTCTATCACTTGGATGTAAATTTTGTCCATTACCATACTCTTCTGTTAATCCACATATATTTGAAATATCATTCTTTTCAATGGTTTCCGGGACATTTAATAAATTCATACGTAATCCCAAATCATCATCTAATGTAATCAAATTTTTAAAATGTTCTTTTCTGAAAAAGGATGAGAGTACAGTCGAAGATTCTAATGATTTATTGTCCTTAATTTCAGATGTGTCTAATAATTTTGGAGGACATGGTGGTGGTGGTAAGTCGTTAATGTACCTCACTTTAGCTATAAAGTCTTGTCTGGAAGAAGAGTGTGAATTAGACATTATTGAATGCGAGCGTGGAAATAAGTTGATAGAAATATATTGTTAAGCAATCTTCTCCAGATGTAATTAGAATGTTGGTAGTATACGTGATGCAAACAGCTTTCCGAAGTGTTTTTAAGCTGTTGTTTATTGTGAATTCATCGAAGTTGTTCAAATTCAAATTCTCAAAATAAGTGGTCCGCGCACGACTCTTTTCTTAGTGTTTTGATTTTAATGATTAGAAGTTCAAAATAATAGTAGTTTACCTTACCGATGATTATTTTGAAACACACTAATGCAATACAACAAGTATAATGCTCATATTTTCCATCACAGCTACATATGACCATCAACATCAGAAACCATAAAGTTGTGCGACCATTAGAAGGTGTGCAATGTTCAAGTACTCTGACTCCCTCAGGTGTTAAAAAGAAACTAGCTGAAATTGTTATAGCTTTAGGTGGTACATATTCCAGTGATTTACTGGCCGAAACAAGACTACTAATAATTGGCGATGTCGTTGATACTCGTAATAGATATAAACTTTGTTTAAGTGAGAAGTATAAATTTTGTGCTAGGCAAAGAGCTGATGTTAACTTGATTGATATTGACAGTATTTTTGAAATTTATGATTTATGGAAGGAAGGCAAAAATAAATTGTATAAAAGTATACAAAATGATTACCCAGTACCTGTTTTTAAATCTGTTCAATTTTGTTTAACTAGATTATCCAATATTCCTGAGAGAATCTATGAGAAAGATTATCTTATTGCATTGATTAGAGAATTTGGTGGTAGTTTTTCCGATGCCTTAACTAAAGAAAACACTGTTGTTGTTACAGTTGAAAGAAGCGGTAAAAGATATGAAAAGGCAATAGAATGGAATATACCGGTGGTACATCCAAAATGGGTTTTGGATTGTGCCGCTAGATGTGCCATTCTCGATACCAAATATTACGAAATAGATAAAGTTTCAAGGAGAGATATTGGTATGAACTCTTGTACAGTGTGGGATGATTTGAAAGATCCTATTGATTATTACCAGTTTAATCAGCTTTTATATAATAAGTATTTTGGAAACCTCAATCATTCAAAAAGCGAAGATAATGTTACAAATTTAGTTGAAGAAATTCCTGATACCGATTCTAATTTATTTATTGCATGTTGTTTCTTTACATACGGGTTTACAGATGCTCAAATTGAAAAATTAAACAAGGTTATCAAGGAAAGAGGAGGTGAAATTTTTGATGGTGATTATGACTCTATTACTCATTTGCTCATACCTTCCACTTTAGCGTATAGTATTCTTCCTGATCATATGCATAAGGTGGTTGAAAATTACGATTTAAAAGTTGTTAACGAATGGTTTATTGAAAGATCAATGTTTTACAAAAAATTGCTTATGGATAGTTGGTCTGTTCCTAAAAAGTTCTGCAACTTGAGATTCAACTTAAATATTAGTACATCCGGTTTCTGCGGAATTGAGTTACTTCATATTCAAAAATTATTAATCTATATGGGTGCTGAGTGTAATGAAGTTTTTAATGAACATTGTGACCTATTAGTGGTTAATTTATCAACATTAAATTTAAACAAAAAGAAAAATCCAAACTTATATTCTTATAAATATACAGATATACTTGATATAAAACCACCTCCTAACTTGTCAACACAGTCTACTAAGAATAAGATTAATGCTGCTAAAAAATGGAGCATTCCTGTTGTATCATTAGCCTACGTTTGGGAAGCTTTTGAAAAGGGTGTCTTACCAAATATTCTAGATTATAGGTGGTGCATCTTTGGTCCAATGACCTCAAGACCTGCAAGTAATTTTATGGAATATGCAAGAGGTGTCACTGGTGGTACTTTCCAAACCCAAAAGAAAAGGAATACAGATACTACAAGTGGTACGTCGAAAAGCGATAATACCACAACAAATATTACTAAAGAGCATGCTACGACAAAAGAAGATGACAATATAGTTAAAAATGGTTATCTGCAGCCATATGAACCGGAGTCTATTACAAGCAAGAAAAGTTTACGAAATATTTTAGAAGAATCTGAACAGAACAGTTCACCTGTTGAGCTTCCACTAAAGCTTCCTTCACCTAAACGTAACAAGCAATTAAAGCATTGGCCAAGATTAGCGGGTCAAGCGGTGGAATCTCAATTAAAAGCACCACAACAGCCTATTTTTAATACAACAGACAATCCTACAAGGAGAAAAAGATTAACTGAACAATTAGAAGAAGATATGAGTACAGATGCAGATTTCAACCAAATAGGTTACGATTGGGAAAATATTGGATATTCTAGAACTAAAAGATCCAAAGCATCTACAAATACAAATAGAGCAACTCGGTTATGATCTCATGTAAATTCAAATACATTTTGCTTTTGTTTTGATACTCCTTTTCTATATAATTAATTTTATTTTTTTTTTGGATGTTTACAGTTTAAACATTTTTCATGCAAGTAATATCATTATCATTCTGATTTGTGTTTCTTTATTTAATCGGTCTTTAATGTAGTCGAGGATGATAACAGAAACTCCATTTAAAAATTAGGAGTTTATGATAAGATAGAATGCAAAAAATTAAGGTATAAAATATATCCCTTCTTCCGGGATCGAACCGGAGACCCTAAGATTTCTATAGTAAATTACAGTCTTATGCTCTTCCAACTGAGCTAAGAAGGGATTTTCCAACAGAAAAGTTTGTACTTATTTAAGTTCCCGCTATTTCTGGAGAGTTTCTGTGCATCCCAATTTTAAATTTTGGTTTCCAATATTCATAGGTTTTATTGATGGGGTTACAACATTTTTTAAATTGGGTGTATTTATCGGAATGTGATTAAGTGATGATTTTTAAAGCATATTACAATAAAAGTTGGGTTTCATTTTCTAAGAACTTGGTTCTTTTGTTTTTGTCAACAAAGCCTTGCTCTCTTTTTCTAAATTTTTATTAAATACTTTTGCTACCATTTTAAAATCACGGAATAAGATTCTTAACTGATTGATCATTCATTATTGGAAGCATATCATTAGCTTTTTTATGCGGAACATTGAAAATAATAAGTAATATAGAAAAGCAAATTGATAAAAAGGGGTCCAAAGAAAACGAAAAGGTAATATAGAAAAAAAAGGCAAGAGCAACTAAAAGAAGAAGATAAAAAATGAAAAGTATATGTGGTACAAAATGAATCCGTAAAAAAAAGTTTAGTAAATATAACCTATCTCATACAAAAGAAGAAAAGGAATATAGCAATTAGACTACATTCAAAACAAGGCTGAATTTGAAAGACTCCGTATGATCGTCCAACTGTTCACCCTCATTGAAAGCTAGCCAACCATCGGTTTGTTCAGAAACATTATAAACTCCTGTAGTTGAAAAACTTAAATGTCCGATTTTTTCGTTAGGTTTTGAATGATCATAATAAATTGTAGCAGCTACATCAATATCAGGTAGCGATGCTTCTTGTTGTTTATCTAAAGATAGGTCAGATGATGAAGTATGGAAATGTTTGGAATTGGAGTTTTTAAACTTTGATTTTGAAAAATTCATTGGGCCAGGTAATCTGCTTGACACCTTTTGTCTAGTGCTAGTAAACGAATCAGTTGAATTTGATCTAAATCTTGTACTAAATTTATTTTCAGGATGGTAATTTGAATAATTCATGGAATTTGCTCCTCCGGGATTCGAAAACCTCCTTGTCATTTTTTGTTTTGCATTACTTATAGAAGGTTTAGATTTTAGTTTATGTGCATCGGTCTCCATCATTACTTTTAATTGATATTGTTTTCTTCTATTAATGATGTCTTCACCGTTCTTAACTAACGTAACTGACCAATATGAACCAGCATAATAAAATAGATCAGTTTTAAGAATATATTTTTTCATACCGGTAAGATCAAACATGAAGGAAGATCTAAAGGGTGGATTGTGCGTTTTCTTAATTGGATGTGTTTTGTTGTCTTCATTGATGAAATATTCTAATTGTGAAGATGAACATTTATCTTCTGATGCGGTTGAAAAATAACGATAAGACTTGGTTGTTTCATTTTCATTGAATCCAGTAGTACTAGGGCTGCTATCTTTAGAACGTGATGTAGAGTTATCCATAACTAAATATTCCATCATTGCATTTTGAATTGTTGCTGGTAAAATATATGGCTCTCCATTAACGTCCTTATAATTTTGTAAACTAGATAACTTATCCCCTAAAATATTCGCATAAATAATTTTTCCATTCAAAACCAGTTTTAAAAGTTGAGTTGAATTTGAAAATTTCCCATTAATCAATCTTCTTTCAATTAACTGAATAATAAACATTACTTTCTCATATTCGTTGGGAACAAAAAAGTATGCCTTAGAAACGATGCCAGCAATGACAGGAATAGGAATACTATCCCATTCTTTAGCACCATGCAGCCAGCCATTTCTCAAAAGATAAGTTTTACACAATTCAACTAAAGTTGGATCCCACTTATCAGCAGGTTGTTTTAAGTAAGCGCCTATTTCTTCTAAATTCATATGCTTTTTAGAATAATTTAAAGCATCTTCAACTAGCTGCGTAACACCGAAATATTGGCCAGTCATTAACATTTCTAATGGAATTTTGGATTCTGATTTTATATCCGGACTTTTATAAATTCTAGCTAGCATCAATTCAAAACTCTCTTGAGAAATAACTGGATTGTCAATTGTTAATCTATAATAATTTTCACTCAAATAAGCAATGCTATCACGAGTACCAGTATAAAGTGGAAGATCCTTCTTATCATCAGGTTGCTTCTCTTCTTTAAAATAGTCAGGCGTTGATTCGTTAATCGTTTGATTGTAATCGGGCAATGAAAGGGCATCTCTAAAAAATGGAGAATTGAAAACCAAAACTGACTTATGTAAATTGTATTCCTTGTTAAATAGTTCAATCGAAATATCAGAATGACTTCCCTTGGTAAGATATTCATCATGGAAGTAGTCATCTGCTGACTTCGTATTTGAATTATTGTGGGATAGTTTGAAACGGTTCAGCATCTTCAGTTTGGCCTCCAAAGTGAACCCTGATGAACTTGTATTGAAAGAAAGGAGTCAATTGCAACATGAGGCATGCCTAACAGTCGACGTATTTAAAGATGCTAGCGGAAGAACATTTTAAATTTGGGTTGTTTACGACCGTACTGCTAAGCTAATCGTTCTGGGCTGACAGTACTTTCTGAATTACCCTATACCTTTTCAATACTATTTATAAATACCTTTACATTTTTTAATCTGAATAGCAATTAACCTCAATTGAGTGTATATGTATTGCATGATTCAAATCAGCCAACAATCTCGGATAATTATAAACCGAACTACAACCACCTAATTTCTCTATACTTAGATAATGCTATATTAAAAAAAGTAAACGATGATGAAATATATAAGATACAAATTGTGACTCATCTTTAATAACCGACAGAAAGATAACCTAATAACTCCTTGTTAATAAAGATCAGATACAGATAATACATACTTAAACACCATTATACCAAGCTCTCATATAAGTTCAACAAAATTAGATTAATAAAGTTTCAATCTTATCCTTGATAGCATAAATTTGGGTCTTAATAGCAGAAGCATCGTTAGTGGTAACAGAAGCAGCAATGACTGGTCTAGAAACACCACAAGCTCTACCTAAAGCAGTTTTAGATGGAACGAAAACGTAAGCAACGTTCTTATCTTCACATAATAAAGGTAAGTGTAATAAGATTTCAATTGGTTCAGTGTCAGCAGCCATGATAATAAATTCAGAGATACCTCTGTTTAAAGTCTTGGTAGTTTCATTGGCACCTTTCTTTAATTGTCTTAAGTTTTGAGCTTGTTGAACAACGTCTAAGATTTGTTGAGTTAAAGCAGAGTCGGCTAATGGGAAAGCTTTTGGATTTGGGGCAGACATTTTTAAGTTATTGATTGTATTAAATTAAAGGTTCCTTGCAGATGTAAATGGACTGGAGCTCGCCTTTAGTTGTGTAGTAGGAAAAGGAGAAATGAGTTAAATAAAGGGAAAAAGAGATCTGAAAATTTCTTCTCTAGTAAAAAAAAAATAAAAAAAAAATAGGAAAGCCGCACATTTAACGACGCGGCCATCGACCCACATAATACAAGTCTATCGATGCGTCGCACATGTGAGTGGTTACGAAGCCCGCTCTTCCGTAAACAGTCCAAACTGAATGAAAAGAAGCAGCAGCCATTTGCAACTCAGACTCTCTTACAAATATAAAGAGCTGCCTTTTCTTTCTCTCCGTCAACAAGACTCTTTCTTCTTAATCATATAAATTAGCATATTCTATACACCTCAAATAATGTCTGATCTTTGGTATGTGTTCTTCAGGTAGCCCCGAGTTTCAATTGATTAATCCTAGAGTCCAATTTCAATTTCAAATAGGCCAAGTTTACATTAAAGTGCAACTTTTTCAGAATCCGGGTTTCTTCTCCTTATCAACGTATACAATTCCAATAATGCTTAAATATAGTTAATAGTATTAATATGTGTCCAACTACTCATATTATTTCAATGGTATAGCCTTAGTGCTGCATCTTAGAAATTTGCCTGCATAATTGGTGATGCTTTTCTTATCATAACCTGAAATCAGTCTCCAAAACTCATCAACAACAGAACATCTTTTTTGAGGCAAGGCACACACATTATAAGCTTTACAGAATATTTTAATTACTTAATGACCGTGGGTTTTTTGTTTTAAATGTTAAATCAAAATTTTTTGACATACTAACATTCAACTTTTAACAGTCCTGTTTACGCTCCATTCTTTGGTTCCATTGGTTGTGCTGCAGCCATCATTTTCACCTGTTTTGGTGCTTCATATGGTACTGCTAAGTCAGGTGTTGGTATTTGTGCCACCTGTGTTTTAAGACCAGATTTATTAATTAAGAACACTGTTCCAGTTATTATGGCTGGTATTATTGCCATTTATGGTTTAGTTGTTTCTGTCTTAATTTCTTCATCATTAAAACAACAACAAGCTTTATACACTGGTTTCATTCAATTAGGTGCTGGTTTATCAGTTGGTCTATCAGGTTTGGCTGCTGGTTTTGCTATTGGTATCGTTGGTGATGCTGGTGTTAGAGGTACAGCTCAACAACCAAGATTATTCGTTGGTATGATTTTAATTTTGATTTTCGCTGAAGTTTTAGGTTTATACGGTTTGATTGTTGCTTTGTTATTGAACTCCAGAGCTAACCAAGATGTTACTTGTTAAATCATTTAAAATCAGCAATTTAAAATAAATTTAACAGGATATAAGACGTATCATTCATATAGAGTAAAAGCTACTATTAAATTAAATTTCACTCTTTTATTTCAGCAACATTATGTTTGGTACTACTATTATTACTACATTTTTTATTAAACCCTCTTTTCATATAAGAAAAAAAAACGATTTTTTTACTCTCCTACTACTCCTATATTATATATTAGCAAAAATATAACATTATTATTTGATTTGAATAATTAACCTCATGTTCAATTAGTTTAGCATTCCTGTCTTCGTTTGTCCCTCTTATTTTATTTTATTCTTTCTTTATTTTTCTTTTGAAGCTTTTTTTTTATAGCACTCATTTTAAATCATAGCGTTGTGGACTATTTCATATACATCAATTTTCTTGTTTTTATTACTACTACAATGTCCTTAGTTATTGTCTTTTGTCTACGTGGCACTTTTACTTTTATTTCCTGAATAAAAATAATTCTTATTTAGTAATTGTAAAAATACTATCTTTTAGAATCGAAAATAGAAACAAGCAAGTAAGCATATCGGTTATACTAAGAAAAATAGGTCAGTAACTTATACCATTATAACTATAATTGACCTTCAATAATTTCAACAATCTTTTCTGGATCAGTAGAACTTTCAATTTGACTGAAGAAAATACCATTAATCAGAACAGTTGGAGTAACGTGAACACCGAGAGTTCTATGATATCTCGTAAAATATTTAATATCTTTACCCAATAAATTACCTGCATTTGAAGGTTCACCATTAACAGAAGGTTTTATTTCAACCAATTCCCAAATTTTCTTAGGGTCAACGTTATCCAAATTATCAACAGCCAATTGAATTAATTTTGAATATATTTGTTTTCTAGTCAATTCGTAAGTCTCTGTATCATAGAATGACGTAATATTGTCAAATAAGACACTTGAATATTTCCAGAATTGATCAGGATATAGTTTACCTATCGCCAAGGCAACTTCATGTGAAGTACCTGAATTAATGTGATGCCATGGCTGAATCACATTAATGAAAACTAAATTTAAATTCTTTAATAAATCTTTCTTAGACAGGATTGGGATCACTTCATTGTTAAGTTTTTTGAATGTCTTGGCTGAAAATGGACAGTTGTAATCTAAGAAGAATTCAACTGAAGTCTTATTACCTGATGTCTTACCCACAGTTGAAGAAGAGCCATAAATGTTTGATTGTTGGTAGTTTGGAGATAAGTTAACCATTGTGGAGTTTGTGATTAATGATCTTTTGAAGAGTGTAGAGCTTAAAAGCTTAAGAGGAGATTGGTTAACAACAGGATGGCAATTGGGAGTAGAAAAAAAAGGCCTTTGGTTAGAGGTTTGTTCATAAAAAAGGTGTGGATACAAAAAAGATTGTGGCAATTTACAGTACGTGGAATGATAGAACGGACTTTGTGTTGAGACTTTGTGTTGATAAGCGAAGCCCGAGGCTGAATAACTGGTAGAGATGATTAATTACTGTCATAGTGATTGATGTAACTGATCTTAACGTTGTTAAAATTACCCCTTTTCAAAGGCAATTTGTTTTCATATCATGTGATGTAATGTCCCAACATTTCTTCAGATAGTGAACACGTTTCACATCTCTCAACCATCTAGCTATATACCTAAGCACAACTGGCACGGTAGCAACTTCCAAGTAGCACTAAGGAAAATAACTGCGGCTAATATAAAGATTAAACATGACTGCAAAACACAACTTAAAGGGTATTTTAGTCTCTGTACATATTACCAGAGAAGTACCAGACAATCTCGAATGTTCTTAGAAAGGTTCCTTATCGGAGAAAGGAAATAATGCTAGCCGAGCTGTTAAGATTTTCATGGAGAGTTGGCAGGATCCGGGGATTTTGGGACTTGATACGAAATATTTATGCTCCTAAGTAAGATGGTTCCAGAGCATTCTGGCATAAGGGGGAACCAAGATTATTGAGTTACTACTAAGGTTTGTTACTATTAAGGTTTGTTACACAAACTCTTCAGCGAAAGCTATCACTCCATTATATACTTTTAATGGAGGAAAGTGATCAACCTAGCAATTCTGACGGTTATGTTAATATAATTAGCCCCTAGTGACATAAAGAAAAACAAAGCAACTAGTGGATTAAATGTACCTGTCAACATCATGACTCTAATTAATTGCCGTATATATTACCATGTACTTTATTGCCGATCTGCTTCCAGATTCAAAAAAAGTGGGCACATCAACAAAGAAAAACTGAACCTACCTCCGACTCATTATATATTATCAAAATAATGGAGTAGTGGAATTTCACATGTAGACCAATCGGCGATTTTCAACCGGTGCTTTCACCGATTACAGCTGATCAATTAAACCTAAACCCGTCCAGTGCTTCAGTTCAGATCTGTCTATTCCCAATCTATTTTCAGACATGCAACTTAAAGGGATATGTGATTAGATTAAATCATATTGAATAGCCAAAATAAATCAATTAGTCATACCTTTAGATTTATTTATAATTGTAATGATCAAATTTCATATAGCCATCTCTATGGTTGATACTTTGAAAAAGTGGCTTCGATCGATCGATATTGCTCAATTTTTGGGGCAAAGTCCACGTCCTGTCAATGGCATTAATTATTCTACTTATTTAATCTCTGCATGCATTTGAATAACTATACTTAGCCCTCCCATATTTATACTTAAGATATGGTCGATTCTATCCGAACCCTGCAAAATAGTTCATTAACCACGGAACGGTCAGCGCGCGGCCTTGCAGAAATTGACAAAGACAAAGAAAAGACGAAAAGAACTAAAATTTGTTGAAATGGAATTAGCTGCGCCGCCAAACACGTACAAGAGTTATTTAAACCACTTCTTTTCCCTTTCTCCTTCTCCTTTTTTCCTACTATTCTGCTTATTCCTCTCGTAGCCATGTCCCAACTCAAAATCGATACTATTACTCCAGGTGATGGTAAAACTTACCCTCAATCGGGTGACTTAGTTACCGTCCACTACACTGGTACCCTAGAAAATGGTAAGAAGTTTGACTCTTCAATTGACAGAAAGAAACCTTTCCAATTCAGAATTGGCCAAGGTATGGTCATACAAGGTTGGGAAGAAGGTTTTGCCAGATTATCTTCAAATGAAAAGGCAAGATTAACCATCCCGGGTGATAAGGCTTATGGTCCAAGAGGCTTTCCAGGTTTAATTCCTCCAAATGCTACCTTAATTTTTGAAGTTGAATTGTTAAAGATCAACTAATTCTATATATTTGCTTAACATCTAAATAACAAATAACAAACAAATTGAATCATTTTAATTGTTTCTAGTATTGTTCTTTCTTTTTTTTGTTCTTGTATACCTCCGATCAAGTGAATTGCGTTTTAACTTTTTTCTTTAATTTAGCCTCTTCTATATAAGTATGTTACATGATATTAATATTGCTTTCTTCGTTCATTATCACTGGTCTGCTACTTATTATGCTTTCTATAATATATAAATCAACGTGCATGCAGTGACGGCTTTCATACCCTTTCTGTAAACCTGCAATTCCAGTTTCCAATAAAGGTCACCGGGCAAATGAACGAATTATATGGCTTGTCTACTTTTGTTTTCAGCCAATCAAAGTTGATCTGAAGAGTATGCTAATCAGCGCTCTCTCTTCGGAGTCAAAAGCGGATAATGAAACTCACCCCTATGATTGATTTTAGTCATGTCCTTATTAAACTATATACTCTTACACATCATTAACATAATAGATACCATCTTTACCTGTTTTTAAATTCTCAGAAACAATCAAATTATTCAAATAAACTTTATAGTTCAAATCATAGACTTTAAATTCAGGTAATTTGATTAATCTTGTAGTCACACCAGCACCATCAATCAGCTGATACTTGAATTTAATAACTTGCTTCATGAATGGCATTAATAAGAAATTAAGTGAGTTTTTGTAATTGAAAATCTTCCAGTTTTCAGACGTGCCTAAACTAGAACTGAATTGGAAGATTCTGTTAGTTGGATTCTCCAAAATATAATCAATTTCAAAAACATCTTGTGCTCGTTCGCTTTGTTGTTGTTCCATTCTTTTCATCGAAACTAGTAGTCTTGGATCTAAATGTGGCAACGACCCTTTCCATATTAATCCTTCATACTTATCAATGATCTCTATTCCTGAGTCTTCATGCGGCTTAAAAGAATATTTAAAATCCAAATAAATTTCAGTATTAATTGATCGTTTTAAGTGATTCTCTAAACACGATGATGAAAATTCAAATTTAACATTAGCATCATTACTTGAATCTGGCAGTGATATTTCTTCATCTTGCTTATTCTTTAATGAAATTAATTCACATTTGGTGTTTTGGGTAATCGGTTTAATCATAATCTTATATCCTCCTAAAATCACCATTGAGTCATTTGAGATATTTTTTATTGAACATTTACCATTCCAAATACGTTCATGAATAGGTAACGCCGATAATCTCATCTGCTCTCCTTCTGTATTCGGTTTACCTTGGCTGCTGATGTTGAAAATTGAAGGAATAATTGAATTGATAGCTGGAGAAATTGAAAATTGTAAGTTAAATTGTTCAAAGACAGGTATAGTAAACTTCTTAACGTTTTCAATACTCATCTGATCATTATTATTAATTAAATAATTATAGCGTAATTCTAGTTTTAGTTGTTGTTTGGAATGTTGCCCAAATAATGGTAAATCCGAAATCAGTGGTAAAAAGACATACAATATATTTTCTGATTTGGAGGGAGACAAAGAGTCCATTAAATCTTCATTATTACAAAACTTTGAATACTCTTCATCTTTGTTCCATTTAGTCTTAATTGATTGTCCTTCAATGTACGCTGATACTGACATATGTAATCCGAATTTATCTGAATCTTGATTTTCAAAATTAATAACAATTGGAAAGATTTGGCCATTGTAACATTGTTCTGCATGCTTGATACTACATTCAATTTTAGGTTGTTTCGGTATAACAACAAAACATAAATGTGGTTTAGTACGAGGAACGATATCATATTCAAAATCTTTATTAAATGCAGTGGAAATTGCCGGCTTAGCCCATTTTAATCTTGGGGATATCGATGGAACCAATTTTAATTGATTTTCAAATGATAATGTTGAAGATTTAACTTTTAGTTGGATAGATTGTATTGAAAAGTTACCAATTCTGTTTGGAGTCAATTCGAAATTAAAGCATTTAGCCTTTTTATCATCAAAATTTAAATTGCCTTTGAATTGTGCTTCATTATTATTTTCTAAATCGTCATCTTTAAACTCATGGAAAATTTTTGGTTCTTCTTTAATATCATTAATAATCTTTATTTTTTTAAATCCTCCTTGAAATTCAATTGAAATTTCTTCAACTTCCAGCTTCTCCATCAACTTATTAATTTTAGGAGTCAATACCAGCTGAAACTGTAGATTCTCACTTAATGATAATGATTGATTCTTGAAAGCTATTAGTTTATCAAATAATGATTCTTTAAATGAAACACCATTTTCAATTTTAGATTCATCGATATCTTTAATATTAATGAACATCATAAACGGTTTAATTAACCTCTGGTCTAGTAAACTTAATTGAATAAAATATAATAAAGCATCCCTATGATTACCAGTCTTGATGCAACATTGATAAAGTCTGAATAAAATTATAGCAGTTATAGAATTCCAACTTTCATTTTTATAAGCAGTTAAAGAGACCAAAAAATTAATAATCGATTGGGCATAATTCTTCATTCCAAAGTATTCTTCACCCAATTGGAAATAAATATATGCTTCGGTTCTTGCAAATTTCGTTTCTTTAGCTCTTGAAAAAAAATCCAATGAACTACTTAATAATTTAACGCACTGACTGTTATATTCAAACCTTAATTCCTCATCTAATGGTAATGATAGATAGGAATCTATCATTGCATTAGTTTCTTTTGCTGCAGTTAAAGCTAGTTGATGTCTTCTTCTCATCAATGAACATGCTTGTAAATAAAGATATCCTCCATTAGGCAGTAATAAATCACTCGAAATATCAGAAGTGCCACCAAACCACTTAGTTCTGATCCATGGCTGTAACGACCTATCAATCGGAACCATTTTTTCAGGAACTAGCTCAACTAACTGTGATAACCAAGTAAATTGTAATGAGACCCATCCCATTACTGGATAAGTCTGTATTATTTCCGGAGGTAAAATAGCCATCACATTTTGAATATGAATATCGAATTTCTTATAAGCCATATTACCATCACCCATAATAAAGTAAGATCTTGTGATATGAATTCCTGTGAAGTCAAGCCACATTCTACATTGCTGCCATAACTTTGGTTGTGTTTCCATATTTAATTCCTTTAATACATCGATTAATTTTTCATAACAATATTCCAATGATTTGGTCGAATAATCTGTAATCCCTTTCATCTCTGATATCAGAGCACTTTTTAATGCTTGCCTTGCCAGCCAGAATTTTTCAGGATATTCTAAGTTTAAAATTGTTCTTTTCTTGAATTTTTTCTCTAATGCATTAAAATATTCAACGGACCAAGGTTTAATTAAATGAAGCACAGACATTACAAATGCCTCCAATTCTCGTTGAGTTCCCGCCGGTAAGAACAACAACCCTGATCTTGCGGGTAAGCCGGTAACCTTTCTTAAATTTGCAATTCTTTCATCTAATTCAGGGTTTAAGGCAGTTGACTTAGAACATAATATTAAACTTAGAAACTTCAATCCATTTGAAGAGCATTGAGTCTTCATTTTAATTAGCTCATCTGCTAACTTTTTGTCTTCATCTTCTAAATTTGTAGCAGTATCATCAGCAGTAATCAATTCATGAACTGATATGAATACAAATGGTCTTAGTTCTCTATATTTTTGAATCCATTCAAATGGTAATATGCTATTATAAAATTGAGAGTTTGGATTAAAAGGAGATAAAGGAGATATTGAATCTCTGATTGGGTTAGTTACACTAGATACATTGATCTCAGTTAATGGGGATGAAATTGTTGAAGTTTCAGTAATTGGTGATGTTGGAATAGATGGTAAAGACGCTGCTGTATCGTGCTGTTTTGCTCCTTTCTGGTTCATCTTTGGAATTACAAATTCATCACCAATGAATTTAATATTGTAATTGATTTGCTTTTGATATTCTTTATTGTTGTCCAGAAGCCAGTAACTATCTTCAATATTGTAACTGTTCAAAAGAGAAACTAACTCTAAACCTGAAGCAGCTTGAACCATCGGTAATTCTCGATTGAGAACAGTAAAGCCAGTATTCACATCCTGAACGCTCACGTTGCAATGTAAGGGACTTTTAGGGTCTTTGATAGAAACCAACTTCACAGACTTATCGGTGGATAAAGTTCGCACAGTTCTAGTAGTTGATGATGTGGTAGTTTGATGGACAGTGCCTTCAGGTAACCCACTTTCTCCCAGGCCTTGGACTACCACAAGAGGAGCTAGAATGGAGATTATTTCAGCTGGATACCTCTCCATAAGTAATTGATCTAGAAAAGGGACTTGTCGAGTTGTGATGTACTAAAAAATCATGTGGAAAAGGGAACACCCTGGGATTCTCTTCTGATCCATATCTCTCTCTTCGACCCAGACCGGCATCTGCCAAACCACTTTTGCGTGCCACATAAAACTGCCCCGGAGCCGCATAATCTGGCTCCGGATCTTTATGCGGCTCTGATGAATTTACGATCGGATAAACTGTGTTGTGATTGCTCAGAGGGTGACCGTTAGTGGAGGAGTTTATCAGGTCTCAAAATACTATATATACTACCGCTTTTTCCCGCATACCTTAAATTCTATACGGCGGTCTAGAGATTGTATCAAATAAACTGAAAAGTTAAGAAATGGTGAAAACAACTTACGTTACAGAAGTATGTTCACTATTTGTTCACTTGAGTCTTGGATGCTCTTGATAAGAACCCTAGATTTTTTATACTAACCTGTTAAATCTCCTTTCACAAATATAGCCTTACATCAAATACCATAACAGTAGATTATCTGAAGGTGTCACTTACAACCCCGCTAACAACTCATTATTATGGGTTGACATCATTCAAGGTAAGATCAATAGAGTTCTATTAAATGATGACTTATCGTATTCGGAAATTGAAACTCATAAAGTTAGTTCTAGTTTGGGAGTTATTGGATTAACTTCAAGTCCAGATGTCTACATTTGTGGCGTTACTGAAGGTATCGGCCAATTTAA
Organism: Ambrosiozyma philentoma; assembly: GCA_003707675.3. Lineage (NCBI taxonomy): Eukaryota > Fungi > Ascomycota > Pichiomycetes > Pichiales > Pichiaceae > Ambrosiozyma > Ambrosiozyma philentoma. The sequence continues at coordinate 485,206 of PPKZ03000006.1, forward strand.
TTTCAAAACTAAAGAATTCAAGTTAATTAAGGAATATCCAGCTGAATTTCATAAAAAAGCCAACTTTGGTAAACAAATGAGATCAAATGATGGTTCAATTGATTCCAATGGTGATTTTTGGGTTGGTACTATGGCTTTCTTTGATGAAGAAGTTACCCCTGTTGGTAAATTATATAAATATGATTCGAAAACATTAGACTATAAGGTTCACATTGACGGTGTTGCCATTTCAAATGGTATCAACTGGTTTGGTGATTATATGTATTGGACTTCATCTTTAGAGCATAGAATTTACAGGTTTAAATACGATTATAAAACTGGTACACCAGATTTATCCACCAAACAAGTTTTCCTTGATAGTCAAACTATATTCAGTCACAATCCTGAATTACAAAAGGGTGAACCTGATGGTTCAACTATGGACCAACAAGGTAATTTATATGCTGCTGTTTGGGGTACTAATAGAGTTGTTAAGTTAAGCCCAAAGGGTGAACTTGTCCAAGAATTTGTGTTACCAGCTAATAGAATCAGCTGTGTCACGATTGGGGGTCCTAAATTTGATCAATTGTTTGTGACTACTGGTGATTTACATTTAGATAGCGATAGTGAATCTGATTTAAAATCTGATCCAAATGATTTAGGTGGTTACATTTTTAAAGTTCAGTTAGAAGATGGTATTAAAGGTATAGAAAAGAATAAATGGAGTGGAAAATTATATGTTTAAGTATTCTATAAATTTGTAAAATGTTTTTTCTAGTGTTGTCTGCAGAGCTTGTTTAAGATATATTCACAAAATTCTTCAAATATCACATTTTCTTCCAAACCTCCACTCCGTAGATTAACCAATTTCTTATTAGCAATTTCCATCCTTCCGTCTGTGCTGTATTCGTTGGTTAATGAAACATTCTCTAGTATTTCAAAAAGTATATGTAAATTCATTTTAATTGTTGGCTCATTCAAATATTCTAAGAATTTTGGATCTTCATATAATACTAAGAGTTCTGGGTCTTGTGTAGCTGTCTTTGCTTTAATTTTTGCTTCTTCCTCTTCCTTTTCCGTATCATTAGCTTTAGTACTTTCTTTTATTTCCTCTGTTTGAGGCTCTGGATGTTTATGTACATCCGATTTGTAACATGACAAAGAACAACTAAGATTTAAGTTTTGTTAGTATGAAAAATTTGGGTAAAAGATTTGTAAAGTCTAACGTACTACTTGATTCCACACTTTGGGCATTTGTACTTAAAGGGATTTGAAGAACATATTTGACAGCTCATGATGTGGGTAGATTGGAATGGGCTTGTGTATGAGGAGATACGTCAAAACAATCATAAGTGTGTAAGTGTAACTAGTGAAAAGAATAAAAATCAAGAAACTTTTTGGTTGAGATCATGCAGCATCTTTAACATCAGAAGTTCAGAACCTTTTCTACTAAATTATTAAACATTATTTCCGTGAGAACGATGAATGCTTTACAAGGTTATTCTTCAGATTCAGACTCAGGTTCAGATGTTGAAATCTCACAACAGACCAAGCCAGTCATTACAAAGCCTGTGATATCAGAGGAAGTCCCAAAGACATTACCCAAACCAAATTTACCAACTTTCACGCCTCCCGCTGCCCCTAAACAGCAACAGTCTCAAATATCAAGCAATGAATCTAGAATACTAGGTAAATCCATCAAGAATACTTTCAATAGTGAATCGGTTATAAAAAGTAATATTATGTTTCCCGAATCTAATATAAAATCCACGGATCTGCTGATACCCACACAGTTTTTAATCAAGAAAAAGCAAAGTACCCTAACTGAGCCTAAGCAAGTCAAAGAAACTGAAATAGAGAAAGAGAAACTGGGCGATGTAAGTTTAGACTTATTTGGAATCAAAAGAACCACATTCAACGAAAAGAGAAAGTTAGAAACCAAGAAAGATAATGGCAAATTCGATGCCTTAGGTGGACTTTCGGAAATTAACTATCAAAAACAGGAAGAACAAGAGCCAGTGTCATTAGAACCAGAATTCAAGAAAAGAAGAAGAAGAAATGAAATAGATGAATCCAAAATCCAAAACGTTAGAATGAATGACTTTTACAGAGAAAATAATAGAATGATAGAAGAAGGGGAATTAGATGTAAACGAACATATACTCAAGCATTCTAAAATCAAATATTACCAACAAGGAAATAATAACTTAGGTGATATCATCAAATTTACTGAATCTAATAAAGATAAATTAACTAGAAAAGTGGGTATCGTTAAAGCTAAAGAGAAAGATAGGGGAAAGCAATATGGCTTTAAATAGAATCCCCTCTTCTGTTTTGTGTAAAATACTTACTTTGTATATTAATAATTATAGTAATAATTTAGAACTGTTTCTTTTAAAGAATGCAATATGTACAGGAATAGATATAAATATAGAGAAAAGAAGATACATGTAAAAAACGACAAAAGATATGAGTCAAGACCGTAGGACCCAGCTTCTTATAAAACAACACATTACGAACTTTATTATTTATTGCTTGTTCTTCTTGGATTCTTCGTATTCCTTCTTTAATTGGGCAACTTGTTCATCAGATAAAGGTGGGATTGGGATATCTTCGAAATCATCTTGGTTCAAAAAGTTATAGGTGTAGATATAAACACTTAATGAAATACCACCTAAAACGGTTAATAAAGCCATGTTTTTCCAGAAATATGGCTTTCTTGCTCTAAGCATAGCTGGAGACATTTGATGTGTGTATTTGTTATAGTATGAATCAGAATGGAGACTGGTTTTAATACGGTGTTTGAATTATGTTAGTACATCATCTGATTTCAAGGTTAAAAGGCTATGGGGAAAAAGTGTACATACCGTAGGGCAAATTGGGATGGACGCATCGTGGATATATTATTCTTTGTCTTTGAGTTGGACAGGTCTTATATCAGTAGAGTACAAGACTCATGTATCTTTATTCTTATATATCATTTGAAGATTACCACAAATTTTGTTTGTAATGTCTGGATTGTGCGGCTCTTCTTTTCGGGCATCCGTACACCTACAAAAGATTTTTTTATATTTTTTTCACTTTTATTATCAGAATCCTAGTTTAGTTATTTCATTTCTAATATACACAACTATACATATATCAATCAAGAGAAATATTATGGTTGATTTAAAGGCATCTAAAAAAGCACAGCAAGATGTTGAAATTCCAGAACCAGATGAAGAGGAATTATACTTGACTAAACTAGTATTTGGTGATTCTGAAGGTTTTGAAAATAATTTAAAGCAAATTGATAATTTATATGATATAGATGAAGAAGAAGAAGAAGAATCAAGAAAATTATTTACATTTGATGACTCAAGTGATGAGGAAGATAATGATGCTTTCTTGAAAAATTTAAAAAATAAAGAAGATGAATCAGAGGAAAAAGAATCAAATTCATCAGATGATGATGATGATGCAATGGGCCAATTAAATGATGATCAACTATTTCAAATTGATGAATCTGGAGATGACGATGATAGAATGGATATTGATTCAGAGGAAGAAGGTGACTCAGAATCTGATAATACTTCAGAAGATAGTGATGCTTGGAATGATTCAGGTGATGAGAAAATTACAGTTTCGTTGTTATCTTCTGACAGAATAAGAAAGTTAAGAAAAGTTGAATTAGATGATGAAATAACTGGTAAGAAATACATAACAAGATTAAGATCCCAATTTGAAAGAATATATCCCAGACCAGATTGGGCAGATGAATATGAATCCGATGATGAGGTTAAAGAATCCGATGATGAATTTGATGAAGCTAATGGTTCAACAAATGATATAGTATCAGCATCTACAAATCCTTTATTGGACTTTTTGAAAACTAATCAAACATATAATTTGAAGAATGAAAATGTTAGATTATTACCAACAGGCCAAATTGATATTTCAAGACTTACAGATGCAAATGCTAAAAAGACATCTAAATCAGCAGTTCAAACGATATCGTTTCATAAATCACATCCGTTATTATTAACGGGTGGCTATGACAGAACCTTAAGAATATATCATATTGATGGTAAAGTTAACAATTTAGTTACATCGTTACATTTAAGAAAATCACCAATCCAAACAGCCTCTTTCCAAAATGGTGGAGATCAAATATTTGCAGGTGGTAGAAGACGTTTCATGTATAGATGGGATGTTTCTAATGGATCAATTGAAAAAATAAGTAGATTATATGGACATGAAAACACACAAAGATCATTTGAAAACTTTAAAGTTAGCAACAATGGTAAATATATTGGTTTAACTGGTAACTCAGGATGGATCAATATTTTATCAACTAAAACCGGTCAATGGATACGTGGATTCAAGGTTGAAGGTACCTTAATTGATTTTGATTTCAGTTTGAATTTAAAAGGTGATCTGTTTTTAGTTGCTGTGAATACTGGTGGGGATGTTTGGGAATTTAATGTTGATAAAGGAACAATCTTAAAGAGATGGAAAGATGATTCTGGTGTCGGTATAACCAAAGTCAGAATTGGTGGTGAAAGAAATAACAGATGGTTGGCTATTGGTAACAATTTAGGTATAGTTAATGTTTACGATAGATTGAAATTCGTTGATGGTAAAAATCCAAAGCCGGTCGGAGTTATTGAGAATCTCGTTACTACTATTTCTACAATTGAATTCACATTTGATGGTCAATTGATGTGTATTGCTTCTAGAGATAAGAAAGATGCTCTTAAGTTAGTTCATTTACCATCATGTAAAGTTTACAGTAATTGGCCAACAAGCGGAACTCCATTAGGAAGGGTTACTTCTGCACAATTCAGTCCTGGTGGAGAAATGTTGGCCACCGGTAATGAAGCTGGTAAGGTGAGACTATTCAGACTAAACCATTACTAGAATCTTTAGCTGTATATTATAAATATAGACGTAAAAACTAATAAAGCACAGTTAATTGTTAATCCCTATTTTTGAAAAGGGGATAAATCTCGACAAGAGCAGGGGGTGAGCGGGCGAATCTTCTCCACAAAAACTCGATCGGTGGGGGTGACGCCGTTCAGTGATTCGGTACTTTCACTAAGTGAGATTTCTTGCAAACTACAACTTACAAAGGTCTTTTCTGGTCAGAGCTTCGAATGAAATACACACTAACAAGAAGGTTGAAATGACACAGGCAAAATCAGGATTATTGCAAACGGTTGATTATGAAACTTTAGTGCAAAGAGTGGAAAATCTACTAAAACCAAGATCAAGATCACCAACTAACAACGCAGTTGATTTGGAAGCTGATGTTGAAAGGAGTTTGGAAGATTTGAAAACCGAAGAAGATATCGATAAATACAGAACCTTCATCTTGGTGATTGGTGCTCCGGGATCAGGGAAAACTACAATAGCTAAAAATCTGGAAAAAATCCTAAATGATAAATATGCTTCAAAGGGCTGTAAAATGGTCAAACAACATCCCCACCAGTTAACTTCCCAGCCTCTCACTGATAAGATTTTGGATTCATCGATATCAAGACTCCACCCTTATACTTCAGACTCAAATATTCCTATTGAAGATATTTTGTTTCAACCAGTTATAGACGATTCACATAAAGATAGAATTAGAATCATAGGACGAGGCTTGTCCCTGTCTGAAATTGATATTTTACCTCCCAATGCTAACCTTTATTCAGATCAACATCAAAATGGGGGCATTCATGCTAATCCGAGTACGTTTGCAAAGACAGTAAGTATGGATGGGTTTCATTTACCGTTAAATAGGCTTAAAAAATTCAAGGATCCATCGAAAGCAATTAAATTCAGAGGTGCACCATTCACGTTTGATTCAAGTATGGTTTTAAAATTAGTTGAATTAATATTAAATACGTGTAATTATCCAATAACCACCACCCCAAATGGAACACCACCAGCATCAGAAGAAGAGAATTTATACTGGACATATGATCAAACTTCAATTCCAACAATAAAAGTTCCCGATTTCAATCATGGAACAAAAGATCCACTGCCAAACAGTTCAACGATATCCTCCTCAGCAAGAGTGATAATTCTAGAAGGTAATTACCTAATGCTTAAATCTGAATCTCAATGGAACGAAATACCCAAACTAATTAAGATGTTAAAAGGTGAAGGAAAAATCAACGTTGAAGTATGGAAAATTCAAACTGATTTAGAGACTACAAGAGTAAGAGTCGCTGAGAGACATTTGAATGCTGGAGTCGTTGATTGTTTAGAAGATGGCATTGAAAGGTTTAATTTTAATGATTTGCCTAATGGTGAATTGGTCTATAAGATGTCTGATGATCAGGCTATTGACTTAGTCGTTCATAATTAGTAACGGCGTTTGTGTATGTAATGATTCAGTTCATTGTTGTTCAGTTCAATTGATAGGAATATGAATTCAACGCCTGTCTTTCTTTTTTGGTTCTTTGCTATAGAATAATGAATTCTTAAACCTTCTAACTACATCTTTAATATATATAAGCTTCCAAGAAAAAAATATAAATTGTTCTAAAATTAATATAATAATAAAATAATATTTATGTAAAATGAAAGTAAGACTATGTACTAGTAGTAAGTATGTGATAAGGATATGTAATGATGATTAAAAATATTCGAGGATATAAAAGTAGTAATAATAATAATAATAGTAACAAAAAGACAAACCCATGAAATCATGATTTTTGATAAAAAAGTAACACAAAAAAATATAGTATGTAGTAATGAAGAGACTTATGATAAGAGATGCAAAACAAAACAAAACAAAAAAACAATTAACACAAAAAACACAAAAGAAAGAGGGAATAAACTCAGAGAACTGTGCTTGAATTAACAACAACAAAACATGAATGAAGTGCAAGAAAAAAACTAAAATTGGTAGTAAGAGTAATAAAAAAATGTCCATAAAACAAAGAAGGCAAAAGAAATGAATGAAAAAATACAAAACTGTATATGACCATACACGTTTAGTAAAAAAGAAAGGGAAAAGCAGAACACAGAACTAAAAAAACAATCTTTTTTTCTTCTCCTTTAGTTTTTGTAAAAAGTTAAAAACAAAAAAACACAAAACAAAGATAAGATTATAAAAACCCCAAGAAACATTAAATTTCAATAAAATAAAATAAAATAAAAAACACAACATAATGTATAATAATAATGATAAAAGAGAAACACGGAAAGAGAGTAAATAACAATGGAAATAATAAGGAATAATGTACATTTGAACTGAATTTAAAAAGAACTGAAACACATTTCACAACATCACGTAAGCCAGATGAAAACGACAATGGAAAGACAAACACACACAACTCAAATAAAACAACGATTGAACAAATTCTGAGAAGCCAAGCTATTAATAATCCTAATCGGCAAAACAAAAATATAATCATGATTTCGAAAATAAAAACAGTAAATAATCTGGGACAGAAAAACACAAAACAAGTAAGAGGCACACAGTGCCAGTGAGTAATTAATATAGTATTCAGTGGTTTAATTGGGAAAAGAAAATTTCAGGTAATCGTACAGTATCAAAAATGGAAATTCAACGATGTAATGAATGCTTTATAGAAATTGAAAATGGAAATTATTCTAATCTTTAATAAAAATGCTTAACAAACACCAGCTTCTTTGGGGCCGCAACCAACACCACCCATTAATTTCCGACGACTTAATATAGTTGAATCTCCAAGACTCAAGGTGAATCCTCCTCCAACCGGAGATGTTGCAGTAGTTCCACCTGTCATCAAGGGGACACTGCTGCCACAACCATTAAGATTCATGTTATCAATTTGATCTACGCTATACTTTTTCGTTGGCTTTGGTCTTGAAATGTTAAATGTGGCATGTCCGGTATAAGAATCAGTTAAGCAGCATGGAGTATTGGTAGCCAGATCTGTTTCTGTTTCATTGATTTCTGAATCTTCTTCATCCTCTTCCATAAAATCGGAATACATCTGGGATGGTTGAGGTGTCTTTGGATAACAATGATGTTTCTTAGATGTGGATGTGGATGAAAATGTTGATGAGGAGGAGGATGGTGGTGGTGAAAAAGTAATATTATTATGGATATCACTTGTGATTGCAGTAGGATTAAATTCAGATGGGTCAACTTCAGATGACAAATCAGATGGGCAATTACTGAACTGCGGTTGAGATTGTGGTTGTTTAGGAATGAACGTTGAGGTTATTGATGAAGCTCTTGAATTTTGTTGACTAGCAGTACTTGTAGGATATGTTGATTGACCTAATGTATATTGTAACGAAGAAGTAATTGAACCACATCTACTTGATTTACTTCCAACGCTATTCAATTGGAAAGAAATAGATGATTTTCTTCTTGAACCTGTAGCTGAATCTTCAATTTCACCAGTAACGATGGAACAAACTTGGTCGACATTAGAATCAGAGCTGTTTGCAATTGAAACTCTTCTTAGACCAGCTTGAATAGATTGTCTTGTTTTATAAGAGGGAGAACATGATATCATCATCTTGGAACTTCTTGGGGGCAAAAAATCCATTTCATCTTCATCTTCGTCGTCAACATCATTTTCAAAATCATAATCTTCATCATCGTCTTCGTATTCATCATCATCTGACATATCAGAAGAAAATTCAGACTCACTTAACGAACAGTTTCTACGCTTATGTTCAACGCCCAAAGTCATCATATCAATTGTAGCATGGGCATCTTCTTCAGTCAAAACTTTCAGCCCGGACAATGATAGGGCAGGAACGTTGGCATTATTATTTAATTTAGTCATAGACACAGGCTGTAAACTCATTGGAGAAGTGGCTCTTTGGACAACATTACCAGTATCAAAAACCAGCTTAATTGCTTCGGCCCTTGGAGTAGTGACATTACCACCAGCTTGATTAAAATAATTGCCAATATTATTATTCTTAATTAAATCATCATTCAATTGTGTATATAAAGCATGATCAAAGGTTAATAATTCGGGCGCATCTTCAGCAGCAGTTGATAGAATTGGAGTAATACAATCTTCGTCTTCATAACCTCTTAACATCCATGGATCTTTTAATAATTGGTCAATCGAATATCTTTTTTCAGGATCAACAGTTAATAAATTTGTAATCAAATTTTTGCATTCATCTGTAACTTCATCAAACCAAGGAGATAAGAATTTATAATCACCTTTTGAAACCTTTAAACTAATATCTTTTGAATCTTGAGTATTTGAATAGAAGGGAGGGAAACCAACAACTAAAGTATACAAGACACAACCAATTGCCCAAATATCAACTTTCTTAGTATAACCTAAATTCAGGTGTTGTTCAGGGGATGTATAACCCACTGTACCACAAGGAGTTTTAGCCTTCATATTATCATCAAATAAAACAGTTGATAAGCCAAAATCAGCCAATTTAACTTTACCAATACCACCACCACCATAACTTTTAAGGAAACTGCCTTCATCGACTTTATTTGAGTCGTCTGATTTTCTTCTTGCGTTATATTGTTCTTCCGGAGATCTTTCCAAAAAATCATTTTGAATGAACAATAGGTTTTCAGGCTTAATATCTCTATGAACTATGCAATTATCATGTAAGTATTTAACCGATTTTGCAACTTGTCTAATAATATGTCTTGATAAATCTTCACTGAAATAAGTATACTTGATAATTTGATTAAAAATCTCCCCACCATCAATATTTTCTAGATATAGGAAGCAATATGTCGATGAAGAACTATTCTGATGACCATATAATTTAGTTATATTTTCATGTTGTAGTTTAGACATAATTGAGATTTCTTTCAAAACAGAATTAATTTGTTCAGTTTTCAAATGAGTCTTATCAATGATCTTAATGGCGATTACTAAATCTTGCTGCGAATCATAAGCTTTAAAGACTTTTGAAAAAGCACCTTCCCCAATCTGGTCAATTAATTGATAGCGGAGAGATAATTCTTTATAGTAATGAGCGTATATAACAGGAGGGACATAAGAATTCTCTAGTTTTTGTTGATGCTTCTGGTCATTCTCCAGTTGTCTTCTGAGTTCTTGTTCAGCCTGTGAATGTTGTGAAACATCATCTTTGTCTTTCTTAGACTTCTTGATGATATTTTTAAACAGGTCTAGCATTTGCCGGAGTGTGAGGGTTTAGCTATTTTTAAATTAAATTAGGTTATGAAATTGCAATTAAAAGTGGGTATTCTAGCTGTAGCCGTTGTGGGCAATAACAAGACAGCAAGAGAGGGTGATAGGTATAGAAAAGGAGTTGAGTAGGAGTGATATAAGGAAAGCGTGGATATGCAAGAAAAAAGGGAGAAAATTGAAAGGAAACAAAACAGCCTGGAGTGGGAATCTGGAGAGTTTTAATGAAAGAAAACTTAGTTGTATTTTAGGTAGTGCGCGCTTCAATTTCGACAATCTACCGTGCCCACCGTACCAGAGAAGGGAGGATGATCAAGAGGGGAAACTTCTCCTTCTGTTCTCTTCTGACTACTTACCACTTACTACTCTGACTGGTCTTTATATGTTTCGTCACACTCTCTTCAGGACTTCCAACAGAGAGCTTGCCCTTTTCAAGAGTTTTGCACTTGAGAGTAAGAAGTTGAGGTTGAAGTTGTAACTACAAACAACTGATTTCCCTCTCACTGAGCGCTCACTTTCAGAGTTCCAGTTAATTCGCGATCGCTGCATTTTCCGCTTGCAGCGCGAATTATATAGTTCTTCTGCATCTGGCTCAGGATCAGTATCAGGATCACTACGACGTCATTACTCAGCCAAAGAGATTGTGTTGAGTTGAGGTGGTGGCTGTTGTTCCGCTTGATTATTATAGTGGTTGAGAACACTCAATTATTTGATGGAGATGATTCCGATTTAGGTGAGGTTCTGCAGCAGCCATCGTGCCCCGTGTTTACGTTTCGCAGATGGGAAGATCAGCCGCAAGTAATTAATTAATTTCTAATAAGGCCGTTCCTACATTCCTAAATGCTCAATGCTCATAGATACGTCAACGATCATCTACTATTATTGACTTTCATTGAGGTTGATATATTTATGGGTACGACTTAACTCTATCCTTGGAACAAAAGTTGTTCTTAAAACTTGACTATATAGTGGAGGAAAGCTAGTTGACGAGCCACTGTTGGTATAGCGATATTTCAATGGCCAACTGGCCCCCTACCTAGATGATCGAACAATCTTTCTTCTATCTACTATTGCAAATTCATTCAAAGGAGTCAATCATGCGATAGTAAGCCATACCATACTTATAATTACTTACCTAGCTTGCGACTAACAGATGGGCGTACGTACGTGGACGAGTTTTAATTGCACAACGAACGTTCCTCCACTCCCTCTATAACATATCACGGTTCTTACCTCCTTTAGAAATTATCAATCATATCAAGGAAAGATATAAGGAGAGAGATGATTCAATTCAATCTAGTTGATGAGCTATATGGCCATTGATCTCGATTCTCGAACTAGCCCTAGCGAAAAAAAGATAAACTGATTCCAGGCAGATCTCAGTCCACCTTATCAAATTCAATTCAACCAAACAGACTTCCCATTCAAGAAAAATAGGTGGGAGATTGAAACTACAGCTACCACCACTAGTTCAGTCACAGTAGATGAGATGATCCCGGTCCCCTTCCGAGACTTTTCAAGCTACAAGGTTCAACTAAAACTTAGAGTTTAACACGTACGTACGTCCCGCTTCCAGAAGTAAGAGATCTGTGCATGTTCATTCCATCCATCAAACCTAATGGAACGATATCTAACGTAACGAGCACGTACGTCAGTGCCACTTGAGTCAACAACTCGATTAGATCATATTGTATCATAGTTGTACTACATTACCGTGGGTGACCACTCGCAAATTGCGCTATCTCCACTCCCAACGCGTCCAGTAATCGATCGAATCATGGTGCCTAGTTGTAGGCTCTATTTTCTTGGAGGATACCGGCAACTCCGGGCTATCTTTCGTGCCCGTTAAATAATAACCACAAACACCGCAAGGACTCCCCGCAAATCAAAACGGGTTTATATTTAGATCCATCTGAACTCACCTAGCTAAGTTTCAAATAATTGCTCTGGCCAGCCCAACTGAATTCCACTAAGACTGTTAACTATACACAGATGAATGCAAGGAGAAACGTTGACGTATTGAGAACTTTTGCGGATTACAGTTATCCTAGCCACACTTAGAAGTTACAATTTTGAGGAAATTCGAAAAGAAACAATTTGGCTGTTCGTATCAGTTGCTATATGTATCCGTCAGTGGATCGAAGGAAATTATAACAGTTAATTATGAGATTTGGCGACTATAACTCATAAGATTTTGCCTAGGCTAGGATAAATGGAAAATGGAAGATGAGAAATGTATGAAAGTGGTAATTTGGATTTAATTATGCCCAGCTGCTTACGAAGAAGATTATATCCTTTCTTTTTTCATGCCTCGAGTTCTCACCTCTCTTCCACAATTCTTCAATTCACCGTGTATAATTTCAATTAGTGTATGCTGGAAGTAATTCTAATGTATTAATATGATGTAGTGAAAACTATAGTTCCTGCATTCTACAGAATTCTTGAAGATTACAAAGCCGAATTGGGTACATCGATGCGAACCATTGCCAAATTAACTAGAATATATTTGATGCACTAACTATACTCTCGGATGTCTTTGAACCATATACATTTTTAATCTTTGCATTAAACTGAATAAATAGATCTAAGGGTGTGTATGAAGAGTTTCACAAATTAATTGATTTTCCTTTTCTCTTTCAAAGCGATCCAATTGTTGTTGCATTTTATTCTGAGAATTATCGGAATAACGATAAAACTTGATGCATGTATTGCTCAATTGATCCCTCTTTTCAAATCTCCATATAGGGTCATTTAAAAAATTTGATTTACCCTTGTTTTTCTTCAATCGAATAATAATTTTGAATTCTACTCATTTAAAAATTTGTTTTGATTTCAAACCTAATACACTATTTAGTGAAACTCCTGTTCTTGCTCTCTTGCTCTGTTGTTTTCCTACTCTCTCGTTGTCTTTGCCTTAACTGGCTCCCCAGGCAGGCATAACTGTCGCGCACACTGACGTCCCACCAATGTAAGCGCCACGTGACTTATGCTCCAAATTTTTCAAATCTCAACCTCCAAATCTGGTTCAACTAAAGGTCTGTCTACCTCCACACTACTTAGGGTCTACACCATAATTACACGTCCTTAAGAAAATACCCGAACCAAAGTACCAGAATGTCAGCCATAGCTAAACAAGTGCCAAAGTACTTTAAAATTACGCAGTTAAAATCCACGATAGCTGTTCCAAAAAAGAAAGCGGACACATTAAAATCATTAGGTCTAAGAAAAAGACATCAGACCGTTTATCAAAAAATTTCACAACAGCAAGCAGGTATGATTGCTGGTGTCAAAGAATTAGTCAAGGTTGAATTGACCCCAGCTAAGAAAACTAAAAAGCAAATGAGACTCGAAAGAAAATCTGATCCTGGATTCATTATTGAAAAGAAGAACTAATTTTTGAAATTGTTTCGGTTGGAGGTGTCTGGTGTTCGCTGTGTCATGTATTATAGACTTTACTATGAAAAAGTTACTTAAGGTGTTCAGAAAGTTTGGAAGAATCATAAGTTATCTTTTTTTTTTTTTGGTTTTCAAGTTGTTTAGGTTTTACTCTATTTTTTGTTGATAAATAATTTTGCATTTTTCTTCTATCATATTACTCCATTTCATGTACATATTACTTAATAAAACTATTCATTCGATATATCAATCTCATTTAAACTTTAAATTATTTTAAAAGGTATATATTTTCAAAAAAACATTGTAAATTAAACAAAAACCAAAAGATGAGAAGAGAGAGGAAAACATAGAAAAAATGCTATGAACAAAGTATAAGGATTTACGATGGAAAGGAGAAAGAAAAAATGAACTGTAAAAAGAGAAGAAATATAAAGCTCAACTTGAGACAATCAAGGTATCATTAAAACACGAATTTAAAAAAAAGGCTAGCAATAATAAAAGTGAAGAATAAAATGCTTTTGATCTAGTCAAAATAAAAGTAACTTAGCTTTGAAAACGAAAACAAAAAACATATAAAAATAAGTAGTATAGTAAGAAAATGATGCCATAACAGAAAAGAAATGCAAATGTGACGAATAAGTAATGTAAAAAGCACAGCAAAACCAGAAGCACTAGAAGCGTATTAAAAAAAGGGTAGAAGAGATTATCTGAATCTTTGTCCAAGACCACTTGATCTTGACGGTGCATCTCCCCAAATGGTAGATCTTGTGTTTCTAATAGCTCTTTGTCTACCTAATGGATCCAAGACAATTTTATTTTCCGTGTCTTCATCATCTTCATCATCTTCATCGTCACCAAATGCACTATCGGTTAATGCATTTTTCAAATCGTCAGCGTTAATACTAATCTTTTCGCCATTATTAATAACATTGTTGTTAGCATTGATGTTGGCTCTTGATGGGTGTATTTGAGACATTGTGTGTGTGTAAAACTCCGTATCACTAGAAACTAATGAATCATCAACCATCTTCATAATTGCTTTAGCTGAAATTGTCATTGAATTGTCCAATCTTTCATTTCTATGTTTAACTTTTAGAGTCTTTAATCTCTTGTTTAGAATACTTTTTGATGATGGCTGCAATGGTGATAAGTGATTAATAGGTGCTGGGTGATGTTGAATTATGCTGTTTGATGTTGATGGCGATAACAGCAGTAATGAACTTTGCGATTTAACTGATGATTTTGAAGAGCAGGTTAATAAAGAAATATTAGCCGGGAATTCCTTAGCATTTGATGCAATTGGAGTAGAATCTATCACTTGATGAATTGTTCTCTTGGAACCAATTGGGGTATCTGGAACAACAGTAGCAGGCTGAGGTTGAGGTCTTTCAACTATAGAATCAATAGCACCTTTATCATTAATAGTTATAACATTATCACCGAACTGTATTTCATTATTATTATCCCTTAATCTATTCTTCTTTGAATTGAATAGCTCATCCATTGGATCAATATCTTTTGGAGAGGGTTTTAGAAATTCGATATCTTTAGTGAAAGCATCTTGAACAGGCTGTGAATATTTCTTAATGAAGTTTGATGGGAAATTAGCACCTGAAGTAAGATCAATTTCATCTTGTGGTTTTGATTGAATTAAATGATCTAATTGCATATAAGGGAACAGATGATCAGAAATCTTCTTATAAATGTTTGAGAACTTATAATTTGGTTTCAATTTGATCAAATTTTGTTTAGCTAGATTAGCATGATTACCAGAACCATTGTTTCTTCTATTAGCAGATGATCTTGTTCTTGTATGTCTTGTTCTTTGTGGCATATTGAAATTGGAAGAATTCGATAAATAAGGGGTCTTTTCTCCTTTTTTTGTATTAAAATTTGATGATCTGCCGTTAAGCTGGACCTGGTTTGAAATATCAGACAGCATAGTTGGACAAGAGGAAGAGTGAAGCAACTT
Organism: Ambrosiozyma philentoma; assembly: GCA_003707675.3. Taxonomy (NCBI): domain Eukaryota; kingdom Fungi; phylum Ascomycota; class Pichiomycetes; order Pichiales; family Pichiaceae; genus Ambrosiozyma; species Ambrosiozyma philentoma. Next base: position 500,668 of record PPKZ03000006.1, read on the forward strand.
ATTGAAGTGAGAGTTTGCAGTTTCAAAAAAGATATATGCAAGTGCTGTCTTCGAAAGCCCGATTAGTAGTTGTAAATATGAGAAAACGAGTTAGAGCTCCTTTCAGAATTTCCAGTATTTGTGTTTACAAATAGCCCAAACAGGAATACTAATTACACACAGCCCGAGATGCGTGCGGCTTACTCGAATGATCTGACAGTCGCGTCGGAGTATTTAGCGATCGTCGAGGCAACAAATTATTTTAAGGCACCTGATAAACTCACGTGCTAGATTACCCGGACTCTCCAAAAAAATTGTTCAACCTCCACTTCAACTAGGAGCTTCAACATATTGAAAAATCAACTAAACCACAGGTAGAATCAAATCAGGTTGAACCGCAGGTTAGTCCTTTACTTTAAACACAACCACACATTTATCATGCCAAAAAGGGCTAATAATACGTTCTCTCTTCTTAGAGGTAGAGTTCGTACCTCTTTCAACAAACATAATTTGTTCAATCTTTATAAAAAATCCAAACCATTCTTTAAAAATCAAACTTTGTATCAACAAAAATGGTCTGCTAAACAAGAAACAAGAGCCTATCATGGTGAACATTTGACTGAAGGAAAATGGCAATCCACTTTTGAACCTAAATTACAGGGTGTTGCCCAATTAGATGCCTCTTTAAAAGGTTCTACCAAGCCAACTCCAATGGTGTTACAAACTTATGCCGCTTTAGAAAAAAGATTAGATTTTGGCTTGTTCAGAGCCCTATTTGCTTCTTCTGTCAGACAAGCCAGAAAATTTATTTTAAATAAACATGTTAAGGTTAATGGAACTACAATTGTCCACCCTGGCTATACTTTAAAGCCAGGTGATATGTTTTCAGTTGAACCATCAAAGGTTTTAGAAGCATTGGGTGAAAAGAAACCAAGTTTAAAACAAGCATATAAGATTGATAAAACTCAAGTCATGAAATGGCAAAGATATGTTAAGGAAGCCAGAGAAAATCCAGTTGAAGTTTGGGAAAGACAAAAGAATAAAAGACAAAGAAATGCCGAATTATTTAAGAATAAATATTTACCTGAGCAATCAGTTGAACAAAATGATATCAGTCAAAGACTTGAAGGCATGACTGAAGTCAAGTTAGACGAGATCAAAGCTGCCCAAAAATCAGTGTCGAGAACATCAGTGTTGAGAGATATCTTAAATACAATCAAGAACAATGGCCAACAAGTTACTCAACAAAGTTTTGAAGAACAATTTGGCCCGGAGCTTTCAGTCAAATGTTTCGGAGTTTACGAAAAATTTGGTGAAAGTGACAAGATTTTCAAGTTAGAAGGGGAAGAATTAAACGCTGAAATAAGTAAGATTATACCTCACTTCAAGGATGGTAAGCCTCAAGGGGAATTTTACAGTGAAACCAAATATAAAAAGATAAGACAATTAATTTCAGAAATAAATGTTGCATATTTGGAAAAGATTAGAAAAGATAACGATTCTAAACCACTCAGTGAGAGTGAGATCATCAACAATTGGGTTTCTAAGTTAAAGGGTCATCCTATGTTACCAGAATTGTCAGAAGTCGAAGAAAAAGGTTTCTATGAAGTCAGATTTCCTTGGCAAAAAGGTATGTATGGTTTGAAAGATCCATCCAAACCATACTTTACTCCTTGGAGAATGAGACCTTTTGTCGCCCCTTTTGCCTTCTTACCAAAACATTTAGAAGTCTCTTTCAAGACATGTCATGCTGTGTACCTAAGAGATCCAGTTGCTAGACCAGGTGAATCCGAAGTTCCATCTCCATTTGATGAAGATATTCATGAAAGAGCTTTCATGTACTACATTAAGAGAGGTATGTAAACGAAGTCATGTATAAAATCTGTTTTTATTTTGTTTTCTCTTTTAGGGTTTTACTATTTCTCTTGTAAATATATTTAATACACCACATAGTCATATATTCTGTCACTTTGCCTTTTTTCAGTAAGTTTCGAAAGCGGCTTACCTGTAAGTTGTGACATAAGAGTTGTAGTATCTCGCTAATTAATTTTTGAAGTGAGAAGTGAACAATGAATTTATCCTAGAACTAGATATTATACTCTCTGCAAAATACCAAAATTTCAACTACAAAGACAATTGAATGACAACTAAGCAGTTACTATCAATATTAACAAAATCCCTTCCCATAAAGCAAGCCACCACCGAACTTAATTGGATTAGAAGTGAATTACCTGAATCGAAATGGCTAGATGCAGTTAGCCAAAGATCACAACTACAGCCCTTACAATATATCTTAGGAACACAGCCTTTTTTAAACTTTGATATACTGTGTAAGCCAGGTGTACTAATACCCAGAAATGACACCGAAGAATGGTGTTCAGAATTAATAGAAGTATTGAATGAAAACAGGGTTGGCACTGAAAAGAAGTTCAGTGTGCTTGATTATTGCTCAGGTTCAGGATGTATCAGCTTAGGTATGACTATGTTGAATGGTTGTAAAGAAGTAGTTGGTATAGACTTTAATGAGAAGGCAGTTGAGTTAGGTGAACTGAATTATGAAAACCATAAAGAGTTTATCGATGCTAAAGTTAATTTTGTACATGGCGATATAATGAAATCAGACATTCCTAATTCCAATACTACTTTCAATTTATTAATTTCGAACCCTCCATATATTCCAATTGAAGATATGTGCGCAAAAGGTGGAGTAGAGGAATCTGTGTTAAGGTATGAACCAAAAGAAGCTTTAGTTGGTCATCTAGAATTCTATCAACAGTTAGTTAAACTGATACCCATTATTGGAGCTAAAGCTTTTGTTTTTGAGTTAGGCTATTTACGACAAGCTACCTGCACCAAAAATTTACTTTCAGAAAATTGGCGATGTGGAATAAGGTATGATTCTGGAGGCAGAATCAGAAATGTTGTTGGCTGGTCCACAGAAGAGTTTGCAGGTCTACGAAAATTATGCCATGAAATGATTTAGTTTTTCACTAATTTTTAATAGGTATTCTGTATACTTCAATTTAGTAGATTAATGGATATAATAACAGATATAATATACAATGTAGTTCTATAGAAAACTATGATTCTTCAACCATAGACTCTTCAACTTGAGCTTCAGATTTAGGTTCTTCAGCCTCAACCTTATTGGAGGAACCATTATTCAACTTTTGCTTCTTTACTCCTTTATTCATACCTCTACCAACAGCAACGACACCTTCCTTTGGAAGTACTCTTAAACCCCAGAAAACATAACCACCACCACCTCTAGAAGTCATCAATGGGTGAAGTTTGCCTGGTATAGTTTGGTATCTCCTGACTTTAGATTCGAAAATGTTGGACATTAGGACCCTCTTGTCTTTATTAACGGCATGGTTTAATTCAACTAAGATTTCTTTATATTGAGAATACACCACAATTGATCTAGAGCCAGATATTCTTGGTAAAACCCTTGGAACCAAAGTAATTGGGTTTAAAGTTGACACACATATAAAGCCATCAAAAGAATTAGACTCAAGAAGATCTAATGTAGAGTTCAATTGAGTATACTTCTTAAGTCTCTTTAAATAAATATTTTTCTTGTTAGTTGGCAATTTTGCGACCTCTTCATCTGGTAGCACAAAATCTTTAATTCTTTCACTTTCTGGATTAAAGAATTGTAGTAAATTTAATGGACTAACCATGGAACTTATTTCATCTTCAGTGTAACCACAATGTAGTAAAGCACTTAGTTTAGGTTGGTCATTTTCATGTAGTAAAGTGATAGAACCGTTTCCTTGCATTCTTTCAAGCATAGCATAAACTATCAGACCACCAGTTTCATCAACAACTAAGTAGTTTCCTCCAGGCATAACATCACCTTGGCTCATTAATAAACCTAAAGTTTCTTCACTCATATCTAGCACTCTTGAAGGATCTTTTTCATACAAATAATTTAACATGTTAGAAGAAGATAAATACTGTATAGTAAATCTTCTGGTAAATTTCATTTGCTTTCTAGTCAGGTATTTTTCTTGAGAAAAGATTGTTTTCTTATCAAATGCTTCATGACTTTGAATCATTTTTTCAATAATTTGTTTACCAACTTCATTAGAGCCCCCTTCTTGCTTTAATTTTTCAATATCATCAGTTGTTAACTTTTGAACCATTGAGCCCTTATCATGTAGATTTTTATTAGAAACGGAACTATTAAATTCAGGAACTGGCGTAGCTTCTTTACTTTCACCACTTAAAGTACTTTCTCTATCTTCTAATCCAAAAGTTAAACTCTTAATTAGTCTAACTTTTCTATCTTCTAGAATTTCAAATGATTGACCATAAGCAAAACCTAAAATATTATCGACTAAGAATTGGCCAAATTTACCTAAACTGATTGTACCACCTCTTCTCAGTTGAATAATTCTCAGACCACCAGATGGAGTAATGATCATAGCATGCTCATCTTCCAAAATAACTTTTTTCTGTTTTTTGGCAATTATTTTATCCGAAGACATGATTTAGTAGAATATGACACCCAGGTCTTTTTTGAATTTATTATCTGCCTCTTAAGTATGTACGAGGGATCTTAAGAGTGGAAGATAGATTTCAAATTTTTTTTATTTTGAGCGAACCACGACTATCAAAAAAAAAATTGAAAATTTTTGAGAAGCCTAATCTATTTACTTTACTTCAATCTGTAATATACTTTCTGTTTTTATCAATATAAACAATTAATACGTCAATTAAAAAAAAATGGGTAGAAGAGCAAAGAACAAGCAAGGTGCCCCACCAACTTTTGATGATATTCAAGCCTTGAAGGCTAAGAAAGAACAAAAGAGAAAGAGATCAGAATCCATAAGTGAGAAGAAACCTGAAAAGAAATCCGAAAAGAAATCCTCATCCAAGAAACAGAAGAAAGAAAAGAAGAAAGTTGAAGACGAAGTTATTGAACCAGAAGATTTACCAGAAGTTGATTATGAAGAATTAGCTGCCGCTAAAAAATCTTTATTTGATGATTCCGATGCTGAAGAAGAAAGCCCAGCCACCAACTTTGAAACTTTAGATGACTTAGATGGTGAAGACTTAGATGATGAATTTGATATTGAAGATGCCGAAGTTGCCTATGACTCTGATGAAGAAAATAGAGCTAGGCCAATGTTTTCAGATGATGAAGGTTACAGTGATGATGAAATGGATAAGATTAACGCTACTAACATGGAAGCCTACTCTAAACAATTAGATGATGAAGCAAAACAAGAGGAATTAGATGCGGAAGATGAATTACTTGAACAAGAACAACAGAATCCAAGAGCTAAAATCTTACCAACACCTGAAGAAGAAGAAATCATTGAACAGGGCCCACAAGATTTAACTATGGTCAGAACCAGAATGTTAGAAATTGTTAAAGTTTTGGAAGATTTCAAGAACCTAGCTGAAGAAGGTAGAAGTAGAAGTGAATATCATGAAAGATTATTAAAGGATATTTCTGAATACTTTGGTTACACTCCATTCCTAGCTGAAAAATTATTCAATTTATTTGCTCCATCGGAAGCTATGGAATTCTTTGAAGCCAATGAAATACATAGACCAGTTACTATCAGAACAAACACTTTGAAGACTCGTCGTAGAGAATTGGCACAAACCCTAGTCAACAGAGGTGTGAATTTACAACCAATTGGTCCATGGACTAAAGTCGGTTTGCAAATCTTTGAATCCCAAGTGCCTGTTGGTGCTACTCCAGAATATTTAGCTGGTCACTATATATTGCAAGCTGCATCCTCATTCTTACCTGTTATGGCTTTATCTCCACAAGAAAATGAAAGAATTTTGGATATGGCTGCCGCTCCAGGTGGTAAAACTACTTATATTTCAGCATTAATGAAGAACACTGGTTGTGTGTTTGCCAACGATTTCAACAAAGCCAGAACCAAGTCATTGATTGCTAATATCCACAGATTAGGATGTTCCAATACTATTGTTTGTAATTATGATGCTAGAGAATTCCCAAAAGTCATTGGTGGTTTTGATAGAGTTTTATTGGATGCCCCATGTTCAGGTACCGGAGTCATTGCTAAAGATCAAAGTGTTAAGGTTTCCAGAACAGAAAAAGATTTCATACAAATTCCACATTTGCAAAAACAATTGCTTTTATCAGCCATTGATTCGGTTGATGCAAATTCTCCAACTGGTGGTGTGATAGTGTATTCTACTTGTTCTGTTGCAGTTGATGAAAATGAAGCTGTTGTTGATTATGCATTAAGAAAGAGACCAAATGTCAAATTAGTTGATACTGAATTAGCTATTGGTAAACCAGGTTTCACTGAATACAGAGGTAAGCATTATAACAAGACAGTGTCATTAACTAGAAGATACTATCCTCATATTTATAATGTTGACGGTTTCTTTGTTGCCAAATTCAAGAAGATTGCCCCAAGTCCTCACGATGTTTCAAAGGCTGGTGCATCAGAGAAGGAACATTTGGCTAGATCAGAAGCCGCTGAAGAAGGTATTATTAATGATGACTTTGCTGAATTCAATGATGATGATGATAAAGCTATCATGAAGGAAGCCATTAAGCATAGTTTAAGAAAGAAAGGTATCAATCCAAATTCTGTTGACATCGATAAAAAATTGAAGAAATAGGCTCTTTAGCCACTCTTTTTATAGATAGCTCCTTTCGTGTACAATACAATAATTGATCGTTCTTAATATTTTCGAAACTATTCTTTGAATAATACGTAATCAAAAAAATTGTGTTTTTTTCTTTAAGTATACAAAAATTATTTAAATTACAGATCAAAAAAGACAGACTAAATTAAACGACAAAACTATTTTGTGATTCTATAAGTTGATACAACCCATATTGTTCTCTTTAATATAATCAGGTCCCATTTCCTCATATTGTTGTTTAGTAATGTAACTGCTTTGAGCTTCCGCTGAGGTTGACCATTTAGCCATACCTCTCCAAGCATCAAGTAATGGATCTTCAGCTGTTCTAATTCTCAAATTAGAACCGACAGGCAAGAAACCACGTAATTCGTTTTGCAATCTTTCTTCAAAATTTTGAAATAGAGCTTGCCCACCAGTTAAGAAAATGTCTTGTAAGATTTCTTTTGAATCGTCACCAGAAAATCCAGTTTCAGAAGGTAATCTTCTTAGAATAGTATCTTCACAAACTTCAGTTAAACCAGCTTGATCCACACCAGCAATTGAAGGTTGGAACAAAATTTCAGGAATTTTAATTCTTTCAACATTTAAATGTATTTGATGATTTTGATGTTGATCATCTTCTTGATAGTCTCTTGGTCCTCTTAAAAATCTATGAATTAAAGAATTTCTCCAGTTAAACTGCCTTTCCAGAGTATCATTGACAGTAAAATTTGGATCAAATTCAAGTAATTCTTCTTCTAATTTTAAAATCAGCTGTTCTTCCTCTTCTTCAACTTCCTCATCCTCAACATTAGCTATATCCCTGTAGACTGCCCAATCATCATCATTTGCTCCAAAAGTATCATTTGGATCGTTATCAATTGTAACATTAGTAGTATTGGCTTTTCTTTTACGACCACTACCTGAAGTTGGAGCATCATCACTTGCTAGAGTGGCAATATTTTTCATTCTTTGTTGAGCAGCTCTTGACTTTCTGTCACCCAGTTCTTCTTTTAATTTCTTCTTTTCCGTTCTTCTTTTGATTAATTTTTCTAACTTTGCTCTTCTATTTGAAACCCAATCTTCTAAATTAGTTTCTCTCCACTGCCTATCTTTTTCAGCTTCCTCTTCAGCTTGCTTTTCAGCAAGTTCCTTCTCTTGTTTAGCTCTTTGTCTCGCATCATAGTTAGCCTTCATTAATCTTTGCTTTCTCTTTTCCTTGATTTGTTCTTCATCCAATTGATCATCAGGAATATCAACTAATGGCCAAGATGGTGGACCTGAATTAGTATCATTTTCACCAATATCTTGTTTTCTTGCCTTTTGTAATGAGTTCTCTAAAGATGCCATATATTTTGCCAAATCTGCCTCATCATCAAAACTTTCAGCTCTTAAAGTTTCTAAAATCTGTTTCTTATTCATTTTAGCCATTTTTTGTTTTAAATCTGTATAATACATAAAATCTTTTTCTTTTTGAACCAACTTTTCCAGTCTTCTTTGTCGTGCTTGCTCTTGTAACTTTCTTAAAGTCTCTCTTTTCTTTTCGGCTTCTAATCTCAATTCCTCTTCTGTTTTTATTGGTTTAATAATTTCCGTAAAAGGTGCTTCAACAACAATATCATTTTTTTCCAGAGCATTTAAGTCTAAATAAGTTTTAATTTCTTCATTATAATCTTTGGAAACATAACAAAAGTCTTTAACCATATTATCAACATTGTAGTTGCTTATTCTAGTTGGGAAAAATGGGTATTTTAAAGCTAATGAACTACCCAAATAGGCTTCAGCTTGTTCACCACCCCAATTGATTCTTTTCGTTATTTGGGTAACTGGTTTTGAATTAATAACTGGAATAACATGAGTGGCATTATGTCCTGTGCCCAACACCAATCCAGTCTTACCACCATTATAATAGAAACTAAATAAGGAATCCACACCATAGGCAACTTTTGGAACGGAATAAGTTTCGAATAATAATTGAGACAATATATATCTTTGTTGGAAAGGTGGAGCAAAAACTTCGTTCATAACAATTGGGTTATCAATTTTACCAGAGGAGTTAACACCAATATGAACAAACCCATAGTCTAGAATAGTTTCCAAATGCTCCCAATTTGTAATCATTGGACCATCAAATGGGGTTCGAGCATTGGCTCTAACACTTGAATCAAAAAAACAATCATAACCAACTAACGTTAAAGACTTATTGTTTTTTCTATCTCTGTATCTTGAACTTATACTAGGGAAAACGTTTGATGGACTTTGCCTGTTTGACATTCCAATCCTAAAAGTCGATCTCCCTAAGTCTATAGCAATTGGTAAACCTGTTTGATAATCAGTACAGAAAGGTTCTGGCTCAGGACGTAGTGGGTAATCCACCATTTGATGGACTGGTAAAGAAGGCAGAGGTTCCTCTGTTGACCCTCTTTTCTTGATTGGACTGACAGTCATTCTCAGATTTTCTGGTTTAATGAGAGTTGACTTTTTGAAGATACTTGCAGTTGGTGGTTCTAGTCACTGCTATATGTGTTGAAGTATTTCAATTTTCAGAGTTTGCGACTTGATCGATTGAAACTTGAGAGTTGAAGCGAACCGAGCCTGGGCTGACAAAAGTTGAAACTTGGACACCTATTCAACTCAACGCCTGCCTTCCTAGACAACAACACAACCCATCTCCCAGACATCTCAATCATGAGTAACGAAAACTTTTCTATCCACGGTTACAACCTGGTTACTTTATTAAAACGGTATGTCCTGTTTTATACGCCTGGCGTAGAACTGATACGATGAATTCAAAGTTAAAACAAAATCATATACAGATCCGATGATACTAACAGAACCCCAAACTGAATAGTCTTGAAACTGCCACTTCTCGTTTAGAAGATGTTACAATCTTTCAACAAGGTGTAGCTGAACGTGGCTCTTCCCAAACTGCTGCGACTGGTGTTGCACCAGCATCTGCAATTCAACCACCTCCTGTTGCTAAAGCAGTTACTGCTCCTCCACCACCACCACCACCACCAACTGCTCCTGCAGTTGAAGAATTACCAAGATCCATTCAAGCATTTGATAATTTTTTAGCTGATTACATTGATGCATATGTTGCCAATTCTAAAAAAGTTGACCCAATAGTTCTAGAACAAGCTGAATTATTCAAGAGTGCATTACTAGCAGAAAGAAACTTTTTATTAGCAGCATCTAAATCCAAGGAAGTTGAACTTACCGATCCCCTGTTTCAAGAAGCGTTGGCACCAATCAATGGACCAATTATTCAAATTGGTGACTTGAAGGATAAGAATAGAAAATCCAAATTTTACAATAACTTGAATACTGTTGCAGAAGGTGTTCCGGCATTAGGTTGGATTTGCACAAAAAGACCATCCTCATTTATTCCAGATTTCAAAGATTCAGCACAATTCTGGTCTAATAGAATTCTGAAAGAAAACAAAGATAGCAATCCCGATCAAGTTGCATGGGTTAAATCATTTATTGCTATCTTCGATGCATTAAATGATTATGCTAAAGATTTCCACAATACTGGTCCAACATGGAATCCACAAGGTGGTTCTTTAAAAGATAACTTAAAAGCATCGTCATCGTCGTCTACACCAAAAGCAGCTGGTGGTGCCCCACCACCACCACCTCCTCCAGCTCCTCCATCGTCTGTTTTTGAAGTTAAATCAGAACCGGCTCCTGTCGCACCAGGTGGTGGAACTTTAAATGCTGTTTTCTCTGAGCTAAATAAAGGTGAAGATATCACGAAAGGTTTAAAGAAAGTTGATCGTTCTCAACAGACTCATAAGAATCCATCATTAAGAAAATCCTCATCAGTCTCATCAAAAAAAGAGCATCCTGTCCCACCAAAGAAGCCAAGTTCATTATCTGGCCATTCTACTAAGAAACCAGAACAAAAGGAATTGGTTGATTCTAAATGGATGATTGCCAATATTGTTAATTCTAAGGATATGATTGAAATTGATGGTGAAATGCATCAATCAGTCTTCATTTCTAATTGTGACTCAGCAGTAATTCACATTAAAGGTAAGGTGAATGCTATTTCTATCAATGCATGTAATAAGGTTGGTGTTGTTATCGATAAAGCAATTTCAGGTGTCGATGTTATTAAGTCAACCAAATTAGAATTACAAGTTATTGATTCAGTCCCAGTTATTTCCATTGATCAATCTGATTCATGTTCATTATACTTTTCTGAGTCCAGTTTAGGTACCGAAATTTATACATCATGTACAACCTCATTAAATGTCAACATTCCTGAAGGCGATGATTTGAAGGAATTGGCCGCTCCTGAACAATTTAGACTTGCTATTGAGTCAGGTAAGTTGGTTAGTACAGTTGTTGAACATGCCGGTTAACTCTAGTAGTTTATGATTTCACGACCCATTGTCGATGTTTTTTTACTGTTTCCTTATTACTTTGTTATTGTCTTTTCATTCTGTAGCCATTAACACCCATATTCTTTTTGTATAGATCAAACCCAATCAAATTACACTTACATTTCACCAGCCACTATATTAGTGCCACCCGCGCCACACAGTAGGGCCCGAGCTCGCTTTACCAAAACCAATGAAAAGGGCGATATTCTGGCTTACCACCCTGTTCGTCTCGGAGTTGGACTAGAGACTAGAGGCAATTAGCTGGCCTGTTCCACGCTGTATTGGAATGAGAGTCAGACAGATCATATACACTCCCTTAGTAGTCCGCCAATTCCAAACTAGTGGCAGCACCAGGGAAGCAGATTTCGAACAAGGAACACAGAGATGCGATGAGTTGAAGCTCCATGTGTGCGAATCAGCTCAGTACAGAAGGGAACCAGTAAAACTCGGAGGTGTACGTAAGCGAGAGACGAGCCCGCCGTCGGATTATCACTAGTTTATTTTACTACTAGTTGTTTTCTTTCTTTCCACTACTTGCTCCTTTCCTATTTTGATCCTCTATCAATCACTCCAACCATGCTGAGAACTGCCTTCAGATCAAACTCAAAGAGACTACTACAGCGTTCGACTAGAACTGCCTCCGCTTCGGCTCTGCTTTCCTCAAAAATCGCTGTTAGATCCATCCAATCTGCTGCAATTAGACCATCCTTAAGAGCTTTAAACAACAAGTCCTTCCAAAATGTCAACTCTTTCAAACCAATTGCCTTTACTTTAGTTAGAGGTGAAGCAACCGTTGTTAAGGTCCCTGATATGGCCGAGTCCATCACTGAAGGTACTTTAGCTTCCTTTGCTAAAAGCGTCGGTGATTACGTTGCCCAAGATGAACTGATTGCAACTATCGAAACTGATAAAATCGATGTTGAAGTGAATGCTCCATTTGGTGGTATCATCACCGAATTGTTGGCTCAACCTGAAGATACTGTCACCGTTGGTCAAGATTTAATTAAGATTGAAAAGGGTGATGCCCCAGCTGGTGGTGCTGCTTCAGCTAAACCTGCTGAAACTCCAAAAGTTGAAGAACCAAAGAAAGAAGCTGCTCCAGCGGCTGCTACTCCTCCACCTCCACCTCCAAAGAAGGAAGCTGCCCCACCACCTCCAAAGAAAGAAACACCAGCTCCAGTTAAACAAGCTGTTGAATCTGCAGCCCCAGCTTCTGGCGCTTTCTCAAGACATGAAGAAAGAATCAAAATGAATAGAATGAGACTGAGAATTGCTGAGAGATTGAAGGAAGCTCAAAATACTGCTGCTTCTCTAACTACTTTCAATGAAGTCGATATGTCTGCTTTAATGGAAATGAGAAAATTATATAAGGACGAAATCTTAAAGAAGACTGGTACCAAATTCGGTTTCATGGGTGCTTTCTCTAAAGCTTCTGCTTTAGCAATGAAGGATATTCCAGCTGTTAATGGTGCAATTGAAGGTGGTAACACTATGGTTTTCAGAGACTACGTTGATTTATCAATCGCTGTCGCTACACCAAAGGGTTTAGTTACTCCAATTGTTAGAAACGTCGAATCATTAACCGTTTTGGAAATTGAAGATGCCATTGCTGGTTTAGGTAAAAAGGCCAGAGATGGTAAATTAACTTTAGAAGACATGGCTGGTGGTACTTTTACTATTTCAAATGGTGGTATCTTTGGTTCATTATACGGTACTCCAATTATCAACATGCCTCAAACTGCCGTTTTAGGTTTACATGGTATTAAGGAAAGACCAGTTACTGTTAATGGTAAGATCGAATCTAGACCAATGATGTACATCGCTTTAACTTATGATCATAGAATGTTAGATGGTAGAGAAGCTGTTATTTTCTTAAGAACCGTTAAGGAATTGATTGAAGACCCAAGAAAGATGTTATTAATGTGATTATCATGACATTCTTAACCAAACAATTCTATACTACTAATACTTTCATGTTGATAAAATAAGCATTTTTCATTCTTATCCTTATTTATTTGTTTTATCTTAAAATTTCTGACTGACTGACTGACTGACCCTCATCTACCTTAACTTTTTGTTTTTCTTATATATATTTCCTCTATGTTTTTTTTTTATATTTTAGAAACTGACTGACTGACCTGACTGGCCGATTTTATGTGAAATTATCTAAAGTTGTAGATTACAGTTATTATAGGGCGCCCCTCTCCTCATATGGACTACTTTTAAAGTATGCGCACAGCCAGAGAAAGTTTTCTTATGAATTTCGAAATATCGAACTTAGAAATCACAAGTTAAATCTTCATATCAAGTCACTGCCTCTCAATACCTCCAGAGATCGACTGACAACAGTATATTAATCACCTTAAATATGTTACTGGGTTCAAGACGGCTATCCAAACCATCAAAGCATTTTGCAGCAGTGATGCTACGAGTAAAGCCAACGCAGGACCAAATTAAAACAATGAATAAGAACCTATTTAAGTTTAACAAAGCACTACGAATGAGACTATCAGATTTACAAAAAGGTTACTTCACGAATTTGGCCGTTCCATTTGATTCAACTAAATATTCATCTCCTAAACTAAATCATGAATTACCATACGATGCATTAATTAGAGGTTATGGAGATGCTGAGATTGAAGGAAGGCTAATTCATCCTGGGATCCTAAATCTTGATAATTTACGAAGTTCATCAACTGCAGCATCATTATGGCCTACTGATTTCACATCCTCGGGACCATTGATTGATGAGTTTTCCATCGACACATTGCATTGTTCCTTGACACCCGTTATAAGGTTTGATAATAATGAAAGTGCTATAGTTTATAAGAAGAATTTTTTCAACTTGGTTGACGAATTAAAATCCAAAAGATTATTAAGCTCTAAGTCTTTAACCATTAAACTAGCTAATAGATTCACAGTGTTGTCCAAAATTGATTATTTGAAATTTTTTGCAGCAGTTAACTTAAATAAGTCTACAGCTGCAAGATTTGAAAAAATATATGAACCAATATCGAATTTAAGATTTCAGAATAAAAATGATCCGTACTTCGATCCAGGTCATGTCTTGGGTGAGTCTAAAACTAACCCAGTTACGAGATCTGGTGATTTACATGTAACTTTAGGTGTTTCCAATTTGAACTTTAAAGAGATTGACAATTTAAATATTTACTTCGGCATGAATGAACTGTTTTATTTAAACGAAGTTTTATTAAAGCCAAAGGACGAATTACTAAAGAAATACGGTGATGAAGTTCCAACCTTACAATTCATAAGCAATGTTGATTCAGTTATCCCTCAGAGTAGTTTACAGCAATTAAATTTAAAATGTGATGCTTTGATTTTAAGTTATAGTGGGAATCAACTTGTTGTTAATTTAGATTAAGGAATCATTAATTTTGTTTGTATTGTATACCATATGTAGATACATACCTTTAATTGGACTTGTAAATAAATTTAAACAATGGTATGGAAGGAAATATATTTATTCTAATTGGTACTTAGAAGGGTTTGTCGGTTGACAAACGATACCAAGTATAGCTAGCAAGTCAAAGCTTAAAGTTTAATTGAGGGAAGGATCTTACATATACCTGTTATTCCTGTATGGTGACCATTTGATTATTATCTTTCTTCTTTGTCCATTAACCCCAAAAAAAGAATATTAAGCTATTCTTGGCTTCTAAACTACTGAATTCCTTCAATAATGCTGGTAAGAATCAATAAAGTGAACAGTTTCTAGCGGCTTCGCGGTTTCACGGCCTCGCAGCTTCATAGAAACTTGGATCTCAGGCTGTGCAGCAGCAATTAAGGAATTTCCTAATGCGGCAAGATGTAAACAAACAGTTTTCAACAGACGAAAACAAACCATTTGAAATCGAAACCACAAATGGGCTAGTCGTCAAAATTGAACTATTCTGGAGTAGTCTGTTTACAGTTCACATACACCTGTTTCAAAGTCACATCTTTTTCTTGAATAGCAGTTCTTCACACTCATAAGCTCAACCATCGCTCAACCATCTGTCTGCGTATCAAGGATACAAGAAAAGACGCTCATCTCAATCGATTACTATCCGTCCATCATCTTTTGATCTGTCACACCTTTTGTTTTAATAAAGATAGTAACAAAAGTTTTCCCTTCGTCTTTGAATTTCATCTGTTTAATATCCTTGGTTTTATAATTCTTTCCTCTCCAGTGCATACTTCTTTCATTACTAAGAAATCCTTTGCTCAATTCAATCATGACTTCCACCTACAACCCCTTTATTGATGCGGACAGCTCTTTTTCTGAGTTTAAGCCTCTGCCATTGCCGGATGATGTATTTGGATTTGATCCAACTACAACCACAACGAATCAACAGATAGATCCTTACGGTCCTCCTCCTTATGTTCCAGAGGTAGCTGATGAAGATTTGGAAAATATCCTTTTGGATTTAGGTATTGCTGATAATAATAGAGTTCAGCAGCAAATATCACAGTCACAATTACAACAGCAACAATTTGCAGTCCAGAGACAGCAACAGCAACAACCACAACATGAAAGAAAAGTCAGTGGATCTGGTATCTTTGGCTTTGTTGGTACTGGTGATGATACAATGCTTTCTTTACCTGGCTTACCTCTGACCCCAGTTACAGTCAAAAATAAAAAATTTATTTATGAAGATATTTCTAGATTTGATAACCTTGATTACAGTAAACCGTCAACTCAAGGAACTGCCTCTGATAGTATGGATGGCTTTATCGCATCAACAACTCCAATAATTGCTGCTCCACCTCCCATGCAACCACAAAGATATGCCGAACTATCTCCATCACAAAAAGAGAATATTCCTTTAATTGTGCCCAAGAATAACAAAAGAGGTGCCCCAGATTACTTCTTTACTGGAGATCAAGATGGTAAATACAGATTTCCAAAAGTTCAAGCTACACCACCTGTAACAAGTACTTATTCAGCTCAAGATCTTCAACAACTGAGAACTTATCATACCGACTTAGAAGGTTATGGCAATTCAAATGATGCTATTAGTAAGAAGGAACTGGAAGCTACCCCAACCACTAAGCAATTTGAAGAAATTGACCAATTATTGAATTATTCTGGCGGCCAATCAAAGGAGCACTCATTCTCATTAGATCAACAATTAAAACCTTCATTGGATCCATCATCTATAAATACCTCTCCTTCTAAAGATTCTCTTATATCACCAACTAAAGTTGCTGATTCTAGTTCAACTTCATTAAATTCTTCTAATGCAATTGCCCACAGCACCAAATTCTCAACCCCATCAAAACTGAAAGTTAAACCATTTATTAGCTTCACAACTCCTACTCCAATTAAACAGACTTCGGTTGAAATCAACTGGACTCCAACTCTGATTACAAAGAAAAATACCTTGTCAGAGCAAATTATTAGAGCACAACAGGTTAAATCGCCATCTAAGAAGAAGAAACCGACTATCACTTCAACATTAGCTTGTGGTGCATTGGATAAGTATTTCGTTGGTCCAAATGCACAAAGCTTATACGTTTGTAAATATCAAAATTGTGAAAAGGAATTCACCAGAATTTCAAATATCAGAGCTCATATTCAAACGCATCTTTGTGATAGACCATTTGTTTGTGATAAATGTCAGAAGGCATTTGTTAGAAATCATGATTTAAGAAGACATATGAAAGGTCACGGTGAATTCACCTTCACCTGTCCTTGTGGTAAAAAGTTCCCTAGACAAGATGCAATGAGAAGACATAGACTGAGAAATATTTGTATTGGTGGTATGGAAGAAGAACCTGGTAGAATCACTAAAAAGAGAAAGAAGGCTTCCAATTCAACAACTCAAGGCATCAAAAGAGGAAGAACTAAGAAAGAAGACAAAGGTAGCTCAACAACACCTCATTCACATTCTGCCTCTCCTTCCGAAGACTTTTACAACTTCCCACAACAGACGTATTCACTTGTACCACAATCACAACAACCTCTCCCATATCAACAGATGCCATACCAGTCTCTACCTCCACAACAACAAATTATTCAACAACAAATTATACAGCAGTCAATGCAACAGAGCAGCATTCCTCAACTAAATCCAGAAATGGCTTATACTCCCATGAATTATCCACCAGCTATGCAGCAACAACAGCAACAGCAACAGCAACAGCAACAGCAACAGCAACAACAACAACAACAACAACAGCAGCGAGTGTTACCACAACAGGATTTACAGTTAATGAGAAATGCAGTCATGCCAGAAAACTCTGCTAGCCAAAAGAATAACATGTATGGCTATAAACCTGTTCCGATAAATATGGATTTACAGTCAACTGATTTAGACAACATTTCATTTAATCTGGAAGATTATATCAGCTAGTTACATATATATACCAAATATTCTTCAAATCATTCAATTACAATTATACCGCACGCTATCTATAACTTTCCTCTTCAGTTTTTTTTTAATTTTATTTTCATTATCTACAGCTAGTTAAAACGTTATCCTTCCAGTCTTTTCAATCGCATTTCCCTAAGTCATTGTTCCTCTAAATTCCAATTTTTCTCTATCTGTTTTAAATTGTTTTCTTTTCGTTTTTTAATTATCTGTTTATTTCCTTATTTTTATTTTTATTTCATTCTTTGTTGGTTTGAAACACCCATTTCTTTTATTCGTGATATTCTTGGGTTTTGTGTTATTTTTCTCTTTGTTTATATTTTGTGTTACTTTAGATTACCCCGTTTTGTCTGCTTTCTTTGGATTATTTCCTTCACTAAATAATACGCATTTTAGTATAGTCATAAAAAATAAAAGTAAATAAATTCAAACGTAAAGCTAAATGTTACGCTAAATTTTAAAAGAAAAAGGTTCTATCTTTAATATATAAGGAAAAATATAATCTTAAATAAATACAAAGGAAAAAAAGAACTATAAATATAATAAAAGAAACAGAATTGATTCAACCTAGTCTCATTAGTAAGGAATACCATTAGTTAATCTTTGGAACTCATCATAACCTCTAGTAGTGTAACTTTCATAAGATCTCTTGATCAATGCCCTAAAGTGTCTAGCAGCATCTCTCTCGGACTTTTCAGGGGCGAATCTACTCCTCAAATTTTTGATTGTTTGGCCCTTGAAACAAGGTAAACCACTATCTAGCATTGGATTGACAACACCAATAATTAACTCCATATATGGTCTAACGGCCAAATATGACTTGATACATAACTCTTCAAACCATCTATAAGCTTGAGAATCAGTTGAGCCACCCATAACTCTAACCATTTCAGTGGATAATTTGAAAGGTGACTGTTCAAATTTAAACCCGCCAGGAACAATATCGAAACAGAAACCAAAATCAATATGCAAAATATGACCATCTTTATCATACATTAAATTACCATTATGTCTATCTTTCAATTGCAAAATATAGGAAATGACAGAATAGGCAGCCAGAGATTTAACAAAATTCTTTCTAGCTCTTTGGAATTCACTTGAGGTTTCAGGCCCATATTGAGTAATAAAATATTCATATAAACCATTAACTGCTTCTCTACCTAACATATCTCTTGAAATAGAATTTGGTAAAACATCAATAATACCACAACCTGGTGCAGTGGCCGTCACTCTATTTGGGAAAACAAAGACATCAACACCAGCATCCATCCAGATTGTTCTAAATAAACTAATAATTTGTAAAACTAAAACATCTTGTCTACAATCATCACCAACTTTAAAAATTGCGCTTAATTTTGTAATTTCAGTTGTTTTAACTTCTTCGTTATCAACGAAATGAGAAACATCTTTCTGAATCTTAAAAGTGGCCATATATGGAGCCTTAGCATGCGATTGCAATGGTTTACCAGATTTTCTATCGATATCAATAACAATACCATCTGGATTACTTGGTAAATAGACACCTGGCTCAACTTTGATCTTAGCCATTTCTTCATCAATTTTGGCTTTCTTTTCTGGTTTAGTTTTTTTGATATATGGTTTTAATTTACCTGAAATACCAGTGACCTTATCAAAGAACTCGAATTCTTTTTCATAATATACACGATCATTTTCTGAAAATCTACCAACCATAGTCTCACGAATTTCATCTAAAACAGGCTTAATATCATCAGGTATAGTTGAATCCTCATCTTTAAATGAATTAGCAGACATATTCCATATAATTTGATGAGCAAATAATTGTGAAACATTAGCTGTTTCTAAAATGAAATTTCTAACATAACCCATATCATTATCATATCTTAAAGCTTGAACAATTTGAGGAACATAGAAGAAAGTCAGGTGTGGATCATAACTTTCAAGTGATCTCATTGCAAATTGCAAAACCAGAGGATCTTTGTTGAAAGGGGGTAAGAAATATTTAATAGCATCAACTGGGGCAGAAGTAGCCCATAATACAACTTTTGACGTAGCCTTTGTCCCTTCAGGAATGGCATATTGAACAGCATCTGGTTCATGGAACAAATTGGAAGGAGCAAAATAAACTAAATTTTTCAGTGCCTTGTTCAATGATGTAGCCTGGTAACGATTAACCAAATTCAGGGCCAATCTACCGTCAATGTTGTAAGCATCAGTTAGGACTTTTTCATCCAATTTATATAGAGCATATTTACCTAAAGTTTCCCGTGGGTCTAATGGAGTTAACCAAGAATCTAAGAAACTAATTTCATGATCCAAAAACAGCAGTAGGATACCTCTCTTCTTTTCTAAAACTGGTTCAGTAAACTTTGTAGCAACAATTTCCTTAGCAATTTGTTCTAAAACAGCGTGGTCGGTTTTAATTTTCAGTTTGTTATTACCATATGGTGTGGCGTATGGTTTGGTGAACCAAGTTAAGGAACCATCCAATAAAGCAGATGATAATCTCCCAGTATCCTTAGATTTCAAAGTAGAATGAAGCTTCATAACTTCAAGGGCAAAACTAACTAATTCAAACCTAGCTAGCCTAGCATAGGGATGTAGACTAGCGTAAGACAGTCCCTTCAATGCGACATAAACAGTCTTAGTAAAAATTTTCAAAATATGATCACTTTGATATTTAGAAGCCTCAAAATGGGAAGCAAACAAACGGATTAGTAATAAGTGAGGCTTGAAATTTGTAGCAGCAGATCTACCAAGGTGATTCATTTCTTCCTGACTTGTTGGAACATATTCCATGGCATGAAACTTAGAGTCCTTCAAATCAAACTTTCTACTGAATAGACCTCTCTGCAATTTAATACTAATTTCCAACTGTAGTAACACTTCGGATAGTAATAATGACGCAACGTTTGGTCTCTCTCGCATGATGTTTAACCAATACTTAATTGAAACCTCCATTTCATCGCCATTCATACCAATAAAAGGCAATGAGACGATATCTTTAACTAAATCGCCCAATCCATCTTCATTAACAATGATCGCAACTGATGCACTTTGAACAACTGGTTCAAACTCAGATAGGGGAACCTTGGCTTTATTATATAGTTGATTCTTTAGATTGGCAATTTTAGATCTAAGAGAGTCCGTTAAAGCATTGTTAACATTAAACTGAGCAAACCTACCACTAACACCAATACTTTCTTTCTTCCAAGGGAATTCAGTTAATAAACCAGATGTTAAATTAATTCTATTGGCTGTGGTTGGTGCTAAAGTATAGAGTTCCTTATCAGAGGGCATAACTTTACCGGCCATTTCAAGGGCAAATGATGAACCATAATTAACGGAATCGGAAGAAGAATCTGTTTTAGAAACGTAACTTCTTAAAATTGATTTCGTATCTAATCTCGATTTTAGTTGACATTGAGTAATCCATTGTCTTGAATGAGTTGCAAATTGGTTTAAAGTAGATTGGCGCCATTTGTGAGAATCAGATAAAACTAGTTTAACCCCACTAACTTCAGAGGTGAAAATAATTTGAGGTTCATATTCATTAGTATCAGCATCAATGACACTTTCGAATAATAAGGTTAAAATATCTAACATCGGAAAAATACCTTCTTCATGACATAAAACCGATGGAATGCACATAATAATTAGGTCAGCACATTGGAATGCCGTACTTTGTAGAACAAAATCCCTATGGCAACAGTAGACAAAAATATTCTTCAATTGTTGGGAAATTTTAGAAATAGTGAATGAAGAAGAACCGCCATTTTGAACATGTCTAACATAATTAGAACAACAAAAATAAGCGATGGAACCAACATAACTCTGTAAATCAGAAATTGCTATTGATGGATCTGATAAGTAATCTAATGAGTTGGAACAATCACCTGAATCAACACGCAATGACTCTAACAATAAATTAGCAGACAAAAAAATTAATTTAGGCTTAGAAACCTGAGATTCAAAAACTTTAGCATCAATGGATTTAGAAGTTAAAATGCTACTTAAAGTATCCTTATGTAATTTCTCCGTGTGTTTAGAAGTACCACGTCTTAAAACAGTATTCAAATCAATCGAAGTTTCACTTCTGTTCCATGAAGACTCAGAAGCTAGGGCTGGGGAACTATGGGCAATTCTCAACAAAGCATCATAATTAACTTGAGCCAATCTTGAACCATAAGCAAACCCGTGGCAGCATAAGTTATACCAGGTGTCCTTGAATGAATCAACGGTTTCTTTGTCTGTAGTAATAAAGCTAGGGTGATCAACTGGAGGTAATAGAGTAGCTAAAGGTTTCAAATAAATTTCAATTTTTGATGCGGTATCAGTAACAACAGAATTAGATCTGTGATGTTGGCTGTCTTCTGAATCACCTTGAGAAATAATATAAGATAACAAACTGTTCAAGTACGGTAAATACCATTTATGCTGTGGCTCGGTGCAGAGTCTCTCAGATAATTGAAGCCAAACAGTCATGACACGATTCAAATCTGCTTGATTGTTCTTAGAGTTTGAAACGATATCATATAAATTTCTTAATAAACTTAAAAATTCACGCTTTTCCATAATATCAATGAAATTAATTAAACCTTCCAATAAAATTAAGTTGGATTCATCAGCAGTTTTTTTCATCTTTTGAGACAAAATTGTAACAACTAAAATATTAATTGATTCGTTGTTGAATTTCTTAGTAATTTCAGAAACTGCGGTAACAACATTTCTACAAACAATTGGTCTGGCTTCAATAAAAGTAGAATCGTGAATACTATCAAGACCACTAGCACCACCGGCAGATCTAGTATCAACACCTTTATCATAACGAATATGTTCTTTTGGATCAGATAAAATATTAGTCAAAACATAAATAGCTGAAACAACATCATCTTGAGATAATTGTTTTAATGAATAAATAACCGAGGAAGTTAAAAGCTTAACGGATTTTGTATCTAATAAAGGAATGGATAAAATTGAGGGGAAAACTCTGTTAAGTTGATAGCCAACAGCATTATCCCTTTTAGATAATATCGCAGATGCTGCAAAAATGGATTGTAATAATTCGGAATTGACAATTTCAACGATATCAGAATTTCCATCAAACTTTGAAATCATGTCCATATATGTATCGATTGTAGCTCTAAAATCGGCAATTGGAACAATTTCATTTAAATACCCTAATGTAATTGTTTCTAATGAAGTAGCTTTAACCAAATAAACGGCACTTAAACGGGCATGGCTCGAAGCAGTAATTCTATCAGGGGAAGTACGAACATAATTTAAATTTTTCAAAGACATATCGTATAACAAAATTAAAAATTCTTTCTCAGAAGCTGAAAACCCTTTGATATTATCGCCTAATCTAAGCATACACTGTATCAAACTTTCATCTGGAGAACCACCTAATAACATTGCTAAAAAGGTGGTTGACAATTTACCAACTAAAAACATGAAGAATAAGGAAGAAAATTCGGCATTATAATCTTGAAAGTTCTCCAGGATTTCAACATCATTGTTAGCAGAGACTGTGGACAGTGAAACTTCAACGTTGGAATAGAAGCCGTCATCAAAGATACCAATTAGACTCTTAAATAAAGGAATGTTCAGAATTGAAACTTTATCTGTTAAACCTTGTAGTAAACCAATTAAAGAAAAATAAGATGGAAGTGCAAAATTAGATTGAGAAAAGGTTGAAATAAATGTACTCAAAATGTCTTGGGCTTTAGGTTTCAGTTCGGTAAAGTTCAAGCCAAGTGTTGAAATAGCTAAAACTAATTCATAAGTTAATTTAGTCCAAGGAGCTGCATTCATTAACCTAGGTGAAGTGAACTTTTGATCTTTTGATTCGTTTAAATAGTTAGAAAATCTGTTGAGTAAAATTTGAGCCTGAGTTTGGTTCTTGATTTGGGACGAACTTCTACATAGGGCAATCAAAACTTCCAATTCCCCTGTAGAAATCGTGGTTCCAGCCAGATTTGAATGATCTCTTGTGCTATTTAACAATCTTTTAAGAGTAGGATTAACTGCTTTTTCCATTGAATCATATTTGGATGCAGATTTTGCTGAAAACAAAGCCAACTTTTCCAATGCTCTGGCACGGATGGATTCTCTCGGAATACTGTATGAGAACGTGTTTGGTTTGTGTTAGTAACTTTGCAGAACTGACTATTGGAAAGATGATCAAGCTGACCGGTACATACCCTGAATAATCCATGATATTTTTCAGTGACTGAAAGCAGGAATGATGAGCTATAACAAGAAATACTCACCGACAACTCCTGTTCATCTTACAACTTCACCTTTTCAGACAGGTGTCTCAAAGTGCGGCTCATCCCAAGATCAATTAACAAAAACCTGTGCACGCTTCAAAATCTCACCTTAAAATTTGCAAATAATTAATCACCAGATTACTACTGTTCAAAAATTACAAGAAGATGCAACTTTCTGCTAATATTAAACTAATCTACACAGGAAGTGATAATAAAATCATACGATTCATCACAAACAAGAAAGAAAAAAGGGAGAAAAAAAACAGACGAAAGAAAATACTAGCAAAAAAAAAAATCCAAGTGTAAAAATCCCAATTAAACATTGATAAATAAGAAGTAAAGAGCCATGATTGTTGATAAATTAGTTTTTCTATTAGTTATCTTATCAAATAAAGCAGCCTATGAGTAAGTTTCAATAAGAGTATCACGTAAGTTACCTGAGATAGCATCAGGTTGAGCATCTTGTAATTTGAATATACTTTCAATCACTGACAATTCCGGAGCAGTGGTATCTAAACCAGAAACAGCTAACCAGTCATTAACAACCATACCAGCACCAACAACAGAAGAACCTCTGTTAACGGTACCAGCAACTAAAGGCACTTGTAATAAAGATGATAATTCTTCTTGATCTTGAATAGAAGTTTGTGGGTGGACTAAACCACCTTGGTTAGATAGAGAACAGTAAGAACCAACTAAAACATTACCTGCAATAGTTTGTCTAAAAACTTCAACACCTAACACATCTGCGATTAATTCTTCAGTTTCTCTTTCAATATCTGGATGAACTAAAGCAACATAGTCATTACAACAAATAACGTTACCTAAAGCTGATAATCTTTCTTCGACTCTTTGAATCTTGATTTCGTCTGGCAAACTGTTTCTTAAATGCATTAATTCTTGATCAGTTGTTTGAGTTGGAACTAATAAACCTCTTCTGTTACCAGCAGTCATTCTACCAATAATTCTGGTACCTGCAATGGTTGTATGAACAATTGGGATTACATCACCTAATTCGGCTTCAAAAGCAGAATAGAAATTTTCAGACCCACCAACTGCAACTAGACAGTACTTGTTGGTTAAGCTGGAGAAGACACCGACGTCATTTGAGTTTTCGAACTAGAATTAATGAAATGAGTCTGATGTTAGTAGTCTGAGTCATATATAAGCTTGTGATTTGAAGCAATGAAAGATTTTGCATTCCTTCTTCTTAAATTAAACATACTTGAGCTCTGGTAGCCATTTTTAAAATAAGATTGGTAATTAACTTGTGATAAACAGTAATCTGTACTGTGTGAAGGCAAAAAGAGAGAAACCTGTAAAGCCTGAAAATTTTTTTGTAGGTGAGAAGAGAAAAATAAATTCGAGCTCGCACAGGTCGGTCGGTCCCTTACAAGTTAGAACTTAGAACCGGCGCTTCCCCGAGCCTTTAACAACTACAATTATTCAACTAGTTCCATCTACAATAGTAAAATGCTTCAAATATTAAAAAATCCTAATTAATTAAAGAGTATCATTAAAAACTAAAAAAACAACGTATATAAAGTAAAGCAAAATCGAAAATAAACTAAAAATCAAACAAAGTATATTAAGTAAAACATTGAAAGCACAAAAGAGAAATTGAATTAAAATACAAAGCGAACCAGCAACCGTCAATCAACAATATTTCTTTTAATTACCTAATCCAAATCCAAGTCTTCATCATCGTCATCAGCATCATCAGTCCAGTCTTCAACATCGACATCCATGCTATCTTCAATTTCATGATTTGGAACAACAACTACACCCTTTGCATCAGTAGTAACTTTAACTTCTTCCTTATCTCTAACTTGACCATTCAAAATCATAATAGCTAAGTGGTTTAATATAGTATTTTGGATCATTCTGTTCAAAGGTCTAGCACCTAAGTCTGGAGAATAACCATGCTTACATAAGTACTCTAAGGCACCATCATCCACATCCAAATGAATTGATTTACCATTAGTTTCGAATCTTTCTTCAATTTCGTTTAATCTTAATTTAACAATCTTAGCAATAGCACGTCTTGATAATCTGTTAAACACCACAGTAGCTGAAATTCTGTTCAAAAATTCTGGTCTAAAATGACCTCTGACAATAGTCATAACTTGCTCTTTGGTATCTTCTGTAATCTTAGAACCTTTCGAAGCACTAATGTACTCAGCACCTAAATTAGAAGTTAATATAACAATACAATTTGAGCAATCAACTAACGTACCATTAGCAGCGGTAATTCTACCATCATCTAACATTTGTAATAAAATATTCAAAACTTCAGGAGCAGCTTTTTCAACCTCATCAAATAAGACAACGGAGTAAGGTCTTCTTAACAACAGATTGGTTAACATACCACCTTCTTCATAACCAACATAACCAGCGGTAGAACCAATTAATTTAGAAACAGAGTATTTTTCCATTAATTCTGAACAATCAATTCTAATCATTGCCTTTTCATCAGCAAATAAGAATCCTGCTAACTTCTTAGCCATTTCAGTCTTACCTGAACCAGAAAGACCCAAAAACATGAATGAAGCTGGTTGATGAGGATTAGCTAAGCCCGATCTTGATAATCTGATAGCGTTTGAAACAGCTTTAACTGCTTCACCTTGACCAATGACCTCTGAAGATAATTCTTTTTCCATGTTGATTAATTTGGCGTTTTCTGCTTGAGTCAACTTTTGAACAGGAATACCGGTTAATCTAGCAGCAGTTTCTGAAACTTGATCGGAGCCAACAACATTCTTGACCATAAATTGATCAGATCTGGATTCCTCTTCAATAACCTTAGCTTCTAATTCCTCGATTCTCTTCTTAACATCGGGAATAGCAAACATTCTTAAATCGGCAATAGTAGCAGAATCATGTCTTCTTTCAGCATCTTGAGCTTTAGTTTCTAACTCGTCTAATTTTCTCTTAGCTTGAGTTAATTCTTCATGGCC
Source organism: Ambrosiozyma philentoma (assembly GCA_003707675.3). Classification (NCBI taxonomy): domain Eukaryota; kingdom Fungi; phylum Ascomycota; class Pichiomycetes; order Pichiales; family Pichiaceae; genus Ambrosiozyma; species Ambrosiozyma philentoma. The sequence goes on from PPKZ03000006.1 coordinate 527,250, forward strand.
TTCCATTTCTTGGTGAAACTTGGCTCTCAATGGTTCTAATTCTTCTTCCAGACTTTGTTTCTTTTGTAAAGCTTGTTGTAATCTGTCTTTAGTGGAAGTATCGGCATCCTTATCTCTTTCTAAAGCATTAATTTCAACATCAATTAATTGCAATTGTCTTTCTTTGGAGTCTAATTCTTCTGGCTTGGAATCTCTGGCAACTGCAACACCAGCAGCTGTTTCATCAATTAAATCAACAGCAGAATCAGGCAATTTTCTATAAGTCAAATATCTTGAAGCTAATTGAGCAGCAGTAACCAAAGCAGAATCCAAAATTCTAACACCATGATGAATTTCATATTTAGGTTGTAAACCTCTTAAGATAGCAACAGTTTCTCTGATAGTTGGTTCTCTAACATCAATTCTTTGGAATCTTCTTTCAAATGCACCGTCTTTTTCAATGTATTTTCTGTATTCAGTAACAGTGGTGGCACCAATACAATGGAAGTGGCCTCTGGCTAAAGCTGGTTTTAATAAGTTGGCAGCATCGGACTTACCATCACCCATTAACATATGAATTTCATCAATAAACAAAATAATCAGTGTCTTTGAATGTTCAATATCATTCAAAACACCTTTAATTCTCTCTTCAAATTCACCTTGATATTTAGCACCAGCTTTTAAAGAACCCATATCTAAACCATAAAGTTTACAGCCTTGTAAAACGGTAGGAACATCATTATCAATAATTCTTTGAGCAACACCTTCAATAATAGAAGTTTTACCAACACCAGGGTCACCAATCAAGCATGGGTTAGATTTAGCTCTTCTTGCTAGAACCCTAATTGTTCTTCTAATTTCTTCCTCTCTACCAATGACTGGATCAATCTTACCTTGAGCTGCTTGCTCAGTCATGTCAATTGCATATTTAGCTAAAAATTCATATTTTTCGGAAGAATCTGCCTGTCTTGAATCAATTCTTTGGTTACCTCTCAATTCAACTATTTGCGTCTTTAAAGCTTCAACATTAACACCACTTTCTTTCATTATAGAAATGACTGTTGAATCGTCTAACAAAGCCAGTAAAATGTGATCTTGACCTATGAATGAATCCTTTTGCTGTTTCTGAATTTTCTTCGCATTGTTAATAATATTGGCAGCAGAAGCAGACATACCAATGTCACTACCCATGTTAGAGCCGGAAACGGCAGGAAGACGAACCAGGTGTCTATTAACCGTTCTTTCAAAAACTTGATAATCAAATCTTGCCCTTTCAATCAATGTCTTCAGATAAATTGGTTCATCCGAGGAATCAGTGGAAACCGAAGATGGAGTCATAGCACCTAAAAAGTGGATAGGCAGTAATTGTGGATTTTGGTTTTGTTGACATAGCTTTTGAGCGTTGGTAACGATTTCCAAAGCTCTATCAGTAAATTCTGTGGAATCCATGGTTTGTGTAATTTTCTTTGCTTAAGTTGTTGGGCAATTGTATGAAGACAACTATATCTGAGGAAGATGAATAGCAGAAGATTGTCAGAAAACTTTGAGAAAGAGCAAACTACAGGTCTTTATGTACCAATCCAGTTGATGACTTCTCCAAAGTTATCACCACTTTCACTTTTGATTATGATCAGTCGGAGAAACTGCCCGGTGCGTCTGGGGTATTCTAGAATCTTCCGTAAGTTTGCGGCTGGTGTGCGGCTTTGTGGATATAACTTCTGGAAGAATCTGGTGACATCTGGTATATCACCTACAGCTTTGAATTGGGAAAATACCGTCTGGTATTCTATGTAATTGCCAGATTGATTCATTGACCATGGGTAATAACCATAACATGATGAGTAAAGACAACATCTGATGTAATAGTGGTTAAAATAGTGGTTCAAGATACAGTAAATCAAAAAAAGAAAAAAGAAGCATCATCAACTTCATCAAAATATGAACTTATTCTAGACTTGTACCTTGATGGATTAGAATTTGAATACATGGTCTTACCACAAATTGACAATATAGTTTATAGGGGAAATGCAGTGATCATCGATAGACTTAAATCAGTTAGCTTTCCCGAATCGAAAGCAACTGATAAACTTCATGTATTATTAACTAAAAGGTATAAGAATCTACTTAAGAATACAGAGCTAAAGGCCAAAATGATATTGTCTCTTGTGGAAAATGTTAGCTTGAATCTCTGAAGAGCAGAAAATGATTTAGAAACCTTTGATGCTCTTGAAACTGTTTTCAAGAATTACTGGTATAACAATTAATTTGTTAATGTTGGAAGATTCAGGGTTTTTTGCTTTCAGAAATTTCTTGCTAAAATTATTTTCTATAAAGAAGTTAGCTTCATATCATATCGTTTGCTTAGAAAAGCCTGGTAGATTTACTTTCAGTTTTCCAAGGTCATAAAGATTTTACTTCTCATTAGACCTTTTATGGCGAATATACTGGTCTGCAAAATTTTATAATTCAGCACAAGTCTAATATGGGTATTGATATTCATTGTAGTCTTTTTCATGTTGTCGGTCGAGCTAAAAAAGATCAGGTTGTTCCAAGACTATCAAACATAAAAAAACTTGCTGAGCTTACTTCTTCTTCAAGATTGTCTGTCCAGAGCCACCACAAGGGAGATTTTTGATTTTTTAAAGAAATATATCGATCGCATTGAAAGAACTAATGCTTCCTTGTTTTGAGTCAATTGACGAATCCGAGAGTTTTTCAAAAGAGTCTCAGCTCGAGAACTTTGAATGTCAAACTATTAGACCTTAATTAGTTGATCAATGCAATCGCTTTCAAGAATCAATCATACTTACGGCCAGGGTCCACACATTTATAGTAGTGCGCACACCAAAAACCAACATGAACAACACACAAACTCACACTTCCACCTGTTTAGCATGCCCTTACTAACTGCACTAAATATAACTTGTGAATCACGTTCCTCCAGCTTTAACGCGATCAAAGAAATAGAGAATGACCACATCCAGGAGAAGAGCTTTGAAAGACTTCTACAAACTTCAACAAACTCAACAAACTCAACTATCAAACGTCACTCAAAAGGAGGTTGACCAACTTCCGTCAACTCCAGCGACTCCCGTTATTATCACCACATCCGTTGACAATGAGACTCACAATGAACCTGAAGAGGACATCAGTCTAGAAAGTTTTGATGAGTTTATTAAAAAATCTACTTTTTTAAAACTTATAACTGTTGAAAACACTATAACAAATGATTTGAATTCCAATCAATCCGAAATTAAATCCATTATTTACAACAACTACTATGAATTAATTAAAATTGATGATACTTTAAAGGAATTGACTCATAATAATGATAGAGTTTCTGTTGTTTCTAATTTACAACTAATTAAAACCAATTTATCTAAAATTAATCGTCTTCAAGTTCTTCCTGCTGACGCAGAGACCAGTTCAAAGCCACCTTCTGATAAACAAAAACTATCAATTATGATCAATCAACTTCTTAAATCACGTAAGTTAACACCAGATCAACTCTCTTTGGTGAATCGACTTAAAGATGCATTAAAGGTTGATCAAAATGAATCATTTTTCTTACAGGTTAATGAACTTAAATAGAATTTTCCTTCCTATATCTTTCCTCTTTTTATAGGTTACATGTACTTTGCTTTGACATTTTTTAATTCCAATATTTGTATTACTGTGCTACCCCTTCGGCTTTTTTATTTAATGTTACTGAGATCATACTGAAACGTTTCCGGTTTCATAGGTTTCTCAAATATTATAATCTACATCTCTACAACCTCCAATACACATATAAAGTATAAGGTAATATATAGAAAAGAAGGCGCAAAAGCATACTTACGGACTTCTGGCTTCTTAAAACATATATATAGAAACATAGCCACAGTGTTACCTGTAAAAGTAACAAAAATATCGAAATTTCCTCCTTAGGATGCATCTTAACTATTGAAAGTAACATCTGAATGAGCTAAAACAAATGGTATAAGAACTTCTCTCTCTTGTATCTTCCCATGAATCTTCCTAGTAGCATTTTTAAGTTTCACAAGTATAATACTTCGATTTTTATAATTCAATTTCAGTCGATATCAGGGTCACAGTACTTTTTAATGGAGTGACATAGCAGACCTTATTTAATCCAGGACGAAGAAGTTTGGAGTAAGCAAGTGCTTCAAGAATTTTAACTATTTTCATTTCCATGTTCGAAAGCAAATGCCACAGTGGAAGAGTATGTGATAGGCACACCTAATATACTATATTCAATAATATCTTATATTCGAATTTATAATTAAGTTCTTGTACTTTAATAGTTGCTATACATTTGCATGAAAAAAAGATATTCCATTATAAGGGTTGCAAAAAATACGTGTAGAGACTATATCAACTTCCAAGACTAACTAAGTGCCGAGAAGAGTGCCGAGGGTATTGCAGTCTGCAGTAGAAACGAGCCCAGTTAGATACATGTAAAATAGAAATCTCAGTTAACTGCTACATCTGCTAACTATCACAGACTGAAATGATATATATATGACTTGATAATACTACTTTAGGAACGTAGGAAAAAGTTTGGTTTGGTGAATCTTAAAGACAAAATGGCTTGAATTACCCAAAATGGATCTAGGTAAAAACGGCCTGTTGCAAACTTTTCGAAAATTTAGTTCTAATTTGAACTAAGATATGGAAGTGGTTTCAATTGATATTATTGAATCACAGATCAGTGTTTATATGTGTGTACTGATCTGTTGGAAATAAGCACAGATCGAAATGCAACTCCGCAAGCAGCCAACTTTCGGAGTTTGCATAGTAGATTCTTCAAACCCCTCAGAGAAGAACATAAGACAATTCATGAAATTCATTAACCCCATGTCTTACACGGTACGATATCTATCGCCATCCTGATAAGACTGCAAAACCCCTGTTTTATAAATATGCAACAGAGCAGCAAACAAGTTTGTTCTTCGTTGAAAATTGAATGGCCGTTAAAAAAAAAACAATTAAGTATCCACCCCAGAAAACCGTTTAATCTATACACAGCAGCTGTTGGCTAACCAGGTCACAAGATATCTAAACTGATCATTGATTAGATACTGTTTAGCAGTAATTGGCCATCATCCAGTTGATCAATCCCTTCGAAAAAAGAAGCTGCCCCTGGGTTTAATTAGCTGCGTCTGCAGCACTCAAAGAAGCTTATCAGTCGTTTCTTTTGATGGCTGCAGTCCAAGGTGGATTTCAACTCCCAACTTCCTGAGTCTCTCCAATCCACTTGATTGAGCACATATATGACCACACGATATAATAAAATTGGCGATATCTTGAGGTCACATATAAAGAGGCGAAGGGTTTGTTGGGTGGCATTACGTAACTAGGGTAGCTACTAGTTAGGGGTGGCTATATCTGGCTAGTTCAATTTCATGTCTTCGTTCCAAAAGGAGGCCAAAACTAGCCAAAAATAGTCAAAACAACCAAAATTTTCTTAATAAAAAACCTTTTAGACCCTAAAATTTTCGTAAACTCGATCGAATGTGTAGAATGTCGATAAGATAGTGAAACACGTATTGGGTAACTTGGCACCCCTGGGTCCTGAAATGAAATTTGAGGAGGGAGAGAACTGTGAAATCTAGTCCGAAGAGCTGGGCTGATGATGGGAATACTGGATCTCGATGACTTCATTTAATTTAATAGAGATCTGGAAACTGTTATAATTATAATTTAGCAGATTCCATGTACTATAGAGTCTTAAACCCTGAAGTTTGTGCCAATTCGTGGGCCGAAAACCTGTATGGTTACGTAAAAACTCGACTCGACTTGGAAGTTGGCTGCCCCGTGCCACTAATTCACTAATTAATTAATCTGCAATCTTTCGACTCGGACTCGGGCACACGAGTACGAATACGTACGACTTCTCCAGTTTGGGCTTGTGTAAAAATTTTCAGTCTGGTCATGGATAATCATAGCAACAAAGCAATCTTTTAAGTATGGTGATATAGAAAACGTGGTCTGGGGGGCACAGAGGGGTCAGCTTATCTATCTCTTGTAGTGGCTGTGGACAGAAGCCGAGAGAACAAGACTTGAATTCTCCGAGCGCGTCTCTGGTAAGTTGAAGCTCGCCACATTCGAAGTAACAAAAACACTTATATATAAAGCTGTTTCCTTCTTCTCCCGACTGGCTCCTACGTTGCCCTTTTCCTAAACCTTCAAGACTTAGCTACCTCTCTCTCCTGATTCTCTTGACTTCACTTCAATCCACTCTACACTATATGTTCCTACAATACTTGACAAACACAGCATTGCCCAGTTCTCAAGATGGCCTTTCTTATCAGCATATCACTTTCCTAACTTTCCAGGCCGTCATTGAAGTCGTTATCATCTGTCTTTCAGGTTTTTGGGCCGCAAGATCAGGCCTATTGAATAATGAGGCTACAAAGATGATCTCAAAATTGAATGTCGACTTGTTCACACCTGCGTTGATCTTCACCAAGTTGGCTTCCTCTCTATCTTTGAAGAAACTGCTAGAAGTCATTATCATTCCAATCTTATACGCAATCACAACTGGGGTTTCTTTACTGGCCTCGTCGTGGATATCTTCTATTCTACATTTGACTGAACCTGAAACTAATTTTGTTACTGCGATGGCAGTCTTTGGTAATTCAAACTCATTGCCTGTCTCTATGACTTTAGCCTTGTGTTACACTTTACCTGGCTTAGAATGGGATGATGTTCCAAATGATACCCCAGATCAAATTGCTTCAAGAGGTTTAGTTTATCTTTTGATTTTCCAACAGTTGGGTCAGATGTTGCGTTGGTCTTGGGGTTATAACAAATTATTAGTTAAAATCCCAGAAGAAGTTATTTATCACAAAGTAGCATCTGGAGCTTCAGATGAAGAAAATAGATTAATTGATGATACTGATGACAGACCAACTAGTTATGGCTCAACTGAAGGTGATAATCATCTATGTCCTTCTGAACCATTGTCTACTGCTCCCGTTATGGCTGTTTCAAATTCAATTCAATCCGAAACACAGATCACTAACGCTCAATGGAGTGAAGGTTCTTCAATCTCATCGGAGTCAATTGGTGATAATGAATCTTCATTATCTTCAAGTACTGCTAAATCTTCAATTATTTCAAATGACGAGTCAATTAATGGTTCTACCGAAGTTTCTAAAGGGAAAAACATTTTCATTAAAGCTTATGAGAAATTTATGTCTTGGATGAATCCTCCTTTATGGGCAATGTTAATTTCCGTTATTGTTGCTTCTATTCCTCCATTAAAGTATGAATTCTACGAAGCTAATGGTTTTGTTCAAAACACTTTAGCCCTGGCCATTAAACAATTAGGTACAGTTTCAATTCCTTTAATTCTAGTTGTTTTGGGTGCTAACTTAGCCCCATCCAGCGAAATTCCACCTGCTTGTCCAAATTATGGTAAAATGATTTTTGGTTCTTTGATCTCAAGAATGGTTTTACCTTCTTTAGTTTTATTACCATTAGTCACATTCTGTGTTAAATATGTTAATATTTCAATTCTGGATGATCCAATTTTCTTAATCACTTCATTCTTATTAATTACTTCACCTCCAGCTATTCAATTGTCACAAATTTGTCAATTAAATGAAATTTATCAGAAGGAGATGGCTGGTGTTTTATTTTATGGTTACGTTGTTTTAACCTTACCAGTCACTATTGTCATCGTTGTTTCTGCTTTAGAGTGTTTAAGATGGGCTCAAGGTGCTTGAATCCTCTTGTTTTTAAAGCATAGTTATCTTTTCTAAAGGAATATTTTTATTATCAAATTATACAGAAAAAAAAGAGTACTACTGCTACTCCTTCTCACATTCCTTTCTTTTTTCCCATTCATAGAAAATTTATTTATCATTTATCTCTCTTATTAGAAAGTCCTCTCCTTTTGATATACATACCATGCTTGAATTATATATTATTTTTTAACTCACCTATTCTCATCATAGAATTAATTGATATCTTTTTTTAACACTTGCTTTGTTGGATATTCATGCATATATATATTTTTTCTCTAACCTCTGTTTATTATACCTCTGTTGTCAAGGTTTTTAATATTGGATTCGAGGACATGCTACTGTTTAGTATAGTTGTGTCTTTGAAGTCCTTGAATAAAGTTCAACATTCTTTTTATATTTTCTTACTGCATATTTTATATTCTTTGTATATTTGTTTTTTCTTCCCACTCCTGAGGCTCTCTTTTTTTTCTTTCACATTATAGCTGCTGTGTTTGTCTTGTATTTGTTTTCAGTTTTCTTTATTTTTTTTTTAAATGAATAGTTAATTGTGTGTTTGTTTGTTTAGTTTGAAAATGTTTTCAATGTTTCGGTAATAAATATCTATGGCTTTCAAGCCTACCTCAAGCCACCCACATTAAATTTAAATCTTTGGGTGGTGAATAGCGAACGCAGTACTTGCATCTTTCTACATTAGTCGGGTACGTATATCTAAAAGAGAATTTTTCATGGGAGAGTTGACAGCGGCATCTTAATCATACGTGATTCTCTACTAGCAATGCCTGAGTATCAGAGTGTGATTAATTTCATATCCCTAATATACGTATTGAAATTATAAGTTGTATAAGTTAAGTTGTATAAGTTAAAGCGTTAGAGCTGCATGTACGCAAAAAATACTTCATTCAACTACATGATGATAAGTGGATTTTTCTTATCTATATTATGTCCTAAAAAAGATTTCTAAGAATGGGTGGTTTTTATTGGTTAATTGGAATTGTGATTATCTGGTTTCTTAGCTTTTGTTGATACTGGCGCTGAGTAGATTGGAGTTATGTAACTATAGGTTTGCTATTAACTAGCTAGACATGAAAAGCCTTCGATCATAAATCCCATGGTGATTGATTGATAAGAGAATAATAGGCTTTTCACGTGTGACAAATGGCCGGATGATGAAATACCTTCATCAAAGGAGGATCAATTTCCATCCTTTCAATTTGTTCCTTAAAACAGTTCATCGCAATTGATCCGACCGTTAAACGTGTGCCCATAATCAACAGACGAAGACACGTATATATCCGCCTATAGTCGTGACATTGTTACTGTTCACGATGTTATCTATGTAATCTATATTTAATTACAGCAATATAGCATTATAACGTTCGGGCTGGCCATGGCTTATATGCCTTTTTGAGTGAATTATAATGCATGCTCCGGTGATCTAATCCAGGAAACGTTGACCTCAGTATACACGAAAGCTGCGAAAACTGCAGCGTATCGCTGTGACTGGCTTGATTGAGGTCTATAAGCAGGTAATTAATCAAGGAAAGAAAGCCCTAGAGTGGTAGGCTATCTTTGTTGCTCATACAGTCAGAATAAAGGATATATACTCAAGTGTGGCTGGCCATCCATGTTGAGTGATATATTGATGTACGTACCGTAAGCTGAAAACAGAGATCCGGTACCGCCCATGGAGGATGAGAGTGAAGTAATGGCCAAGATATGGGTCCGTACTTTGGCTTGAGATGACAGGTATGAAGATATGTGATTAGAAGAGAGAAATTGTGGATGGCCTAAGTTCTTAGTTTTGGACCACAAGGCGATATTATGGCACCCATATACTGAGAGAGTGCCGTCGTTGTATGAAGAAAAGAAACGCAGAAGTCGAATTTCAACTTAGCTGTATATTAGAACTCAGGACTCTTTTCCCAGAATTCAGATAACTAATCATATCTAGTGGCAGATCAGATTCCGCTGACTTGAATTCCTTCCGCCGAATTAGCTAGATAACTACCACTTCCTCATTTTCTTTAAGCCTTTGATCACCTAACTCATCTGGTAATTCCATTCCATATAAATACCCTTCCGTTTTTCTTTTTTTTCCTGGGTCCTGACACACCCGAAGAACCACTGCATATCATCTGACTAGTCACTCTACTACTCTTGAACTGCTACACAACAGCTCGTATCTATATAACACTACAGTCTCTTCATAGCTGAGATTCAACTAGCTGCTCACTGCTCATACCGTTGACACTCACAGACATCGACGCCAAATTTTTTATAGAGACACTTTTTTCATTCCATCATTTAGAATACACTTGATCAAATTAACCACCCGACTGCACTCTACTGCACGACACAACTCCAAATATACACGATAATCAATTCTTATAAATAATATCATTGTCAAGAATGTCTACACTCCCAAAAGAACGTAAGATAGCTATAGTTGGAGCAACAGCCGTTGGGAAATCGTCAACTTCACTTCAATTTAATAATAATGAATTCAATGAAAGTTACTTTCCAACTGTGGAAAATCAATTCAGTAAAGAATTTAAATATAAAGGTAACACTTATTCAATAGAGACTTTGGATACTGCTGGCCAAGATGAATTTTCATTAATCACTAGTAAATTATCCATAGGAATTCATGGTTACATTCTAATGTACTCTATCACGTCGAGACAGTCATTTGATTTGTTGGCCATCATAAGAGATAAATTATTGGATTCTGCGGGTATAGGAGGAGCGGAACTAGAGATGGAGTTAGAAAAACCAATGATTATAGTTGGTAATAAAACAGATTTAGAAATACACAGACAAGTTTCAATTGAGGACGCTAAAAAATTAAGTGAAAACTGGTTTGGTCCAGGTAAATCAATTCCATATCTTGAATGTTCAGCCAAATTAGACCATAATGTTCGTCAAGCTTTTGAAATTATGTTGGATGAAATTGAAAAATTTGAAGGAGGCGATAGTAATAACGACGATGACATAAATGAAAACGGAAAGAATGGTAATGGTAAAGCTACTTCGAATGATAAAGGATGTCTGATTATGTGAAGTTTGTTATCTTTGTCCGTTTTGTTTTGATATATATACGTTTTCTGCTTTTCTTCTGTCTGGAATGATGTTATGCTATTGGATATAATTTATACATCTACAACTACATACTTGCTACATGTCATTTTTTTAATATATACGTTCTTCGAGTTTTTTATTTTATAAACATGTAAACTACATAAACACCCTATAATCCAATTCCTTTTAGAGATAATTGACGGAGTAAATTAACCGAGCAGATAGCAGAAACAGAACCCCGGCGAGCCGCAGACAAAAGAGAAGTTTGAGCGTACACACAATAAAAGAAATTAGAAAGGAGAAGCTAACGTTACTATAGGTTTTTACCTTCAACACTGTTTCCTCAGCTACTGCAAACCCTCTAATATCCCATATACTCACTATGTCTAGCGTTACTTTTACTTGGTATGTATCATATTGAATTGCATCACCTAGCTTCAGCCTGTGAGTTGGTTGGCGTTGAAGGCAAAAATTCGGAATTAACAATTTCATCTTTAAGCACCATTTGCAGCCATCTCCACAAAAGGGTCCTCCCTCTATTTACTGTTAATCTATAGTTCAAAATATTAACCTAACTCTTTTACAATCTTCTAACAGGCCTGCTGGTCCTAAAGATGTTATTGTTACTGGTACTTTCGATCAATGGTCTCAATCTTTACCATTAGTTAAACAAAAAGATGGTTCGTTTGAATTAACAGTTCCATTTCCAAAAGAAACGTCAGAGAAAGTCCTCTTCAAATTCGTCGTTGACGGTGACTGGAAAATTAATTCCAGTTATAAAACTTCTCCAGATGGCTCAGGTCATGAGAATAATGTTTTAGATGCCGATGATTTTGTTACTACTAAAGATGTTAAGTCTGCCATTCCAGAAGCTGCTGGTTTAGCGGTCCCAGTTGCAGCCGTCGCCAGTACATCCAAGAAAACTCTGGACCCTAAAGCTGCTATTGCTACTAAAGAACCTGAATTATCCACAGCTGTTCTGCCATCCTCTGAAGGTAAGCAAGTCACTTTAGGTGAGCCAGGTATTGCTGTTCCAGAAGACCCACAAACCATTTCTGTCTTTTCTGATGTTAGAGATGTTGACCCAAAAACTTTAAATGAAACAGAACCTGAGTTAAAGACTGCTTCTATTCAAGAACCTGAATTATCAACTACTGTTATGCCATCTGCTGAAGGTAAGCAAGTCACCTTAGGTGAACCTGGAGTCGTTGTTCCAGAAGATCCACATTCTATTTCTGCTTTTACTGAAGTTAGAGATGTTGACCCAAAGACTTTAAATGAGCCTGAAGCAACCGAACCAACATTATCTACAACTGTTATGCCATCAAGTGAAGGTAAACAAGTTACATTAGGTGAAGCTGGTGTTGTTGTTCCGGAAGACCCACACGCTATTTCTGCTTTCACTGAAGTCAGAGATGTTGACCCAAAGACTTTAAATGAACCTGAACCAGAATCAGCACCAGTTACTACCACTTCTGAGGAACCAAAGTTATCTACCACTGTTCTGCCATCTTCTGAAGGTAAGCAAGTCACCTTAGGTGAGCCTGGCGTCGTTGTTCCAGAAGATCCACATGCCGTTTCTGCTTTCACTGAAATTAGAGATGTTGATCCAAAGACTTTGAATGAACCTGAAACCCCAGCCGAATCCAAGGTCACTGAATCCAGTCTTTCTCCTGATACAGCTGCTACAACTGTTGCTGCCACTTCTGCTGCTGCGCCATCTACTGAAGAAGCAAAACCAAAATACGTTAAGAAAGTGCTGAAAAAAGTGAAGAAATCTACTTCTCCAGAACCGGCCACTCAAGAACCTGTTATTTCTACTGTCACTAATGAACCTGTTGCCGAACAAGTCAAGGCTGCTGTTGACGAACCTGTCACTGGTGCTCCAGTTGCTCCTTCTTCAGGCAAAGAAGCAGCTCCATCTACAGGAAAACCAAAGAAGGAAAAGAAAGGTATCTTCTCCAAGATTAAGAAAATATTTAAATAGATTGTTTGAAATTGCTTTCTGTTGAGTAAAATGAATTATAGATCACTGCTATCTTGTTTGAATTTTTAGTAAAGAAGAATGATTTCAATTAATAAATTTCCATGAATGACTCCATTCTTTTCTCTCGGCTTTTGTGAATTAGTTTTACTGTGTTTTTTTACCTTATTCTACATTCCTTCTTTTTTGGTTTTAGTTGTTCGTATTTACATTTTCTTGATTTTTTACAGTTCGTTTTTATGTCTCCGCTCTTGGTCGTCTGTGCGCCTTTCCCTCCTCCTTAATTTTGTTTATTTGCCTTCACGTACTTAAGAAAGTCTCTTTTATAATATTTTATATTCTTTTTCTTTGTTTCTGAAAATGTATTTCTCTTTCCTCCTTTTTTCCATTATTTGTTTTAATTTCTCCGTAGGCATTCCATGGAGTTTTTATTTTGTTAAGTCATGTTAATCCCTCTCCTGACTTGACTTTATTATATTTTAATACTTCGTTTCTTTTAATGATTCGCTATTTCTAATTATATTATTCTGCTAACTAAGGTAATGTACATCAGATTCTTTGCTTATGTGTTTATCTGTATTTTCTTGTTCTTCCAAAAAATTGTATGCTAACTATTCAGCTGTTATTGATTCCTCTATGATACATTATTATAACTATCATTTTTTAATTATTATAAAAGGCAAAGAGTACATCAGATCATATTAAAAGGTTATAAGATCGACTATCGTGATTCTAGAGCATGCATTGTATAACCATGCTCACCAAGTAAATCAATATCCCTCCACATTTAAATTACCCCGATTAACAATCCTAAGCCTAGCCCTAAGGATCATTAGATCAAAACATATATATATGGAAAAAGGGTTGCCAAAAAGGTTAACTTAATTTGATCGACGTATGACCTAGATTTCTCCACATATAAACGTACGTAGCTTGTTTGAGTACGCTCAGCTACCATATGGGATCTATTGATTCCCCATTTCGTGTTAATACAAGGTACCAAATATTATATTAATGCTTGATTGTTTCAATTGGATATGAATATTATTTGTGAACTCCAAAAGCTAGACATTGCAAAAAATAATAGAGTTGGGTAATCAATGTACACTATACCAGAAAGTTGCCGATAAATTGGTCAACTATCTAACAACCATTAAAAATTATTTATTATTTGATTAGGTCGTGGGTTAGCTTAAATCAGCAACTCATTATATTGTATTTGCATAATTCCTCTATAAACGTACTTGGAAGTAATTATTTATGAACGCAATAAATGGTAATTGAAAACTACGTTGGGAGACTGTTGCATTCATTAATTATTATGCCAAGTATCTTTTTTCATGTTTTTTGCGAACCCTTTACTTTGTAAGAAGATGGATAAATTCTATCTAGTAATGGTAGTGGAAAAATATATGACAATATACATAGAAAGTTTGTTCACTGAAATTTGGCTGGAATTGGGGTCAAACGGTTTAAGAGGGCTTAAATAATATCAATGATGGATAATTGGAGGAAAAAGGGGTACACTTGTAAGTAAATAGAGAGAGCACTGGCGCAGTATTCTATTTAGCGTGTCTTATTTTATCTACAAACAGCTGCCTCTGCTATATACTCAAACCACTCAATATTATGAACGTAGGGAAACCTGAAAGCCAAAAGGCAAGGCAGTAAAGCTAGGCTATAGCAATGCATAACTCTCTAGATAGAGATAGAGCAAGACATCGTACATCGTTGCTTTTTGGGATCGCTAGTTCTTACTTAATAGAAACTTAAGGATCAAGAAACCAAAATCTAATTTACACCACATCACTTCGTATATACAACATTTAACTTTCCGATAGAACAAAATTACCCTACATATACAGTAAATCGAATTTACACCACCACGAAGGTATGAATTGTGATCGATCATCTCAGATTCTCAGAGCTCACCAATTCGAAGTGTCGTTTTACCCAATTGGGCCAGCGAGCAGCGACCCGAGAGTGCCGAGATATCAGGAAAAAAACCAAGATTGGTAGTTCCTGGTGATCTTCACTCAATTAACAAGTCTGGCTTCGTAGGGATAACGTAATATGTAGATGGTACATGGTGGTTATACCCTATGTCAAGGGAATCAGCCAACAAAAAAGATTGCCATGCATATACATACTCGGAGAAGAATTATTGAATAATTTTGCTCTGAAACCTAAATATAAATCAGGGGTTTATTTAGAGTTTAGCAGACTGGTAATTAATTAATTACAAGATATAAGATACAGGATCTATATTTGCTTCTCTACCAAGATCGTTCTCTAGCTTCTACTAATTACCTCATGTATTTTTAAAGGAGCTTCATCAAACCTAGGCGTGATAAGGTGATGATTACCTGCCTACCTTCATTAAACTGAAATCGAGGATACACAACCCACACATACAGTATGGAAGTGAGAGTTTTTTAACACGTTCTACGTTGGCTGCTGGAATATGGCAATTTCACTATTAAATTTCAATTTAAAAACATGTATACACCCGTTGATCTATGAGACCACACCATGGTAATCATTAATCGCTTATTTGACTTATATTTAAGGGCTTATATTGTAGTTGTTAATATGTGGCCCGGTTAACGGAATATATAAGTTTCGATGAAATTGTCTGACAGGTTCAAAAGAATAAAAACTCAGGAAATCAATTGATCCAATTCAAGTAGGTACAAATCATCGAAATACACACACACACACACTTACACGCATACTGATATGAGGTAATTGCTAGCTACTGTTGCAAAGATGTAGGTATGGACTTTGGCCTGTCTTCAGCTGCCTTTTAAACGTTTGGATGGTGGAAATACGTAATCGAGTATAATTGGATTCTAGCTGTATGTATGAAAAAGAAAAAGGGATCACTCTGATTTTTATTTTATAGTTTTATTAATCTGCCACACTCACACATGGGAGGGTTAATTTAATACCCACTCTCATCTTCTTTTTAATCGATTATGATTAGATTATAAATTATCATGTATTGCATGCTTTCAATTTATTCTCCAATATATCGAGGCATTGACAGTCTAAAACAATCTTAATAAATCGTACTGATATCGAGATATACGAATAAAACTCTCTTAACTCAACTCAACTTTTGTATGTGTAGACTGTTAAACGAGATAACCGTGGCAAACAGAAGGGCCAATAAGAAGAATTCTTGTCCACCCGGTCATGACCATTTTCTTCTGGATATACAGAAGCAAGATAAAGTCATGAGTACCTATTAGGCGGAGGGCCCATATACGATGTTACATTTTTCTAGCAAATTATAGGAAGCTCCCTCCTGAAATTTGGATTAATTGTTAATAATTTGGGTTTTGATTGTCCTCGTTGCAATTCCGCGCACTCAGCGCATCCGACAAATATAGAGAAGCCTGCTGGATAAAGTTTGAATCAGGATTAACTCAAACAGGCTAGCAACAGTGAGGAACAGAAACAAGGCCAATTTGCAACCGAAAGGGACCGCTCTGAGCTAGATTATGGCCACCAGAACCGTGCTTCTTCTAGTTGGTCAACTATAGGCTGTAAACAATAGTCTTTCAACCACTGGCTGCCTGCTAGCACTGGGTAATCACTCCAAGGCCACCCCCGTCAGATATTATATAAAAAAAAAACGCAAAAGTATAGTGCAGCAGATAAGCAGCTGAATTTTCCCCTATTGTTTACGCACTGCGCTTGTTGTTCTCCTTCACTCACTATAAATACATTGGTAATTTAATTGTCAATCAAATATCAACAACTATATATATCCCCTACCTTATCCCCTTTCTCTTCCTATTCTCTCACAGTTGTCAGTGGTAGTTGTTCCTACTCCTGCCCACAACATAACGCACAGCTACCCACAGGTTATACAACACCAACTAACGGGCAGATCACCCTCCGATACTAGCTAGAAAGAGCGCCTAATTCATAAACCCTCACGTTTCTAGATCTTCTCACCTGCCCTTTTCTGTCTCCCTCTCACATACCTTATAACTCCTCCTATTTCCTTTCTGGTCTCCAATTGCACCCAGTCCTTTTTTCTTTGAAACTGCATGTCCTTTCACCTTCACTTGTACCATTAGCTATAACATCACACCCGCATTACAATGTTACAAGCTCTCATTCTCATATTTTTCATCTTGATTGACGTGGTGCACTCCTTAAGCATTTCCCTATGCTCCTCCGATAACACAGGCTCGGGGGACTTCATTTCAAGTTATATGTACAATTCAAATGGTTACTGTAAAGACAGTTGTGGTGGTTACCAATATGCTATCGTCCAAGGTGAAAGCTGCTGGTGTTCAAATGAGACACCTTCAAGCACTGAATCAACTTCCGATTGTGACGATAAATGCCCTGGTTTCGGTTACGAAACTTGTGGTAATGAAGAAAAAGGTTTGTATGGTTACGTTATTGTTGGTGATGATTTTTCAAACAGTACTGAAGATAGCTCCACTGAGGCTTCGTCTTCTTCGTCTACTCAGAATTACAGGACTGCTGTCACTTCTTCGTCTTCTTCAACGTCAACGTCATCCTCAAGTTCGGCAAGACCAACTACATCTTCAACAGCATCTTCAGAGGATGATGATTCAACTGAAACTAGTTCAAGTACGTCTTCAAGTACGTCTTCAAGCTCAATTGATTTAGTTAAAGCTACAACTTCCTCGTCTTTATCTACCCCAACCACTTCGAGTACTTCATCAGAAGAAGACCTTACCACTGGTTCTTCTTCTTCCACTGAAATTGCTGCTACCAGTTCCAGTTCAAGTACCAATGTAATCACAATCCCCTCTTCCACATCATCTGAAGACGCAGTTTCCTCCTCTTCTTCAGTTGAGGAGACTTCTACTTCATCAACCTCAACCTCAAACTCATCCACATCTTCTAGTCTTACAACTTCTTCCACCACCTCTTCTTCTACCTCATCGAGCACAACAACAACTTCTTCTTCGTCCACATCATCGAGTAAAACAACAAGCAGTACAACATCCTCCTCATCTACACCATCTTCCTCTTCCACAGAACCATCATCTACTTCCGAGTATCCAACAACTTCATCAGAAGATCCAATAACAACGACCGAAGAAGAAATATCCACCAGTCAGTCCACCTCTTTTGTTCAAGCAACAACTTCGTTTACCTCAGTCATAGTTTCAGTTATGACTGTTACTGGTCAAGCAGAAACTGTGTATTTGACCACGATGCTGCAGACAACTTTGTCAGTGGCACCAAGTGCATCAGCTTCTCCAAGCGCTTCATTAAATGCAAATAGTTCTGACGGTCAAAGCAGAAGCAATGACTCATTTTTTGATCATAAAGGTAAAGTTGCAGGTGTTTTCACAGCAGTTGGAATCATGTGTGCATTGATTCTAATTGCAATAATTTTATTCCTGATCAGAAAACGTAGAACTGCTGGACAAACGTATGATGATGGTCATTCAAGATTGGGTGGAGATTTGGAATCATTTACATCTGATAAGCCACTTTTCTTCACAACGCCAATGTCGGGCTCTAAAAGATCATCTGGCAATTCTTCCACAAACGTTCCCGTTGATCAAAGGCTGGACCCATTGCCATTATACGGAAACATGAACGAATCAACACGGAGTTTAAATGATCAAGTTGATTATTCTAGAAAAGTGTTGCGAGTTGTTAATTGATGCTAGTTTTTGGTTTTGCTCCTGCTCTATTGTTTGCTTGTCTCAATTATGTTAATATTAATGTTTTTTTTTTCCGTTGCATGCTTTTTCATTCCTCATGTTATTTGTCAATCGTTTGCTTATATTATACTTACTGCTTAATATTGCTAATATTTTATTTTAATCACTTTATTCCTGATTTTTTGGTTATGGGTTAACTCTATAAATTTCAATTCTTGATTATTGCATTTTCTTTTGTCTGTTTGGATTACGTTCAATTTGTGATTCAATATTATTATCCATCATATTACTCATTTTTCTTTTATTTCTTTCCAACCATTTTCTTTTTCTTTATTCACTTGAATTCATTGTTTATTCATTCTCACGTTGATACTTATTTTTCATCTAGCTTTCATCTGATACATAGCTAAAACCAGCTTTCCTTTTGATATCTCATTGTTTTTTAATGCCACTCGTTTAATCGTTCTTTTAATTCTTTCTTTATTCATTCATTTGCATACATGTTATATATATATCTTTATTTTTGTTTATAACTCACATTCTAAATTTTATTTATTGAATTATATTATCTGATATTTTTTTCTCCTTCTAACCCTTGGGTTATTTATAAGTATTATCTCATCTTTGTCATCTTCATGATTATTTTCTCTTTTATCATTTCTTATTCTTTGAAATAATCTATTAGCATATACACATACGCATACAAATATATTTATTCTATCCTTACTTTAGAGTCTGAATTTCCTCTTTCATTTTACGTTGTACATACTTGTATATTCATTCGTTATATTACCGGTACTTTACAAAAAAAGCACACTTGTTTGTCTTTTTTTTTTCCTTTTCATTTGATATTTGAAATAAATACTACAACTACATGCTTTTTTCTTTGTTATTTAGTTGTATGCATGTTGTCGTCGTATCCAATCTTTTAATTCAACTCCGATATGAGTGCCCGTAAGCTGTATAGAGGCGGCACGCAGTTATAAGGTTTTGTTAAGGTTTTATTCAAGAGAACAAAGCAAGCATCTGAGTCTTGAACTTATACAGCCCTTCTTCAATTTCCGTTTGATCCGTGAGCATCGATTACCTTATTACCATTTAAGGTAATTTATCATGTACATGAAATTTATCGCTGAGTAATGTTTGCTAAACAAAACCATAATGTAAAAATAGCAATTTACAGAAGTTCAAGTAGTTTATATTATTGATTTCAAGATCAATTTATTAACTAGGTGATGGGTAGGAGGTTGAGCCAGTGAGCCGCAATTAAGCCGTTAAGAGTAATTTATAAATTTATAAATTTATAAAGTGCGCGATCTCCTAACGGCTATCTACGCATATCCTATCAGCTGTAAACCAAGAAACCTATCTATGTACAATCACTTTTCAAGTCATCGTTGCGACTTGTAGTAATTATTAATACTAGTGAGTACACTTATTTGAGGTTCGATTAATTATTTATTCATTATCGGTGATGTAGCCGAGACTTATTCCAGATCTCGGCACCAAGACGAATCCATAGTTTTACCTCCAATCTATCAATCACTGATCCATCAATTAAACGAAATCGCATGACAAATATGACAAATAGGAGTCTGGAATCGCCACACTTACCAATCAATTAGATACTTCTCCACAAATTAACATCTGATAAGTAGGCTGAGCCCTCGCGCTATTGGCCAGACTGAGACAGGCCTACCGGGTTTTCAAGCGAAGGGCCCAAGGGTCCTTCCCATTGTACGCAGCTGGCCGCAGAACTTGTTTTCACTTTGAACCTTTCCATCTTGGGTCTCTGTCATACCATACCAGTTGAAGTGTCCATGTATCCTTCCTTCCCTTTAACTACATCTACTAGTCTTACTCATCTGACAAGCCCCCCCCCCGTGGCCTGCCGGCGGGTGCCAAGATCCCTCCCGGAAACATGATTCGCCAGCTCGCAGTTTGCGCATTTCTTTTCTCGTTGCTCGCTGGCCAAATAATTTAAATACAGCACTTCTCCCTCTTGGACATTTTGGTCTTGGATTAACGCTTCTTTTGCCCTTTGCCCCCGCCAAACATGTTCAACAACTCAGACCAAGGCTCGTCCAATACACACTCCCTGTCTCTTCCTTCCATGTCCGACTCCCAGAATCAACAGCAACAGCAAGAGCAACTGCAGACCTCTTCGTCCTACTTCAAGCCTACTGGCTCAAAGCCCTTTAATGTCCACCCGGTCTCCTACTTAAACGCTGACTCGGCCCCTTCTTCAAACAGAAAGACCTCCTCGACTGGCCAAAAGACAAGATTAGATACCACTTCAACTGCTACCGAATCAACTGGCTCTCCTTTAGGTTCAACCACTTCCTCATACACTGAAGCTTCTTCGGCTCCAGAATCCCCTCCTTCTTTACAAGTTGCCGATTCTCCAAACATCAAGTTGGACAATATCAAATTAGAAAGTGTTGTCTCAACTGGTAATCAAGTTAACAGTAACAGTGTCCCTTCTTTAGGAAGCTCAAATCGTTATTTGGGAGGGTTAAACTTCAACAGCAACAGTAACAATAATAACCAACCAACTAACACTACTTTATTACCATCATTGGAAAGCTCCTTCCAACAACCTTCTTCTATCCACCTGTCTCTGTATAAAAATCAAGCAACTACTCCATCCATCCAACAAAGATACCAAGTTCCACCTTTACCTTCTTTATCACAGTTAGGCGCAGACCCATTCCATTTATCAAGTGCTGATGATCAACAAAAAATTCAATCTCAGCCAAAGAGATCTTATAACACTAGAGATGATTCTGACAGTCCTTTAGAATGTAAATGGAGAGGCTGTAGTGTTGTCTTTGATGATGCTAAGACTTTATATCAACATCTATGTGATTTCCATGTTGGTAGAAAATGCAATAGAAATTTAAGTTTAGCATGTCAGTGGGGTAATTGTCAAGTTGTCACTGTTAAAAGAGACCACATTACTTCTCATTTGAGGGTCCATGTTCCACTCAAACCATTTGCCTGTGAAACTTGTGATAAAAAATTCAAGAGACCTCAGGATTTAAAGAAACATGTTAAGACCCATGCTGAAGATTCAAAGAAAAATAAAGCTAAGAAAGAAAAGGAATTAAGACAACAACAACAGCAGTTTGGTCAAAGATCAGACTTCGGTTATCCAGCTTTTGATTTCAACCCATTGCCTCATCCAAATAGATATAACAGTGGAAGCGGCAATTTCGAATTACCTCTACCTTTCGGTCTACCACATCCAAACGCAGCATCGCAGGATAGAAAGAGAAAGTTCGATTACTCCAATCTAAATAAATTACCTTCATTTTACGAAGATCTAAAGAGATCTAAAATACAACCAACTTATGGTGCTGAATTAGCTAGTAAGCTAAATTCATTAGATAGCAACTTAGGTATATCTCACAACGTTTCAAATGAAACTTTACCACCATTAGGTAATAATGCTAAATTTGGTGGTTTCAATAATCAACAAGACTTATTGGATGCTTCAACATTCTTCAATCAAATTTCAAGTTCTATGAACTTGGAACAACAGCATTCTCAGCAGAAATCAGTTAACAGCGCTAACAGTAATATGCCATCTGTTCCTTCTTTAGCATCAAACAACTCGTTATATCCAATTTTCCCATCTCCTCACTTAAATAACAGTAGCATTAAAAACAATCAAAATAACTCTGGCTTATCTTCTGGTACTTCATATTATCCTCAATTAAACAGCAGAACATCTGGTGATGCCAATGATTTCATTAAGAAACTGAATATCGGTAGTAACCAAAAGACCTCATCTGATGAATTGGCTAAGAGATTAGCATCAATGAATATAGCTGAGTCTGCTGAAGTTGTTTCAAATTCCGATGATGATGAGACGGATTATTCCTCATATTATGATCAATCTGATTCAGAATATGAAGATATGGATTCCGAATATCAAATAATCAAATTTAGTGAACATAAAACATTGATCAACGGAATTAATGAGTATTTAAATTCTATTGTTGCTAACGCTAACGGTGAAAGCAATGATAATGATGTTCCAAAGGATCAAGTCAGTGCTGCTGCTTCTAATGCTAGATTATATCCTGTTATTCAAGTTTAAATCAGTTCGGGGTTTTTTTGACTAATATTTTTTGCTATGAATAACGCTCTCTCAAAAAAAAAAACTAAATTAATTGGTTGTAAATTATTATTTGTTTGTTAAATGTTTTTTTTTATTGCTTGGTTTAATACACTTTTTTCTCGTTAGTTATTATATTTTATGGATGTTTTGTATTTTATTTAATACGCCGAATCTTTTTCTTGTGGGTTTTTTTTTTTGTTCTTGTTTTCTTTATTTTCACATGTTTCGTTTTTGATACTCTTTTATTCATTCATTTTCTTTGTTCAGCTTTTATTTTTCAGTTCCTGTTTTTCCTACTCTACTATATATCCCTCTTGCTTTATTCTATATTACGTTACAATATTAGTTTTATTATATACATGCTTCTGTCGGGTAGGCTGTAAATGTAAAAGAACAACTAGGGTCCAACCGGCTAATTTGGGGGCCGACGCGCACAGGTGAAAACATGGAAAAAAAAAGTGAGGAGCGAAAACGGTTATGAAAACACAGTCGTCCAGAAGTTGTTGCTTGTTTTCCACCTGTTACAGTCTTTTCAACTGGCTAATTAAACACACGGATCACAAATACAAAACTCCAAGCATGGCTGAAGACAAGACAGATCTATTGAAAACACCATTACATGGTCTGTATATTCCTGTTGGTTTGATCATAGTTGGTATGTCCATCATGAACTATCATTATTTACCTGTTACGATGTTAATCACCGGATTATTTTTAGCTGGGCAGTTCTTATATTATAGAAATTCAATGAATGTGCTAAGTTCAGACAAATTTCAGAAATATGAATTATTGGATAAGACCGTTGTTTCTAAAAATTCGGCAATTTATAGATTTTTATTGAAGAATCAAACAGCCAGACTGAATATACCAGTTGGACAACATTTAGCATGTAAGGTTAATATTGGCGATGAAGAATTAATTAGATATTACACACCTATTTCAAATCAATTCGATGAAGGCTTTTTTGATATTTTGGTCAAGTCTTATAAAGATGGTAAGGTTTCAAAATACTTTGCTGGTTTAAATCCAGGTCAATTTGTCGAATTTAAAGGACCAGTCGGTAGAATCTCTTATAAACCTAACATTGCTGAAGAAATCATTATGATTGCTGGTGGCTCTGGTATCACACCAATGTTACAAGTGATTGGTGCTATTATCACAACACCTGAAGATTTGACCAGAGTTAAGCTAATTTTTGCAAATGAAACCGAAAATGATATTTTGTTGAAGGATGAATTGGATGAGTTTTCTGAGAAATACCCAGGTTTCGAAGTCCATTATGTTTTGAATGATCCTCCTGCTAATTGGGAAGGTTATAAAGGTGTGATTACTAAAGATCTGTTGGAAAAATTATTGCCTTCACCATCACCAAATAAGAAGATCTTCGTCTGTGGTCCTATCGAAATGAAAAAGAATATGTTGAAGTATACCGAAGAACTAGGCTGGGAGAAAGGTATATTGAGTTCTTCTGGTGATGATCAAGTCTTTTGTTTTTAGAAAGCATGATAGACAGACTGAGAGATCATTGCTAGTTGCAATTATCATGCGTTTATTTTAGTTGAAAAAAAATTGACTTGCTTTTTATTTATATTTTATCATTGTTAATTGGTTGGACTTTAAATTTATGACTTTCTTTTTTTTAATTTGTTTTTTTGTTTTGTTTTATAATACAATTCTTTCTAAATACCAGACTCTATGTTGACTTTAATAATATTATTATTTGCTTTTATTTAACTCTAAATAAAATGTTTTTATTTTATTTTTTGGGTCGGACTACCTGAATCTTGTACCTTTTAATACCTTGAAAAACACATGCAGATATCAATCTGCCCCTGTTGTTTAACGAGCAGAGATTTTAGCCCATGTGGAATCATTCGTAAAGCTTGTTTTCGAACTTGATAATGGTTCTTATTTAAAATAGTTATTAAGAAAATTGTGGTAAGATGAATGAAAGGTTTTTAATAATGTTTTAAAGATCCAAACCGTCAGTGAATGAGTAGTGGTTTAACTGAGAGATTTGTCAGTGGCGATTGTTCTAATCTTACTTGCGATCAAGGCATGTTAGGTGAGATTACGAAAACCGAGAGAAATCTTTATATTATGTTTGATTTCCCCGAAACATAGCCATAGAGTATAAAGAAGCTACATATTTTGAGGTTTTGATTGCTTAGTGTTGAAATGATCGTGGATTTCCTTTGAATAGGAAATAGGATTGCTCGAATTAGTCTCACTAGGTTTCTTAATACAACCTATCTACCTTTGAAGTTCGTGTAAAACAAAGCTAGCTGGAATCCTACAATTTGAAGGTTGTAATTTTTAGATTAGTGTATTTAATTTTAGGGTGATTTTGAAGTTACTACCAGTCAATAAGAGTACTGAAGTCTTAGCTTCCGGTTAATAAATCCATGGACCATTATGGTTGCTTAATCCGGTCTGTTTCAATTGATCATGCTCAGCTCAAAAATAATTTATATTTTGATTCTTTTAGAGTTCTTCTCATTTTTCTAAAAATATATTATTAAATAAGTAGTAATTAACTCGAAAGTTTTGGTATTTTTTGCAGTTGCATATATGCTTTTCAAGACTTTTAAGTGATCCATCCGCATTTGTTATGAGAGCACTTAGATTTAAATTTAATGTGTATGCACCTAAAATGCAGAATTCCATTTCTGCGATATCAAACTAGTACTTTTATCTGTTTCAAGTCATAAGAAGCATAGTAAGAATATATTCAATCAACAAGAGTATTATTAACCCTATGGATAGTGTAGAGCAAGTAAATTCAGCCCTTTTATGTTATGCTATATCAACGATGCTTGCTCCCTTACCTTGCTTTGATCGACCTTTGTCGACATATAAATTTTCACCCTATAACCAATAACCACATAGCGGAATACTAATCAGATTAGTCAATTATCTACGCAAACATACATCAAGAATCCAATCTAATGAGGGGAGGTGCCACACAAAAGTAGTGATAACCTCATCATTCCTACTCCTCAACTCGCAGAAATGGTTAACTGTCCCCCAACGTATCAATAGTGGCACGTAACGGATTCAAGGGAAAAGGGCTCTATGAAATGCAAGGTGGGATTTTATCATTTTTGTAAGAATGAATTGGCCAAATTGAGGGTGAGTTCGATGGGGGTACAGTACCAGCCTCAAAAAGGGGTATACCGCACATTGTTGATATGGGGTATCGAGACTTTTGGTAGCTAAGGGAGAATCTAGTGGAATCTTCATTTCATGAGGTAAGCCAGTTGACTACTCCGATATCTTGTATATTACAACAATTGAGGTGCAATCATAAAGGATTTAAGGCCATAGAGGAGAGAATGATAATATTCCAAAATCGATGATATCATACAAGAGCGAGCTCGATCAAGGGCTTCGAATTGGATTATTAAGCTTTCAAAGTCAGCCAGTTCAATTTTCCTAGTGTAACTACCTTCCTTAAGAAATGAGGATTCCGTAATTATTAATTAACATAACATAATTAGGGCTATAACAAAAACCCACGAACCCCCTCTGAGAAAATATATTTAGCTTATATACCTACATATACATATGCTATCAATTTCATATAAATTTGATCGATCGATGTGAACCCCAGGGGTCTCTGAATCTATTGTTCACAAGAAACATCCAGGCAATAGCACGGCTATACATACAATTGCAAGGAAGGACAACTATTGACTTAAAATTTCAAAAAAAACGTTTTCCCTAAACATGCATACATTAGTGAGAAGTTGGGAACCCACCACATACTTACTGTACGTAAACGTAGTAGGTATCCGGCTATATATAGATCTCACCCAGATATATACGTCATTATAGGACTTAAATTGGTATAGGAGTTATGGATCTCGACCTGTATCGTTATCGATATCTGGTTGATGGAGTTTGAAGTTTGATACCATGCATAAAATATTGCAAAGTTCTTGGATTCTTGTCGACAAATCTAATTAGATTACCTCAAAATTTGAAATTTTGCATCTCGGTACATCATTATATTCTATTAAGCGGTTCTCTTGGTATAAACAAAAGACTATACTAAGAGACACCGGCCGTCGGTCAAAGTTTTGGAGCCGGCGAAGCCAGATATTACTACTGACCAGCTCACAACTAACTAGCAGAGTACATGATAAGCAAATCACAGTCTGGGGAAATTCAGCGTGATTGCGTAATTGGCCAAACTAGGTGAATCTAGAGGAGTTTAATTAATTCCTCTCTCAAATTGTAAAGTAAATATATAGTTAGTAGGCCGAGATTCAGAAACAATCGCTTAATTAGAATTGGAACGATCTGATTTGCTGACGCCCAAGTTTCAAATCATCGACTACAAAAGTTTTCTTTTTTGTGAGGAAGCTGGAGTTAAGATATGAGGAGGTGGACTTTAGAGTTTTCTCGCCTTTAAGAGAGGCATCCTATCTTCTAATTAATATCCTGTGGTACAACACAGGAATTGGAAGGAGGAAAGGACATGTATTTAAAGCTCAGAAACACGAGAGTCGATACCCCATCTAGCAGTCCGACTGTATCAATAGCAGAGAACACATCAAGGTAGGGCTGTAGCAGGCTGTCGCAGATTCAGATTCACGGACATCGAGATATGGCTGTAGCGGTAGCCTGCACACATACAAAATCTGGACGATGCTCAACAATGCCGACGTCCTGGTTTGTGAGTTGAACGCCGATTACATCATCATATGTAGTAGTTATATATAGTTGCCATAATATATGCGTGCGATTAATCCTGAGAAAGGTAGTAGAGGAAACTTGATCTCGATGAGCAGGAATCGCACTTCGAAGATAACGCTGTGCTCGAGAGCTGATTTGAAAAGTTTCGGGGGGGTTCAGAGTAAGCCAGAGAGGAACATAATCTGGGGGAAAGAGGGGTGGAATGGGGGTGTTTCCCTTGACCCATGTAGTTCAAGTTCAGGCTGGCCATGGAGCATGACACGGGGGCACAGGTGGCACATTCCCAGTAGGCACAGCCACACAGGGGGCAGCTGGCGGGGAAGGTGCAGATTGGGTTTGGGTTGGAATTGCTTTTTCTCGGGGTCGGAGTAGCTGTCTCTTTTTTTGTCGAGAAGGGTGAGGGTGAGACGGGGTACCAGTTAGGTTTTCTGGCTTATAGCTAACTGGACACATTGTTCAATTGGTTTTGGGAACAACAAGTTCACAACCAAGAAAGGAGTTAAGGTACCTATCCTTCCCTATCCAGATCGCCAGAGAGAAAAAAGGACGAAAAACTGTGTTCACAATGCGCTCTGCTAGGTGGTAGGCTTTGTCGACACTACTCCACTCCAAATGAGGGGGTGGGTGAAGCAAGGTAAATCCAACAGGCCTATCAGCGTGGTCTGGCATTACTCGGAGATGACTTTGTGTCTTATGTACCAATTACTAATGGTTCCTGGGATCCCAAGAATATAAATACAGGGCCAATTCCCCTTATATCGTTTTTCTGCTCCAACTCCGATATCTCGTTTTCTTCTTCCAAACAGTCATATAACAACATCCAACCACAATGTTAAGACAAGCTACTAAATTAGCCACCAAGGCCCCAATTCAAAAATCATTTGTGAGAGCTTACTCTCAATACCCATTGAGTAAGACCATTACTTTACCAAACGGTAAGACTTACGAACAACCAACTGGTTTGTTCATCAACAACGAATTTGTTCCTTCTCATCAACAAAAGACTTTCGAAGTTATCAACCCATCTACTGAAGAAGAAATCTGTCAAATTTACGAGGCTAGAAAAGACGATATTGATGTTGCTGTTGATGCTGCTGAATCTGCTTTCAAGTCCGGATGGTCTGACTGTGACCCAGCTATCAGAAGTAAAGCTTTGGGTAACTTGGCTGACTTATTGGAAGCTAACAAGGAAACCTTAGCTTCTATTGAGTCTTTAGATAACGGTAAGGCTTTGCAACTAGCTCAAGGTGATGTTGCTTTAGTTATTAACTACATTAGATCCTGTGCTGGTTGGGCTGATAAATTGATGGGTTCATTAGTTGACACTGGTTCTAACTACCACAATTACATTAAGAGAGAACCAATTGGTGTTTGTGGTCAAATTATTCCTTGGAACTTCCCATTATTAATGTGGTCATGGAAAATTGGTCCAGCTTTAGCAGCCGGTAATACTGTTGTCTTGAAGACTGCTGAATCTACCCCATTATCTGCCTTATATGCTGCTAGTTTGATCAAGGAAGCTGGTATTCCAAAGGGTGTTGTTAACATTGTTTCTGGTTTCGGTAAGATCACTGGTGAAGCCATTTCTATGCACCCAAAGATTAAGAAGATTGCTTTTACTGGTTCCACCGCTACCGGTAGACACATTATGAAGGCTGCAGCTGAATCTAACTTAAAGAAGGTTACTTTAGAATTAGGTGGTAAATCTCCAAATATCATTTTCAAGGATGCTGATATTAAGAAGGCTGTTCAAAACTTAGTTTTAGGTATTTTCTATAACTCCGGTGAAGTTTGTTGTGCTGGTTCTAGAGTTTACATTCAGGAAGATATTTATGATGAAGTTCTGCAAGAATTCAAGGCTGCTGCCGAAGCTCTTAAGGTTGGTGACCCATTCGGTAATGGTGTTTTCCAAGGTGCTCAAACTTCTCAACAACAATTAGATAAGATCTTAGGTTACGTTGATATTGGTAAGAAGGAAGGTGCTACTTTAGTTACCGGTGGTGAAAGATTAGGTGACAAGGGTTTCTTCGTTAAGCCAACTATTTTCTCTGATGTTACTGATGATATGAAGATTGTCAAAGACGAGATCTTTGGTCCATTTGCCGTTGTCTCTAAGTTCAAGACTGCCGATGACGTTATTGCTGCTGCTAACAACTCTGAATACGGTTTAGCTGCTGGTATCCACACCACCTCCCTAGACACTGCTACTTACGTTGCTAACAAATTAGAAGCTGGTACCGTCTGGATTAACACTTACAACGATTTCCACCAAAACGTTCCATTCGGTGGTTACAAGCAATCTGGTATTGGTAGAGAAATGGGTGAACAAGCTCTGGAAAACTACACTCAATACAAGGCTGTCAGAATTGCTTTAGACAAACCAAAGTATTAAGTAAGTTAAGCGTGTCTTTTTGACGTGTTTTATTTATGTCTCTTCTGTGTAAAGTAAAGTTAATTTTTTCTCTCTCTGTTTTGTTTAAATAGTTTTTCATTTTTCACATCATGATTTTCTTACGACATTTTTGCTTCATCATCATCTCTTTTTATTCACACTATTCCCTCTTTTTCTTAGGCTTATATTTTCTACATTATAATAATAACTATGATATGTTTAACAACTCTTTTCACTCTAAATGTAGTCCTACAGTCCAGTACGAAGTGTCGCACCTCGCTATTAGTCTGGGACCGGGACAGAACGCGTCGCTAGAGTCCCCCTGTAAACAAACCGCCTTGGACTCTCGCTGCACAGCCCGACTCAGTGCGAAGAAGTTCAAAACAAACAAACAAACCGCCAAACAACAAACCACAACACCTAAATCAAACGAGTCACCAGGCTCCGTTTGTCTCCAACTCAACCCGAAGCCTACTCTTACAACCCATAGCCACTATTGCTCACGCTCCTTTACTTACATAGTTTTTCCCTCCCGCTTTCGAAGAGGAACTCGCTCAACAAACAGACAACTAACGAAAAATCATCTGACTCCCTCTGAAACGATCCACCCATACACGCCAAAATGTCAGCTGGATCAAACAGCACCCAAACCCATACGAACTCTGAAGAGTTGCTTTCGTTACCTTCGGATAATGAAAACAGTGACTTTATGCAAGCTGTTAATGCCAAAATGGAGGAGAAGCTATCTCAATTATTGGTTAATTTTGCCCTGAATGAACCCTTATTCGATAATGAATTGTTATTTCCAACCCCAACAGAATCTGAAATCACCCATTTGAACGGCCAAAAACTGAAAAGTGGTACCATAGAGGCAGTTATAAGTCATTTAACTTCTCCTCAAGTCATAGATTATCAATTTTTAGTTGATTTCTTCTTGACTTTCCGTGATTACATTAACGCTTTACCCTTAATGGAATTAATACTTTGTAGACTTACTTGGTCTTTGAAGAAGGCTACTGCAACAGATAAACAGGAGGCTACGATAGGTACTTTAGCTTTAGTTAGAACTTTTGTTGCTTTACGTCATTGGATTTTAAACCATTTTCAAGATGATTTCTTAGATAATGTTCAACTGAGACAATTATTTACTCATACTTTGAATGAAGTTTCTCAATTTTCTGTCTTCACCAATTCAAAGGATAGTCTACAAACCAAAGTCATAATAGATTTAAAGAAGTCTTATATTAGGCTGTGTCAGATATTCTGGAGTACAACATCTTTAGATAGATTAGTGGATGTGGACTTCTTGAAATATAACATTCAAGCTCATGATACAATGCCAAGTACAAGATTGTCAACTTTAGGTCTCCAACAACTGAAAAATCCAGGCGTGCGTCGTCAATCCGTTTTATCTTTAATGGCTCAAGGCTCAGCAACAGGAACTAATCATTTACTTAATGAATATGATGAAATGGTTAAAAGAGAAAGCCATTCTTTAGAAAAATTATTGAAAACAAGAGCTGCTCGTGGAAACCATAAATTGAAAGCTAATAATTTTGAAACTGATAAATTTATATTATATCCTAAAGCCTCAATTTACTCTTTAAGACAAGCCGCTATTAGCCAATGTGCAACTCTGGATAACATTTATTCCGATATTTTACATGATGTTAAATACACCCCTGTCCAAGGTGTTAAATATTTAGATGCTAATTCAAGAGACAATAAAGAAAATGAACCTGGTTTTATAATTAAAGGTCAAGTTGAAGTTTTTACGGATAGTAAAGTTGCTAAATTGGCTCCCGGTACCCCCTTAAAGAAGGTGGATGTTAATTCTGTTACTCCTAAAGCCCCCAAATCAAACCCATCTAATAAGATTTCATCATCTAGAGCACCCCCAAGAGCTTCTCAACATCAGAAACAGAAGAAGAAATTCCTTAAAGGATTATTCCATAACAACAAGAACGATAAAGGCCATAAGGAGAGGCTTGAAATAAAACCTTCGCCACCAGTTGCCCAACCTCTTTCTACTCCAATTGCTAAAGATTCACTTAAAATTGAAGACATCAAAATAAATCCCGACTCATTTGATTTATTAAGTTCAAGGGTTTTAGCTGACTTTGAATCAATTACGAGTGCTTACCAACCAGTCGCATTACCAAATTCAAGAACCTCAAGAAGTATAAAAAGCTTATTAGATGCAAGATCTGCTAGTTCTGTTTTACAATTAGATAAATTGAATTTTCATGATTTAGATGACTCTCCAACGAAACGTAAAGGTATTCTTTACACCTACAAACAAAACAACAAGAGCCCTGCTCGTATTCATCCTGCTGCTATTTCGATCCATGATGATGACACTGATGATTTAAGTATTAGCGACAGTAAAGCTGATGCTCATAGTATCGGCTCCCAAAGTCTTCTCAATGCGTTTGGCAAAACTGATAATAATGATAACGATAATAACAAAAATGCTACAGTGAGTGATGAAAATGGTGAAGATAATAGAATGTCGTTTAAATCTCCATCTGTTACTATGAACTGGTCTAATTCATTAGAATTAACTGCTTCTGCCAATATTATTGATGCTGACGGTGTTGATGTTATTAAAGATGATGAATTAAATAAATCTGAACTACAAGACAATAAGGAAGAACACATTACAAAGGAGGACACTACTGCTAATGGTTCTAAAGACGTCATTGTTCAAGAAGAAATTGATAATATTTCCATTTTGAAAGAAGATGGAATTGTTGATGAGAACACTGGTGAGATTGTTAGACCTACTGAATGTGAATTGAAAGATAACTCAAGTGGAGTTGAACCGCCTCGTGCAAGTTATGTTCCTATTGGGTGCTCTACATCTGAAGATGATATTGTTATTGGTGCTCCTGAAGTTCATAAAAGTTACATACCTGTTGCTGTTTCAACCTCTGAAGATAACTTTACCGATTCTGATTGTGTTGTTGATGCTACTAAACCATTTGAAGAAAAAGTTGAAGCACCTTCAATTGTTGATGATGTTAAAGTTGAACCAACTGTTAAAGATTCCAAACTAGAAGGTGACACTCCTAAATTAGTTTGTGAAGATGAAGTCAAATCAATTACTGAAAATACTAAATCTATTGAATCAAAAACTGAAGTCAATTCACTTGTTCCAGCGATTCAAACTCGTTCAGTATCTCATGACCATCCACTTTTAAAACCCGTTTTACAAAATCCAAGTAGTAATTCCTCAACTTCTGCAATTGAGCCAACTATCTCTATTGATAACAATCAAACCACCTCTTCAGAACCTCTAATTGAGGCACCTGCTGAATCTAAACAGGAACAAGAACATAAGCCTCAACATCAATCTGAGCCATCCGAAGGTACTGTTGTTTCGGTGCATAATGATACTAATAATGGTCTTAATAGTAGATTTTCGGTTAAGGTGATATCCAGAAATAGCATTATGTCAGCTAAATCATACATTACCTACGATTCCGAACTGTCTTACAACTCACACAGAGATGATAGCTCGGAATTTGAAGAACCTAAGTTAAGAAAGAAGACTTCTTTAGTTGACATGAGAATTGTCAAGAAATCAGTAGAAACAGAGAAACAGTCAAGTAGTTCATTACTTCCAGAACAACGACAAGAAGCTACAACTTCATTAATTCCACTACAACCACCCAAATCACTACATTTATCAAAGAAAAGAATGGAACATCATCCTCAGCATCATAGTGATGATAGTTCTGATGATGAACATGAAATGTTTTTTGATTCATTTGCCAATGACGACGATTTACAGTCGCATCGAACTCAGGTTGATAATTTGTCTGCCATGAAAGAACTACCTTATTTTGTTAATGATTTTTCTACTCCATGCCCATCTGTTGTTAACATCCCTCGTTCTAAAACAACTGTGTCAATGGTTCCATCTCCAACTCCATCTGAATCATGCTTACTTCCTTATCCGGGTATTTCATCAGGCGCAATTGCTGAACTAGCTGCCATTCCTGATCAAATTTATGAAGGTAATCCATTAGACTTTGCGTTATCTAAATTAATTGGTACGAAAAAGCCAGCTGCTCATATTGAAATTGGTCTTAATGACGAAAAGGATATTGAAAGAGAGTTGATTCGCAGCCCTTGTAAGCACTCAACCCCCGGCTTTGAATCTGATAATTCTATGAAATCCATTGATGAAATGAAGTTGGAAAAAAGGGTTAGAGAGTTGTTTATTTCACATAACCCAAGAGAATCTGTTGCTCCTTTTAGATATAGTGCCAAATTATTGAAAACAGATACACGTAGAATGTCCAAATTTGATATGAATTCTTTGGCCAGTACTCCACACAAGCAATTATCTCAAGTTAAATATACCAGTGTTGAAGAGGTTATGTACAAAGGCAATCATATTTCCTTTATTTTAAGCTATTCTGCTGAAACATTAGCTGAACAATTTACTTTAATTGAGCGTGATTTATTGCAACAACTGGATTGGAAAGAATTGATCGATTTAACTTGGGATGAGCCTTTAGAACCTTACTCATCTTGGATTAGGTTATTATTGGAGAGTCATGATAAAACCGGTATTAATATTGTTACATTGAGATTCAATTTAATGACTAATTGGATTATTTCTGAAATTTTACTTTCTAAAGAATTGAACACTAGAATTTTAACACTCTCTAAATTTATTCATATTGCTAGCAAATGTAAGGATATTCAGAATTATGCTACAATGTTTCAAATTACCCTTGCTTTAGGTTCTGATACTATTAAAGGTTTAAAGAAGACTTGGAGTGGGCTAGATTCTGGTGATTTGATGGTTTTCAAAAAATTAAAAGAGTTAACCTCATCAAATTTGAATTTCTTCAATTTTAGAAAAGAGTTTGAATCAATCACAGCCTCAAAGGGTGTTGTTCCATTTACTCCATTAGAATTAAGTGATTTAACAGCCAATTCTGAAAAACCGACTATTTTAAATTCTGAGAGCTCTCAAGTTGAATTTCAAGAAGAAGAAGGCTATGAATTGGTTAATATAGAAAAAGTTAGAATTTCATGTGCTGTTTTGAGAAGGTTATTAAGAGCCATTGATTGGTCTAACTCTTATGACTTCAAGATTAATGAAGATATATTATCAAAATGTTTGTATATTAGTTGTTTAAGTGAAGAAGAAATGGAATACTGTCGGGTACAATTGATTAATCCATAATTTACATTTTTAAAGAGATACCATTAATTTATATTTCTTTCTTTGCTTATAATATTTGTTTTTATTATTATTTTTTGTCTTTTTTTTCTTTCATTTTCGTTATTTTTCTTTCCTTTGATACACTATTTTTTTTGCATTATATTAATTTCCTTCACATTTTTGTCTACGTTATACATCCTTCTATTGTTTTTAAGTCTCATTTTTTTTATTCTACTATTTTTAGGGAATACCTATTTATTTTCTTCCCCTTTATTCTTATTGCTACTATTAGTTTACGTTTTCCTTTTTGTTGTTGTATTGCTACCATATACTATGATTCACCTTTCCAGCCTTGTTATTTTTGTTTGATTTCTACTTTTCCATTCTCATTTTAATTATGACATTCCTACTACTTTTTAATAATTTTTACAATTTTTTTACATTTTATTAGTTTACCAGTATGAGAAGAATTAGTATTAATTTATATAAAAAGTAATATACAAAAAGTTCAATGCGCTGTTGACAATGCCATAATTAAAAGGAGAAGAGTAAGAAGAATGAATGAATGAATGGGGAAGGGATGCAATTAGAGTAGTTAATTAGTAAAAAATAAATAAAGTAGGCGACAAAAAATTTTCAAACAGTGACCGTTTTAAACACATGATGTAGAATTAAAACCAAAACTATTAATCCAGCACAGAAAAATCCTATGTTTCTCTTTTTGGTTTGCTTAATTTGCGAATCTTTTTTAAAATTTTGAAATTCAACTAAAGTGGTATTAAACCCATCTAGTTTTGTTTTGTTTTCGGATAAACTTGATTTGACAGTATCCAGTCTAGTAGATAAATCATTCAGATTGTTAAATAGATCATCGGTATGCGATTTTCTTTTAACTTGGGCAGATGATCTCTCATTTAATTCGTTAACATAATTATTCAATCTATTTAAATTAGTTGATAAATTTTCATTAATGTTGATTAAATTTAGATACTTTGAATTCAAAGTTTCAATTAATTTTAAGTTTTCCATTTCTATTAATGATAATCGTTTTTCTAGACTGTCTGAAATTAAAAGATCTAATTCTTCAAATCTTGTTTTTATAATCTTACTTAAACCTTTCTTTTTCCGTCTAGTAGGACCTAAAAGCATATTACTATTAGTGCCATTTGTTGCACCTGTTGAAGAACCCATATAAGAAGGAGAAGAGATTGGATCTCTTGACGAATGAATGCCTTGCTTATGAACCGGATTTATAGCAACATGAGATGACCTGGCAGCCGTGGCCGTAGAAGTATTTGGTGGAATATCTATATAAAGTTCCCCTGGAGTAGTGGCATTTGAATTATTCAAAGCTGGACCACCATTGAATGATTCTTGTTTGGACAATCCAGAGAGATGGAAATATGAACTGTTTGCTGATGATGGAGGCTTATGCTTGCTGTTGGAGTTAAAGTTGGGAAATTTATCTGGCGATTGCAATGCCAGTGGCAGTGGTAAGGGCAGAGGAAAAGGAGATGAAAGTGAGTTTGAAGTTACTGATTGACTTATTGGAGGTGTAAGTTGTGATTGTGAGCGTGAATGATGAGAATTTAATGCATCACTAAATGATATACCATTTGTATTTGATGGCCTCTTTTTATGTAAATTAGATGAACTTGATCTGGAATGTGAATTATCGGAAGATGAATTGGAAGAGAACCTCGAAGGCGTTACTCCAGGCTGAACATTGTTATTGACATGTGCTGAACTGTTGTTGTTGTTAGTATTGTTTCGAAGTGAAGTATCCGAACCTTTTTTTGATTCTAGGAAGGGAGATGAAGGCAACTCGGGACTTGAGTCCTTGGGAACACGGAGCTGTAACTTCTTTTTGATCTTTTCTTTCTTGGGCAAGCTAATTGCTGATTTATTCTTGAGTGACAGAAACATGCTTACTTGACAAGTTTTTTTGGAAAAGGAACTGGTTGAGCACAAGATGGCTAGTTCATCTCGTCTGTTTCGGTAGATCTCAAATTATTCTGAAGCAGCGCCCGGAAATGACTGTGTGAAAGTGTAAGTGAGGCACTGGGGAAATTTCGACTCCATTTCATTCAGTTTTTGAAACTATTTATTTATACATGGCTTACGATGGCCTACATTAGTCTAAAGTGCAGATATACACTGTGAAAACTCCAAATCAACAGTCATAATTGGTGCAATATTTCTTTGAAGTAAG
The DNA here is from genome assembly GCA_003707675.3 of Ambrosiozyma philentoma. NCBI lineage: Eukaryota > Fungi > Ascomycota > Pichiomycetes > Pichiales > Pichiaceae > Ambrosiozyma > Ambrosiozyma philentoma. The sequence continues at coordinate 564,330 of PPKZ03000006.1, forward strand.
TTTGAACAATGGTTATAGGTTTGGTGTTAGGGCCCAATGAAGGGCCTAGAATACGTGGTTTGACGATGATCGAATAATCTTGAAACTTCCAGTTAGAGTAACAAAATTCTATCGTTATATTAGAAAAGATGTATATACCATCGAAATACAGGCTTTCTAGTCATCATAGGTTAGGTCCACTATAATTAAGTAAGCTTGTAAGAGTTGGAATGGCTTTTCAAAGGGATGAACGTAACGCCTGACTCTCAGTTGGACAGCTCCTTTAACCTCAACCAGCTACTGAACGTGATAGCTGGCTGCGTGAGATATTAATTGCTGCAATCGGTATTGAACAATCAATCAACTGAACAATTAAACAATTGCAAAAAGAAGGGTTGAAGTCTGAGCCCAGAATCCTTCTTCTGGCAATAGAACTCTGGCCATAGTATCCCTTTCCCTCTCGGCACAACTATCACGCACATCGCTGCCTGAACAAGAGAGTTAAGCTCACCAGGCCACCGCCTGCCTCTCCCGCCCTTGGCCCGACCCATGCTGCCACGCACCACGAAAGAGAGACGCGACTGATCCTGACACACCGAAGAAACGAAGAAACAATCACAAGAAAACGAAAACCTCAACAAACACGTACTGAACTAAATTAAACAGGGCAACAACTTCAGACGATATTCCAACTTCAACTCGACTTTCACCTCTTTATCCAGATCAGCTCACCTCCATCCTTATAGTCAATACTCTCACTTCTGGTTTAGAGATACGCTGCCCTAAGATCACCTCCCTGCCCCCCATCTTTGTTTCATCCCGCAAATAGATCAACTTCCATACATTATTTCACTTTTGCTTAACTTTACTTGATCCTTTCACCTTTTTATAGAGTTCACACATATAATGGATACCCAAATTGAAGAGGGAACGTATGTATAGATTTCCCATCATTTACCTTTGCTTTTTGTAATTTCTTAATGATAATTTTTACTAACGTGTTATTTTTTTTATTCCAGGCGTTGTTGGATCCCCGACAAGACTGAAGGTTGGCTTGGTGTTGAAGTCACCAAAATTACAAACAACAACAACAAATATCAAATTGAACTGATTAGTGATGACGGTGAGCAAAATTTCAATATCGAAACCAACTCATTGGATGAAAATAACCCTGATTTACCTTTACCAAGAAATCAAGTTGAAACTGTGGAAGATTTAACTGAATTATCCCATTTGAATGAGCCTTCCGTTTTGAATGCTATTAGAGTTAGATATGCCCAGTTTAATATTTATACTTATTCTGGTATAGTTTTAATTGCAACCAATCCTTTCCAAAGAAATGAGGAGTTATACTCCCCTCATAGAATTCAAAGATATGCTTCTAAAAGAAGAGGTGAAGAAGAACCTCATTTATTTGCCATTGCTGAAGATGCTTATAGATTCATGATCAACCATGGCCAAAATCAATCTATTGTTGTTTCTGGTGAATCTGGTGCTGGTAAGACTGTTTCTGCTAAATATATCATGAGATATTTTGCTACTGTTGATTCTGATGAACATAGTCATGATATGTCTGAAACTGAAAAACAAATTTTAGCTACCAATCCTATTATGGAATCTTTTGGTAATGCTAAAACTACAAGAAATGACAACTCTTCAAGATTTGGTAAATATCTAGAAATTTTATTTGATAAGGATATCGTTATTTGTGGTGCTAGAATTAGAACCTATTTGTTAGAACGTTCTAGATTAGTTTTCCAACCAAAGTCGGAAAGAAATTATCATATCTTTTATCAAATGATTGAAGGTTTAGACGCTGATTCAAAGTCAAAATTGTCTTTATTAGGTGTCGAAAATTTCTTTTATTTAAATCAAGGTGGAAACCCAAAAATTGATAATATTGATGATGCCAAGGAATTTAAAGATACTTGTGATGCTTTGTCTTTGGTTGGTATTACGAGTGATCAACAATTTAAGATATTTAAGATTTTAGCCGGTTTATTATATATTGGTAATATTCAAATTACCAAGACAAGAAATGATGCTATGATTTCATCAGATGAGCCAAACTTAGTTAAAGCTTGTGAATTATTAGGTTTAGAACCAGAATCATTTGCTAAATGGATTGTTAAGAAACAAATTATAACAAGATCTGAAAAAATTGTTTCAAATTTGAATTATGCTCAAGCACTAGTTGCTAGAGATTCTGTTGCCAAATATATTTATTCTTCATTATTTGATTGGTTAGTTGAACACGTTAATTCTAATTTATGTTCCGATGAATTACTATCTAAGGTTAAAACTTTCATTGGTGTTTTGGATATTTATGGGTTTGAGCATTTTGACTCGAATTCTTTCGAACAATTTTGTATTAACTATGCTAATGAAAAATTGCAACAAGAATTTACTCAACATGTTTTTAAATTAGAGCAAGAAGAATATGTTAAGGAAGAAATTGAATGGTCTTTTATTGAATTCGCTGATAATCAACCTTGTATTGCAGCAATTGAAAGTAGATTAGGTATCTTGTCTTTATTAGATGAAGAATCAAGATTACCAGCTGGTACCGATCAATCCTGGATCGAAAAAATGTACCAAACTTTAGGTAAGCCACCAACTAACCAAGTTTTTAAGAAACCAAGATTTGGTAATAATAAGTTTATTGTCAGTCATTATGCTTTAGATGTTACTTACGATTGTGAAGGTTTCCTTGAAAAGAATAGAGATACTGTTTCTGATGGTCATTTAGAAACTTTAAGAGCCACCGAAAATGCACTGTTAAAAGATGTTTTTGCTACTGTTGATAGAGCTGCTGCAAAGTTGACTGCGGAACAGGCTTCAAATTCAAGAAAGAAGGCAATTAGAAAACCAACTTTAGGTTCTATTTTCAAGTCTTCCTTAATTGAATTAATGAGAACAATTAATTCTACAAATGTTCATTATATCAGATGTATTAAACCAAATGAAGCTAAAGTTGCTTGGGAATTCGATCCCGTTATGGTTCTATCTCAATTAAGAGCTTGTGGTGTTTTGGAAACTATTAAGATCTCATGTGCTGGTTTCCCTTCAAGAGCTACATATCCGGAATTTGTGGTCCAATATGCTATACTGCTACATTCGTCACATAGAGAAAGATTCTTACGTGGTGAAGGTACTGAAGAAGAAGCCGTTGAATTAACAAAACATATTTTGAAAGAAACAATTGACGATGATCATAAGTTTCAAACAGGTAAAACTAAGATTTTCTTCAAGGCTGGTATTTTAGCCAATTTAGAAAAATTAAGAACCCATAAGATTAAAGATTCCGCTATTATTTTACAAAAGAATTTAAGATGTTACGATGCTAGAAAGAATTATTTAGCTGCCAGAAAGTCGTTAATAGATTTACAATCATTATTAAGAGGTTATGCTACCCGTGAAAAGATTAGAAAGCAAATCGAAAAACAATCTGCTACTAAGATTCAATCATTGGTTAGAGGTCACTTGGTTAGATTAAGAGTTAATACTGCTCGTCAATCTTTAATTGCTTTACAATCTGTCATTCGTGGTAAGACTACCAGAACTAATTTAATTAAAAAACAATATAATGATGCTGCTATTACAATTCAAACATTATTAAGAGGATACGTTGCTAGAGATCAATATAAGAAGAAGCAAAGGGCCATTGTTTTCACTCAAAGTTGTTTGAGAAGAAGAGCTGCTAAAGAAGAATTTAAACAGTTGAGAGTTGAGGCTAAATCATTGAACAAGATGAAGGAAGTCCAATACTCATTAGAAAACAAGGTCATCGAATTAACTCAATCATTAACTTCTAAAGTTGAAGAGAATTCTAATTTAGTTGGTGAAATTGAAAAATTGCAATCATTAGTTAGTGAATCACAATCATCTCGTGATTTGCTCAAAACAAGAGAATTGGAATTCAATGACAAATATGATTCAACGGTTTCTAAACATACTGAAGAAGTTGCCGGTTTGAATGGACTAATTAACCAGCATAAATTAGATTACGAAACTGCCAGAGCAAAGGTTGATGAATTAACCGAAGCTCAAGCTAATTTAAAGAAAGAATTAACTGAAAACATTGAACAATTAAAAGAAGCTCAACAACAATTAGACGAATCACGTAGAGAAAACTTATCATTAAATGGAGCTATTGACCAATTAAGATCTGAATTATCTGAACTACAAAGAAACATTGGTAATGGTAAGTACAACATGATGGGTAGTGGCTTAACTCCAACACGTTCAAGAACAATCCCTGCTGGCGCTGGTGGCTCTCCATTAGGTACTTCATCTACTAATGGTCACTTTGAGACTAGACCTGCTTCAATAATCGCTCCTTATGGTAATGATGATATGAACTTAGAAGCCATTAATACTGAATTATGGACTTTATTGAAGGATTCAAAGGCATTACATAAAGAAATCGTTGAAGGTTTATTGAAGGGCTTGAAATTACCTGCTGCTTCAGTTGCTTCCGAGTTAACAAGAAAGGAAGTTTTATTCCCATCAAGAATCATCATTATTATCTTATCTGATATGTGGAGACTGGGTTTAACTGCCGAATCTGAATCGTTCTTAGGTGAAGTTTTATCAATTATTCAAAGTACTGTTGGCGCATTGAAAGATGATGATGTTGTTTCTCATGGTGCCTTCTGGTTAACTAACACTCATGAATTATACTCATTTGTTTCTTACGCTCAATCAATGATTTTGGCTAATGATTCAATATCGAAAGACATGTCTGATAATGAGTTTGATGAATATTTGAAATTAGTTGCCGTTGTTAAAGAAGATTTCGAATCATTATCATATAATATTTACAATATGTGGATGAAGAAGATGCAGAAAGATTTAGAGAAGAAAGTTATCTCAGCCGTTGTTTTAGCTCAAGCATTACCAGGTTTCGTTGCTCCTGAATCATCTCCATTATTAAGTAAGGTCTTCCATCAAAGTCCACAATTTAAAATGGATGATGTTTTAACCTTTTTCAATAATGTTTATTGGTCAATGAAAGCTTATTTTGTTGAACCACAAGTTATAAATGAAGTTATTATTGAATTATTGAAATTTGTTGATGCTTTATGTTTCAATGATTTGGTTATGAGAAGAAATTTCTTATCATGGAAGAGAGGCCTTCAATTGAACTATAATGTTACAAGATTAGAAGAATGGTGTAAATCGCATGACATTCAAGAAGGTTCAACGTACTTAGCCCATTTATTACAAGTTTCAAAATTATTACAATTAAGAAAGAATACACCTGATGATATTGAAATTATTTATGAAATTTGTTATGCATTGAAACCGGTTCAAATTCAAAAATTGATTTCTCAATATCATGTTGCGGATTACGAGACCCCAATTTCACCTGCAGTTACAAAAGCATTAGCCGATAAGGTTAAACAAACCGGTGGTGCAGGTGATTTCTATGAAGTAATTAATGCTGAAGGTCATTTTGAAGATCCTTTTAGACATGTTGATCTAAGACCATTCCATAGATTAGAGGCCTATGTTCCAGCGTGGTTGAATGTTCCATTAATTAGAAGAATTGTTGAATTAGTTACTAAGAATGCGGCTGCTCAAGAAGCAATTAGTCAATGATTTCATTAATTATTAATTGCGTGTTAGTTATTTAGTTTCGTTTGAGTTTTACGTCCTTTTCCTCATTAATTTTGTTGTTTTGATATTTTATTATTTTTTTACGTATTTAGCACAGATAGACATCATCATATATTTTATTACCATATCATCATCTTATCTTTATCATCATCTTATCTTTATCATCATTTTATTTTTTATTTACATATTATTTTTTGTTGTTTTAATTCTCTCATTTTATTTTTTCACTTGTGAGATCTTAGTTTTTCACCTTTTTTGGAGTCATTTTATTACTATTATTATTACCTTTTAAAGCATATGGTTTTCCCAAAAATAACCTTTTCACTCTTTCAAAAGTAGAAAACTTTTGCTTATATTTTAAACTTTTCTGTTTCTTTTACTTTACTTTTTTAATCTTTTGTAGTTTAATATTTTCCTTATTTTAACTTTGTGATATCATCAAACTTATTGTTCCACTCTCACTTTTAGTCGATCATTTTATTATTATTACCTGTTTTGTTTTACTTTTATTATCTTGTAAATCTTTCTTTTTGATAATTAGCCTTTCTTATCAAGAAATCATTTATACGTTTTTGTTTATACCTTTGTCATTATGTTTATTAGTTTTCACTATTTTGTTTTTACTTCCGTGTGTCATAAATATTATTATGTGTTTTTTAACCTTTGGTTTTCTTCTTGTACGTACAAGGTATATAGTGATAATTCACAGATAACAAATAGATCTTATTAAACAAACACAAGTAAAGTATATAAGAAAAAAAGTAAAGTAAAACCACAATAAAGAAAAAAAAAAACGGGCGATATACAGTAAGAAAATGAACCGAAAGTTTCAGTCATTACCAAGGTGTAGTATAGTTATAGTTGAACATACAGAAAATCAGGCAAATAAAAAAATGAATAAGGGGTAAAGCATATAAGAAATAAACCACACTTGAATTAATTTCGTGACAAAAATAGAAGCTGGCTTAGCTTCGATCACATATAAACAAAAATATAGAAGTTAGAACCAAAAGAGCGTAACAAGTTAGGAAATTTCAAGAAAAATATAGATAAACATAAATTACCATGATTGATTAACTAAACCGCATTGAGCTTGTAATTTAAATCATCGTCATCATCTCGGACCATTTCCATATAAAAAAGAATTAAATAAAGAATAACAATTTCGTTTTCGATCTGCAAGACGAACTAAGGCACGTAAAAATATAAATGTAATTTGATGGAAACCATACTCAATTACTGTACTTAACAGCAATAGGAACGATAATAATAATTAAAATAATGACAATGACTAAAGCTAAACACACTTTCAATTTCATGTTCTTCTTCCACATATCTTTTCTAACTTGATTAGCAGATCTATTGAACATTTTCGCATTGTTAGACAGATCGTTTGCTCTTGTATCTATATCATCCAACAGATCACCACGTTCATTTATAGCCTGAATGTTATTTCTCATTATACCTGTAGTTTCATTTAATGTGCTTTGTAAGTTTTGTAAGTTTGGATTGCCTCCTGTTTGTTGTTTGGCGCCTGCAGAACCAGCAGCACCACCGGCACGCTCTTGTTGAGCGTCATCGTTGAATGGGTTGTATGGATCGTATGGTTGGGCTCCTGACATTGTAATAGGATTAGTAGGAATGCTTTTTTGACGCAAGTGCTGACTAGTAAAGATGGAGAGACGGGTTGGGTAGGTAGGAAGAGGGCCTAATCGATGGAAGTCAAGGAAGTCTGAATATTCTATTCGGTGTCAAAATCATCACCAAATTTTAATCATTCCTTTTTGGTGATACAAGGCGCACAAGCACTGCGCCCCGTGACCTGAGAGTGGCGCGGCAGGTCATCAGATTCGGCTTTAATTCAGCAAATTCCTAATATACAATCTAATATATACAATTAAATGCTATTGTAATCTCTTTCTTTTAGATCCCGATTCATCCGTATCAATTAGCCTTCTCTTATCGCTTATTGGTCTACCCCAAGTTCTCACATTAGCATCCTTCTTTTCCGATCCGCTTGATCCCTCTTGAAGTTTCAGCAATCTATCATCTATACCCAAACTTTTCAGCAACTTAGAGCCCCCTGAATTATTGTTATTACTACCTGTAAATTTCTGTAATTTATTAACAGTAGACTTAGTCATTTGAGCCTTTTTAGATTCGCTTGCAGCCAGGGCTCTGTAAGAGCCACCAGACGAAAATTTACCGACCATACCTAAACCAATTTCTTTACCAAAAGCATCCATTTTAGTTTCTTCTTGTTGACCAAATGCCATTTTATTTTGGGCTTTGGCTAAGTCAGACATTTCCATTCTTTCCTTTTGCTTTCTAAACCTTTTACCACCCCTTTTCTTAGATTTCTGATCTATTGGTTTAGCCATTGGCTTGACTTTAGCTTGATCAGGTGGAACTTGCAATTTTTCCAACTTCAAAGATATTTCCTCTCTCCATTTAACACCATTTGAATCATCAATTGTAGTCTTCTCTCTTTGTGAATAATCTATTCTTGAAGCCAATATCACCTTGCCTGAAATCATTCTCATCGCTTGCACTTTATATTCATCATCAACACCCTGAACTAAATCACAGTAATATAAATATCCTTTGTTTCTTATGCTAACATTATTTCCCTTAACAGCATTTGAGTTATTAACACCAACTGAAGGTAAATTACAAGATGGTGTTTTACATAAATTATCTAAACCATAGTTTGATATCAATTGGGCCCCAACAGAAGGACCAACAATGGCAGTGACGTTAGGTGCTATTATCTTAGCCCTTTCTGTAACATAAGTTCGTATATTGAGTCTAATTGAATCTAACTCCAATAAAATATCACAACCTTCAAGTACAAGCTTTAAATATATTGGATCAATATGAGGTTTTGGCAGTTGAGATACAAGAGAAGCAGACATTGTGAGTCCTAATATTTCTTCTTTTTTAAGCGTCTTTTCCAACTTTGATGAGTTTGAACAAACTAATGAAACATCATCTTTAACTAACTTAACAACTTTAACAAAATCAACTGGATTTTTAATTAAATCGTCTAAATCTGGCCAAAATGGCTTATAATAAATTTTGACAAATGAGAAAATTGAGATGATTTCAGATCTGATATCATCCAATGTTTGATTAGCATTTGATAAAAATTGATTTTCAACTTCTCTATCTTGGAAATCAGGGTCTGTGGCTTTAAGTTCATCCAATTGCCTCAATAGACCTTTGGCCTTTGGTAGCACAATTGAATAACCCGTAACACTTGTAATCCCTCGGAGGCTTTCTCTAACTATAAGAAAATTGAAATCTTTCTCGTGGGGATCATCACCACCCTCTTCTAAATCTATCAACTGAACGTCTTCCAAGTTATCGCCATCGATTAGATCTTGATCTTCATTTTCATCTAACACTGAGTCTTCATCATCAGTTGAAAAATCAGCAAGTAATTTGTCGGCCAATCCCATAATTATTATCTTTTGAAAACTCTGTTATGCGGGAATAATAGCTGTTAAGTCTAGTAAATTACCACTTACCATTGAGATTAACTTGCCAAAACTTATCTCAGAGCAAAACACCCGTGCACACCTCAAAAAAATTTTCATAATCAGTGAGGTCTCGATGATGAGTCTTTCATGGTGAATTGATTGAATTACACGTACCAGTTCAAGTGCTTGATAAACATACCAGAACTCTGACTCATTTCGTCTTTGCATCAATTTCCTGTTGTTTTTCAATTGTTTATGAGATTTTGTCGAATTCCAAGTACAAGTATCTCATTATTCCCATATATTTCGTCATTTTTACCCAAGACAAATACATTCATTACAACTCCAAATTATACCCACAACAGGCATTTGTTATATCAATCTAGATTGTTCTCCCATTCCATAATTAATATGAGCGAACAAGACAAGAAACCAGAAACTGCCGCTCAAGCAGCTCCAGCTGGTGAACAGCCACCAAAGCAAAAGACAGCTAAAGAATTAGAAAAGGAAAGAAAGAAGGCTGAAAAGTTAGCTAAATTTGCTGCAAAGGAAGCTAAAAAGAAGCAACTAGCTGCTAACCAACAAAAGAATTTAGAAAAGAAGAAGAAAGAAAAGAAAGTTGAAGAACCAGCCCCGGAATATGTTGATAAAACCGTTCCAGGTGAGAAGAAGATTCTAGTTTCATTAGAAGATAGATCCTTTTCAGCTTACTCTCCAAAGGCTGTTGAATCATCTTGGTACGAATGGTGGGTCAAGCAAGGTTACTTTGAACCTGAATTCACCAAAGATGGTAAAGTCAAGCCGGAAGGTTTATTCTGTATTCCAGCCCCACCTCCAAATATTACTGGTGCTTTACATATTGGTCATGCTTTAACCGTTTCTATTCAAGATACATTAATCAGATATAACAGAATGAAAGGTAAGACCGTTTTATATCTACCAGGTTTTGATCACGCCGGTATTGCTACTCAGTCTGTTGTTGAGAAGACTATCTGGGCTAAAGAAAATAAGACTAGACATGATTATGGTAGAGAAGCTTTCATCGATAAAGTCTGGGAATGGAAAGATGTCTATAAGAACAGAATTCAATCTCAATTTGAAAAATTAGGAGCTTCTTATGATTGGAGTAGAGAAGCTTTCACTCTAGATCCTAAATTAACTAAGGCTGTCGAGGAAGCTTTCGTTAGATTACATGAAGATGGTACCATTTACAGAGATGTTAGATTGGTCAACTGGTCCGTTAAATTAAACACAGCTTTATCAAACTTGGAAGTTGACAACAAGACCATTCCAGGTAGAACTATGGTTTCTGTCCCAGGTTACGAAGAAAAGGTCGAGTTTGGTGTTTTGACTTCTTTTGCTTACCCAGTTGTTGGATCTGATGAAAAATTAGTTGTTGCTACTACTCGTCCAGAAACTATTTTTGGTGATACTGCTGTTGCTGTTCATCCAAAAGATCCAAGATACACTCACTTACATGGTAAGTTTGTTCAACATCCATTCTTAGACAGAAAGATTCCAATTATTACTGATGCTGAAGCTGTTGATATGGAATTTGGTACTGGTGCTGTTAAGATCACCCCAGGTCATGATAATAACGATTACAACACTGGTAAGAGACACAACTTAGAATTCATTAACATTTTCACTGATGATGGTAAATTGAATGAAAACTGTGGCAAGTGGGCTGGTATCAGAAGATTCGATGCTAGACCTTTAGTTATTGAAGACTTGAAGAAACAAGGTTTATTCATTGGTGATAAAGATAATGAAATGACTTTACCAACATGTTCTAGATCTGGTGATATTATTGAACCTTACTTAAAACCTCAGTGGTATGTTTCTCAAAGCAAAATGGCCGAAGAAGCTATTAAGGCGGTTAAAGATGGTAAGATTGTTATTCAACCAAAGACATCTGAAGCTGATTACTTTAGATGGTTAGAAAATGTTCATGATTGGTGTATTTCTAGACAATTGTGGTGGGGTCACAGATGTCCAGTTTACTTCATTAATATTGAAGGCGAGACCCATGATCAAAACGACGGTGACTACTGGGTTTCTGGTAGAAATATTGAAGAAGCTCAAGCTAAAGCTGAAAAATTGTACCCTAACAAGAAGTTTACATTGGAACAAGATGAAGATGTTTTGGATACTTGGTTCTCTTCTGGTTTGTGGCCCTTCTCTACTTTAGGCTGGCCTGACAACTCTCCAGATATGAAGACTTTCTATCCAATGTCTATGTTAGAGACTGGTTGGGATATCTTATTCTTCTGGGTTACTAGAATGATTTTATTAGGCTTGAAGTTAACTGGTGATGTTCCGTTTAAAGAAGTTTTCTGCCACTCTTTAGTTCGTGATGCTCAAGGTAGAAAAATGTCCAAATCTTTAGGTAATGTTATTGATCCATCTGATGTTATTTCTGGTATTTCTTTAGAAGACTTGCACAAACAGTTGTTAGTTGGTAATTTAGATCCAAGAGAGGTTGAAAAGGCTAAAGAGGGTCAAAAGGCTTCTTACCCAGAAGGTATCCCAGAATGTGGTACTGATGCCTTAAGATTTGCTTTATGTGCTTATACTACTGGTGGTAGAGATATTAACTTAGATATTTTAAGAGTTGCTGGTTACAGAAAATTCTGTAATAAGATCTTCCAAGCTACTAAATTTGTTATGATGAGATTAGGTGATGACTACACTCCTCCAGCTACTGCTGCTTTATCTGGTAAAGAATCTTTAGTTGAACAATGGATCTTACACAAATTAACCAAATGTTCCGAAAAGGTTAATAAGGACTTAGAAGAAAGAAATTTCTATGAAGCCACTCAATCTATTTACAATTTCTGGTTAAATGAATTGTGTGATGTTTACATTGAAAATTCCAAGTTCTATATCCTGGAAGGTACTGATGAGCAAAAGAAATCTGCTAGAGATACTTTATACACTTGTATTGATGGTGCTTTAAGATTAATCCATCCATTCATGCCTTTCATTACTGAAGAAATGTGGCAAAGACTTCCAAAGAGATCCACCGAATCTTCCCCAACTATTGTTAAGGCTGCTTATCCAGAATATGTTAAAGAATATGATAACGTTAGAGCTGAAGCTGCTTACGATTTAAGTTTGGAAATTACCAAGGGTGCTAGATCATTGATCACTCAATATGGTATTACCAAGAATGCTAAGGTGTTTATTGAATCAACTTCTGAAGAACAATTTAAGATTGCCGCTTCTCAAGATGATTCGATTGCTTCTTTAATTAAAGCTGTTGATAAGGTTAACGTTGTTGATTCTGAGGATATTCCAGAAGGTTGTGGTGCTATCTCTATAAATCCTGAAACCAAAGTTCATGTTTTAGTTAAGGGTTTAGTTGATCTAGACAAAGAAATTGCAAAGGTTGCCAAGAGATTAAGTAAAGCTGAAGGTGCTTTAAATAACTTAGACAAGACCATGACTGCACCAGATTATGAAGAAAAGGCTAGTGCTCAAGCTAAGGAAAGAAATGCTGCTTCTTTCGAAAAGACATCAGCTGATGTTACCACTTTTAAGGAAACCATTGCCAACTTAGAAAGATTGAAATTATAGTAGTAAATTTGGTTTTATTATGTAAATAGATGTTTCAATCTTAGTTATGTTCTTCTTGTTTTTATAGTTCTGTTTTTAATTTTACAAATTTATGTCAATTATTATTTATGTGTTTTTTTATTAAAATTCTAGTATACAAAGTAGTACAAAAAAAGTATTGTAATTAATCACATTCTCCAAATGTAATCCGCTTTCACTCTATCTGCTACAACAGCTCTATATTCAGCGACTGATGACTCTATATCAGTGGCAGCCCTATCATAAACTGTGAATAGTTCTTCTTCAGTGAAATTACCCAAAGAATTAGAATAGATTAATTCATCAACTTTAGCATCCTTCAAACTGAAAACGGTAATATGATGGGACTTCGATTTCTCTAATTGTGAACCAGAAGGCATTGATATTATACTACCAGTTTCTGAGATTGAACAAGAAGTAGCTAAAAATGATGTTTTCAAAGAAATGCCTGCGTTAAGTAACGATAAAAATACAGAGTTCACAATAGTAACTAATTCCAAAATGGTATAATCTTTAGACTCACCTGCTCTTAGTATTTGAACCACTATTTGAATTTGTTGTCTAGGGTATTGCTTAGCATTAATAACTGCTCTTAATATTTCGTTCAGTTGAACTTCTAGTGCAGTTTCTCTTGTACTTGGAACCCCAGCAGCTGGTCTGATATTTATATCGAAAAATGCCTTGGTTGGGTTTTCATTTCTAATTCTTGAAACTTCAATTGGACCGGTCACAGAGGTAATGACCTTTGACTCGCCAATCTCCAACGTGGATGATCCATCAACTTGCTCTAATTGTCCTATTGATGCAATCATTATGTGCCCCTTAATTAATTATATCTGTTGAACTAAATCTTAACGAAAATGAAGAAAGAGAAACTGATTCAGAGAGAATCAAGCACATCGATTAATTTTTCGTGCGTAAATTACGTACTATTTTTTTTTTGAATTTTTTTTCAAACCATTAAAAAACTAGAGCATTATTCTTTTCATAACACACCACCTTTCAAACAATCTTGTCAAGGACCAAAATGCAGAGTTTATCATTAGAATCCATTATTCCCTTGCTGGAGGGGGACAGGATTTTTGAAGTTGATTTCACAGCAATCCTATCTGTTTTATCTAAAGCATCTACTATTCAAAATGCAAGCAAAAACGATTTAAATCATTTGTGTGGCAGAGTGAACAATTATTTAAAATCGAATAACACAAAGTACAGATGGTTAGGTACAAAATTGTTTATTGTTTTGAATTTACATCCCGAAATTTTAATGTCTTCTCATACAATCAACTTCATTAATGCATTGATTAAAATTATTGAATCAAAATGCTTTATTCAAGATTTTTCTAAACCAACTTATCAGGAATTAATTACTTTAAGAAGTGCTGTTGACGCTTTGGAATTTGTTATTGAAAAAATTAATGGTAAACCAGCTTTAACTAGAGAAGTTTTAACTCCAAAATTACCTTCCACCATCACTGTTTTATTAGATTCTATCTCATTGGTTCCAGAAAAAGCTGTTCCATTGTTATATAAGCTTTTATTAAATAAGTCCACAACATTTAGACCCTTTGGTGCCAAGTTTGAAAAGATTTTATTATCCTTATTAAGTGATGATGAAAATTATGACAAATTTGATTCTAAGTTGACCGAGCACATCTTAAAATCGTTAGTTTTACTTTCCTTCTCATTGACCAGATCAAACCCTCAAGAAACCTGGAGACAAAAAGTTAATGGATTAATCTTAGAAACTAAATCAGTTCTTTCTATCTATTCTCATTTCTTAAATATGTCAGAAGATCAAGACCTCTCTAACTACTTAGAGCAATTACCAAAATTACCTGAAGATCTATCGACTTTTAAAACAATGTTCAAGCCATTATCCATTGATGTCAATGAATCTGCATTAGACCTTTTAAAAGTTAACAGAAGATTGGATTTATTAATTAATTTACTAATGGAATATATGAAGACATCAACTATATTAACTGTTAAAATTCCTCTAGGTCACCTTGTTTTGATTGGTGAAGTTTTAGTTGGCTTCAACTTAAGATTCAGTACTATCAAGAGAGATATTAGAGATACTTCAATCAGGGCTACCATTGTTTATTCTGTTTCTCAATTGAACAAGTTAGGTGCTGATTTACTAGGAAATTTACCAGAATTATTTGGAGGTGATGTTTTACCACACTTAAATTCTATTTTGTCATCATTAGAAACTGTCATACCAGTTGAAAGAGTTAATGGAAAAATTACAGTTGATCCAAAAGCGGTTATTGAGAATGAGGAATTAATATTTGGAGTTTTAAATGCTGTTCATAACTACCTCGATTTAGTTGAAATGTTTACTGAAATGGGTAATCTTAATAAGGTTATTGATGCTTCTTTAATCTTAACCAAAACAAGACAACCTAAAGTTCCAGATAACAATAACAATGGTGCTAAAAATACATCTAAGAATAAAAAAGCTAAAGGAGCTAATGCTTCATTTTCAGATTTATTATCCCACCAGCACTTGTTTGTTATTAAGCCGACTGAAAAGAAACTGTCAATCTTAAGAAATTTCTTTAAATCTTTACTCTCCAAGTGTTACTTATCATCCTCCAAGCAGTCTGATGTTTTGAGATTTGCTATAATTGATGCTGTTTCAGAATCTACTTTACTAAAGAATGGTGTAGTCGATAATTCAAATAGAGATATTGTTGAATTATTGCAAGCTGCTTTAATATATCCAGGTTCTAACGCCTCTAGTATCAGTGTCCTACCTATTATCTCTAATTTGATTGGAGACCATGATACTTTGACTAGTGTTCTAACTAATCCTAGATTTCCATTATTATCTAAGAAATCCAAGTATTCTGTTACAATTGATGAACCTATGTACGATGACGAAGAAGATAAATTAGAGGAAAAGGAAGAAAATAATGTTGAAATTAACCAAAATACTAAAAGAGTGTTTGATCAAGTTAGTAAAGATGAAGAAACTAAGGAAAATGAAGCTGAAGCTGAAGCAAAGAGAAGAAGATCCGAAGAAAGTAAAAAGAATGAAGAAGAGCATCAACAAATGTTTAAGTCTACTCCAATTATTCAAAATGCTCCTGTTCCAGTTGCCATTCAAGCCACTGAAGTTCAGGAGAACGATGATCAAATTAAAGTGGATGATGTTATAATTTCAAAGGAAGACTCAAAAATCACTGATATTCCTGTTCCCATCTCCCATGATACGGACGACGATTCGGATGTTGGTTCTGATTTTGAAATTCCAGAAATTGATGTTGGTGACGAGTCCGACGAGGATGAAGATATGGAGAAATAAATCTCTCCCTTTTATAGACTTAATAGTACAGATTAAATAGCTAGATTGACGACCGCAGTCCTTATAGTAATGTTTGTTGCCAGCAGCATTGTAATAAAAGTTAATAAAAAGAGTAAAAACCGCTAAATCGTACAAAACATCAGTTAAGAGAAAGCCAAAAAGCTCCTGACATTCGTAGTTTCAATAGCAACAATTGATTTAGCATGGCTCATACAGATCACAAAGCTGGGGTTAAGAGGTATCGTCAATTATTGAATAAATTGAAGATGCTCAATGCAATCTACCTTTAAGTGCCTGCAAATAAATAGTAGAGGATAAAAGAAAAAAACTACAACATAGATCTGCTTGTGAAAATTGCAGTCGTCTGACTATCAAAAGATCCACAACCAGTAGAAACGACAAAATGGTAGGCCTTCCAAGAGTTCCTATAATTTGTTATAGTGGGGGGGTCAGAATGTACTTTAAAGCGTCCTTTGTAATGTAACAAGAAGTTTGCGTCAAACGCCTTCATCCATGTAATCCCATCCAGGACTCACTTAAGAGCCACTAAAATTTCTCCACAAGGAAGAGGGAAACCGGATGTGTTAAAAAACAACGCCTAGTCTTCATCATATGTTGTAAAAACTTGGAAGGTACTACAAAGAAAGTAGAACCCTCAAGAAGAGAAGGCAAGTTTGTCTGCTTGAATCAAAGAACCTCTTTTTAAATCATTCACGAAAATTTTCAGGCTCACGGCTGTGCTTTTTGTGTGGCGCACCTCTGCATTTTTTTCTGAAAAGATTTGAACTGGGTTTTGTGTGTCTTTAGAAAGTGGTAAATCTTCTAAGAACTAGACAAATACATCGAGAAATTATTCAATATGGCTGCTAAGAAGAGATCTTCAAAGACAGAATCTAATACGACACCAAAGAAGCAAAGGAAGCAATCTTCACCAGTTTCAGATGATCTTATATCCATAGATAAAATCAAATCACTTCACGCACAGTTCAATGAATCCTCAAAACATCTAAACAACATTGCAGAGTTACTAAAGCAATATGATATAATCATTTCCAGATATGCATCTGGTTTAAAATCTGAAGATTTAGATTTAATCTCAAGATTTCTTTCCTTAACAATGTACAAAATATTTGAAAGATTAATCTCAAATAATGAATTTAAATTAACAAAGAACGATACAGATCAAAAGAAAACTATTGTTAAATGGCTTAAATCTAAGTATGATCAATTTAAAACTAAATTATTTGAAGTTTGGAGAATTAATTTGGACAATGAAGGTCTTTACTCTTTGAAAATGGATGCTTTAGATGTTTTAATGAAATTGATCAAAGTTGAAAGTGACTACTTAGGTCCTAATGTTAAAGAACCCTTCTTTGCTAATACATCGTTCAGAGAAATGATTAAGAACCTATTACTGACTGGTTCTTCGGAAGATATTCAGACCATTGATGCGACTATTGATAATTTCTTGGTTCTAGAGTTTCAAGAAGCATACTACAACAAATACTGGGATATTAAATATTTCTTCTTCAGTGAACTAAAAGTTATTTTTGAAGATTTGGATTCAAAAGACACACAGCAACTCCTTTTTTCCAATGCATTAACTTTATTAAAACCCTCTATTCCTTATGATATTAAAAATGTTGAAGAATCAACTTCAGCAACTTTCACTAATAATCCACCATTAAAAACTATTTCCAATATGACTACATTCAGAGCGAATTTTGAAAAGTCTTGGTTAGGACTAATGAATTTATCACTGAGTACAGCACAATATAAAGCAACATTACTTATCCTTCATAAGAGAATCATTCCATTCTGTAATAACCCAACGAAATTAATGGATTTCTTAACTGATTCATATGACTTAGGTTTTTCTTCAAAAGATGTCAGTATTTCAATTTTAGCCTTGAATGGTTTATGGGATTTAATGAAAAACTACAACTTGGAATACCCAGATTTCTACACTAAATTATATGCTATTTTGACCCCTGAATTGCTACATCTAAGTTACAAATCAAGATTCTTGAGATTACTAGATATTTTTATGTCTTCAACTCATCTATCTGCTGCTGTTGTTGCTTCATTTATTAAGAGGTTAGCTAGATTATCTTTAACAGCTCCACCTTCAGGTATTGTTTGTATTATCCCATTCATATATAACTTGCTCAAAAGACATCCCACATGTATGCTATTGATTCATTCTACAACTACAGCTGAACAAGATAAAGACTTTGTTGATCCATTTAATGAGAAGGAAATTGATCCAGCTAAGACCGAGGCTATAAATTCCTCTATCTGGGAATTAGAAACTATGATTCAACATTACCACCCTAATGTTGCCTCATTAGCTAAGATTTTTACCCAACAATTTAACAAGTACAGCTATAATATTGAAGATTTCCTAGATTGGAGTTACCCTAAATTATTGGACAGTGAACTGAGTAAGAGATTCAAGGGCGAGCTAAGTATTGAGTTTGAACAGTGGGATGGTTTACTTGGTGAGAACGGATACTTGAAAGATTACTCGTTTTAGAAGCGCTTCGTTTTCCTTTGTATAATTAAACTAATTTGTATAGAACACTCATTATTTTATTAATTATTAAAACAGACATAGAAATACAAAATTTAACTATTCAGATTCAAAAAGAACATCCAAATGACAATGAAAATATATAGCAATTGCATTAGATTTTAACAAAATCATGCATTAAATGGTTCTGATGAAGCAGCAGTTAACCATTTCACACCTAATTCATAGAAATAGAAACTCACTGCAGTTGTTGGAGCGGCCTTGAGCAAGGCTGGAGTTAATCCATGATACAATCCTCTAAAACCTTCTTTTCTAAGAATCTCTTTCAGCAAGTCAATAGAACTCACTACTGTAGACATCTGCCTTCGGCGTCTTATTAGGTCCACTGGATAAACGATGGTTTTACTACAGACACCAGCCATCAATCCAGCAAAACTATCAAATGGTGTATCCTTAGTAACATCTTTAAAGTGGGTATACAAACCAAATTGAAAACCTGTGTAGATAGCAATGTAATTTATTGATAACCATCCTCCACCATAAAAACCTTTCAGTCCTTCTTTCTTATAGATGTTTGACATCTCCTTGGTGAAAGAATTAAAATGATCTGTATCATTAGAAGCCAGTCTTGTTCTCATCACATCAAAGGGGTATGACACAGTTGTCGATGCACAACCGGCAACAGAACCAAGTATCCAAGCATGTAAGCTAGCAGGAACTTTCATCTCATGTTCAGCTTCTAATTGTGAAAAAAATGAGTTCAAAACTGAATAAGTTGTAAATTGTGTGCCACCATATATCACGTACATTATTTCAGCAGGTAAGTTTCCCTTCCATAAGGCAGTAATACCTTCATACTTGACTATGGAAACTAGTGTTTTGAATGAGTTTGTGTATCTTTGGGAGTGTATTCCTCTCAATTGCATCCTGATTTTGACGATATCTACTGGGGCGGTCACAAAACGGGCCATCAAGCCTGAGAACGAGCCAGCCAACACAGAGACATAAGGAGGAATTTCTTGTCCCTGGTGTATACTACTGTTTCCCATCAGTATTTGGTGGAATTATTGATGTCTTTGAAAAGAGAAGAGGAAGTTGTCGTTGTCAGATCAGATCTGGTATCACAGGTTCCTTCCTTTAAATGTTTTCGAAATTTTTCGTTTCTTTATCGTGTCGGGCTCGGTGTCTTGCTCTCCGCTCGGACTTTGGAGACGGAGAACATTGGTTGGTTAAAGAATACAGTTGGTTAATCATTATAGTACACAAAGACATATATAAGTGAAAGTAAGGGATATATATGATTAGAAATAGGTAGTGATGTAGCGGCGGAGTTAAGAGTGTTTTCTATATCTAGTACTCGTCAAACTGTGTCTCCAACTTCTGCTGTTCTAAGATGGCTGCTTTAGTCTCTTCGTCAACTAATCCATCAAACACTTCTAAAGGAACATCTTTCAGTCCAGTTTTAATAAATGGATTATCATCAAGTCTAGTTTCAACTGTCAATTTCTTCTTAGATTTATGATCATCGACTTCAGCTATTCTCACTATTTTATGGCATGTTGGTTGTGTTATACTTGGAACAAAGTTTATTCCAGTATAAACATCTCTAACTGGCTTTCCTTTTAAAACTTCCTTTCTGTCATATAGTAGCATTTCTTCAAATTGTCTAACTTTTAAAGCGTGGTCATAAATCCATGTTGTTTCTGCGACAAAAGCTCCACCTGGAGCAGAGGCTAAAGCTGATGCTAACTTGAATCTCTCATTATAAACACCCAATGATGTGCTTGGATATTGTTCTGTAACTATAGCAGGGGCTCCTTCAACGGCACCTCTTTGTCTAGCTCTGTCTTCGTAGTAATCATCGATAACTTGTCTTCCATTTGCAATTGTTCTAGCTCCAAATTCTTTAAAGATTGATCTAGCTGTCACTAAATACACTGATCTTGTCTTATATGTAGATGTTAAAATACCTGATTCAATTAAACCAGGTTTGTCCTCTTCTGGAAGAATATATCTGAACAAATTCTTATGTTTTTGGAATAAGAAGTATGAATCACGATAACCAACATTTCTTGCAGCATCAGTAGAAACCATATACAATCTTTCACCTCTATTAGGAATGGTGAATGTTCTAACCATGAACATTCTTCCACCCTTTAAATATCCAAGTTCATCGATTTTTTCATTACCTTTTGGATCCTCTGGAGTAACGACTTCATCATCTATCACTTCAATCGGTTTACCATAATCATTCAATCCATCATTTTGTCTTCTTTTTCTTGCATCATCATGAGATTTCTTCTTACGCTTCTTGTTTGGTCTACCTTTTTTAGGATCTACTTGAGCAGGTTTCACTTCAACATCTGAATGAATTTTGCTTTCATCTTCGTCGTCCTCTTCTTTAATATCGATATGTTGCTCTTCCTCTTCATCATCATCCTCGTGTATTTCTTCTTCTTCCTCCTCCTCTTCATGGAAATCATCGTTATCAACTTCTTCATTGACTGGTTCTTCGTGGTAGTCATCATCATCTTTATCATCGTCTATATCAACAGGAGGAAACGCTTCTTCGCCTTGGAAGTTAGCATCTTCTTCCACTTGTTGCCGTTCTGTTTTTTCTTCCTGTAGTTGATCTGACGTCATTTTTCTACTTTCTATTGAGTGACAGTAGAATTGTAACGGGTCTTCCGTGTTGAGATTGAACTAAATAACCCTTCATACCCTGTAGCTAAAGCGTGTTTTCGTCTCTACAACAAAACCTCGAGCGCTCTGCTAAAACAAAGGCCGGGTAAAACAATAGATTTACGTATGAGCTTACGTCAGCTGGAAAAATCTTCGCTTCCTGGTTCTGCCTACAAACAAATCAACGTAATAGATGTGATAAACACGTCTTCTTCCTTTCTTGAATTTCTCCTTTCTTCAATTTGTTTACCATAAACAGGAAATACATCATGCAGCTGTGCCAGTTTCATTAGGAACACTATGCCTTCGGTGAGCATCTTTGGAAGTGAAGTTGTTGAGCTGAAGTTCTGAACTCTTGTCGAATTTGTTGGTTTTCAACCCATTTGATTAGTTGTTTGTACTTTGTTTTAGCTTCTTCGTTTTACATGCTTCTTCAGATTGTTTATCATTGTGCGTTTCAGATGGAATTGGTACTTTTCTTTGATTTTTCTAATTCATGATACATATTGTGAGAAGTATACCATTTATAAAGTTCTTTGAATGGTGTTATATCATTTGCTGTTTCTTTACGTGGCATAATATTATGATGAATTGTCTTAGTGGTGTATAGTCCAAGATTAATGACCCCGGTTTTTTATCGCATTTGAATGTAATTCATTGATACAAGTGCTTCATGCCCGGGGTACAGCTTTTATTTTTTTTTTTGATTTTTTCACCCCATTCAGATTCAGGTGGTACAAAACTAAATTAAATATTAAAAACGTAAAAAGAAGGCAAAGGAGTGGAAAATGTTAAATTCATAAGTATATTGAAGGAAGATATTCATCACAACTAGCGGAATACAACCCTTGAATAGATCCACAAGCAGATTTATAATTCTTAAAAACGGAACTCCCCTTTTCAACTGACACTTGAAGAGATACTGGGAATGTTGAAGTGGGTAAAGGGTAGGCTATTACGATTTCATTAATATCAATGGAATTAACCTCAGAATTTAGATAGACTCTTGGAATAACTTGCAAGTAAACTGTTTAAGAAATGAGTAATTATAAAATCATCCCTGATTCTATGTAATCTACTAATAGAAATTTCCAAAATTTCCAAGCTTGTCACCCACTAACCTTCCCAAATATGCTTCTGATTTCAAACCTAATTTCAAGTCTTTCAATGTTGCAGCTATTGATGATAAAGGATACGCAAGCTTCCTTGTTTCATGTCAGGGTTATAAATACTGAAATTCAAATGTACCAAAGATATTTTACTAAGGGATTGCATAAAAGCACTAAAATCAAGTCTATCTAACGCGTCAACATTTATTTCGGACTTGTTTTATTCTGTCAGATATTATGTCTTCATAAGGTATGTCTTGTATTGTCTCATATAAGTAGGTAGCTTACCCATTAAAGGTGAACCTAAAAGTATAGGACCTTATATGAGCACAATTGGCATCACTTATGTTTCTATGAATTAGGATAGTATTGCCACTAAATAACTCTAAAATCAAGTTGGTTATTGAGCATCTAGGATTCAACAGAGAAATGTTCTCATCTAAGAGTAAATTGGTTGTTAGAATATCCTTTCAAATCAATGTGTTAACTACAGTAGGCCCATCATCTGTAGATCTAAATTTAGTATTGAGCTGTTTCCATTGCTTTAGAAAATTAAAACTAATATTTCCAGGATTATTGCTTTAGGACATGTTTTTGTTACGCCTAATTAGTATCGGTAGCTTGCTTTTTCATGCATGCATGTTGAAACACACTTATTGTAGGCATCTTCTGGTTTGCTGCGTCAGACTAATTATTCTTGTAAAACGAGCTGAAAGGTCTGCCCTCTGTGAAAATGCTTTTAGTATGGTAATCAAAACTACCACTAGCAATAAAAGTCCAAATGATATTCGCTGCTGCTTGAAACGTATGCAATGCAAAGATCTTTCGAGGGCGAAAACTAGGTTTGTATTACAAAAATATTAAAAAAATGTATAGAAAAAATGTATATTTATGAC
The DNA here is from genome assembly GCA_003707675.3 of Ambrosiozyma philentoma. Taxonomy (NCBI): domain Eukaryota; kingdom Fungi; phylum Ascomycota; class Pichiomycetes; order Pichiales; family Pichiaceae; genus Ambrosiozyma; species Ambrosiozyma philentoma. Next base: position 587,543 of record PPKZ03000006.1, read on the forward strand.
TTCCCAATAGTTAATTTCAATTGTTCACTAATACCACAAACAAATTTACTATTCTTAACGTTAAAGTTTTTCTTTTCAAGCATAATCTCAGATGAATAACCTCTAGGGCCACATATTTTCATAAGTAACTAATCACACGCAACTTCTGAGATTATGCATTTCACGTATAACTGATTAATATCGTTTGACTTGGTCTGAACATCTATGACATCACATATCCGCTATTCTTGCCCCGTGTCACTTACTCTCTCCGCATTCTGGGATTCCGCTCTACCAGCAAACCTCAATATATGATAAACTAGGTTGAAAGTCTTCTGAAATCATATCCTCTAAGTTCCCCATTATTGGTCTATTAAACATCAGAAACATAAGGCTGGGCGGAAGCGAAACCGAAGCAAACGGTGAAACCCAACGACGGAACCCAGCGACGAGTGGTACGGAGCATTTTATCCAATCTGCTCCCATTTTGTTCAAGCAATCCTTTTGCAGAACTACCAGTGCTATGTAAGTTTGTCGTTTCTTTGGTTACTCTTGCTACCTGTATAACAGATATTTAATCCAGGTAATAGATGTTTTATAACACAAAACAGAAAGCTGAAAATTTTGTTAAAAATACTATCTAAAACTACGTAAAGAACGAAATAAAACACCTATAAACGAAAGCTAGAAAATTAAACAAAAACCCCAAAAAGTAAGCATAATAAATAATGTGTCGAGAACAGGAACGTCAATGCATAACAAAAGAATACTATAAAAGAAAAAACAATCTCAAATGAGAGAGAGATTTTGAGAGACCACAAAACAAAATGCTGAAGTGAAATAAAATAATAATAACAGCAACAAAAATAAAAAAAATCAGTCAAGAAAAAGCCGGTAGTGTCACTTAAGAGTCCATTGAAGGTCATCAATTACCGAACCCTATTTCAAACCAGCTCAATAATACACATATAGCACACAGATATCCACTAGAAAAACAGCAAAATGTAAATAAAGAAAAGTAAAAAAAATAAAAGTAAAAACAAAAAAAAGCGCCAAAATTGTAATATTATTATTATTGTAAACGAAAGCCATTAAGTTAATTATCAGCCACCTTACTTCTTTAAAAATTCAGGAAACCCACCATTAGTTGAAGCGATATTACCACTATTAACCATCGTCCCATTAGCACCATCATAGGCTGCCGTAGCCGTCCCTGTCCCAATCTGCAATCCCACTCTAACACCATTATTCGCTGTTGTAGTAGTGGTATTATTCACTGCAATACCAGTCGAAACCGGATTGATCGTATTAGTAGTCGTAGTAGGACTAATACTAGCAGATCCAAACCCGTAATTTCTGGAGATGGAAGACATCATATCTGCCCCAAGCCCATCAAAATTGGTCGTGCCGCCGTTGTTGGTGGTGTTAACGTTGTAGCTTAGAGGAATGTTGTTCACGAAACTAAACGAATTGATACCATTTAATGATGTTCCTTTGAACGTAATATTTGATGCCGATGATGCTGAGGACTGGAGCAGAGAGGCGAGTTTGACTGAGGAGGAAGAACCTGAGGGTGGCAGGCTGTTCAATGGAGTGATGCCATTGTTGTTAAGATTATATTCATTTAGGCTGTATCTTCTTAGGCTCGTTGCTCCCATGTTCTGCGATGGCAGTGTTGACGAAGATCGACTCATCGATAGTGAATTATCATTGTTGTTTTTCGTTGAGGATATAAATGGTAATTTGTTGTTGTTGTTGTTGTTGTTGTTGTTGTTAAACGAATATGATCCGTTCAGGCTTGTTTTTGTTGATAATGGGCTAATAGGAGGAGCGTTGGAATCTAGATCTTCAGCAGCTTTTAAAACAGAGAGGAGTCCATCACTTTTGCGTGGAGAGTCGGAGGAAAGCAACATGTTTGATGATGCTGATGAAGCACTGCTTTTTGAAAAAGATGGTGGTCGTTGAGGTGGTTGTTCGATATTAATGGGAAGTGAATTATTATTGTGGTAGTAAACCGGGCTGGTAGTAGATATACTTGCACATTGATTGTTAGAAAACTGTTGTAGATCATAGTGATGGTTGAGTAAAGATGTTGTACCGTTTGTGCTACTTACTATGTTGGTAGGCAAAGGAGGTAGTAGTTTACGTTGTATATCCTCGTAATCATGTGCTGTTTGATAAGAGGTTTGCATGGAACCTTGCATAGAACTTTGCATAGTGTTATCACTGGGCACCGAAGTTCCAGAGTTGTTGTTATTATGTCTTCTTCTTCTTCTGGTTCTTTTCTTCTTCAACTCTTCATCGTTAACTTTCAATCTGAGCATACCAAAGCCTCTTTCATAAGGTTTCAAGCATTCGTCAACAAAGGATTCACCAAATATAGGAATCAATGCATATCTGATCTTATAACAGAATTTGCTTGCTAATTTTCTAGCCGTTTTATAAGGAACCCAAGTTCCCTGGATTTTAAGAAAGCCACCTCTAACCCTCTTCAACTCCGATTCTAGTTCTGGCGACGATTCAATCAATTTGACTATGTCTGCCTTGGCGTTACCTATGGCTTTCCAAAGACCAGTTAAATGCACCAACCCTGAGTGATAATCCCAAATGATCCAATTATCGTTCACTTTATACTCGTATACAGTTAGGTAGTTTCTGGGATCTATAGAAGTTGAATATTTTCTTTTCGAGATGGCCTCAAGTTTAGGAACCATAGCTAATTGGTCTCTTGGAATATGGGAGGCTATACCTAACGGATAGGGTCTAATGGGGTAACTGATAGACGTTGTTGAAAGGGGCGTAGACATAGATGGTAGCATTTTTGGTCTTGTAGTAGATGTAGATAGAATATCATATATACCTGAAGATTGGTTCCAGTCAAAGAGAAGTCGACGTATCCTTCAAACGAGACTGTGGAGAGGAACACGAACGAGACGAAGAAGAGGACCTGTGGGTAACAAACTAAACCCAGACTTTGAGACAAAAAAATACATTACACTGACATGCACTGGGGAATCATGCGATATATAAAGAGATTAGAAAGGTGTCGACCGAAGGATTACCAAACTAAATAAAGATAGCGCTTTTGCTCACTGATAACGAACGAGTCGACCGAGAGGGTAAGATAGTGGGCGGTCCTCGAGCCTCAGCAAACCTAGGAACCACTAGCTGATCCACCACATTTATCATTGGTGCAGGTGCTAGTCGGTCAGTTATTCTAGTCATTGGTGTTAGCCTAACACTTGAATTTCTCACAGATAAGACACCACCACCACTAGTATCAGCTATCTAGACAACGTGTTATACCGCTGGTCAGGGAAACTGGTTAGTGTCTGTCGTTGTCAGTTGTAGTTCTTATCTAGCTCATCGTCTAAACCAGAGATCGCTCGAGGAGAGATAAAAAGATAGCTGCTTCGAGGGTGCATCATCACAGATAGATTACGATATGACCCAGTACTATAGCTGGTATTGCTCAGGGCTACTGCATCAAATGGAGATCAATAAGGCCTCATTAGGTATCATCATCAATCAGAACCGTGGGCCATAATGATATGATGATAACTGGTTCCACAGTTTTGGACAGCAGTGAACACTAAGTGCAAACTACCCAGTTTCGCTTCCCGGTAAATTGGCTAAGGGCTAAGTTGTGGTCAATTCTAATCTTAATTCATGGTGAAAAATTTTCCATTCTACTCACCTCCCATATATTTGTCATCTTTTAAAGCCTCCCTCGGGCTCTCCTGAAGGGGTCTTGATTCGGATCTCGAGACGGTGCTGGGGATTGATTAGTGTATGTAGCAGAGTCCCCCAATTACAGTTTTCAGAAGATATACTATTATTTGGTCTACCCGGGCCGGATTAACGCAAAGCATGTGTCGTATATGTTGTTGAAAGCTGCCTCAAAATAATTGTTTAATTATGAGCCATGGTAAGTGTAAATGGATAGTTGAGTCATATTGCACTGATAAGATAAGCACTCACCACAAGACTCGGTCAGAATTCGAACTGACAAGATTGGTCAGCCATAATTAGATCGGGTTCCTCTATGCAGTGGCGGATCATCATCTTAAGACTGTGCTTCCCTTCTATATCCAACTGGAGTTGTCAGTTAACTCAGCTTAGACCTATCCTCTTGTTTCGGTAATAGCTTCCTATCTCCTCCAGAGTTTTCTCGAATCAGGGGTGGTTTGCGTTTAGTTTCATGAAGTGCGTTGAGCGTTGAGCGTTGAGCGTTGAGCACTCCAGAAGTAGGGTCGAATTATTTTCTATATTTGTCCACCTGCTAATTGCAGGTCAAATGGGAAAGGCTGAATATAGATAAACTAAATAAATTAAAGGAATGTTTTTTTTTACGTCTCGTTCCAGTCCCATATTTCTCAATTGAATTTGGGACCCCCCTAGTTAGTCTCTACAAGCAAGTAGTGAGACAAATGTATAAGTTTTCTAGAAGATAGGCGCCTGTTTCTCTCAATTGTTTCTCTTCCTTTTAATGAAACTTGTAATATATTAATTCAAGTTTAATTTTAATTAAATTGGGAAGTCACAGTTATATTGGTTTAAACAAAATGTGATATATCTATTTCCCAACCTGTATGTACGGACATTCCACCAATGTATAAATTGAAATAAGAATATTATATTGCTAGAACATGCTAGATTAAAAGGTATGATCTTAACTATATATTTTTCTATCTCTGATTCTGAAAAACTGAAAGCTGAGTTATCCAATTGCTAAGTAGATGGTTCTACACGGTACTCAATCTTTACAGAAATTGGTCATTTGTCAGTAGTAAACTAGCATGGGATCAACTGGATTTTCATAGTTAAGAAGTTGCCTCCACAATTTCCACAATGGAAATAGACTTTATTTAAAACATTGCCAAGATATAGCGTTACTTAAACTTAGCTTCATAAGCCATACTTATTTACTTGCTACAGATGCGTTGACATAGGTATAGTGGAGGTACCTATATACCCCCGTTCCACCACAGTTAAACTTCCATACGCTTCGGTTTCCTAGTTAACCATATGCTGACATTATTTACGACGCAAACCCTTTTGGATAAGAAAGTTAAAAACCAATTTTGACCCGACTAAATTGATACTTAACATCATCGAACTTTTTCGGATTGTGGTGATTGGCGCATTTATATATGGGCAGAAAAAGCATCGCTTTATCTCCTATGGCCGGATGTAGATAGAACAATTCAGCACAAGCATTATAAGCAAAAAAGGGGTCATTTCTAAATAGGTGGGTTTTCAGCATTTAATTCGTTGACTGTAATTTTCCATTTCATGGGTTTCTCTGGTTAAATCTACCTCTTCACTATGGTCTGTGTGTGCTACCTGGTTATGTGGTATCTATGGGGCTAAAATCGCATTATACCCGCTTAAGATCCATCCCGCTTTCACTCGACATTTTAAGTCAATCAAAACGTTTAAAGACTTATCTCCAGTAGGATGACATGATTTAAACTTAGAAGGTAATATTAGTAGAGGGAATATCAAGGTTAAGTTTCGAAGCGATTATGCATGCTGACATAAGTGGGATGAATCAAGTGTTTATGAGGTTATAGATAAAGAATGTATGATTTTTAATTATATTAAACGCCAATTTATGGATCATTACATGTTATCATTTATGACCATGTTGATTCTTACAAAAAAAATGAAATACACTATTAATAATCTATAGATGCAAACCCACGCAAACCATCCTCCGTTTTCCTTTATTTATTAGAATTAACACGCTAGCACCCTTTTTTAAGAGTCCTTTTAAAAATTATTTTTTCCTTTATTTGGGGAACAAAAAAAAGATTACCACAAACAATAATCATTAAACTTTTTTTAACAAAAAAACCGAAAAGAAAAATAAAAATTAAAAAAAAAAAACTAATATAATTAAAAAGGAAAGTACGTAATAAACGCAGGGAACACACATTAAGAAATTGACTATCAACAAAGAAGAAGGTGAAAAAAAGAGAAGATGACAAGTATTCTAGAGTAACAGCTATTCAATAATGATTTTAGAATACATAAACAAAGTGAAATTTTCAACAACTGTAACCATAAACAATTAATGAAGCAATATGTATAGTAAAAGAACAAAAACAGAAATGTAAACAGAAAAACACAAAGCAAAAGCAAAAAATAGAAAGCAGAACAGGTAAAAAACAATTACGAGAATAAAAGAAAAAAGAACAGTGAAAAGATTATCTAAAAAATGCGGAAGAATACAGATCATCATATAGTGTTAATTTGGTAGCAGAGCTCATTTCAGGCACTGGTTACTTTGAATTTCCAGAATTCAGGCCTTCTTAGAAGAGTCCTCAACTTTATCATTAGCTGCAGCACTAGAGGGAACGGCAATGGACTCTTTGCTTTTATTACTCTTCCCATCAGAAGTACTAGTAACAGCAGAACCCGATCTTGATCTGTTATTCTTAGAACCGAATAAACCTGTGAAAAACCCACTGACTGCGGTAGCAGCATTATTGGCCGCAACATTCACTGAGGGAGGAGCATCTTCACGCTGTGTACTTGTTGATTCAGCTATAGATGCAGAACTATTACCGTTCAATTGCATGTTTTGATGGGTCGGTGATCCTGATGATGATGAAATTGATTTCACATTTAGTTTGTTAATAGCACCAACAATTGATGACGTAACTGATGTTCGTTTACTGTTACTGGCGCTTGGATCAGTTGATAAAGTTGTTGTATCATCATTGAGGGATTTATTAGGATCGTTAGGTTGACTTGTTGCTGTGGCTGGAGTTTGTGCAGGATAACCACCCCATCTATCAAAGATGTTCTTGAATAAATTCGGCGCTCTAATTGGAGCAATTGCATCACCGACGTGTTTTGGTTCAAAGAAGTTAAACAGTTCATCTTCCGTGTGATCATTGAAGATTTTGAAATTTTTCGTTGTTTTGAAAACCTCAACGTATTTTGAATTAAACATTTCAATATGATTATCAAAACCCAAGGATTCAATACCACCTGGTAGTTTTGAACCGAATCTCGTGACAAATGAATCAAATTTTATGCTTGATAAGAATCCAGTTAAGTAATCCTCAAAATTGTATCTAATGAAGTCGTCACCACCTTTGAAAACTTTTGAGTCTAATGACAAATTGTTATTGACTGTTTTCGAAGTAAAGCTTGTTTCAGCCCCTTCTGGTATTGACTCTTCGTAATAATCTTCACCTTCATGTAACTTGCTCCATTCTTCGTTTTTCTTAACTTGATCAACTATAAAATCAATGAATTTTCTATCCTGGTAAGTTAAATTCAATTTATCTTTCAAATCTTTATTGATAATTTCGATCTTCGCATCTGCAGAATCATCTGTGTCTAAATATACAACTAAATCAGTGACCTTGTTCTTATAACTTAAAACGACATCATTTGAACAACCCACTAAGAACCATTTTGTATTTGCGTTACTTAAGTAATCTAATTGTTGTAGAGTCAGGTAAGGTTGGAAAAATCCACCTTGATCGAAAATATTTAATGGGAGTCCCATGAAATTTAGCATTGATGCACGATCCGATGATTTCAATGAAGTTGGCTTACCTTTGAAATTCTTTGTGATATTATGTGACAAAGGATAACCTGAATCTGACAATTTTAACAACATATTGGGAATTAAGGAAAGCAAACCAAATTGAAAATTCGATAATTTATTTAAATCTTTTGAAAATATTAGAATACGTTTTTCTAATAATAAAGCTTTATAAATAATCATTAAATTTCGTCTAAGTTTCAAAACAATTGATTTTAAATTCAACGAAGCATTAAAATCACTTTCTTTTATAGTTTTAAGATTTGAGTTCTCTAAATCTGGCGTTTTGGGAATTGCTAAAGATTCATATAAATCATCGTCTTCAACTTTGAAACCATATTTATTATACACCAAAGATAAATTCTCGTATAATGCCATAATGATAGATTTATCTTCAAAATTAAACTGTTCAAAATAAGAAGTTGTTATAATACTTAATTTTTCCTTTAGCTGAATAGTTAATGGATATCTTGTGATTAAAACTATGGACTTTTGAATGACTGATCTTTTAACTTCTTGTAAATCAGTCTCGTTATGTAACTGACTTGATTCAACCTGTCTTAAACAGGCACAACCAAACAATGTTATGACATCATCTGAGTTAAATTTATCAATAGGATTCTCGCTCACAATTGAGCCCTTTGAAAGATCCGCATCTATATCTTGGTCTTTCTCAGCCTCTTCAAGAGTATTAAAAGGTAGTTCAGGACAGGTATCTTTTAATTCATCATAGATTAAAGTAAAGTTAGTGAAAACCTCATCAAATAAGTGTGCACCATCGGGTAATGCTTGAAATGGTAAATGTGGCCATATTTTATTAATTTGCTTCAATCTCGATTCACTTTCAACTTCAGGATTTTGAGAATGTAGTATAATATCATCAACCCAATACTCCAGTTCAGGGCCTCTAGTATGATTGAAGTTAACTATACCAAGACCAAACACGTATGGGTCGTGTAAATTGGAGAATTGATTGTTGCGAGGCTTGGTTATTGGCGTTGGCTTTCTAGTTGAAGGAGCTCTTTTCCTTTGAATTTTTGGTACTGTCTGTTTTATAGGAGTTGACGATTCAAAAGTAGGAACAATGTCTTTTGGAGGTGAAGTCAATGCCAGATTCTCTAATTCTTTCATTTGAGCATCTAATTCTAATGCAACGTTACGGCGTGTACTTTTCTTTCTATCTAATGAGGGAGTATTTTTTTCAGCCTTTGGACTAACATTTCTTGAAGAGGAGGAATTTGATATTGATTGTTTGTGTTTATTATCCGAAGGAGATGATGCAGATGGGATGGACGAACTAGAACCGTTTGTCATTGTTCTATATTTGGAAGGAGGGGATGCTGTCGATTTATTTGTTACAGAGGAGACTGATTTCTTCCTGTTGTAAGTTGGTGATTTTGAGAACGAGTCATCTGAAGTATTGGAAAACTTGGAAGCCAGATCTTGAACGGATCTTGAAGGAGATAGCTTTCTTTCTGAAGGGGATGGTACTTTAGGTGGTCCTTGAAACGTTGTAGAATCATTAAACCCAGCAGTGAGATCACGAACTCTATTGCTGACTTTATTTTTTGAATTCGTTGTAGCTGTCTTATTTTCACTATCACTCTCTTCCATTTTTGCCTGTAAAGACAGTGCCAAATCACGGACACGTTTTGTTTTGTTTTTTTCTGAATTGTCGCCTTGTGAAGCATCTGAAGAGATCGACATGATGGCTTATAACTATCTTGAAATGGCGAGTATTATGGCTGGGATAATTAAATGGATCAGAAAAGATAAAATTAGTGAAACAGAGTTAAAACTGGAAATATTGAGACTGCCAGAGCACTAATGGAAAGGGGACCGGAAAGGAGTTATCTGTTGATATGTTTGTGTTTGAATTAGTACTTTTTCCATCAGGCACAAGACGCGCTCAGAACATCTGTGGCTCAGTACCTATGGCACAGCAAAGGCCTAGAAAGCTAAAGATATAGAGATGTGGCACATAAACACGTCACATGGAGTGCGGCGCGGAGAAGATTGAGGCTGTGGCACCAGCAACTTTAGCTCTATAACCACTACGATTATTCAGAAACGTAAACCTTACGGAACATTAACCTATCTTATAGACAACACCAATATCTTCTTCCGAGTTACGTAATCTATATATGCAAAGCAGACTTTAAAAATCAAGCCGGTAAAGCAATTAAGGGGAGCTCCAGCTCCCTCGCAGCCAGAAAGCCGCACCGCTTTCTCTGGCTAACCAGGTGGGTTCTTCATGGCCAATTCACTCAAACTTGTTCCACTTGCAAGCCTGGGTCAATATATTCTGCTGAAAGGGGTACCATTACGGTATCTTTCTTGAAATTGAGCTAATCACACAGTTAAAAGCAAAGTCTCTCATTTTCTGCCCGGAGCGTCTGTAAATGCCGTCTAATTCTGCGGGTACGATAACGGGTTGTTAACTACTGTGATTTTATATTTCACAATGATAGTGGTTATACGCAGTTATGTAAACATCAGTAGTAATTGTGTTCCTATTCCCCCATACTTTATAAATATACCCCAATCCCCCTCTTTTGTTGCCACCATTTTCACCCTTTTCTTCTAAGCCAGCTCAACCATTAACTATGTCTACGGTCGCTCAACCTCTTACTAACGCTCAATCTCCAAGTTTAGATGAACTGGAACAAAGTTTAGTCAAATCAGGTATCTTTGTTGAAGATAGAATATATTTCACCAGACTCGTTTCATTATCCAGTACACCTCCTAGTAGAAGAACCTCAGAAATAGGTCAAGAAAAAGTGGTAGAAGTTAAACCTGAAGCCACCACTGTTTTATCAGACGCTGAAAAATCGGATGATGATAGTGAAGCTGAATCTGCCGAATTGGATGCCGGTTGTACCACAACTAAACCAATTGAATTTGACGCTAATAGAATCGTTGCTGCTAAATCAATTAAGATTGATGAAAACCTATTAATTCATAAAGCTTTGAGAATCTTTTTATTATCAGATGGCTTAATTGAAAATTCATTACCTTTTGAAAAATTAATCCCTTTAACTAAACATTTGAATTCAAAGAACCCAGCAAATATCAATAGAAATTCATTAAGAAAGATTTTGAAATTTAGACATTTTAAAATCTATAAGAATAACACTGAACAAACTGTTTCATTGAATGACACTTTATATAACCAATTAACTAACCATAGATTTTTAGAATTACCAAACAATCAGAAGACTATTTACGTTAGAAGAAACTCTGCTTTTGATATGCTATTAAAAATATTCAATTATGATGAATGTGAATCAATTTTGAATTTATCTGAAAATGAAAAAGAAATAATCGATGAATATATCATTAAATTTAAAAAACAAAACGTCACGAAGAAAAATATAATGAGAATAGAAAACTTGTTAGTTAAAGATAACCAATTTCGCTTGAGTTCTTGTTCATGTGGTTCAAAGAATAATTTAATGAATTATAAATTGGAAAAGTCAGTATTGATTGCTAATAAGGGTAAAATCCTAACCACGAATCAATTGATTTATTATTTCAAAGAGTTGATTGGTCTCGAGTTAAGTTATAACGAATTGTATTTTAAGATTAAAGAGGTCTTAAGAGTGAAAAATAAATTAATTATTAGAGTTTTGGATACAAAAACTGGTGAATTTGGTCATATGTTAAATGGTGATTTTGATGTTTATTATAGTTGATCTATAGTAATTATTAACTCCTAGGAATTGGGATATTTGTTATGCATCGGGTGTTTTTTTGTTTTGTATATTCTTTTGATTTACTTCTATTTATTTGAGTTCTTTGTTCTAGTCGGGTTGATCTCTATAGGATTCTTTTTTTTTTCCAGTGTTATTATGGCGTTGGTTGTATGTATTGTGTTTATAGCCTCAAAATATTAGTGTTTTTACTGCCCCCTGTTTTCACAAACATCGTGTAATATATAAAACAAAAAGCTTTATTTCATCAAAATATAGAATAGAAGTACAAAATAAAAATGATCGAATATAGAAGGATTGAAAGTACTGCAACTGAAAAAGTGAGACATACATTTCAATTAAACTAATTTTAATGGATCACTTAAATATCTAACAATTGGACCTTCACCAACAGTTTCAATAGTTTTATCAAACCAACCCAATAAAACACCACCTGATTTTTGACCTTCTTGCAAACTCATTAAAGAGTAGACAAACTTGATTAAAACGTCAATATCATCAATTTCTAGTTGTTTAACCATGCCAGTAATTTCAGATTGTCTGATGTTACTTAAGACTTCTAAAACAATTAACAAATAATGCTTTTTCACATCGGCGGAAGAACCATATGGTGCTTCACTAATTGCTAACTTCAATGCATCTAAGGATGATCCTCTGGATATTAGACCTCTTATTTGTTGTAATTTTGGTTCTAATTGCTGTATGGAGTATGCTGGATATTCAGTTGGATCGATTGGATCCGGTTGGTATTGACGATCAGGGTCATATGCGTCAATGTCGATTCTTCTCCAGTCTTGTTCCATTTTAGAATAATTAGATGTGTCTATAGTAGTGTAGGTTGTGTATGTACGGAATGAAGTGGAAGGACGATAGCAGTCGTTAAACACTAGATTATTTCTGTGTTGGCGATTTTGATTTTGATTTTGAGTCAGGCTCGCTGCGCAGACTACTTTTTGTACAGGACTAGTTTAACCGCTCTAGTCTACCACCACCATGAATATTTGCAGGGTACTACTCATCACTGCAAAATGTCAGCTCTAGAAGCCTATCTGGCCAAAAACTATTCTTCCAAAAAAGAGAAGAAGAAGAAATCCAAAAAATCCAAGAAGAGATCTGTAGAGTTTACCCCAGACATCGTTCAAGATAATCAAGAAATAATTTCAGAAGATGAAAATGATGAAGGTCCGGTGATAATCCAGAAGAAATCGACAAGCAAAGGAACATGGAAAGTTCTTGGTGATTCAGAAGATCAATTGAGTATACCAGCTAAACCAGCACCTGATATTTCAACTGCCGCAACTACCAGTGTATCTGAAAAAACAGTCTACAGAGACACCACTGGTAGAATAATAACCGATTTAAATGAATTAAACTCAAAGATACCAAAGACTAAACAAGAATTAGCAAAAGAAAAGGCTTCTAGATTGAAAGAAATAAATAAGCCCGAAATACCCATTAATAAATCATCTTTACCAGCAAGAGTCCAAAATACAGCTGAAATAGATAAAGAAGCCAGAGAAAATATTAAAGAAGATGATCCTGCTTTACTATTTAATAAAAATATAATTCAAAACCACCAACGAAAGTCTGGTAAATATGTTAGTGAAACTGGAAGAAAATTGTATACTGGAACTGGACATTTTGAAAATAGATTTGGAATTAAACCTGGCAAAAGGTGGGATGGTGTTAATCGTGGTAATGCATTTGAGATGAAATGGTTTGATAAACAGATCGATTCAAGAGAACGAAAGGTATTAGAATACACTTTAGCAGAAGATGACGATGCCGATGATGATTAGACTTAAGCTTATTGTATACTAGCTATAGATTTGTTTTTACTAAACAAAAAGAAATAATTTTATTCGTAGGATCATATACATGTGAAAACGACAAAAAACAGGGAAATTGTAATAGTAATGGAAATAATAAGGAGAAAACGCAAAAGACAAACTGTCAAGAGAGATAGAAAAACTTAATACACAAAGAACACAAGCAGACAGAAAAAAGAGTATATAACAAATTAACAGAATCAGACAAATTATCTAATAAAGAAAAGATCATAAAAGCAAGAATGAATGAAATCAAAATGAAGTACACTTAAAAAAGAACTGAAGAAAAAAACAAAAAGTACAAAAGATTAACTTATTTTAGCATGCTCAATAATTTATCAGAATCGGACTTGCTTCCGCTACCTAACGAACCCTTTAGAATATCTAATAATTTGGTCGAATCAGCAGATTTTGGAGCATGTTCTTGTTGTTCTTGAGAAGGTGGAACAGAAGATGATGGGGCAGCAGGTGGAGGACCCGCCACTGGGAATGGTGGGAAACTACCAACAGGTAATGGGAAAAATGGTTGCTGAGGAGCACCTTGTTGTAACTGTTGTTGTTGTTGTTGTTGTTGTTGTTGTTGTTGTTGTTGTTGTTGTTGTTGTTGCTGCTGCTGTTGTTGGCCATTCGAAGCAAATATACCACTCATCACTGAGTTGTAAATATTCTGAACTCCAGTTGGATGTGCAGCTGGTGTTTCATTTGAAGTTTCAGTTTTAGGCTCGACTTCAGCCTTCTTGGACTCCTTAGCTTTGACATTTGCTCCTCTTTTTCCATTAACATCTTTCTTGGTGGCCTTTGATGCAGTCACGTGGTCCTTACCATTAACTGTGTTTTTAGGTCCATTTTGTTTACCAGCAATAGTAGACAACAGTGCTTGTTTGGCTTCAACATCTTGCTCTTTCTTCTTCTTTAGAGCTTCTGCCGCTTTCTTCTTCTTTTCCATCTGTAATTTCTTAGCTTCTGGGGACAATTGTGAGCGGTAGACAAGTTTTGGTGCAGTTAAATTCAATAAAGCTGTAGAATCAACAGTTAAACCTCTCTGTGTTTTTAGTCTTCCATCAAATGAATTACCAGTCAAAACAGGTTGATCAAAGACAACCTGTAACTGAGTCTTAGAATCAAGAGAATCAATACCTATAACAGTACCCTTAGAATATAATGGAACATTACCAGAATCAGAAGCGTATATGACTCTATCACCTAATGAGAACAGTTGACGACTCAACAATGGATTGGCTCTAGATGGATCTAAAACAGCATCTCTTGGAATATTTCTAACTCTTCTACTCTCAGTAACCATTTGTTGCATGTTATATTTGATAATATTTTCTTCAACAATGGCGATACCACCTTTTGTTAATTGATCAGAATTCAAGGTGACAGTCTTGTATTTAGAGATTACGTCTTTGATATAAGCTCTAACTTCCTTAACTTTGTCTTTCAATTCATATTTATCAAGATCACCAAACACTTCAGATGCTGGAGGCACACCATTACCCTTAATATGGCCTAAGGCCCTAAACAAATCGGGAAATCTATGAATATAATCACTAATTAAATTAATAGCTAAATCACTATATTCCCATTTGTAGTTCTTTCTAGTGTAACCTAAAACTTTCAATTGCCTACCTTCATACTTTAATTGAAGACCAATATCATTCTTCTTACCATCCGGACCTAGGATTTGGTAGGATGATGTAATTCTAGAAAGTAAGTAACCAGATATACCTAAAATATGAGCAACTTCATTGGCGGGATGGTATCTAAAGGTCTCTAATTCAATAGCAGCTCTCTCTGAACCGACAGTAGGCTCCCTAGTTTTTATAATGTTCAAAGATAAAGACAGCGTATTTGGTCCATGACCAACAACTTTCCCGGGGCTACCATATCCACTACCAGCTAAATAAAGAACCTGTGAGCCAACAGGGAATTCTTCTTCAACTGGAACAGGAGCCCTTTCAGTATATCTTTTATCTTTATTAATAACATCTTCCACAATCAATTGAATTGGATATGGACTTAATGATTTGGAGTATGTCTTGACATAGCCACCCTCCTTGTTACGAGTCAAACCAGTAACATGTCTAACCCACACTAAACCATCAATTGGAATATTCTTAGGCATCTTCTTTTGATGATGACGTGTTAAAGGGTTGTATTCTAGATCTTCTTCCTCATCATCTTCGGACCCATTTTTATCTTCAATGGTTTCAAATCTTAAACCCTCTTTGACAGCCATCTTTCTGTAAATCTCATTTCTCTTCTTATCAAATTCAGCAGCTTCAGTTTTCTCTAAAGGAGAAGAAACAACCTTCCAAGACTTACCAAATTTAACTCTTTCATATTTCATTAAATTATCTGTAACATGTATAACTTTAGCTTCCTGCAAGAATGGCCAATTCACATACACCAACTCACCAACATATTCCTTAGCGAACTGTTCAACAGTTAAACCACCAAAAGTATTATGAATGGTTAAAATTAATGATGTAGCTCTGGCTGGTTGCTGGAACACGGTTAAACCGGCATATTCCATATTTGATTTAAATGATAAAGTTTTCAAAGTAGGAAATCCAGCTAGTAATTCTTTACCAACTTTAGCACCTTCAGCCAAACCGCCTTTAAAAGTAACACCATCAGTTTTTGGCAATTCAAAAACATCTTCAATACAATGAGACTCAAAATCACCAAATGCTTCTGGAATTGGGGAAGTCATTAATTTCTTAATTTGAACATTGAAATGGAAAATTAAGTCTTTACCAAATGAATTTCTTCTTTTTTCTTCAGGGCTCAACTTGGATTCATAAGGGGCCATAGCACTAACCAATCTCTTTTCGTCCACGAATGACAACAAAACAACAGCTTCCCATGGCGCTGTTTTGCCATTCATATCAATATCACAGTCTGAAGGATAAAAATCAATAATTGGGGACTTTGGATCAGTCATCAACTCTCTATAACATGCAGGAATCAACGATTTGGATCTAGCAGGTAAAACACCCATCAATTGTTCATATGGTTTAAATGGCTTACCTAACTCAAAATTGATCTTCACATTCAAACCTTTCGCAATATCTGAAATACGTGGAGCATAGTGATATCTGTAATACCAAGGCCAAGAACAGATACCTCTATAATAATAATACAAAACCCATTGCAAGCCTTCAAGATAATTTTCAGTCATATCTGTAATCTTTTCTTCATCATCTAAAGTAAAATTAACTTTTTGTTTATAATATTGATTTTTCCAATCGACAAATTTATCATTATATAAATCCTTTTGAGTATGTAAGGTTTCTTCATCTTCAACAATCACAGAAATCTGATATCTTTTGATAATTTTTCTCATTTCTAAGACTCTTTCATTGAATTTTTCCTCAGTTTCATTTGGATCTAAGCCATCAATATCCAATCTAACGGAATAAGCATCTTCTGATTTACTATGAACTAAAACAATTGGCAATTCACCAAATATTTTTCCAATGAACTCTTTATTTAATTCGCTATCAAAGAAATCTCTTGGTAATAGCTTTTCAGGAATTTTAGATTCATCTTCTTCAAACTCTTTAATAGTGAAAAATTTACCATGAGTATGGAAAATAAATTCTCTGATCAAACCTAACATCTTCTTTTGTTGCTTAACTAATAATTCTTTGCCTTGTCTTTGTCTCTTTCTTGCACCCTGTCTTGATATATTATCTAGTTGCTGATTGAACCATTCGACATCAACGTCACCTTTTTCAAAGTTTTCTAATTCAAAGTTTGATAAGTATTCTAACCAAACGCCCAATCTTTTCATATTGATAGTACCATTTTCATTCAAATAACCGTCAGTACGTTTCAGCGCTTCTTTGAAAGTTTCAATTAATAATGGGAAGGCACCATTTCTAATGTGTAAGTCTGGTAAATTAGGCAAGAAATCATTACCAATAAGATACATAATTAAAATGAAATCATCTAAAACTTTTTCAAAATCATATTCAAATGGTAATTCATCTTGCATGTCTTTGAATTCAAACTCCATATACTCCCTGACTAGTGAAATATGTAGTAGAAAGAATTTTTGTTTTGTTAAATCGGTTGATTTCGATTGATTTGCTTTGAAACCAAAAAAGACTTCTTCTCTTAATAAGGAGAAATGAGGTTCATGAGAAACTAAAGCCAACATAATTAAATCAGCATCTAAACCATAAACACAATGTCTAGTATTCACATTATAGCCCGGTTGAGCCTTTTGCACTCTAATATATTCCATAATCTTATGTTCACCTTCACCTGGAACTTCATGACCAGATAAAATAACTTTAATATTTTGCCAATTGGAATCGGTTGAAACCTTTTGGTTAATATAGTATTTCAAATTTTCAGTTAATTTAGCCATAAATTCTGTGCCTGGAGTAATTGCATTAGAATCAAAAGGAGCTTCTTTTGGTAGTGTATCACCTCTAGCAATCGCTTTGGCCATATTTTCTTCAGCCTCGACAGCTGATCTAAATCTTCTAGCCCTTTGCTGATTCATTTTAGCCCTTGGAGCAACACCATCAATGGCCATATAAAATGTTTGTCTTGGCCTAATTGTGTCGAATAAATGATCAATATAGGAGAAAATCGAACCAAACATTTGCTCGTCCGTTAAATGTGTAATTGTTCCATCATTCGAATGCGTGCAATTATGCAAAATGGAATTCATATCTAAGTATAAGTTATCATATTCAATGATCTCAGAACGATCCACCTCTTGAGATATCAGAGGCCATCTTTCAGAGATGAATCTGAAGAATTTGGGAATACCTGTCAAATCGGAGTCTGTTAGTATGAAAAGAACAACTGAAGTAAGCAATGTAAACAAACATACCCATTGTTTAACTTGTGATAACTGGGTAAATAACGAGTGTAGTTGTGAATTGAATAGAATGTAATCAGCACTTTCAGATTCAACTGAGTTGTTTGTTGAAGTTGAACTTGTCGCCATCATACTTTCGAGATTTTGCTGACGTAATCAATAATCACGTGACTAACTTTATTACCCGGCCGTCCGCGAATTGAGAAAGGGATCAACTAGAATTTGAATTTGTTTGAATTTGTGTTTATATTAAAGCCCGGTTAAAGTAGAACCACGCAATTGCTCTGAGCTAAACAACTATAATGTTTGGAGGAAATTCTGGTGGATTTTCGTCTGGCACAGGCTCGTCAGGAGCCGCAAACAATAACTCTTCTGGCTTTTCATTTGGCTCATCAAACAATAACAACAATTCAACCTCAAACACTTCAACTGGATTTAGTTTTGGTGCCAAACCTTCTGCTCCTACAAATACGGGATTTGGAAGTGGATTAGGAAATACTACTTCTAATCCTGGATCGACTGGCTTTGGATTTGGTGGTACCGCCTCTGCTGCTAATAAACCAAGTGGTGGCTTCTCATTTGGAACATCAAACACAACTAATAACAATTCTGGCCCAAGTGGGACTTCTTTTGGATTTGGAGCCAAACCAGCAGCCCCAACTACCAGTAATGCAAGCTCTGGGTTTTCATTTGGTAATACTGCTAATAATTCAACTGGAAATACTACTGGTGGGTTATTTGGAAATAAACCAGCTGGGACAACTACCGGTGGCTTCAGTTTTGGCAATAATAACAACAATACAAACACAGGCACTACTGGTGGCCTCTTTGGTAACAACAGCAACAGTACACCATCAGCATCTGGTAGTTTGTTTAGCAATAAACCGACTGCTCCAGCTACTTCTTCAGGTTTCAGTTTTGGGAACAAGCCTACCAATGCAGCAACTGGAGGTGGGCTATTTGGAAACAACACTTCAACTGCTCCAGGGGGGCTGTTTGGGAATAAACCAGCAACAGGTGGTATGTTTGGTAATAGCAACGCTTCAGCGACTGGCACCAGTCTCTTTGGAAGTAATAGCAACAACACCAGTCAAGGGGGGCCATTCAGTTTTGGATCACAACAGCAGCAACAACAGACACAACAACCTCAATTACCTCCTCTTAATTCTATGACCAAGGTCAGTGATTTAGCTGAACCACTCCAAAGACACTTAGAACAATTGGATCAATACATTCAAAAGCAAGTTGCAATAGCCGAAAATTTAAAAGATGGCCAAGAAAAGCATCAAGATTTAATTGAAAGTATACCCAGAGATATCACATTTTTAGAAAAGAAATATGTTTCCACAAATCAATCTTTGAACAGTGATTTAAAATTCGTCGAGAGCTTTAAGACTAAGACATTAGAAAGTTTTAATGATTGGGTTGAAAAATTAATCAAAGTGTACCTTCAATTAACAAATCCAATGATTGGATCAAGTTCATCAGTTAATGATCAAGCAAAATCATCTAATACTTCAACTTTAATCATTGGTGTAAATGGTAATAGAACTGCTAATACTCAGACTCCACAACAACAACAGAAGCAACTAAGTGAGGATAAGAAAGAATCACCACTTAATGTTACACAAATTCTAAACTCATATTATATTACAAAAATTGAAGAATTTAAAGATAATATTGAAAAGTATCAGTTAATATTACAGGAAGTTGAAAATTCAGTGAATGATTTAGATAAATCTTCCTTAAATCGTGGAATGATGTATGGCGGCAATGGTTTGGAAATGATTGTTTCCACTTTACAAGAGGAATTCAAGTTGTATGTTGAGTTAGCTAACGAATTTGCTGAAATCCATCATAACGTTACAAGAATCAAAAGCTCAGGAGAAGAGTTTTAAGAAAAAATATATTTAAAAATGCATAATTTTAATTTTACTGTTTTAATAGTTCTAGCTTGGTTTCACTCTGTATGAGATAGTTTATTTTTTTTAATTTTGTATATTTACTCTTTTTTCCTTTCATTTAATATAGATTACGATCTTTGTCTTTTCTAAAGACCAGTTTACATTATGCACTTTATTTCTGTCGATCACCCATGTAACAGGGAAAATGCTTCAAAGGCCCAAAATTTTCCCAAAATATAAGTCGAGAGAACGAAAATAAATTAATTATCTATTATACAATGCAAAAAGGAAAAACACAATTAAAATAAAATAAACAAAACTCAATAAAAACTTCAAATAACCAACCATTCAGAATAATGGTTGCTCGCGTAGATTAAAGGGGGATTTAGTAACGTCTATAGTTGTTACTATATCTGCTACCTCCATTATTATTATAAGAGTTTGCACCTCTATTACCATTATAGTGATCTTTCCGGTTATCAATATAACCAGATCTACCATTGGGTTTATATTGATCGGGTCTATTATTTCTACCATTCCAACCACCTTGATTGTTGTAATTATTACCCCCACGATGGTTATTATTATTAGCATTATTATTAGGCAAGTAACCTTGATTTGAAGGGTACGGTTTGGGATTGCTATTATTTCTCTTAGTACTGTTCTTCAGAGGTAGGAATCCAGACCTTGAAGGGCCAGCTGGTAATATACCAGATTTCTTTGGTGGAGGAACATTACTATAATTAATAGACTTTTGTTTCTTGTAGCTTTTTGGTCCGTCATTTTCATCTCTTCCCCTTTTCTTACTACTGTCATTATGATTATTGTATCTATCATATATATCTGTGGCATTACTTGAATGAGAGAAACCATAAGACTCAAGCTCACTATATAACCTTGAAATTTGAGTTTGGTATTGACCTCTTAGATCTTTAGGTAAATTATCACCAGTGAAAGCGGAACCATTTATGTTTGGCGTTTTAGAGATTCTACCTGAAGGACATTCATCACCATAATGACCTTGTTTGGCACAGTTGTAACAAAAGACAGAACCAGATGGATAAGCAATTTTACTGTTTATATTCTTCACAATGTAACTTCTCCAAATGTTTGGGCATCTGTCAGAAGAATGGTTTCTTGAATCACAAAATGTACAATAGTTGAACTTTCTCTTTTCAGTACACAGATTTCTGAAATGACCTCTTTTGCCACAATTCGAACAAACCATGGAATTAGGACATTGAGTTTCATAATGATCATCGACTTTACCACATGCATGGCAAACAACAACTTTACATTTATTTCTACGATGACCACGACGATGACAATTCGAACAAATGGGTTCATTTAATTCTGGGTCCGTAACACCAAAGTATCTACCTTCACCTCTTAATTCTGCTAATTCATCATTATTGCTGTTTACTTCATCAAATGCTGGAGCTATAGTGGCGTCATATTCTTCATGCTTTTTATGATCATCATCACCCCTTGCTAGTTCTTCAGTAGCAGAAGTCTCATTGTCAGAGTGGTCATTTTCTGAGTCGGAGCCTAAACTTGAGTCAGAATTATTATTATATTCGTTTGGACCATCCCGACTTGATTCGACGGTATCATCTTCGACAGCTTGAACGCCATCAACAGAAAAATTTGCACTGTATTCATGTTAGTCAAAGATATTCTAGGAGATAAAAGAAAGGGCATAAACTTCCCCAAAAAAAACAATAAAGCACGTACATTTTTGTCTTCCGTATTTCCGAGACTGACATGTGATATGAAATAATATTAAATGTTATATAGAGATTGTGGCCGCCTTGATGTTGACTTTCAATCTGGTATTTCAATGGTTCAGGTAAAACATAGAAATCAGAGAAGATATTAAAAAAAAATCCCATAGACCTCTACGCATCGATCGGCCCAAAACTTTTTAATGGATTACCCGGACGTCGCCTCAACTGAGATATTCACTGTGAAAAATATCGATCGATGAGTTCGTTAGGTTGTTTGATATGACACATTTCTGAGTTTTTAGTACACGTAGCTTTATTCCTACTACTCCTTTCTCCATCCATCATTCTTTAATCATCAGTCATGTCTGAGGAAATCAAAAATAAGGTGGAAGCGTTGTCTTTGAACGGCAATGCTCTAGCTGAATCAACTCCAGCCGCTGCTAACAACGAAAAGCCAGCTCAACAGCACCATCATCAACAAAAACAGCCTAAAAAGAAGAAAGAAAAGAAAGCACAAGCTAATGAATCTTCTAGACCTCTATATGTTGAACCTCAACCAGCATTCCTTGACCACAGAATCAAGATGTTTGAAGCATTAAAAGCTAAAGCTGATGCTGAACTCGCTGCTAAAGAAAGAGTTGGAATTAAAGTTACTTTAAAAGATGGTTCAATTAAGGAAGCTACTTCCTATGAAACTTCTCCAATGGACATTGCTAAGGAAATTGGTAAGTCATTCATGGAAAGACAAGTTATCTCTAAAGTTAATGGTGAATTGTGGGATTTAGAAAGACCATTTGAACAAGATTCTAAATTAGAATTCTTTGATTTCGATTCTGATGAAGGTAAACAAGTTTTCTGGCATTCATCTGCTCACGTTTTGGGTGAAGGTTGTGAATGCCATTATGGTGCTCACTTATGTTTTGGTCCTCCAACTGAAGACGGCTTCTTCTACGATATGGCCATTGATAATGGTGAAACTGTTGTTTCTCAAGGTGATTTCTCCAATATTGAAACTGTTTGCACTAAAGCCATCAAACAAAAACAACGTTTTGAAAGATTGGTTATGACTAAAGAAGAATTATTAGAAATGTTCAACTACAACAAATACAAGCAAAGATTAATTCAAGATAAGGTTCCAGATGGTACTTCGACCACTGTTTACAGATGTGGTCCGTTAATTGATTTATGTAGAGGTCCTCACATTCCTCACACTGGTAGAATTAAGGCTTTTAAAGTTATTAAAAACTCTTCCTCATATTTCTTAGCCAACAAGGAAAATGATTCATTACAAAGAATTTATGGTGTTTCTTTCCCAGACAAAGCTTTGATGAAGGAGCATTTGAAATATTTAGAAGAAGCCGCTGCTAGAGATCACCGTAAAATTGGTAGAGAACAAGATTTATTTTTTTTCCATGAAATGTCCCCAGGTTCTTGCTTCTGGTTACCACATGGTGCTAGAATTTACAACTCTTTAGTTGAATTATTAAGAGGTGAATATAGAAAGAGAGGTTATGAAGAAGTTATCACCCCAAATATGTACAATGCTAAGCTATGGGAAACTTCTGGTCACTGGGCTAACTATAAGGACAACATGTTTACTTTCCAAGTTGAAAAGGAACAATATGGTTTGAAGCCAATGAACTGTCCCGGTCATTGTTTGATGTTCAAATCTAGGGAAAGATCATACAGAGAATTACCATGGAGATGTGCTGATTTTGGTGTTATTCATAGAAATGAATTCTCTGGTGCTTTATCTGGTTTGACTAGAGTTAGAAGATTCCAACAAGATGATGCTCACATTTTCTGTACTGAAGATCAAATTGAAGATGAGATCACTGGTATCTTTGATTTCTTAAAGAACATTTATGGTATTTTCGGCTTTGATTTCAAGATGGAATTATCTACTAGACCTGAAAAATACGTTGGTGAAATCTCAACCTGGAATAATGCCGAAGCTAAATTAGAAAAATCTTTGAAAGCATGGGGTGGTGATTGGGAAATTAACCCAGGTGATGGTGCTTTCTATGGTCCAAAGATTGATATTATGATTTCTGATGCCTTAAGAAGATGGCATCAATGTGCCACCATCCAATTGGACTTCCAATTACCTCAAAGATTTGAATTGGAATTCAGGGGTAAAGATGAAAAAGCAGCAGAAACTTTGAGACCAGTCATGATTCATAGAGCTATCTTAGGTTCTGTTGAAAGAATGACTGCTATTTTAACTGAACATTATGCTGGTAAATGGCCATTCTGGTTATCCCCAAGACAGGTCTTAGTTGTTCCAGTTGGTGTTAAATACTTTGATTATGCTCAAGAAGTTCAAAAGAAATTACAAGACGAAGGTTTTTGGGCTGAAGTTGATTTATCTGGTAACACTTTACAAAAGAAGGTCAGAAATGGTCAAGTTCAAAGATACAATTTTGTTTTCGTTGTTGGTGAACAAGAACAAAATGATAAGTCCGTTAACGTCAGAAACACTTACGTTCCAGAAGCACAAGGTAGATCTAGTGATATCAAGTTAGAAGAAGTTTTAGCAAAATTGCAATCTTTGAAAGATTCCAAGAGAAGTGATAACTTGCTGTAGATGCTAGAAGCTTTATAAACCTTTTGTTAGTTTTTTTAGTAATTTTAATGATTTTTTGTTTCCATATATTTATGGTATTTTATAGTCTCTCATTTGTCATTTATATCCTATACTTTTAATTGAGTTTTCTTTTAGAAATTAAAATAGTAAACATGCTCTATAACTTTTTGAGAAACACGTTGGTTTCAGTAGAGTGCGAGGACATAGATCTCCTCCGAGACCACAGAACACTGAGGGGATGACCACACTTCTGTTCTTACAGAGATGCCAGTCTGACCTCTCTGTTACACCCAATCATATCCAATTCAACTCAGACAGAGACAGCCTGAAATGAGACCGACTCTCAAAGTGCTCTTCAAAGGGACTCGAGTGGTAAACTCCGATTTCTCCCTAGATCAACTCAAATCTCAACTATTGAAGGTAACTCAGATAAAGCAAGATCAAAAGCCAACACCAGCAAGCACAATCGTCAAGCAAACATCAGCTACTTCTACTGGCTCCAACCGAAAGCAGAAGGGCACTCGCTCATCAACTTTATTTAATCAAGAGACAAAGATGAGGGTCTCAAAGGCACCAAAGGCACCAAACAACAACCCAAATTACTTCAGCAAGAACCCTGTAAATAGCTCAAAGCCAATCAACTGGACTTCGCAACACTGGAGAGATGATAAGCCGATAAAAGCAAGAACGACACTTCAAGCTAAAACTGAGTTTGATTCAATTATTCAAGATTGGATTACAAGAGATTGGTTAAATGACGATAGAATTGAGATCCAGCATAAACCAATCCATTTCCTTATTCACGATAAATTAATTTACCAGAATTTTTCAATTGTGGATGGTTTGGTGTCTGTGATCAAATCAAGATATCCTAGTGTTGACTTTGGAGATTCTGTAAGTGAAATTAGATCAAGGTGGCATAAAGCGTTAAGTGAAATTGAATTCACGGATACCTCATTAAATCATTATACAAGTAATTTGAAACTTAAGGAAATAATTAAAGACATATTGTTTCCACTTTCTAAGCAGATTCCGCAAATTAAGCAATTTTTGAATAAAGACTTACCAAAAGGAAAGATTTTGACAGAATTAGAGGAAGCGTCTCAGTCAAATTCAACCATTAATGAAGATACTTTAAAAGTGTTAAAAAATTTAGCCAATTTAAGTACTGATAATTTTTTTTCCTGTGTTAGAGATAAAGAATTGTCATTTGTTGAATCTGTTGAATCCAAATATCTTAGGATGTTCAGATCCTATCGTTCCAAATACTTTACAAATGCAGGTGGTATAGGAGTGGTTAAGTATCAATTCAATTTCGGTAATAAACTAAGAGATGATATAAATATTGAAAAAATCCGTTTCGCTGTTAACTTTGAAGGAAAACTTCGAAACAGATTTTTATTGTTGACTAATGATAAAGACACCTCTTTAGAATATTACCGCATTTTGAAGGTTCTTAATGCAGAGCTTAAAGATCTAAATAGAAAAGGTTGTGTTGTCTATTTGAATTCAAATAATAACAATGAAAATGATAATGGTAAAATCTATGGAGATAACGATTATTATGTTATTAATAAACTTAAGGATATTTATGAAGTTATTGAAAAGTTATGATATATTATTCTTTGATTTTGACAGTTTTAGAGTACTATTTTACTTCTTTTTTTATTACTTGCTTTTAATATTCTCACGTTCTTACCTTTACGACATAATGTCACATTATATAATGATTTTAAGAAAATAGAAACGCTTTATAAATTACCTTCAAAAGAATAAATAATAATTATATTAAGGGAAAAAATATCTAATCAAAATAATTAATTATGCTTTTAAGGAAGCAAATGCTTCATTTAGAAGGGTTACACATTCCAAACAATTAGAAAAGGTGTTATAAGATGGAGTTGGAGCTAACCTAATGACATCTGGTCTTCTTTCATCACAAATAACGGCACGATCATTCAAGTATTTAAAGATTTGTTCCATAATATTCTCTGACACAGAATCATGGTGCGGTTTGAAAAGCAATGATAATTGAGCACCCCTATGATTAGAATCTGAAGGAGTTAGAATGATAAAATGTGGAGTAGTGGTAGTTTTAGAATCTTCAATTGATCTGTAATATGGAGAAACTAATAATAGCTTTTCCAAAAAATTAGTAAGTTCGATTGACTTTGATCTTAATTCTTTAATACCACCACATTTGTCAAAAGTTTCTAAAGAAGATTTTAAGGAAACAACATCTATAACACTTGGATTACTTTGCCTGAAACTTAAAGCACTTGGAATTGGATCGAAATGTTCCAGCATTTTGAATCTATCAGCAGCATTGTTACCCCACCAACCAGCTAATCTTGGTTTCCAACTTTTATTATCAGTTGTATATTGCTCATGGATAAAGAACCCACCAATCGCACCAGGCCCAGAATTTAGATACTTATAATGACACCAGGCAGCAAAATCGACGTTCCAGTCGTGTAATTTGACTTCAACATTACCAACACCATGAGCTAGATCCCACCCAACAATACAACCTTTTGAATGAGCTTTCTTCGTGATTTTCTCCATTTCGAAAAATTGACCAGTATAGTACTGAATAGCAGGAAAACAAACAACAGCAATTTCATCACCATTTCTTTCTATTGATTGTAAAATATCTTCAGTTCTTAAATAAAATTCACCGTCTCTTGGAGCTAATTGAATTAAAGCATTTTCATCAAACCCATGCAATTTAACTTGATTTAAAAAAGCGTAGTAATCAGAGGGAAATGAACCCTTTTCAAACATGATCTTGAATCTCTTTGAATTGGGCTTATAAAAAGAAGTCATTAAAGCATTTAAATTCATTGTTAACGTACCCATACAAGCAACTTCATTTTCTTTTGCTCCAACAATTGGCGCCAATAATTTTGGAATATCTTGATCAATACTAACCCAATCATTACCTTCAGGATGTCTGAAATGCGATTCAACAGCACGAGCACCCCAAGCATACAATTCTTGATTGATTGCAGCAGGAATTGATTTTGGCATCAAGCCTAATGAATTACCACATAAATAATTTGATGACTTATCAGAGTCAGATTCATTATCAGAAAGTCCCAAAGATCTGAAAGTCGGAAATTGGAATAAATTGGAGTGAGAAGGATACTTAACATCCAATATTTTGGCCTCTTTGGAAAATTCTTGGAATGACATTCTGTTAATTCAAGGGGGGAGGGGGGTTCTGTTGCTGAAAAGGTAGAGATGGAGAAGTCGGACCTGAACGGGGAAAAGTTGAAGATGAAAACTTGGGTCTGCGCCCTATATCTTATTGCGCCACGCATATTTCCTGCGCCGCAAAAAGAAATGACGTAAATTGAAAACAAGCGAACAGGCAAACCAACTGGCACAACTGATGGAGAGCACCCAGCTCGTGTTCAACTAGCTGACGCCGTACTTCACTTCAGAAATCATATCTCCTTTGCTCATCATCACTCACAATTCACAACTTACCTACTATTTACAAGTTAGCAAGCACACAGACATAAACAAACAGCTGACACCCGACAACCACTTTAGTCTCCTTAAAACAAGCTCAAATAGAAAAAGCTCTAAACGATCCACATTTTCCTTCTTTTTTTACCTTCGTACTTCTTCCAAACTATACACTTATAATTTCATAATTACACCGTAATTACAGCATAACTCTCTTTCAATAATGTCCCAAGAATTCATAAGAACTGAAATATTCGGTACTGTCTTTGAAACAACAACAAGGTACACAGACTTAAGCCCAGTTGGTATGGGTGCCTTTGGCTTAGTTTGCTCTGCTAAAGATACCTTAACTGATCAAAATGTTGCTATTAAAAAGGTTATGAAACCCTTTTCAACCGCTGTTTTAGCTAAAAGAACTTATAGAGAATTAAAATTATTAAATCATTTAAGACATGAAAACTTAATTTCTTTGGAAGATATCTTTTTATCTCCTTTAGAAGATATTTACTTCGTTACGGACTTACAGGGTACGGACTTACATAGATTATTAACTTCAAGACCTTTAGAGAAACGATTCATTCAATATTTCTTATATCAAATATTAAGAGGTTTAAAATATGTTCATTCAGCTGGCGTCATTCATAGAGATTTAAAACCTTCTAACGTTTTAGTTAATGAAAACTGTGATTTGAAAATTTGTGATTTTGGTTTGGCCAGAATTCAAGATCCTCAGATGACTGGGTATGTTTCAACTAGATATTATAGAGCTCCTGAAATCATGCTAACTTGGCAAAAATATGATACTGAGGTGGATATTTGGTCGGCTGGATGTATATTCGCTGAAATGATTGAAGGCAAACCTTTATTCCCAGGTAGAGATCACGTCCATCAATTCTCAATTATAACTGAATTGTTAGGTTCTCCTCCAGTTGATGTTATAAATACAATTTGTTCTGAAAATACTTTAAGATTTGTTCAGTCTTTGCCCCACAGAGAACCAGTTCCATTATATGAAAGATTCAAAGGTATCGAGCCAGAAGCTATTGATTTATTATCTAAAATGTTAGTATTTGACCCAAGAAAGAGAATTACTGCTGCAGAAGCTTTAGAGCATCCTTACTTGGCTCCTTATCATGATCCATCCGATGAACCAGTTGCCGAAGAGAAATTCGACTGGTCTTTCAATGATGCCGATTTGCCTGTTGATACCTGGAGAATCATGATGTATTCTGAAATTTTAGATTTCCACGAAATTGATGATTCTGGTGCAGCTGCTGCGGTGGTCCAACAACAACAAGAACTACAACAAAACTCTCAAGATTCACAACAGCAAGCTCCTGTTGCTCAACAAAATCTGTAATTAAATGTTTTAATTAATATTCTGGTGTAGATTTTAATTCTAGTTTCGAGATGCTCATCTTTTGCTAAGTCCTTTAATGCTTATGGTTTCTTTCTCTTTTTTTTTTTTTGACTTCTCTTATTTTATTATGTTGCGTCCTACCTTGTTTTCATTATATATATCGTTCTTTAATATTTTCTGTAATTGTTT
Source organism: Ambrosiozyma philentoma (assembly GCA_003707675.3). Taxonomy (NCBI): domain Eukaryota; kingdom Fungi; phylum Ascomycota; class Pichiomycetes; order Pichiales; family Pichiaceae; genus Ambrosiozyma; species Ambrosiozyma philentoma. The sequence continues at coordinate 616,718 of PPKZ03000006.1, forward strand.
TGTTTTATTTACATTTTTTTTTATTTTTTTTTATTTTTCTTGCTTTTATATTTTTATAATTTTATACTGTAATTAAATTCAATCAAATTCATACTTGTAAGATGTGGCCGAAGTCTGTTTACTTTATACACAAATTGAGTAACGTAAAAATAAAGAGCAACCGATCCAATAAAATGAAATAAAGCAAAAAGATAGCATATATAACTTAAGTGCATAATAATAACATAACTACTAGCATATGCACTTTCATGATAATCCAGCAATTCAGTATGACATAAGGGACAATGATATCCTCAAATTTGATAATTAACCTTAATCTGTGATTTGTAAAACGGTCTGCCGGGGTAGTAACGCCACCAAACCTCGGTGTGTTACACCATTAGTAACCGAAAAAATATCTCTTTCAGCATCTCCAGCTGTGTGGAATCCAGAATGCCTAAATGTAAGAATATAGTTCAATTTGATTGTCTCTAACTTTTCTGGGATACCTTTCCAAACTTTGTTGGTATCTTTAATACTATTATGATCATCGTCGATTGCTAACGAAGTTATACTTGAATGCTTTAACTGAGTCGATCAACAATCGACGATATCATTTTTAGTATTAAAAATTTATATTTGACTAAATCCAAAACAATTTTCATACTGGAATAAATTTGTATGGCGATCTAAACTGACATAAACATATTCAGGTCAATCGATCAATTTGTTTCTTGTGTTTAGATTCAATGTAGAGATTTCCGAACTTCAGACTATATCACGAATTTAGTTTATAGCCTTAATTGTTAAGTTCAGAGCTGGTTATAACCTTTCTTACACTTATCAACTTATTCAAATCAAAATTAATAGTTTTCGTTGATGAAAGTGCTAACGAGGTAGCTCCACGACTGCACTTAAACTCATACTCCATATCCGATTGCAAGTGTACCTATCTCGATAGTCTTTTCTTTTGTACCTAATTCTAAATCCCCAAGTAGTTAAGTCGGTAAATTGGTAGAGGATCATTTTCAGTTATATTGGTGTCTCTTTATGAAAATTACCTAATTACTGAAAATAATTCATAAGGCTGGCTTGTTTCACCTTTAGGTAGCAAAAGCTGAATTACTTAGTTGAGTGCCGCAGCGCAGATAATGCTGTCCTCTATCCATTCAGTATTTCCATCCATGATTTTACAAGATTTGTTAGAGCAGTATATTAAAATACAAATGCAAGATGGTAAAAGCATAAAGTCTAAAAATGTCCATAAAAAGTGTAAACTACAGCTAGATAATTCAAACAGGATAAAAGCAGCTTAATCAAGCTGGAATCCTGACTTATCTCAATCTTTTATCACCCACACCTCCATTATCGTTTCGACCATTACCAATGAAAAAATCATCAGTAACTGAAGGCTTACCTCCATTTCCTAAATTGTAATAATTTAACTTTTCTTCCATAAATTTACCTTTAAATGAATCAAATAACTCCTTTGACTTCACAAACCCATAATTTCCATACTGCAGAAAAAATCTTTCCGCATAAATGAAAATGAATTTTTCCATATCATTTATATCAATACCTTGGTCAGGAACAGACTGGGGACGAGAATGGTTATCACTGTGATGATGATGATGATGATTATGGGAAGGTATAATATGAGATGAGGTACTTGTATTTGAAGCGTTATTTGCAGTAGGATGAACACCCGCTGATGACATCGTAGCAGATTGTGTTTGGGTTGTATCTAGAGTGTTCATTACAGAATTTATAGCATTGGGTAGTCCAATAGATCTTGATGAATGATTATTAGTATTGGTATTAGTTGTTGAAAGATTAGAGTTAAATCTTGAAACTTGGTTATCTATATATCCACTTAATAATGAATTCTGTTGTTGGTGATGGGGATGGCCGGAAGAAGGTAACAATCTTGATGTGTCACTGTTCAGAAGTTGGTTAACATCGGTCAGTGTATATCTATCAGAACTAGGATGACGATGAGCTGAAGGAGATTCCAAAATTGAAGAATAATCGTGATCAACAGATTGTGATGGACGGCGAATTTGTTGTTGTGAATTTGCTATACCTTCGAGAGTGGGTATATGAGGTAAACCAGAGCCACTGTTACCTCTTTGAACTGAATTTCGGATGTCTCTTGGGTGATGTGTGGTCGGTGTTGGTGTTGGAGCTGTATTATAATTAAAACTATCAAAGGTTGCAGAAGTAGTTTGATAATTATCAAATGCAGCAGGAGTAGGCAGCATGTTTTGAATATGATCATCCGCTGGATCATGCGTGGGCACTTGACTATCATTAGTATGATTAGAATTCACATTCTGAATGCTATTATTATTGCTGTTGTTATTGTTGTTGTTGCCGTTGTTGCTGTTGTTGCTGCTGTTACTGTTGTTGCCGTTGTTGTTGTTGTTGTTGTTGTTGTTGTTATTGTTATTGTTGTTGTTGTTGTTGTTGTTAATAGCAGGGGTAGCAGTAACCATAGTCGTTGAAGGAATATTCGATGATCTAACGCTCTTACTGTTCCTAAAACCTTTCCTTGTGAGCCCATGTCTAGTTTTGAAATGATTTAGCCAACCATGACTGAAACTTTCTGTTCTTTTAGGATCAACAACACCGTACTTCCTGGCAAATTGAACCCAGTATCGTCTTAAAGTCGGTTCAGAAACTTCCAACCCTCGTCTTAATCTTTCTTGAACTACATTGTCCATTGCATTGTTGATCTCAGCGTACTTGAATGTTCCTTTTCTTCTTGAATTTTTAATGGATTCTCTTTTCCCAGGATCCGCACTGATTGATTCTTGTAATCTCTGTCTTAAATCAGCTTCGTTCTTTAACCATTCACTGAAAGTTGATGTAGAAAGTGAGAACTGCGATTTGAAATGATCAACTGTTTCGCTTTGTGACCTTCTTGAGTTTCTAAAATGATCTAGAATCATTATCTTTTGAGCTAGGTTGGCTCTTGGTAGCTTGGGAGCAGATGCCATATTTAAGGAAATGTTAATTATATAAAGGTTTGTGTAAGCAGGACTACAAGTGCAGTGTGTCTTTCAATCGATTGACGGCCAAAAATTGCAGTTAAGATTCGAAGAGAGTGCCACGATAAATAATGAGCCTTTTTGTTAATGTAATGGTGCCTACTCGATGTTGTAGGAAAAGTTGGAAGGTATGTAAGCTGGTGTGGTTATCTATAAAGGTAAGGATATCAGTTATCCGGTTTTTATTGTTTTTTGGCAGGTGTGTTTTGGGACGTCTCTCTTAATGGGAAAACAAATTCAAAATATCTCCAGCGGCGCAGCTTGGTATGCAGCTGCCAATTTGTTGGACGTGTTAGTTACAAAAATGTACACTACAGTCGCAATTCAAATATAAAACACGATTGGACAATTAAACAAAGTCACTTAAAGTAAAAAAGTAGTAAGACAAAAGGTAAAACTCACAAGAATAAAAAAACAAAAAATATATAGTGTTTAATGCAACTTAAATCTTAAGATAAAAGATTCCTACACAATTAGTGGGAACCGGCACCCTTACTAACTTTTTCCAAAACAGCTTCGTAAGCAACTTCACTGAAGTCAGTACCTTGAATATCAGAGGCAACACCATTCAATGCTCTTCTCAAAGAATCTTTAGAGGAAGCGTAAACCATCTTAGGTCTAACTGAAGCGGTGTCTGGAGCCCATTGGTAGAAAACAATTTTGGATCTCTTACCTTCACCACCACCAATTTCATATTCGAAATCGTAGATAGCATATTTACAATCGTTTTCTGGTAAGTCTTCTAAGAAAGCTTCGTATGAAGGATCAGTGGAGGTCTTGTCAACAACAATTTGAGTCTTGGCGTCATTTAACTTGTAAATAATGTATTTATATTTCTTACCTAATTTTAAATCGTTAAAGGCCTTTAAAGCTTCATCGGCAACGGTAACACTATAGTAATGATAAAAAAATTATGTTAGTATTTTACAATGGATGGGCAAAGGGAGGGCAAAATGTTTCGCAATTGGCGTATCAACATCGTCAATCTAACACGCTAGTTTCATAGTAAGATGACATACCCTGATCTGGACTATATTATCAATAGAAATTGGTGATAGTTAGTATCTATTGAATGGATTATACTAAAACTGATGGCAAAAGATGGCGCAGCAAAGCAAATATAGAGATTTGTTGGGAACGAGTCCACAGTTAGAGCAACCAAAACTTACACCTGTAATAGTTTTGATAGGTCATCCAATCACTTCTTTGAATAACGCATATGACAAATTAAAAAGTGTTGATAACTGTACTTCAAACAAGGGTCTCTGTATCTTGGAAGGGGATTTTTAGGGTCAGACGATAATCTCAAATGGCTGAGGCAATTGGGATGGAACAAGTCAGTTGGTTGTAAACTTCACTGAGAAACCCGGTAACGCTGTGACACCTAAACAGTAAATTGAACATTACATACCATTTTGTATGTGGGTTAGTTTTTATTGGAGTTGGACAATTAGTTGTGGAAGACCAATGGCTCAGAGCAGAAGAAGACACAGGTACCCAAGCTGTTCAAACCACCGATCAACAAAACGTCACAGAGCGAGCCAGTTCCCAAGAGGCACGGAAACACCGCTTGCCCAGTGCTCCGTAACCACTTTTGCATACTTAGCAGTGACACAGAACATGATCTGATAAAACAGCTTAGTGATCCGATACGTTACAGCTCGTTCCGTGATAGCTGAATTCGTTTTATAGTTCGGTTGGGTTGGTTACAAATAGCGGGTATTACCAAGATGTTGACGGATCAGGAGATAATACAGGCGTTGGACCACAGAATCATATTAATAGAGTCAAAGATAACCAGTTCAAATCCAACTTTTAAGGCTTCCTATTCAATTACCCAATTACTAGATGGCCTCAAGCAGATCATAGCTAAATTTCCAGAAATAGAACCATTTCTATCCACCATGAAAACGATGAATATGGTCGGTGAATTGCCTGTCTCAAGAGGCATTGTACAAAATGAATCAGATAGAGATGGATTAATCCCAGACGAGAAAAAATTAGTGATTACAAGTTCCTTAGCAGATTTGAATAGTTTTGTGTTACAATTTGATGAGCTAATCTCTCAACTAGATAGTTTTGAAAAATTATACGATGCTACAAAAAAATTCCAAGATAATAATGATTCCTTAGCTATTGATAAATTTGAATCCATAAAATTAAAATTTAATCTACAGCTAGTGAGAACGATTAAGTTGTTAGAGAAACAAATGTTATTATCTTATGAAGAACAGTATTACTATATTGAAGCATTTGAGAAACTCCGACTACTAAAAGAACAAAAGATCATATCTGGATATGAAAAGGCTGTTCTTGAAGTTGAATAGCTATTTTTACTCTTTTCTAAATTAATCATTAGTCATTATGTATTTCAATCTATGTATAACATGCGGAATATATATATATATATGTACAAGAGCCAAAACCAATTAATCAGTGCTATTGCTTGTTGAATTTTTGATAGCAGAGATAACGCCTGAACCAAGTACTCTACCTTCTTTAGTATACAGAACAAGATATTGGCCAGGAGCAGTACCTTTAATTTTTTCAGTTAATGTAAATTTCATTAGTCCATCTTCAGTAATTTCAACATCTTCCAAGCCAGTAGGTTGTTGTAACGATCTAAATTGAATTACGAATTCACCTTGATTCTCACTAACTTTCAAATCTTTCAATTTCAAGTTTTTATTTAACCACTCCCATTGTTCCACCACAATGATATCTTTTAGGAAGGCTTCTTTATCATCCTTTCTCGAAATCAATAACTCATTTGTTTTTATATTTTTATCAGAAATGAACCAAACACCTTTATATTTTGGATCACCTTGAGGCATACTGATACCAGATTTTTGCCCAATCGTACCACTCCATAACCCAGAATGTTGGCCCCAAACCTTACCATCTTTTGTAATAATATTGCCAGGGTCAGGCTCTAAATATTCACTTAGCAAATCTTTAAATTTACCAGCTTGTGAAACGAAGCATAAACCTTGAGAATCTCGTTTATCTTTAGTAAGTAAATCATATTCATGAGCAATTTCACGTATTTGTGGTTTTGTGTAATGACCAATAGGCATTAATATTCTAGACATTGCAGGTTCAGGGATCATTGATAAATAATAGGACTGATCTTTAGGCATATAATCCGATCTGAATAAATGGTGTTCACCTGAAGTTTCATTTTTTAAAATTTTAGAGTAATGACCAGTAACCAACCACCATTTTTTATTCTTTTCCAATGTTTCTTGACCTCTGTAGTAGTTTTCCAGATGATCAATCATTTTACCAAACTTGACATATTTATTACAACCAACGTCTGGATTTGGTGTTAATCCGCGTTGATACATTTCCAACATAGGCTGAAAAACGTCATTCCAATATTCTTTCTCAAAGTTGACTCTTTCACATGGTATACCTAACTGTAGACAAGTTTCCTGAACTTGTTCCCAATCTTTTTCAATTGTACATCTTGAATTTGAATCTTTCATCACTGTATCAGATGACCAATTCGACATGAATATACCTCTTGTTTGTTTTGGATACTTTAATGAATACATTAATGCTGTCACTGATGAATCAACACCTGATGACATTGATATTATTATTTCATCTTCTGGTGATGGTTCTGGTTGTATGTAACCTTCCGGAGTTTTGAAATCTAATAGTTTAGGTATCGCTGAATGTGTGCTTACATATCTGTAGTTTATTCTAGGTATAACGATATTATGTGATATTCGTTTGAAGAACATGATAATGATATTTGATGTGAATGTATATTTGAAGTCGTTGTTCAAGATCTACCTGAATTAGGAAGATTGGAAAAATCATCTAAAAAAATTGAAAAAAGAGGTAGTTGCACACGTGATCAAGGTCAGGTTATGATTTTGATCACATGAAATTTAATAGTTTAACTGGTTCGCAATATCATACAAATATAGTGTCGCGAGTGTTATCACAGGAGCGCCAAAAACGTAAAATACCCAACAAATTCAAAGGGAGCTGAATAGGATAATTGTATTTGCATCTTTTCTCATCACTTCTTTTTCTTGCCCCAACTCACTATTTCAACTACAAATACTTATATCATTTGAAAGTTAAGATATGTTGGCTATTGCTTACCATGTTAAAATTTACTGTATGACCAGATGATTATTTGATCATATTTGTTTTCCTCCCTCTGATCTGTGGAAGCCAGATCTCAGGGCATCTTCCAACACAATGCAACTGCTTCATTTTATGGTATTTCTCATTCTGGATATGCTTTAATTTCACCACAAAAGAAGTGCTGCATTTGAAGTACTACCATGATTAAAAAACTGTTAGAGAATCTTTACCAAATTAACATTAATAATGGCTTCATCTCCAAAGGTCTATCAGTTTCACCCTTAGTTGATCATTATACTGAGCAACTATTCCATGCCATTTCTCACTATAATTTTAGCCTATACAAGTATGCGGGGGTGATGTCTCAACGTGATAAATGAAGATGTTCTCCTTCACCTGCTTGCCTACAATATGATAGACCTTTGAATTAAACCACCGACTACATATAAATCACTTAGATCTTTGCCCTTCTCAAAAGTCATGAAATCATCATGAAATCATGAAGTTTTAGAGAGACAATTTTATTTATCATGTGATAGCATCAATTTGACACCTGAATTGATCTAATTCTCAAATTTGGTTTTTGAACTTGAACTACCTGGGATCAGTCAGCAGTTACAAACTTCAGTCATCAAGACATTTTTAATATTTTGGTTTTAACAAGACTTTTGAGTATATTTTGGTTTCAGTTTGGCAATTTCCCAATTATCGTTTTCGGTGTTGACCATCCGTTTTGAAAGGAGAGGATCTATCATGACACTTTCCTGATTGATCTAGTGAACTATTTAATTCAGCGTTAAATTTAATGAGAATGGACCTGCTGACTTGTGAAAGTAAATTTTTTTTCTCCAAATTACGTAAAAAATTGCCATTTTCCTTCAATTTTCATGACTAGAAGATAGTTTAATTGTTGAAGGTTTACTTTACAATAAAGCAGGATTTGGTGGTTTTATTGCTTTAAAACGAGACATTGTAGACCTATTTTTGGCTCGAAAAAATCTGGATTTTATTTATAATATAATTTCACAGTAATGAATAATGGCTCTAAAGCTTTTTGGTTACCCCCCCCCCCCCCCATCTAGAAGTAGTCCCAGTCCAGAAGAAATAACCGAGAATAAATTATCGTACATAATATGTAACTGAGAATAACCCGTTACGTCGTGCGCGCACCAAACTGCTTACCCGTCGTTATCAGTTCGTTTTCAATTAGAGGCAGCCCGTTGGTTACATAGCCTGAAATAGCTTGAAATAGCTTGAAATAGCTAAACGAGCTAGGCGAACTTTAGTAAAAATAGGGGATAGGGTGGTTATAGCTTGAGTAAAATGAAATCGTCAATAGCCAGTACTGTTAATAGATTTAGTAAGTAGATCGTGGAATCTTCACACAATTAGGACTTACGTTTCTGTTAAGCAGGGAACTCGTCAAGTCGTGTGATAAGAGAAGCTTGCCCGAAAGGGATAATAACCTTATAGTCCCAGATCAGTTAAGCTAAGTAATCGTTTATTCTATGCCATTGTGGGACCTGCTGTCCATATCGTTTTAAGCGGGAAATAACGAGTAAAAGATCTGGTCAGCAGTTAGGTGTCCTGAGCAAAGTTCACATGGGTTCCTGCGATAAAGTGGTAACTATAGCCTGGCAGTGTGTCCTCGCTAATTACAGGAGCTCGAGCAGTGGCGGTGGCGGGTGGCTGGTTCTGGTTCTGGCAGGTGCCTACGAGAAGGTTCCAGCGGTTTCCCTTTACTGTGATGATTGTAGAGAAAGTAAGGTGTCTTCCAGGTGTCCATTAGGATCCCATCATGTGCTACATCTAGTAATGGTGACAGCAAGGCCTTTAGGCTTTGGGCATGGGAGTGATAATGATAAGTGAAATGTGTGCAAGTATAAGTAAAGGAGAGGCGCGCAGTAAGTATGCAAATTTTGAATGAATTTTATTGAATGCACTGATTTCTCTTTTCGATCACAATCCATTTCATTTCATCAAAAGATCCCTTACCAGTCTCTTCTTCCTCTTCCCATTGACTGACCTTTAGAACTCCCCCGTGTATATCAACAACTCACAACCATGTCTGCCGTCCCTCCTACTGCCCCTTCCTTATCCCAATCTACTCTGAAATTGTTGACTTGGTCCAACCCAGTCTGTTCAGCTAAGGTGTTCGTTGGCATTATCGCCACTTTGGTCTTATTCAAATACGTTAATGTCCCAAGCTTGTTATTATACTTAGGTTCCATAGTCTTAGGTGGTATGTATCTCACTTCCTTCCATTGATTTTTCGCTTTACTGTCTTTGGCTTCTGGCTGTTTCACCCTGTCCTGATCCCGATCCAACTCGAAATTTTTGATGCACATTTGATTTGTTTGATCCCTCCAAATCACAGCTCGAAAAAAATACTAACGACTCTTTCATTTTTTTAATATAGTTTCTGCTTTGGCTGAATTTGTTTCTAAGAAGGTTACTGGCCAAGGTATCATTTCTAAATTAAAACCTCATGCTACTACTTACTTCGGTAACTTTGTTGAAGGTTACGCTCCAAGATTAGTTAACAACTCTAAGAACTTTGAATTATTCGTCCAAGACTTAGTTTACTCTGTTGACTTAGAAACTACTGCTAAATTTGCAGGTATTTCTTTTGTTTTATATAAATTCACTTCTTGGTTCTCATTGTGGTCTTTAATTTTAACTTTCACTTTAGTTTCTTTCACCATCCCAGCTATTTACTTAAAGTACAAGGAAATCATTGATGAATGTGCCATCAAATACTCTAAGTTAACCAAAGACAAAGCTGCTGTTCATTATGCCACTTTAAGAACTAAGGCTGCCCCACATGTTGCCAAGTTAGACAAAAAGTTAGGTCCTGTCTCTACCTTTATTAAGTCTAAGGTTCCATACAGAACTGCCGGCTCCACTGTTGGTACTTCTAAGGCTGCCCCAGTTGAACCAGTTTCTACTGCTACTGCTTCCGGTGTTAAGACTTCTTCCACCACTTCAGCTCCATTAAAGACCCAAGTTGCTCCATCATCTTCTGATTTTGTCTCTCAAGTTAAGTCAGAAGCTTCTTCCGCTGCCGCTAAGGCTTCCGCCAATGCTCCAATCAGCAACCCACTGGCCGATTAAATGTGTGTGTGTGTGTGTGTGTTCCCAGTTACTATTAGCATATTTATAATTATTTAATTTTTAAACTAATTCAACAACGAATATTTTAAAACGGGAAAAGAAGAAGAAAAAAGATTATAATTAACATCAAATAACAATTGAAATAATTTTATTATATTCTAATTTAATTTGAAGGCATATATTATCTCATCTCATTTAATATTTTAAGCGTTTGTTTTGTATACTGTTTAATATTTTTTCATATTTTTTGGAGCGTCGAGTTTTGTTTTGTTTGATTTTTCAATTTTCTTATATTCATCTCTTATTTTTTTGTTAATTATTATTGGCTTGTATTTTGTCTGTTTTTGTTTTAATTTGAATTTTTTTTCCCATATTTATGTTTTAATTCCTTCCTTCCTTACTTCCTTAGTCAATATCATCACATTTCTTTCTTCTCATATATCACACCCCCTCCCCCAATTCATTCATAGTTTTTATAGTTATTTTCTTGTTTTCAAAGAATGTTATTACGAAAACTATTCCTTTTTTTAGTTAGTTTATTTCCCTTTTCATCATTTCATCCTTTTTTTGTTATTTCGTCTTACTTTTTGTTTATTAGCTTACACTACCCAATAGTTGCTATTCTACCACTACCACTACCACTACCCCTACCACTACTACAGTTTTCTTATTTTTTAACTTCCTTTGTAAATTTCGGATATTATTTCGTATATCATGGTTAATAATTATTCTTAGGTACTATCTATTCTTTTGATGGATGTGCGTATATGAACGGACGAAGTAGGGTACGTTATGGAAGATTTTCTTGAATTTTATTATTTTTAGTTAAGTCAATACATATTAGGATTAAGATTCTTACAGTTGGTTTTGGTAATATCGTAATTTTGTGTTCGTATCATATAAAAACTAGATTGATATACAAATAACTAAGAAAGAAAAACTATTATAATAAGAATGAAGATGGGAGAGATGGGTGAATAAAGAGACAAATAAAAATAGAATAATAAATCCAAAGCAAAAAGGTAAGATAAAGAGGAAGAGAGAGCTATAGCTGAAAATTAGAGAGTTAATCAAAAATATGAAAAAAAGAACAAAAAACAATAAAATAAGATAAATAACTTTGACTTTAGATTAGGTTATAATCAAAACAAAAAACTAAAGATAAAATTAAATATAATCAACAACACTGAACAAAAGAGATTAAGAAAGGGAAAAAACAAAAGGGGGATCATTAAATAAACATAAATCAAAAAAAGAGTAATAAAAGATACAAAAAGAGAAAAACAAGTTGTGAAAATAACAACTGTTTCTCAATAACAATTCACCATATACGTATTCTTTTTTCTTGTTCTTTTAATAATTTAAAATAAAAACTTGAAACAATTAAATTAGGCCATATTAAAACAAGCAAACACACAATAAAATTTGAGCGTAAGAGTATGGAGGTAGCGTAGAAGGTGATGAATGAGTCACAGATAACATAGGAGCAATATTGTAATAGCAATTAAAAGCAGCACACGATCGAGAGTAATTAAAGTAAAGAGAAAAAAATGGATCGACGAATCAAGAAAACAAAGTAATTAAAAAAACCTAATGAACAATGAATATTAAAATGTTTTTCTGTTTTTTTTGTTCAGCAAAATTAAGTAAAAGATCAAGAAGTCGATGGGAAAGAGAGAGAAAAAAAGTCAATTAAATATACAATTTTTGATGATAATAATCAAATATCAAGAGTCAAAACAAATAAAAATAATAAAAGTGGAAAATGCAATGTAGGTCTTCTTCATATTCAATTTTTTCATTTCACAGCCTGCTCACATAATAACACAACATCCACCACCTTCTTTCGAATCGGTAGATCCAGAATTGGGCTGACTTGATTTATTATTTTGTGGTCTACCACCAGTTGGCGCATTTGCAGAACCAGTTGCATTTTTTGATGAAGCAGCATTTTTAGCTTCTTGTTTCTGAATGTTTTGTAAAACTCTTTGTTCTTCCTTTGGATCAGGATATAAGGTATTTACAACACCAGAACCTGAGACTTGGCCATGCATTATAATCTTAACTAAATTATGGAAAGTATCAGTGACATTTAGAGGAGTCTTTGCAGAAGTTTCAATATAAGCACAGTTAAATTTACTAGCAAAATTGACTGCTTCTTCTTGGGAAACTTGTCTTTCGTCAACCAAATCACTTTTATTACCAACTAATATCATTGGCACAAAGGAAACTTGTTCACCTTTCACCCTCATGATTGAGCTATAAAAAGTTGAAATTTCTTCAAATGAATGATAATCTGTTAAACTGAAAACCAATAAGAAACCTTCACCAGTTCTCATATATAAATCTCTCATTGAAGAATATTCTTCTTGACCAGCAGTATCTAATATATCTAATGAAGCCTCGACATTATTGATGGTACAATAGTGTCTATATGAATCTTCAATTGTTGGATCGTATTCATTTGCAAATTCAGATTGTGTAAGTCTAATAGTTAAAGCAGATTTACCGACAACTGGAGGGCCAACGACGACCAATCTAAATTCTTTGGACTGATTCACGGTGAGAAAGATAGTAGTTTGTTAGTAATCATCTTATTTCGTATTTGTGAGTGTAGTTTGATATTATTGCACCAAGTGCACGTTTGGAATAAAGATAGGAAAGGATACTTACAACGCTCATGCTTGGGTTGAGGTAGATGTTTGTTGAATTGTATGGGAGTATTAGGGTATGGGAGGTCAGAGCTAGCTGTTGGGACGGGAAGAGAGAGGTCAGACAAAGAAGAGCAGGAGTTGTATCTGAATCAGAATCTAAGTCAAGTTGAATAGTCAGGCACGTCTAATCAGTGAATGTGTTAAATTTGCAATCAATTGAGTTAAAAATATTGTAATTTGTCACTCTGGAAAAGATAGTTGTGTCCCGAATTTTGTTCGAATTTTGTTTCAATGGAGGAAAGTAGTGGGAGAGAATTAAGCTAGAACACTCGCCAGAATTAAAGGGCAATCGAAGGTATTTGTATGTTGTATAGCTCCGTGTATACTGGCTGACCTGGAAACAACTAAACTACTGACTAATCAGGATTCTCCCTCTTTTATATGTGTTCTATACTGATATCACTTCATCCACAGGTGTCTCGCTTGTCTCCATATGCAACAAATCTCAGCTGGCTCAGCTGGCTCAGCTCACTTCTGCGCCATGCGACGAGCTCCACGGTGCCCGCGCAGTGGCAGTACCTCCTCCCATGGCCTTCATTCATCTGGTATATATGACCACGTACCTCTAAGTTCTCTCTCTCAAGTCTTTATAGCCTATATATAGTGATTCACATTTTCTGTAAACTTTTGTCAAGATGGTAAACTGATTAAACTGCACCGGCCACCCACCATAATTGTAGCTGCCCTCATTGGGCGGAGCGTAGCAGGCCAAGCTAGATCGCGACGAGCCTTCTGTGGCCCATGACCCAGCCGGCCAATTAAATCGTCGATCACTATATAATTTTAACAGGTCCGCATCTAATTTTAATAAGTCCGCACTTCCTTTTGCGGCTCTCACGAAGTGGGCTCTTGGCTGATTAGCAATAAATATGTCCATTTCCTTGGAAGTCACATGCGCTTATGTGTTTATGTATGTCATCTGCTTCCATACAATTATAATATTTATTTAGTAGTTCATGCAGCCGCGGAAATCCATATATTATGCGCACCCGCGATTTGGAATAATTGATAGTGCATGGAATTAGTTTTCTAGAAGCAGAAATTTTGTATGTGCAGATGATGACTCGGTATGCAGGTAATACACCGCCCTGGCTAGGTATCTCTAGTTTTTTTTGAAAATTTTATGTATTTCATCGAATTATATTTGAATAAAATTCCTTATACAAGATTGCGCACATGTGATTTCATTCTATTTTCACTAGTTGATATTATAAATTTCAGTGATATATACTTGATTTTCAATTAATATTGTAATTTTGTCTTTTATATTAATTAGTTAGAATTTGATGTTTCTACCAGTGAGTGAGTGGTGAATAGAGCGACTAGACCACACATCACTGGTGGTTATAAATCAGCTTTTTTGTCTCAAGTAGTGGTTTGTCAATGTTTCAGGTCTATGATATATTGCACTATCTATAGATATATAAAGAAAGTACGTGATCTGACGAAATCAGTATACGTTTCAAGTTTAATACTGATTGCAGATTTAGAAGGATGGGGATCGTCTTTCAACCTCGATTATTTATGCAGCTATATGTATAACGAAAACTGATTCCCCCTCCCCTCTGGAATCTATAATTTCAAAAATGTATAACTCTTAATTGTTGATAATATGTATGGTAGCACATTTATCAGTTGAAATTTTATATAATTTCATGATAAATGTTTTTCAGCTTGGCTACTTCTACATACAGGTTTCATGGTCTATAATTTTAGTATTTTAGTATGCTATGTACATGTATTTGAAATAAATTATATATATATAGGTTTATACATTTTAACCGCAATATCCAATTTTGGTTTAGTCCGCAGGGTATATCTTAAAGTTCAAAATTAAGTATTTATTAGTACTCTAAGATGTGGTGATTCTTGCACATATATGCAGATCTGTACATATACCTTAACGATGAGGAAAGACCCCCTGAAGTCGACTGAACACATTCTTATTATATACGTATAACATTAGTTTCAACATTCGTTATCTTCTAGTTTTAAAAAGTTTTATTCATTTAATCTTAACTTGGATTATAATTGGAGAGGGAGAATTATTTGCATAAAAGTTTAAATTAATAATATTCTCGCTTATAAATTAAACCCATACGTACACATGATCGATGACCATCCAGCCGCATCTCTTTTCCTCTGGTTATCATGGCATACCATTTAAAAATAGAATTAATTATGATTAAATTAAGACGATGTGTATATATCCTCTTGAATTATAAAACTGTATGAAAATGTGAAGTCCGGGGCAATCAAAAGTACTAACTATCCGGACATTTCAGGAACCTAAGTGAGTGAACGGATGATTGCGCTACTTACGACAAACTAGGTTAATACGTGCAAGTAAATATGTTAGAGTCGATTTTCTAAAAACTGGATTTCTTTTAGTATAAATTGTTGTATTATATAGATTTATAACTGCAATTACATTTTTACCTAAAGAGGGTTAAATGAAATTGAGCTCTTCAATTTTTTAGCAACTACAGTTCATTTTAAATTGGAAATAAAATGAATTATTAAAAAACTCAAAACCCTAAACCCTAAACCCTAACAACGTAGCAATTCCGTCGTGTTTGGTCCAAAGATTTATATAAGGCACATTATTAACTTATAAAGGTTTGAAAGACACTGGTAAAGCTTAGGTATGAACCGCGAAACCCATCAAGGAATCAATTTTGAAATTGTGGAAAGGTCAAAACCTTAACAGGCTGAAAGGAGTTATCGAATAAATTTTGAAAGTTATGTAAACTCCTGTAAGTATAGCAACCATACAACTTATTTCAGCTATATAAACTGTAAATGAAGGAAGCATCTATATATAGACGTGACTTGATTGCTTTAAAACAGTAATTGATAAGTTCCTTCTATGAATTCTCTCTCAACAAATGGTGACCCAACTTACCCCTTTCTGGTCAATTGTATTACTTGTTCCTCGTAGGCACAGCAAGAATTCGGAATTCTTTCAAACATGACACATGTGAGTCACGGTTTTGATGACCTTAGAGCCATCGCTTCCGCTGCTTCACTGTCTTTAGTGATTATGATCATGATGTGTATCCTACGCAACTCCATGCCAATCCAATTCTTCCTTCTGAGTTGCCGAGTACTGAAGCGATATTAGGCGAGGGATCGTGCTTTAATCAAATTCTGATCAGGTGATATTAATCACGAGATCTCAAATGATAAATTATTTGAGCCGCACTAAGAAGAAAATTATTTTTTTTTTCAAAAAAAAATTTGAGTTATAGTGTGTTGTGGTTCTCTCCAATTTTACCCACTAAAACTGGTTATATCATAAAACTCGGCTTCTGTTAACATTAAACAGCAATGGGTAAAGTCATCAAAAAGCAAAGTAAGAAGCACTCTGCTCCTTATGATAAGAAACCACACAAGAAACATCAAAAGAAAGAAATTATCGAAGAAGTTGAAGAAGAGTCTACTGATAAGTTAGTTGAAGAAATCGACGATGAATTTGATGATGTTGCTGATTTATTAGAACAAGATGAAAAGCCATATAAAAAACAAACAGATGAAATAAATGAAGAAGTGGAAGAAGACAGCGAAAATGAAGGGGAATCAAAGCCAAAGAAGTCTAAAAGTAAACAAGAAAAAGATGAATTAGATTCTATTCCTTCAACAACACCGGATAATTCTATTGCAACACAACAATCATTTTCAACCCTTAATTTATCATTACCAACTCAAAAATCAATTGAGGAAATGGGATTTAAAACAATGACAGAAGTTCAAGCAAGAACAATACCACCTTTATTAGCAGGTAAAGATGTTTTAGGTGCTGCTAAGACCGGTTCCGGTAAAACATTGGCTTTCTTAATCCCAGCTATTGAACTACTATACTCTTTGAAATTCAAGCCAAGAAATGGTACTGGTGCAATTATTATTACACCAACTAGAGAATTAGCTTTACAGATTTTTGGTGTTGCTAGAGAATTATTAGCAAATCATTCTCAAACTTTAGGTATTGTTATTGGAGGTGCCAATAGAAGACAAGAAGCTGAAAAAATTGCAAAGGGTGTTAATTTATTGGTTGCTACCCCGGGTAGATTATTAGATCATTTACAAAATACTCAAGGTTTCATTTTCAAGAATTTAAAATCTTTAATTATTGATGAAGCTGATAGAATTTTAGACATTGGTTTCGAAGATGAAATGAAACAAATCGTCAAAATTTTACCAAATGATGGTAGACAAACTATGCTGTTTTCAGCCACTCAAACTACTAAAGTTGAAGATTTAGCTAGAATTTCATTAAGGGATGCTCCTGTGTATATTAATGTTGATCAACATAGAGACACTTCTACTGCCGATGGTTTAGAACAAGGTTATGTTGTTTGTGATTCCGATAAAAGATTCTTGTTATTGTTTTCATTCTTAAAAAGAAATATTAAAAAGAAAGTGATTGTGTTTTTATCGTCATGTAATTCTGTCAAATATTATTCTGAATTACTGAATTATATAGATTTACCAGTTTTAGATCTTCATGGTAAGCAAAAACAACAAAAGAGAACTAACACCTTCTTTGAATTTTCTAATGCTAAACAAGGTATACTTCTATGTACAGATGTTGCTGCAAGAGGTTTAGATATCCCTGAAGTTGATTGGATTATTCAATTTGATCCTCCTGATGATCCAAGAGATTATATCCATAGAGTTGGTAGAACTGCAAGAGGTTCTCAAGGTAAGGGTAAATCATTAATGTTCTTGACTCCTTCTGAATTGGGATTCTTAAGATATTTGAAGAAAGCTAAAGTTCCATTAAATGAATTTGAGTTCCCTTCAAATAAAATTGCTAATGTTCAATCACAGTTAGAACAGTTGGTTAAAAATAATTTCTGGTTACATCAATCTGCCAAGGATGGTTATAGAGCTTATTTACAAGCTTATGCTTCTCATCATTTAAAAACTGTCTATCAAATTGATAAGTTGGATCTAGTTAAGGTTGGTAAATCCTTCGGTTTCACTGTTCCTCCTAAAGTTAACATTAGCATTGGTACAAGTGTGACTAAAACTAAGAGTAAAAAAGGTAAAAGAACTTGAAACTGATTAATGCATTTTATTTTTGTTTCCTCTATCTTCTCTGCCACTTTCTCTATCTTTACTTCAGTCTATTTGTAGATGTGTCTTTTATATACTAGTTACGTTATAATTACTTCGATATGTTTTTTTGTCAATTGTTTTAATATCTGTATAAGCGATGTTGAAATCCTGTATTAAATATGTATAAAACGATACCAGAAAGAATAAGTGGTGGAGGTACGAAGAATAAAAAGATCTAAGAAAATCAAATAAAAAAGAAGAGGTCATCTAACGTCAATAATGCAAAAAGAAGAATAAAACCCAGTCATGAAGGAATTAAAAGCTAAACTTCAAAAAGTAAAATTAAAAGTAACAAAAAAAAAACAAAAAAAACAGAAAAATCAGAAAACATTGGTTTAGCAGCAATAATAAAATAAAGGAAAAATGTTAAAAACAAGAATTAAAAGTACAAATGTGATAACGAAGTGAAGAATTACTGTTGAAAATTCATTCACAGAAGAGGTAAACTCATTAAATAATAATAACAAAAAACAAAACAAAATTGGGGGGGGGGGGGGGGGGGGGTAATTGACTACTTTCTACCTAATAAGGTTAAGAATTCGTCTCTGGTCTTTTGATGGGATCTGAAACAACCAAGCATGCAAGAAGTAGCAGTAACTGCTCCTGTTTTCTGAACACCTCTACTAACCATACACATATGAGTGGCTTCGATAACAACTGCCACACCTCTTGGTTGTAAGATTTCACTTAAAGCAATAGCAATTTGTTTAGTTAATCTTTCTTGAACTTGAAATCTTCTAGCGTACATTTCAGCCAATCTAGCTAATTTACTCAAACCTAAAACTTTCTTGTTTGGAATATAACCAATATGAACTTTACCAAAGAAAGGAACTAAATGATGTTCACATAAAGAATAGATTTCAATATCTTTGACAATAACCATTTCATCGTGATCTTCTTCAAAAACGGCTCTCTTGATAACATCTTTAATGTTATCTTCGTAACCTTTTGTGAAAAACAGCATTGCTCTGGCATATCTTTCAGGAGTTTCCAACAAACCCTCTCTATCGACATCTTCACCCAATTCAGTTAAAATGGTTTTAACAGCACCCGCAATTCTTTGTTCTCTAGCTTTTGCTTCTTCTGGAGTACTTTCGATCCTTTGTCTTGCTCCAAGTGATGGCCATGATAAGCCATCTGAATCAATTGGTGGATTTAAAGTGTATGGAGAAGCAGGTCTAGTGTTTAATGGAGTACGTAACTTTCTGTAATAAGGCTCTTTTGTTGGTTTAGGCTGTAAAGGCATATTTGAAATTTGGGTGTGCTCTTCTTCGAATTCTTCATCATCGTTATGTTGGGTTGAAAGTATATCAGCAGCGGTAGTTGCTGGTCTTGCTAATGGAGAAGTTGGAGTGTGTTTCAATGAGACTGAAGAACCATTTGAAGATGGGTTAGCATAGGACATTTTATGATTGTCTGTGTTAATGTGAAAGTTCTTAATTTTTTGATCTAAATCTTTATCAATTTGGTCTTTCTTTCTACACATGTGAAAAATATCTATGAACTATGACTCTTAAGTGAAATCCAGAGGTTTTCTTTGTAACTAAAGGAAAAATTGGAGGACAAAAAAACAGGATACAAATGGACTATAATTTAAAGCTGCTATTCAATAAAAAAGTTGCAAACAGAAGAGTGAATGTAAAGACAGAGAGATGATTCGTTTAGCTAAAACTCTTCTTCCCTTGACTCCGTTGAGCAACAAATTTTTTTGAATTTCTTTTAAAAAAAAAAACAGAATGCGGCTAGTGGCTGTGCGTTTAAGCGGATCTTTACAATAACCACAACTCCACAGCCAAGTTTCTATAAAATACTCGAGATCCACCTATCCCGAAAATTTACAAACACGTACCGTCTGTTAATGCTTTTCCGCAAAACCTGGATCATATTTCAAATGGAGAGCATTGAGTATTAATTACTGATTCATTTATATTGATTGTATAAATGTAGTTGACTTTGCAATTATCTTGTGTTCCAGAAAAATAAAGGAAGTTAAACATGGCCTAGCTAGCGGGGAGGGCCCAGGGGAAGAGCCCATTTGTTGAAAAAGTTTTTGGGTGAGTCGGAAGCACCGGTGTTTTTAATTTCACCTACATGCATAGAGCGATGGTGTTTTCTTTAAATGAACAGGAACCACGTTTCTTTCTCTTTCCCAACGAGTGAGCTACAAGCCATATACACAACATGAATACGCCAGTTGAACCTGGACCTCCTGATGCAATACAAACATTCTCCGTTTACACTAAAGGCCTAGCAGTTTTCGCTTTGATATGGTATCTCGTTATTATACTTCTTGCTTGCAATGGCTTTTTTGAAATTCTACTTAGATTTAATAAGAAATCAAAACAACAAATGGATATGAAAATCAACGATGATGAATTAGAAGGTGTCACTATATTAAGACCGTTAAAAGGAATAGATTCAGAAATGGAAATTTGCCTGCAATCATCATTCCAACAAGATTACCCACGGGATAAATTTGAAATTATCTTTTGTGTCCAGGATTCTAAAGATCCAGCTGTGGAACTTGTGCAAAAGTTAATTGAGAAATATCCTGATGTTAACGCTAGTCTGTTAATTGATTCTGATTCTCATAAAGATAATTATGGCGTCAATCCAAAAGTTAACAATTTAATGAAAGGTTATAAATCATCAAAGTTTGACATTATATGGGTTTGTGATTCAAATGTTTGGGCTAGACCAGATACTTTAAAAAGATCAATTTATTCTTTGGTTAACTCATTAGATGATGGACGTAAAACTTCAAGACCTGTTAAATTAGTTCATCATGCTCCAATGGCAATCTCATTAAGTTCAATTTCCATGGGCTCAAGATTAGATGAGATGTTTTTATCAACATCTCATTCTAAATTTTATGTCACCTTAAATAAAATTGCAATTGCTCCTTGTGTCAACGGTAAATCTAATATATATAGAAAATCAGATTTGAATTCCGCTGTTACTAAAATAGCTAACTCAAAGTCAAATATTATTGTTCAACCAAGTATCGACGGTAAAAGTGGTGATCAGTTACGTGATGCTAAGTATTATAGCCTAAGAGAAAATGAAGGTTTAGCATTTTTTGCTAGATACATTGGTGAAGATAACATGATCGGTATTGCTCTATGGGATCATTGTGGGGGTCGTACAGGCCTAACTGGAGATTGTGTTATTCAACCATTAGGCGGTAAAAATACTTGGATTGATTATAGTTATCGTAGAATGAGATGGTTAAGAGTCAGAAAATATATGGTGTTGGCAGCTACAATGTTAGAACCTACAACTGAGTGTTTATTATGTGGTGTTTTCGGTACATTTGCAGTTAGCGTTTTGTTTTTAGGATCTAAATTTAATAGATTGTGGTTTGTGTTCCATGTTTTGGTTTGGTTCTTAACTGACTATTATCAAGTTCATCATTTATTTGCGTCAGTTAGAAACACATATAATATGGGAGATGATGAATCTGCTCAACGATTACTACCATATTTTTTGAAACCTTCATTTAAGCTGGATTCTCATGTTCCTAAGTTTGAAAATGTCAGAGTAATATCGTTGTCTAAATTTGTTCCGATTTGGATAATGAGGGAAGTTTTAGCATTGCCTGTCTGGACCTGTGCAGTTTTAGGATCAAGAGTTGAATGGAGGGGTCAACCATTTAAAATTAAGGCAGATCTATCTGCTGAGGCATTATAATTGGATAGAAATAATTTTGCATTATTTTTCTTTATTTTTTGTGTTTATATGTATATGAGTAATTTTCTTAATTTAAAAAGTATAATAGAGTGTTTTGAATGTCTGATTTATCGGAAAGTGAATGAACTCCGTACCGCACCGCGTTGGCTCACCCAATTCGGCTTTTTTGGCGCTAGTGTGTGGAGATCCAATAACCACAAAACGTATAAATACCAAGTCAATTGACACTTCTTTTTTGGCCCGGGTCTCCTCTTTTTTTTCCTCTTTCCTAGAACCAGATCAATCAACATTATCATGTCCAAGTTAGACGCTACAGCTATCATTGTCGGAGCAGGTGTTTCAGGTATCAAGGCTGCAACAGAACTGAATAAAGCTGGTGTCAGCACATTGGTTTTAGAAGCAAGAGATAGAATTGGTGGTAGAATTCATACATACCAGCCAGAGAATTCTAAGTATAACTACGACATTGGAGCATGCTGGTTCCACTCAACCATTGTCAATCCATTATTTCAAAAATCTGTTGAGTTGGGTAATATCGATTATATATTCGATGACAAATCAGCAATGGTGTTTGGACCGGACGGTGCATTGCCTGGAGATTTGCATTTGGGAGCGATTGTCGATGAAATGAAACTATATGCTGGTGTTGCAACGAAAGATCAGGATAATAATTTGAAGCAGATTTGTTCTGATTATTTATTGAAAAATTCAAAGTTTTTAAGTAACGAGCAGATTAAGTATGCTCCTTCGTTATTGAGATTTTTAGAGATTCCTAATGGTTGTTCATGGGATCAGTTTTCTGCCAAGTTTGGTAATCCTGGTTATGGCGGTAGAGATGCGTTTGTCAAGAGTGGTTATGGTAAGGTTTTAGAAAATGAATTGGTTGATTATCCTAAATCTAATATTTTGACTTCTAAGATTGTCCAGGAAATCAAGAAAGTTAGGAAGGGGCCACATGACCATTCAATTGAAGTTACCACTGAAGATGGTGAAGTTTATAAGAGTGAGTATGTGATTGTTACTATTCCACAATCTCTTTTAAAATTATCAGGTAGTGGTGAAAAAGGTGCAATTAAATTTGAACCTGAATTACCAATTAAGATTCAAGAAAATATGAAAAAGACAAGCTTCACATCATTATCTAAAGTTATTTTCGAATTTGACAAATCATTCTGGCCTGAAGTTGAGAAATTCATTGTTATTCCAAAACCAGATGAAGTAATTAGTGCTAGCGCTACACAAGAACAAGTGTTCAAGACAGTTGAACATGACAAGAAGCCAAATAAGGATGATAAATTGGACGTTTTTGAATACCCATTCTTAATTGCCAATTTACAAGAAGTTAGAGGCATCCCATCGTTAATGTTCTTAGCGCCTGCGCCAGTTACTCATTTATTAGAAACCAAAGGTGAAAAGTACGCCTGGGACTTGTTAAAACCAATTGTTAGTAATATAAGTGGCAAGTCGATTTCTGAACTTCCAGAACCTAAGGTTACTTTGATCACCCAATGGTCAGTTGACCCTTTCAGTAGAGGTTCTATTTCCGGAAATGCGCCTGGTGACATGTTAGTCAATGATTCGTTGATCGAAGGGTTTGGTAACATCCGTTTTGCAGGTGAAGCCACCACGTATGAGGGCCATGGTAATGTGCACGGAGCGTACTTGAGTGGAGTGAGAGAGGCCAGCTATATTGCCGGCAAGTTGGGCAAGTCTGTTTAATAATTAGACATTAGACCTATATATATTCTCTGATTTGATTTAGTGTTTTCGTCTTTAGATCGTTCCTTTTCCCTTTCTCTCGTTAAAGAAATAGCAGAGTAAAACCTGATTTTGATCCGGCGCGTCGTTTGTTGTTGTTTTCTGATCTGTGCGCAGCTCTGAGTTGGGACGTGATTCAGTGAAACAGCAAATTTACATCACTATATAAAGCCAAATGCACTTCCTCCAACTACTGCTCCACTCATCTGTCCTGCTTATCGTACTCTACAGCTACTACTGCAAAGTCAGAATGACTCAATCCATCAACGTGAAAGAGGCCTACATCAACGCTGGCCAGGAACATCTGTTCAAACACTGGGATCAACTCTCCCAAGAAGAGCAAGCTGCGTTCATCCAACAACTATCAAAACTGCCAAACCCTGCAAAATTCTTGAATGACGTGCAAACCGCTATCCAGTTCAGCTCCTCCAACTCTGCTTCAAGAAACTTATCTTGTCTACCTGCATCTTCCTATTCTTCAACTTTGGATGCTAAGCCACAAACTCTACAAAGCTGGACTGAGCATGGTTTCGATCTATTAAAAGAAAACAAAGTTGGTGTCATCTTGATGGCAGGTGGTCAAGGTACAAGATTGGGCTCTTCTGATCCAAAAGGATGTTACGATGTTGGCTTACCATCTCATAAATCTTTGTTTCAAATCCAATCTGAAAGAATTTTAAAGTTACAGAAATTAACTGAATCTAAATTTAACTTATCTGACAGCTCAATTACCATCCCATTATATATCATGACTTCTGCTCCAACTAGACTTGCCACGGAAGCCTTCTTTTCTAAAAATAACTATTTTGGGTTGAAGGAAGAAAACATTGTTTTTTTTAATCAAGGTGTTTTACCTGCTGTTTCTCTTGATGGATCCAAATTATTATTAGAGTCAAGTAACAAAATTGTTGAATCTCCAGATGGTAATGGTGGTTTATACAAGGCTTTGTCAGACAATAAGATCGTTGAAGATTTTCAAAAAAGAGGTGTTGAACACGTCCATATGTACTGTGTTGATAATATTCTGGTCAAGGTTGCTGATCCAGTTTTTGTTGGTTATTCAGCTTTAAACAAGTACGACATTGCCACCAAGGTTGTCCGTAAAAGAAATGCATCTGAAAGTGTTGGGTTGATTGTTTTGGATGAAGATTTGAACGCTCCTTGTGTTGTTGAATATTCTGAGATTTCCAAAGAATTGAGTGAAAAGACAGATGCAGATGGTAAATTGCATTTCAGAGCAGCTAACATCGTCAATCATTATTATAACGTTGATTACTTGAATGATATGGTTCCCTCTTGGATTTCTTCAAGAAGACATCTACCTTATCATATAGCTAAGAAGAAGATTGGTGTTTTGGACACTGAAACTGGTAAATTTTCCAAACCTGACCAACCAAATGGTATTAAAATGGAACAATTTATCTTTGATGTGTTCCCTTCTGTTTCGTTGAATAAATTCGGTTGTTTAGAAGTTGAAAGATCAGATGAGTTTTCACCTTTGAAGAATGCTCCTGGTTCGTCAAACGATTCTCCTGAGACCTGTAAGCTGAATTCCTTGAAAAGAGGGACTCAATGGATTGTTGAAAATGGTGGGGTTTTGCAGAATGAAGAAGCGTTGGTTGAAGTTAGTCCGTCTGCAAGTTATTCTGGGGAAGGATTGGAAAATGTTCAAGGGAAGGTTTTTAAAGACGGTGACATTGTTTAGTTTTTTTTTTTTTTGTCATTTTATTTTATTTTATTTTCAAACTAGGTACAGAGATACTTTCCATACATATTACTTTACTTTGAATTTATCAAACATATTAAATTTTTAAACTTTATTTTTTATACTTGCATGCCTTAGCTAGTTGAACTTAATTTATTTTTCATACACCAACTTATTCCTTCGAAGATGCCGAAGTTAAGCTAGGTCAGCTGGTTACTTGATCCGACCTCCAACTGACTACTACTCAATCTAGATGGGGTGGGATATTCGTGGAACGCCAGTCACGGCCACAGCACAGCCAGGATTTGGTCAGGCTTGCCGACCCACACTTTCGCCAATTGAGCTATTGATCCACCTTTACTGTAGTCAATGGCAATAGCAATGGTAATAGTCAATGGTCAATGGTCAATGGCTCATAATGGGGAGTGTTGGGTGCTCCGAAGGTATAAGATAACAATTGAAAACAACCACCTAGATGACGGCATGGCCTGTCATCGTCAGCCCAGAGCTACATGACCGCATAGTCATTTAAGCAGTAGGAAAAACAAAAAAAAAAAATCACACCAATTTAATTTAATTTAACGTACAGCTATTAATTGTGGTTTGTGACTTGAACTTCTACTTTATAGATTAGCAGAACTCGGCAAATAAACTGAATTCCATGAAAAGTGAGAAGAGATATACTACGATCTTCTACAGTAACTGGCCAATCTAGCAGATTGGTCTCCGTTCTGCCCTAATGATTAACATTATGCGGCCACTCGTTCGGTAAAACAGCAAGTTGCACCACCACGTTACTTGCTCACAAAGTGGTCCGGTACTTCCATGGACACCCAATGGTTCTCCATAGCACCAATTGACTCGGATCCAACTAAAAGGCTGTTGTTACGGATGCAAGCAGCAATTAGACATATAGCTTCTGCACCCAATTAGGGAACTTAACCTATCAGTATCGGTATCTCTCTCTGGAATGGAAAATGGAATCAACTGATCAGAGAAGCTTCGATTACACGCACGTTAGGGGAGAGGTGCCTTCCGGCTATTATGTTGACAAGACCGCCACGGGGTAACAAAGATAGTATTTATACCTGGCTGCCCCCCCCCTCTCCTCCCTTCTGTTCCCTTTCAACCATTTGTCGTTCTTTCTCTTACTACATCACCAATTCAACAATGGCTACTATCCCTACCTCCCCTTCATCGCACAGAAGAGCTCACAAGAGATCTCTTACCGGTTTCACTCCCACTGAAATCAAGGCAATTGATGCCTCGGTCCCTTTGAAGACAAGAGAAACTTGGTCTAAGTTGGCTGTCAAGGAGTTTGAGACAGTCCAGGAATTGGAAACTGTCTTGATTAATCATGTCGAAACTACTTTAGCTAGATCAATGTACAATTGTGATGACTTGGCTGCTTATCAATCCTTATCTGTCTCGATTAAAGACAAATTGACTCTGCATTGGAACAAAACACAACAATTGCATACTTTGAAAGATGTTAAGAGAGTCTACTATCTATCCTTAGAATTTTTGATGGGTAGAGCTTTAGATAACGCTATGATCAATTTGCAAATTAAAGATTTGTGTAAGAAGTCAATTGACGAATTAGGTTTCAATTTGGAAGATTTGATTGTCATTGAGCCTGATGCTGGTTTAGGTAATGGTGGTTTAGGTAGATTGGCTGCTTGTTTTGTTGATTCTTTATCTACTGGTAACTATCCTGGTTGGGGTTATGGTTTAAGATATAACTATGGTATTTTCGCTCAAAAGATTATTGATGGTTATCAAGTTGAAACTCCGGACTACTGGTTGAAGTTCGGAAACCCATGGGAAATCCCAAGAAAGGAAATCAGAATCCCCGTTGATTTTTATGGTGAAGTTAGCACTGAAACTGATCCAACTACTGGTAAGACTAAAAAGGTTTGGCAAGGTGGTGAAAGAGTTTTAGCTGTTGCTTATGATTTCCCAATCCCAGGTTACGATACTACTAATGTTAATAACTTGAGAATGTGGTCCTCGGAACCAACTACTGAATTTGATTTCCAGAAGTTTAATGAAGGTGACTATTCTAACTCTGTTATTCAACAACAAAGAGCTGAATCAATTACTGCTGTCTTGTATCCAAATGATAACTTTTATCAAGGTAAAGAATTAAGATTGAAACAACAATATTTCTGGGTCGCTGCCTCCTTACATGATATCGTTAGAAGATTTATTAAATCTAAAAAACCTTGGAGTGCTTTCTCAGACATGATTGCTATTCAATTGAACGATACCCACCCAACTATGGCTGTTGTTGAATTACAAAGAATCTTGGTTGATTTAGAAGGCTTAGAATGGTCCGAAGCTTGGGATATTGTTACTAAAACTTTTGGTTACACTAATCATACTGTTATGCAAGAAGCTTTAGAAAAGTGGCCTTTAGATTTATTCTCAAACTTGTTACCAAGACATTTAGAAATCATTTATGATATCAACTTATTCTTCTTACAATCCGTTGAAAAACAATTCCCTAACAATAGAGATATCTTAAGTAGAGTTTCCATTGTTGAAGAATCAACCCCTAAGAATATTAGAATGGCTCACTTAGCTATTGTTGGTTCCCATAGGGTTAACGGTGTTGCCGAATTACATTCAGAATTAATTAAAACTACTATTTTCAAAGATTTTGTTAAGATTTATGGTGGTGAAAAGTTCACTAATGTCACTAATGGTATTACTCCAAGAAGATGGTTAAAACAAGCCAACCCTGGTTTAAGTGAATTAATTGCTTCAAAATTAGGTTCTGACGAATTTCTGAAGAAGTTATCTTTATTAAAGAATTTGGAGAAATACTTGGATGATGAAGATTTCAAGAAAGCTTGGTTGAAGGTTAAATTTGATAATAAAGTTAAATTAGCTAAATTAATTAAAACTTTAACTGATATTGAAGTTAACCCACATAACTTGTTCGATATTCAAGTTAAGAGAATTCATGAATATAAGAGACAACAATTAAATATATTTGGTGTCATTTCTAGATACTTACAAATTAAGGCCACTCCAGCTGCTGAAAGAAAATCTAAATGGTTGCCAAAAGTTTCCATTATTGGTGGTAAAGCTGCTCCTGGCTATTATTCTGCTAAGAAAATCATTAAATTGGTTAATGCCGTTTCTCAAGTCGTCAATAATGATCCAGAAATTGGTGATTTATTGAAAGTTGTCTTTATTCCAGATTATAATGTCTCGAAGGCTGAAATCATTTGTCCTGCTTCTGATATTTCCGAGCATATTTCAACTGCTGGTACTGAAGCTTCAGGTACTTCGAACATGAAATTTGTTTTGAATGGTGGTTTGATTATTGGTACCGTCGATGGTGCTAATGTTGAAATTACTAGAGAAATTGGTGAAGATCAAATCTTCTTGTTCGGTAATTTAGCTGAAGATGTTGATGAATTGAGACATGAACATCAAATGGGTAGAATTGATATTCCTAGTTCATTAGCCGATGTTTTCAAGGCTTTAGAATCTGGTACCTTTGGCTCTTATGATGAATACAGATCCTTAGTTGATGGAATCAAATACCATGGTGATTATTACTTGGTTTCCGATGACTTTGAAAGTTATTTGGAAGCTCAAGCTGCAATTGATTCTGAATTCACTAATAGAGATAACTGGGTCAAGAAGAGTATCACTGCTGTTGCCAATATGGGCTTTTTCTCTTCTGATAGATGTATTGAAGAATATGCCGATATGATTTGGAATGTTGAACCTCTGACTGAAAGAGTTTAATCTTAATTATTCTTAAATCTATAAAGTTCTTTTTTTGAATCCCTTTTTTTTCTTTTTTGAATTTCGCTTATTATTCGCCTGGCTCTACAATTATATCCACTTTCCATATTTTATATCGGTGATCTTCCGTTTTGCGTTTTGTGTTTTCCTTGTTTGTTTTTCTGAAATTGTTCATACCTTTTCTTCGTTTACTGGAATTTTCTTTTTACTTAAATATTAATTATATGTTGATTCGTATTTTATTTAGTTTAAGAAGGAATATATAAAAGGGTAAATCATTTCTTAGTTGCAAAACAGTACATAGTATCCCAAATAACTTCAAGCTTCGTATCATTCTCCCAGCCTAATTCACCAGCTAATTCATTTCTCATCAGAACTAATAAATCTTCATCAGTACCTTTCAAATCAGGATGGGCTACATACCAATTATGTAAAGCACTAAAGGAACTATAGTAATTCATGAACTGATCAAACGACATTTCTTTCTTAATATCCACAATCTGATCTTTAGTATCACCTTCGTAATAATCATGATACACAGTCACTGAATTACCATTGGCCAGTGGTGCTGGTGGTGTGTAGTCTTTGAATAGTCCAGTTTGGTCGAATAACACAACTTGAACATTCTCATACCTATCGTCCTGTAACACCAATTCATTTGTATCATTGATGAAATTCCTCCACGTAGGTTTCCCTAAATCCCAGAAAGGACCCATGTATGCATCTCCATACGTATATTTCAGGATGATCTCATTGGCTTTGGTTGATTTGAGAATAGGTTCGACGTATAGCCAGTATGCTAACACACCATTTTGCTTGAGGACTTGGTGAGAGGACGTGAGGAATTCTGGGGAGTCGACCCAGTGAACGCATTCGGCCGCAGTGAGGATATCAATAGAGTTTGATGGGAAGCTTAAGTGACTCTCTTCAGCTTTGCCGACTTTGAAAGTGGTTGTGGTGTCGGTTGGTAGGACCTGGGATGCAGCTTTGGTTATCATCGTTAAAGATGGGTCTGTACCTGTTGCCGAATTAGTAAAGTGTTTGGAAAATGGGATGGTCACTATTCCTGTACCACAACCAACATCTAATAGTTTTTCTGGTAGTTGGTTGTTGGATGGGGCTACTTTGTGGTAGTAAGATAAGAGTTTTGAATAGAATGAATCAGGGTAGGATGGTCGGAAAGATTGGTATGTGTCCGCATTGAATGATGATTCCTTGTACGTTGCCATTTTAAGAGTGTTGGTTGGTAAGTCTGGTGTGATGTGTTGTAAATTTTCAATTAGAAGATTAACCTAGGAGTATGAGGGATGGTGTTCAATTTATAGACTTTTGCTAGGGTTTAAAAGGTCATCGTTCTATTCTGGTTGAAGTGTAGATAATCATGTTGCCGGTACCGGGCCTGCTCCGGGATCCAAAATGCCGCGCCGGGGTTAATTTTCTGATTCGACCTTTCTTAAAGTCAAAGCTGTCTGTACCGATGATTCAGCTTCAGAGTTTACAGCACAATATCAGTACATCTACCCCCCAACACAAAACTCATGACGGGCCAACGGGAATTGATAAAAACGGCACTGGTCACGGGATGTTCCTCCGGCATCGGATACAGTCTGGCGTTAGAATTAGCCAGTAGAGGTTACAAAGTGTTTGCGTGTGCTAGACGAGTTGAATTAATGAAACCATTGAAAGAAAAGTATCCAGATAACATAATCACCTTTAAAATGGATGTATCTTCTCTGGAATCAATTCAACAAGGTTACGAATTTGTCAAGACTGAACTATTAAAAGATTCAGAAATTCCAAAATTGGATCTGTTGTACAATAACAGTGGACAAGCATGTACGTTTCCTGCCATTGATGTTCCTGACGAAGCCCTTACTGGTTGCTTAAATGTTAATGTGGTTGGCCCAATTCGTGTCACTAAAACTTTTATCGATATGGTTATCAATTCTAAAGGTACCATTGCGTTCACTTCAAGTATTGCTGGAGTTGCTCAGATACCATTACCTTGGTGCTCAGTGTATTCAGCCTCTAAAGCTGCTTTGTCTGCTTATGCCAGTACACTCCAGTTTGAATTGGAACCACTGGAGTGCAAAGTGTTTAATGTGATTGCAGGCTCAGTGAAAACAGCGTTTTCTGACTCAAGACCAATACCTAAAGATTCAATTTACTTATCAACTAAAGAAGGAGTGGATTCGTTTGAATACAGGAAGAAAATGGTTAGTGAAAGTTTTGAAAAATCAATGGATCCAGATGTATTTGCAAAAAGTGTTGTCACTCAGATTGAAAATTCCAATAAACGAAGTTTGAATCTTTATGAAGGTACAATGAGTTGGATTGGCCCCTTTGTTAATAAGTATATACCGAGGTTTATTATTTTGGCTGGTTTTAGAGCAAAGTTTAAACTCGGTCCATTTTGGGACTCCATTAGAAGAAGATACACGGACGCAAAAAAGACTGACTGATTTAGTTGGTTAGCTCTAAGAACCGCTAGATCGATTTAAAAGTGGGTTTGCTTTTCAACGATGATTAAAGCATCACAAGTTCTTTCTAGAATTGTTTGTTTGTAATTAATATAGAAAGGAAATCAAAAAAAAATCAAAAAAAAAAAGTGTACGAGTAAAAGAATAATATAAAACAAGGTCTTTTCTTTAATCCTGAATCAAGATGCATAAACAACACAAATAAGAAGATAAATGAAACGAATTCAAGGATTATGTAGTTTTAGTTTTTACAAAATTTCTGGCTTCAAGTCCCTTAACATACTTTTCATAATACTCAGCAGGGGTTGAATCAAGAATATCATCTAAGTTCTTCAACTTTTCATTTTCTAACTCCGGAGTCCAGTCATTAAATTCTTCTTCAGAGCCTACTGGCCTTTCCCCTAAAGTAGTCAATCTGAAAGCATGTCTTAAAGAGTCAGTATCCCAATCACCAGTAGCAGTATGAATGACTCTTCTATTGTCCCAAATAGTAATTGTGTGTTCATCCCAGTTAGCTCTAATATGAGCATCTAAACATGTTCTGATATGGTTATTTAAAAAGTTAATAATGTTATCGGATTCTTCCTGCTTTAAACCTAAAATTCTTTGACCAAACCCGTTGATCATAAAAAGACATTTTTTCTTTAAGACGGGATGATATCTAACTAGAGGATGAACACTCTCAACTTCTTCTTTTCTTTGAACTCCAGTACTTTTCTTAGCTGCAGAAGCTTGTGGTTTTGAAGAGTGAACTAATTGTAAGCCATCAATCATTTCTTGATATAGTGGTGACAATCTTTCATAAGCTGTGACTAAATCAATGAATTGAGTATCTCCTCCAGCGGAGGTTTGTAACATAGCAAATAATGTGATTCCGGGAGGTTGTAATTCAAAGCTAATATCAGAATGCCAAACTATAGAATTTAATCTATTAGCTAAATATTTATCGTGTTCGTCTTTAGTGCCTCTTCTAAAAACAATATGAAATTCAGGTTGACCTAAAGGAGCAGCAGTGTTTGGGTGGATATGCAAAGGGCCAAAGTATCTTCCCCATTCTTTAATATCTTCAAATGGTAAGTCTTTAAAATCTTGATCTCTGAAAACAACAACACCTCTTTGTTCGACAAGTAA
Source organism: Ambrosiozyma philentoma (assembly GCA_003707675.3). Taxonomy (NCBI): domain Eukaryota; kingdom Fungi; phylum Ascomycota; class Pichiomycetes; order Pichiales; family Pichiaceae; genus Ambrosiozyma; species Ambrosiozyma philentoma. The sequence goes on from PPKZ03000006.1 coordinate 649,329, forward strand.
CGCCAAATCATCTTTCTGTTTATCAGTTAATTTTGATAACTGTAATCCTTTAACTTCTGTACCTAACTTTGGGGTCAGTAATTTAGTTTCAACTTTAGTCTCTGCATCAGTACCTTTTAACAAATTCTCAAATGAAGGATCTCCCAGGTAACCTCTCTCAGCAGTGTGATAAAATGGCATCAAATTTTCGAATTGATGGTCATCTCTAGCATCCCAAGCAGGTGCCCATTGAGGGTACTTTAATCTTTGATAGTTTTCTGAAGTTAAAGCGTGAACTCCATCTTTGAACTCTAGCTCAAGGTCTTTGAAATTATGCTGGTTTGTACGATTGATTTTGATAGCCATATGTGGAGTTACAATAATCTGAGATACTTACCTTATGAGGAATTGTTTTGGCTAGCTCAAAAACATCTTTGGAAATCATAGTTGTATATATAGTAGTTCTCTTTGACAGCCATGGCTTTTCTTATGTAAAGTATTCATTCACTGTGGTTCCACTGGTTTGAGTCGGTGTAGAGTGTAACCTAGAGAGCTAACGGCTGAGTGCGAATCCGACAATCTGTGAACTGTGGCCTCTATTCACTTCAGGAACTTGTAAATTGTGATACATGCCTGTACCGTGTTACCATTGACCAATAAGGGGTGCATATATGATCTAATAGATAACAAAAAGATAGATCAATTACGGAGTAGCAATTGATGATTAAGGCCGAAATTTCACTAAGTCATATGCTATCATCTAATCTGACGTACTATGGCTCATCCCTTTTTCAGCTTCAACTGTTTACTGCGTTAGTTATTAATATCCACATAATTACTGTAAATAGGTCGGCAAAAGAGCGGAACCATTTTACCAGAATCATTTAAGCGGTATAACTTCATGTCCATAGTTGATTTCTTGAATGATATACTATTTCTAGAGTTTACATTTCCATTTAAATTCTTCGTATTTCTTAAATCGTAACTAAATGTATATTCATAACAAAACTGTAGTAGCCAGTACTGAAACTAGTCCAGCTAAGAAAAAAAACTAATAATATATAGGCCAAAAAAGGTTAAATTATTTCTTTGCAATGTACTTTTCATAATATTCACCAGGAACAACATTTAGCGCATCCTCTAAATCCTTTAATTTTTCTAGCTCTAACTCAGGAGTCCAATTTTCAAATTCTTCTTCAGAACCAACTGGTCTTTCAGCTATAGTAGTTAGTCTGAAAGCATGTCTAACGGAATCTGAATCCCAATCATTAGTAGCAGTATGAACAACTCTTCTGTTATCCCAAATAACAACTGTATTATCATCCCAATTGGCTCTAATGTGGGCATCAAGACAAGTTCCTATGTGTGAAAGCAAGAAATCCATTAAATTAGAAGACTCTTCTTCTTTCAAACCTAAAATTCTTTGGGAAAACCCATTAATCAAAAATAATGATTTCTTTCTTAAAACAGGATGATATCTAACTAAAGGATGAATGTTTTCGACCTCTTCCTTTCTTTGAATACCACCTTCTTTTTTAGAATTAAAAGCTTGTGGAATTGATGAATGAACAACCTTTAAGTTTTCAATTTTCTGTTTAAATAAAGGGGATAATCTATCATAAGCAGTAATAGTGTCAACAAATTGGGTATCACCACCAGCAGAGGTTTGCAGCATAGCAAACAAAGTAATTCCAGGTGGTTGTAATTCATAACTAACATCGGAGTGCCAACCAACATTATTCAATCTAGTAGCTAACATTTTCTGATGTTCTTCCTTAGTACCTCTTCTAAAAACAATGTGAAACTCGGGTTGGTTTAATGGGGCACCAGAATTAGGATGAACGTGCAAAGGACCAAAATATTTACCCCAATCTTTAATATCTTCAAATGGTAATTCTTTAAAATCTTGATCTCTGAAAACAACAACACCTCTTTGTTCGACAAGTAATGCCAAATCATCTTTCTGTTTATCATTTAATTTTGATAACTGTAATCCTTTAACTTCTGTACCTAACTTTGGGGAAAGCAATTTAGTTTCAACTTTAGTCTCTGCATCGGTACCCTTTAATAAATTTTCAAATGAAGGATCTCCGAAGTATCCTCTATCTGAATGCTTAAATGGAGGTGGATTTCTAAAAGAATTTTCCTCTTTTGGATCCCAAACTGGTGCCCATTGTGTGTAATCTAGTTTCTTATAATTTTGCAATGAGATAGTTTTAACACCATCTCTGATTTCATCTTCTCCTTTTCTAAAATGGGTGTTACCACCTCTATAGTAAGCTCTAGTTGACATGGCTAATTGAAGTTATTTGTATAACTATTATCCATTATTTTTTCACAGCTTTATCAAATTCTGAAGGATAAGGTAACCAGCTCCTTTATATAGCGTTTGATTTCAGAAATGGTGAAAGGTGATTGATAAGCTATTGTGGATCAATAAGTGCCACAAAAAGCGGGTGAAATATAATTCATAAACGGAAATATCGTATGATTTATAACTAAAGTATTCCAGTGGTAATCATACTAAGAGGTGGATATCCAGTATACTGGTTATATAAAGCCATATGATTTCAAAATATAACTCCACAATTAACGACTTGGAGCCTTGCATCGAACATTCTCCACAATTGTTATCTTTGTTGCTTACATTATGTTCTCGTATGTTATCTGTATTGACTATAGGTATTACTAAGTATCTGGTACTTGATACATAGGTATTCTCTATATGTGAGAGTTGATTAATTAAATATAAAGTTAAGAGCGGTCTTATCCTTGTAGATGAGAACTTAAAAGATTGGTGAGTGCGCTTTAGTGGTTCGAGCTGGGGCATGGCAGATATTCTATCATTACATTATCTGGCTCATGAATACAGAACAGTTACTGCTTGAATATAATAGCAGCCTATACTTAGCTTCATCAGACAAAAAAGTATTGATATTTACTATCCGAAATAGTTTTAAATAAATGATCTGATGTTCAGAAGATGGCTAATTAAACCTTAATAATATTAATTTGTTGAATCCTTGGTATATGAAAGTAAACGAGAGTTCATTAGAAATACAAAATCCTGAAAAAAAATAAGAGAATTGAAAAATACGAAGTCTTTTAAGAGATCAAAATAAGAAGAAAAAGTCTGGACCTAAAACAAAGCAAATAAGAAAGAGGAAATGGAATGAACATGTCATGAAATAAATATGCTACTGAAGTAATAAATAAATGAATAAATATCTAAAATTTAGTGATTGTAAAAGTTCCGCTTGACTGTTCTTTAAGTGACTTTAATAATTCGTAGTTAGAAAGTCTTCCACCAGTGGAGTTTCCATCTCCTGAGCGATCAGTTAATATTATTTTCTTTAAACATGCATTCTCCATTTCTAACGTTTTTATTTGAACTTCTAAACTTGCAATATAGTTGTTAATTTCATTGAATCTTTCCTCTAATTCTAATTCCTTCATTCTTCTTTTATATCTAAATCTAGCAGAAGCTTGTGTATTTCTCTTTTTCTTTTCTTCACTATCATCTGTTGCTGATAGATCATCTTGGGGTGGTTGTTCAGTCGATTGATTAGTAGTTTCGTGAGGCGTTACTGATCCTAATTCAGAAACGGTATATGGACTTTCAGTTGATGATATGCGTCTAGAATTAGAATATGAGAACGAAGTGGAAGAAGAAGAAGCGGTAATTTGATTAGATGATCCCTGGGCATTTTGAGAGCTCAAAGAATCATAATTGGGATTAAATTGTTGTTGTTGTCTTTGACCAAGTCGAGGATCAAGAAAATTAAAGGAATTATTAGAGAAAGCATCTAAGTTTGTAGGACTACCATGATTGTCCTGCTTGAAGTTAGAAGTATGAAAGATATCATCTAGTAATTCGTCGGGTATATTAGGATAGTTGCTAGACATTTTAATTTTTGTTGACAGATATTGTTAATCTTGATGAGGGGTCGAGCTTAAGTGTAAAGGGTCGATAATCAAGTTGAAGTATAGTATAGAGTTCAGAATAATATAGTTAAGGGGGAGGAGGGTTGTTCAAGTTGTTTTCAAGGGGTGGGGGCAATTCAAATCTCGTGATGCCGGATCTTTTACTTGGGTAGAGGGAGTTAGGAGTTAGAGAAAAGAAAAGGTGAGTATGTAAGTTAGATAGCTTAACTTTCGAAGCAGTAACAAAGGTTTTATAAAGATAGCAGGATTAATCAGAAAGTTTTTACAATAGTGTTGGGAGAAGCAACCACTAGTTAGTCAATATAAGTACCACAAGATTGGGTTGACCCACAGTTACACCATAATCTTATGACTTCTTCAGAATATAAGTAAAATTTATCACATTTGTAGGGGAAATAGTGACTTTATAAGTTGTGAAAGCATTGCGTTATCCTGCTACCAAAGACCGATGCTCTCAATCCATAAGAATTTTCCCCTTTAGGGTGATTTGTGGCATCTGTCGGGGATTGATTTAAGCAACACAAGTGTAAAGAGTAGCGGGATTGAAAAGACGTAGAGGTCGACCTTGGATCAACTTAAAGTGATAAAGCGTTAACCCACTCTTATCTGCAAAATTTCCGTTTATCGTAGAAGTTTTGATCTGGACCAGGAGGTTGGTGGTTCCTTTTGTTTTGCAATTGGTTATCCGTATTTCTATGAGTCGGGAAGCTACCACCTGAGCCTGAGCACGATTGGTTTAGTGACCTGAAATGTCGTGATTTACTGTGGCTGTTGATAATCGATGTGTTGATCTGACGAGAAATGTGGTTATCCGGTTACGTAAGCGGGTGGGGGGTGCGGAAGGCACCGCTAGCCACAGCCACAGCGAGTAGGAGGTTGTGGATTTGTGGATTTGGGAGCACATCACTCTTGAACTGCTATTTGTTACTAAGTGTGATTAAGGGATTTTGAATATCATAATGGCAGAGGATATAGTTAGTTATAAGTAAATGACAATTTAATGGATGCTGCTATAAGTATTCCAGAATGCATTGGCAGTTTACCTTTTTTCTCAATTCTCAAATTGAACAAGCAAAGAGAGAACAATAGTATATTTATTGACATAGAAATATATTCATTACGATACGATTGAGTAATAATAATACGTTGATATCTAAGTTAAATAAAGGAGGTGACGCTGGAGACAACTGCCACCAAGTATAAAAGAATACACTACGGAATATGTAGAACTAAACTGAAATCCCAAAGCAACCAAACCAAAAACTATGGTCGGCGTAAACGAACAAGAACAAAAAAACAAAAAAACAAAAAAACAAAGCTATGCATATGAGTTAATGGTCAACAAGACTATAATAAGTACATAGCAGCGGCACCTAAAGCGGCAACAGCACCAACAGCACCAGCTTGAGCAACTGGGGCAGCACCTTCATAGGTAGAGATTTGAGTAGTGACGTAGTTGATAAGAGTGGAAGTTGATGTGGTATCATCTGAAGTAGTTGGACAGTAAGTTGTGGTGTAAGTAGTACAACCAGCAGCATTACAACTGGTAACAGTTTCAGTAACAGTTGAAGTAAGGTTGTAGTAAGCTAAAGCAGATGAAGCAAAAGATAAGGTGGTTAAAGTAGTAAACTTCATTTCGAAACAGGTGTGTAAATTCTAGTTGGAACTTCAAAAGAATGAATATAAGTGGGTAATAAGAATAAAGAGACTTATTGGAGGTATAACAAAACAAGCTTAAGCAGAGCTTATCGCAAACAACAAAATTCGAGAAAAGCGGGAATTCTCTTTGGCTTTATATTCCTCGCATATTTTAAGTTTAAAATTGGACGGAATTGGTTGCATATATACTCTATAAGTATAACAATTAATTAATCGACTAATTCGACAATCTTAATTCTAACAATCAATTTAATAAACAAATTGACCATACAATAGATCGAACAATAAAAAGGGTTCAACCTTAATCTTGAAATGTTCCATGTAAACATTAATTATGTCCTAATTGGGATGACTTTTCCCAAAATAGAAGAAAAACATAAAAAGCAGCCAATCAAGTGCACGGTTTCCTTTTTGGGACAATCCAGACGCAGCAGCCGCAATTTCAGTTACACGCAACACCGCAGCGACCGCACAGCGACAGAAGTACGCGCCAACTTTTTTAATTAACCCGAGATACCGGAAAGTCGACGTTATCATTTCAAATTCCGATACATGGTGCACAGATGTATTAAGCAACCGATCGACTCCCATTTGCGTCGCCCAAACAAACGAAAAGACACGAAGCGTCTGAACTTCAGCTGAGATCAGATGAGAATGGTGATGTTGCTCTTGCTGATGTCGTCCCATAAATACAGAAACTTCATTCCACAACAACACGACCACAATCCTGACAGGTTCTTTCACCTTCACAAGAAGCCAGCTTAAGCTTTATTTTTACGTCTAGTCCAGTCACACCAACTGTTCCTCTTACAGATATCGTTTTCCTTTACAACCTTCTAAAAGGCGGAACTTATAGATAGACAACCTTTCCCCTTGCAGTACGTTGGCCCTCTTGCCCTTTTTCAACACATTAACACAAACGCAATTCTAACTGAATGTCTGTGGCAAACCAACAACCTTTAGAAGCAATGATAGCTCATCCTATATCCCCTCAAGCAAAGTATCAACCTCCAAGTGGCCCAAGGAAACGTTCTTCTTCTAAAACGCAGACTAATTATAATCCTATCAACAACACACCAATTGCTTCTTTATCTACATCAGCCCCACCAACTATAGAAGAGAACCCAGTTCAAGAATTACAAAAATATGTCCATGTTGTTAAGCTGTCTGCCCCTGGTAGTTCTCCATCTGAATATCTAAAAATATTAAGTATACCACTTGCCCCTGAATCTTTAAAGATAGGAAGACAAAACACCCCAAAGGCTACAAATAAAATAACCGATGGGTTCTTTGATTCTCGTGTGCTTTCAAGAAACCATGCTGAATTGTACATCAAAAACAACTTATTATACATCAAAGATTTGAAATCTTCAAATGGTACATTTATAAATGATGATAAACTGGAACCCTTTCGAGAATATCAATTAAAGATCGGCGATAAAATTGATTTAGGTACAACTTTAGAAAGTCAGGTTGCTCACAAAAAGATCACTTGTATAGTATCTGAATTTAATTATGCCAGTTTAGAAGATTACGAAAATGAAATCAGTTTAGTGTTAAGTGAAGGTGATCTGAAAAGTAAAAAGTTAGAACTATTCAATAGTTCTTTAGATGCTTTGATATTTGGTGAACTTATTGAAGAACAGGAAGATAACTTTTTAAGTGACTTATTAAATGGTGTTAGTTTAACTGAAGAAAAAGGTGAATTGAAGAAGGATACCAAATTCGTCCCTGGGTTAACTGTTAGACAATCCAATAACATGCAAGATATAATTAGAAAATTGGTTATAACAACAAATAATGAATATCTACAACAGCAAAGGTTAAAACAAATTTCAAGATTTTTGAAAAATTACAATAAAGTTTTAACTAAATCGTCCACACATTCTTTAAGTTTCCGTGAATTAGAGTCACAACCCAGACTGCTGGCCTCTCACGAAAATCATGCCGATAATACTGAAAAAATGTTGAAATGGAAAGCACAAGCAGCTAAATCTGATGAAAGACTAAGAAGAATGGAGGTGGAATTGAATATGATTAGAGGGCATCTATCAACCGCAAGATCAAAAGAAAATGAAGCAGATAGAATATCTGAAGAAAACTCAAGACTTAAATCTAGATTAGAAAGAAGAAAAAGGGATATCAGCGATTTAACTGAAAAGCTTGAAGATGCTAATAAAACCATAGAGAAATTAAGACATCTAGAATCTGAGTTTTTAACTATACAAGATTCGAACAAACAGTTGATGAAAGATTTAACAGAAGTTAAAGAAAAAGAGTTAGAAACTAACACATTACTAAAATCATTTAGTGAGAGAGAGATGCTAAAGAGCATCAAGCTTGAACGAGAAAACACAGTTAGTGAAGAAGATGATAATGATACAAATGATACTTCTCATTCAAAAGAAAAGGAGCCTGAAAATGTTCCAATCACCAATGGTAAATTTAAACAACATACAGATGAAACAAAATCGGCTTCCCCTAAGAAGAATGGTTCTTCTAATCATAACAAGAAAGGTTCAAAAGGAAAGTCGACCGAGTTGAAGAACGGCGAGGTTAAAGAACCAATCAACAAGAGTACTAGTTTAGTTGATCAAGCTAGTGATGCAGATTTCACTACCAATACAACAACAGTGAATGCTCCAACTAGGAAAATCAAGCCTCCATCGTCACCTACAACATCTAATAAGAAGAAAGGAGTAATAATACCCATCGGTGTTAGTATTTTCTTAATTAATATTTTTGCTTTTGCCCTCTACTATAATAAGAATGAGCTACTCCCTTTACTACAGGATTTTAAGGATAAATATACAGCTTAACTGCACGGAATGAGTTTTGTTTAGGAAATTATGTTTTATGTTTTATGTTTTTTATTTTTTATTTTCATTTCCAGAGTTTCTAAATAAATAATGCTGTCTATATATCTATTTAATTAATAATTGCTTTTTTATGTTCTTCATATAAGAGAATCTATTTTTTCTAGTAGTTCATCACTATTCGTATTATCAATATCATATTTTGTAATTTCTTGTATGTTTAGTCTACTCGCTAATTTGTCAACAAAAGCTCCAGCGACCTGGCCTAGAGACACCTCTTTAGACAGTTCTTGCTTAATTGAAGTTTGCTTAAAGTCTTTCAATCCACACATAACAACTCTTGGATCATTAACATAAGATAAATCAGTGTTACAATTAATTGAAACACCATGAGAGGTAACACCTTTACGAACATTAACTCCAATGGAAGCGATTTTCTTTAAATCTCCAGTTTTTTGAGATTGACACCACACACCTGTATTTTCTGTGGCTAAACAGTCTAAACCAAAACTATTCTTGTCATTTAAAACTGAAATGATAGATTTTTCAAGTGTTGAGATGTAACATTTTGAAGTGAGTTTAGAAAAAGTAGTCAGATCTAGGATTGGATAAAGAACTATTTGGCCAGGTCCATGATAGGTGATTTGACCACCTCTTGAAGTTTGAACGTACTGAACATGTTTCAAAGTCTCCATTTCATTTATTGCATCCATTGTAGTTTGGACCTTTTCTCTTTTACCACCAGTATAAACGGATTCAAACTCAAATGATAAGACTGTGGGGCTGATTTCTGGAGGTTCCACTCCCAGAGAATCTCTTAATTTTGGATTTCTTATAAGAATTTTATAATTCTTACGAGCTAAAAACTTTTGAACTAAATATTCTTGGATTTTAGAACCTACTTGATATGGTTGAATGCCTTTGAAATGAATGTGCTTCAGATTGCTGGAGTGTGGTGTTAGGGGATGGAACTTGGTGGTGCACGAGCTTGTTTCTGTGGATAAAAATCTGTTGAAAGAGATGCTGGGTAGTTTTGGAATAGCTTTGATCATTCTTTCTTGATAACAAAAAGGTGTTTGTGAGTTTCAGCAGAGTTCTTGAGTCTTAATTAAGATGGTGTGATAGGCGATGATTAAAACAGACGAAACTAACTCCGTGAAAATTATTTCGAGTGTTGTGCGTGTTTTGCTTACATGTTTACCGTGTTTTGGTGTTTTGGTGGTTTTCTTTAAACGTTTAATGCACACTCAACAACCCATTCAACACTTAATAGTCCAAAGGCCCTATAAAACCATATTATGAAGATTCTTTGTGTTGCAGAGAAGCCTTCAATTTCTAGATCTGTTTCACAAACGCTTGGTGGCGGGAGAGTCTCCACCAGAGATAGCAATTTAAATTATATTAAGAACTATGATTTCAGTTTCAATTTTCCGAATTGGGGACAATGCGATGTTACGATGACTTGTGTTGCTGGTCATATTACATCGGTAGAGTTTCCTCCTCAATTTGGATGGGGAAAATGCAGACCAGAAGAGTTATATGATGCTAATGTTGTTACACGACTTAACGATGATAAAGGAAAGAAAATTTCAGATAACATAACAAAGGAAGCAAGAAATGCAGATTACATAATGATTTGGACAGATTGTGATCGAGAAGGTGAATATATTGGTTGGGAAATAGTTGAACAAGCTAAGAAACAAAACCCCCGAATTAATTTAGATACCGCTTATAGAGCCCATTTCTCACATTTAGAGAGAAGACACGTTATACACGCTGCTACTAATCCAGTGAGGTTAGATAAGAAAGCTATTGATGCAGTTAGAACTAGAATGGAAATTGATTTGAGGACTGGTGCAAGTTTCACAAGATTTTTAACAGATGCTTACAGAAGTAAACTCCCAGCACAACAAGGAAGCAATAAAGGTAATATGGTTTCTTATGGTGGATGCCAGTTTCCTACACTTGGGTTTGTTGTAGATAGGTTTAAAAGAATAAAAAACTTTGTCCCTGAAGATTTTTGGTCCATTAAGCTAGCTTTTAGAAGAATGCATAATGAGAAAGGGGAACCTAGAAAAAATCCAGTTTCTTGGGAAAGGGGCCATCTGTTTGATAGATTTGCTGTTATCTGTATCTTTCAAGGTTGCGTGAATATTGATGGCGATAAAGCTACTATTGTGTCAGTTGAAGCTAAACCAACTAGTAATTGGGCTCCACTCCCTTTAACCACTGTTGAATTACAGAAAGATTGCTCCAGATATTTTAGAATGAGTGCTAAAGAGGCTTTAGCAAGTGCTGAAAGCTTATATAACAAGGGTTTTGTTTCATATCCAAGAACTGAAACTGATAAATTTCCAAGGGCTATGGATTTGAAAGCTCTAATTAGGAAACAAACCAACTCCGAACAGTGGGGTGAGTATGCTAATTCTTTAGCTAATGATAATGGTAGACTTCGTCAACCGAGAGAAGGTACTCATGATGATAAAGCGCATCCACCGATTCACCCCGTCACCTATGCTGGAACAGATGCCCAGCTTAGTGTGAGTGAAAAAAAAGTGTACGAATATATAGTCAGAAGATTTTTAGGTTGTTGTTCAAAGGATGCCACTGGTGAAAAAACCACTATAAGATTAAAGTGGGGAACTGAGATTTTTAGTACTTCAGGATTGGTAGTCAAAGAGTTGAATTATTTAGAAATTTACACTTATCATAAATGGGCTTCAAGCAATACAAATCTACCTAAAGTTTCCAGTGGAGAAAGAGTAAAACTTGTTCAAGCTGATATATCGACTGGTAAAACTACACCACCTCCCAAGTTAACAGAAACAGAATTAATTGCCCTAATGGATAAAAATGGAATAGGGACCGATGCAACCATTGCCGAACATATTGAAAAAATCATAGCCAGAGAATATATTTTGAAAGAATCAGAGAGAACTGGAAGAAGTTCATCAAAATATTTTATACCGACAGAACTTGGATTTGCTTTAGCTGAAGGCTTTAATCAGATTGGGTTTGATAACATTTCTTTGACGAAGCCATTTTTAAGAAAGAGTTTAGAAGACAAATTGAAAGCCATTTGTGATGGACAAACTACGAAGAGCAACGTTCTTCATGAAATCCTATTGATGTATAGAGAAGCCTATTCTTTAACTACACGGAATAGTAGAATGCTTCTGGCCAGCTATGATAATGTTAGATCAGCAAATGCTTGAATTATGTTCTTTTGGTCTTGTACTCATTATTTTACTACATAAATACTTTACAAATCATGTTAATATTATTAGTTGGGATTTTAACAAATCAAAATAGAATTACGATTATATAATACACAAAAGAAGAGTAAAGAAAGAATCAGCATAATTCCACTGGTGGGGGAATATCAGGAATGTTGCCTAAAGTAAATGCAGTAGTTTCAAAGTGTTTACGGATATCTTCAGACAGATCTGCCAACTTTGTAAGAGAATCATCACCCATCGAATCTTGTATAAATTTTGAAGCAGAACTGCCCCCTTGGTTGGAATTGAAAGGTGCAGTAGTAGGTCCGGCACCAAATGCGCTTGTTTGAATAGAACCTGTATTATTTGCAGGTGCTGATGTCTCAGAGCCGAACGTAGGCTTTTGACCAAGTGCAGCTGCAGGATTACCAAAGGGTGAAGTTGATTTTGCTGCAACAGAAGTTAAAGATTGGCCAAAAGCTTGTTGCCCAAATCCAGAACTGGTAATATTACTAGCTTGTCCGAATGGAGATGTAGTATTTGCGGTAGCTGCCCCGAATGGCGACGATGCAGTGTTAGTAGCTGGCTGCCCGAATGTGGAAGTATTTGCTGCTTGACCAAATACAGAAGTAGTGGTCGTGGTGTTAGAAGTGGCACCGAAAGCTGAAGTTGTCGCAGGTTTTCCAAATGGAGATTGCCCAAAGGCAGAGTTTGTATTAGCAGATTGGGAACCAAATGGATTAGATACAGCAGAAGTAGTGCCAAATGCTGGTGTACTGGCAGGTTTTGAACCAAAACCAGAGGATGCAAAAACAGGATTAGAGTTTGTACCAGGAGCACCGAAAGGATTGGCCGGAGCAGAAGTAGAGTTTCCAAAAGCACTAGCTCCACTAGACGATGGGGCACCAAATGGACTAGATGTCGTGGTAGTATTTGTTGCCGAGTTTCCAAAGGTAGATTGGCCAAAACCAGATGAACCAAACGCGGTATTTGATCCTACAGGAGCACCAAAAGGATTTGCTGGTGTAGTTGAGGTAGATAGTTTTCCAAATGGAGAATTTGTACTAGCCGATTGTGATCCAAAAGGATTAGGAGTAGTGGAAAGAGCACTGAAGGGATTAGCAGCAGCAGAAGTTGCACCAAATGGATTAACAGTAGCGGAAGGTGCACCAAATGGGTTCGATGCCGTGGACGAGGCACCACCAAAAGGATTGGTGTTAGAACTGTTATTTGGTGCACCAAATGGACTTGAGGTGGTAGCAGCAAATGGGCTAGAAGCTTGGTTTCCAAAAGAGGTACTATTAGCAGTAGGAAAACTGTTAGCTGCATTGCCGAACACAGAAGAAGACCCACCACCAAACCCACTACCACTTCCCAATATTGCTGGAGTATCAAGATTTCTCAAATCGGGTAAGAATGCTCTAGTGATTGCCTGTGCACCGTTTTGAACAGATAATTGTAAATATCTAGCAGCTTTGCTAGGATCCTTTTGTAAAGTGGTACAACACGTTTCCATATCTTTCTTTCTGTTAGCAATTTGATTTTCATAGGATGGAATAGAATTTGTAGCTCTAGCATCGTAATACTGAAGTCGGAGTTCATCGAATGAAATGTCTCTGCCTGATATAAGGTTAATTTGTGCAGGGGGTTTTAAACTGTAAGAAGTAAACAACAGACCATTGCTTTTGGAATCACCGATCAACTCAATCATATCTTTACGTACTTGTTCAGTTTTGTTATTCAACGTGGATGGGGAAGAGAATTCTTGAGGGCTCTCAGTCTTGCTAGAGTTTCTGTTATTATTATTATTATTATTGTTGTTGTTGTTGTTAAATCCACCACGATACGTGTTAGTACTTCTGCTATGGCCATAGTTGTTATTATTATTGTAATTATTGTTGTAGTTGTTACTATTGCCATTGAAACTTCCGAAACCACTGTTGTTATTGTTCCTTGGATGGTCAAATTTACACCTATCACCATAAGAACATTTGCCTTGTAGATAGTATCTGCAAACTTGTCTGTTGGACATGGCTAGGGTATGGATGGGTCAAAATAGAGGTCGCCGTCAAAAATCCGAAGAAAAAAGTGCAAGTTGAAATGTTTTTGGAGGTTCACTCGAGCATAAGTTCTGACCTGTTTCGTCTTAAGCATTTAACGTTTTGAGTTTCAGCAGCGCAGTGTTTACAGTTAACACTAGAATAGCCTCAATATCAACGGCTCATTTCAAGACAATGATATGTGCCGAATGTTCCACCCCAGTTCTGGCTCTTTACGAAAAGTACAAGGGAAACCACATTAGGCTTACAATATGTGATAACTGCCATAAGGTAGCTGATAAGTACATAGAATACGATAAAGTCCTTTTGTTTATTGATTTGATGTTATTGAAACCACAGGCCTACAAGCATACAATATATAACCTACTGATGCCAGAAGATATTACTACGTGCCACAGAAATGGCGTCAATGGTGATCAAGGTAATCATAAACATACCTCATTATTCTCACTTTATTGGTCAAGGCATTCAGCCTCCGCTAGATTGATGGTTCTAATGTTATTATTTGAGGTATATTTAACTTGGGCTTATGAAGAAAAAAATTATAATGAAAGTGGAATCACAACGTCTTTAGTGATTAAACAAGTGCTAGATAATAGCCCAGTTTTCATGCAATATGTATTTTTCTTAAGTCAAACTATAATTGACACTTTTATTTTGCATACGTGTTTACAATTATTTATTTACCATTTCTTAGGATTTGGAGAAGAACAGGTAATAACTTTTCAATGTGTTTCTCCTATTGCAAATAGCCATAGTCAAAAATCCCGTTATTCTTTAAATAATAATAATAATAGTTCAACTGCCAATGTTCCCACTTTAATTACAAAAACAAAAATATTTTCAAGAGAGTACTTCTCAGGAATTATAGCTGTCACAATTCTAGTGTCTAATCTAGTGAAGTTGTTTCCCATTGTTATGTTAATTTGGCCTTATGATAATTTTATTCTTAATGTTACTAGAACATTGGTTCAAATGATTCACTTGTTGATTTTAATTGAGGCTATTCATATCGTTCTAATGAAGAACGAGCATAATCAATATTGGAAAGTTTCTTTAATTGTAGCTTCCAGTTATGCTATTAAATTTATTATTTCTCATTTACTTATAGTCATTTATTCTTCACTTAACAGCCCTTTAAGTTTTACAGATTTTATCACTGATGAAACAGATCAAATGAAGTTGAAGGTTCAATTGTTTTATGAACTTTTGGACTATATTGGAGTCTAAAATTGTTTTACTCCCTTCGCGTTACCTTTTTTTTATATGAATACATAAATTAAACAAGTTAAAAATATTATATCTATCTCTAAAAAAGGAAAAAGTGAACACACAAAAATAATATTAAAATGCAAAGAAAGATGGATTTATGTAACGCACACACAAAACAAATAATGAGCTGATTAAAAATAAAGATAAAAGTAAAAGTACAAAAAATAGTAAAGTGAATTAAAAAAATGATTAAACAAGGGACATTTAAAATTCTTCAAACGTGAATTTCCTTCTAACAGTACCGTCGTGGGTAGCTATGATAATTTGCTCTCCATCAATAGCCAACCAAGGCCCATCAAGACTTTGAATTAAATAAGGATATTCATAAGTTTGATTAACCTCTCGTCTTTCATCAATAGTTCTAGACTTGATAGACTGTAAACTAGGTCCACCATGTCTTAGTCTAGAACTTCCTGAATTATTAGCAGTTTCCGAACCAGATGATAAAGTAGCCTCCTCATTGGCTTCACTATCTTTAACCGCTCTTAGAGCTATGAAAAAGCTTAAAGGTAAATAGTTCTTCTCAAAATTCCATAAAAACATAATAGTGAAAAATGGTAATGGGATTAGACACATTGATAAAATATAGACATTGGATAAAGCCAATGAACCGGCAACTGTGAATTGGAAAAGTAATAAACCCATAACAACTCTTCTAAAAATAATTGGCATGACTTGACCTGTTGAATGTTGTGGATGAATACAAGAATAAATTAACTGATATTTAAAAACAGCATAACCCATAAAAAAATAAGCTAGACCCGCCGACAAAATCTTGGTTGACATCACGCTGTAAAGTAATGTAATGATTAAAATCAAAAGTGGAATTGGCAATTGAAGGCCAAAATTAAAAGTTGGTGGCTTGTATAAGTCTCTGTAATCTCTTGGAGTTTTACAACTGGCTTTAAAATAAGGGAATCTTATGATATGACCCATTAACAATAATTTGAAAGGCATCAAGGCAATACCTTGTAAGAGGATGGTGTCGACATAGAAAGAAGAAAGGCCTCTTAATGAAAGGGCTAATTGTAAAGCCAATTTTTTGGAGTCACTTATGTAACCCCAATAATTAGAAGCAGTACCCGCCATAGTAAACACCAAGAATAAATTAACAAACACGTAGAAAAAATTTTTAGAAACAACAGATAGTTCTTCTTCACCGTGGGAAACAAAGCCTTGTTTAGAAGATAACCAGACATACAAAAATGGGATTATGAAATTCAATAATGTGAAAATATAAACTGGTAATAATTCAGTGACAAATTTTGCAGACCATTCATGACTCTTTAAAAGTTTTCCTAAAGCAGGCCAGAATTTGCTAATGGTTTTCAAATTAAGTAAAGTAGCAAGATAACCAACCGGTAAAATGAAAGCAACGGCCAAAACACCAGTGATGATGGTAATATAGTAAATCTTAAACACTCTGTCTCTACGAGGTAAAGTAACATTTTCCCAAATTATATCATTTGGAGCAGGTGCTAGTCTTGTAATTAAGAAACTAACTCTTGGATCTAAAACAGCTTGAGCCATCATCTGAGCTGTAGCAACCGAATCCATGGTGACAAATGCAGTTGGGGTAGCTGAATAATGTCTTTGTCTAGCAGCAACAATTTCATCGTCAATTACAGCTAACTGTTTAGTATAATAATCTATAGCATCGACTGACTTTCCAAATAGTCCTAATGGGCCTAATTTAACTTGAGGCCTCTTCTTATAGGTGGCAGAGCCAAAAGAAACAGGATAACTTCTCGATCCACCGCGTTGCATATCAGAAGCAGAATAGCCATAATCATAGTCAGAAATGGAATCTAATGGTGAAGGCTCAACAATTTGAATTTGTTCATCAGTTATATCTCCACTACCAGAATCAGCAATAGCAACAGATTGTTGATTATCAGAAGAGATGGCACCGTTGTTTTCGACATCAATATCATGATATCTAGTACCATTATTATTGTGATCATCCTGAAGAGGATAAGAACTAGAGGCAAAAGGTCTTATATTGAAAATATCACTCTTCTTATTTCCAAGATAATTAGCCCAATGCTTCTCTAACTTGTGTAGAACTCTATCTCGTTGTTTAAAAAGAAGATCTAATTTTTTCCATTCTTTACAAATGACAATTGATTTCACTTTACCTATATCTAAACTTTCGATACTCTCTTTTAAAGCTCGTTCACTTCTTAATTCAGGAGGAATACCACTTAGTCTGATTGTTCTATCCGTAATTGAATCCTGGGAACCTAAAATATTTTGTCTTGCCTCAATAACTTTTTTAGCAAACTCCATTAAATACCTTTTTGTAACAAAGGTGAAAATATAGGTAAATACAACATAAACCCAAAGATATGTTTTATAAGCGGCGGTAGCATCATCGGAAGATTTAGAAGAGGGATAGAAATCAGAATCTGGATCTGTGTCATCTGAGCCGCCATCACCTCCATCGTCATTATTGTTATCACCATTATGACTATCATCGCCTTGATCAAAATCACCAGTGTAATAGTATCTAATAGGAGAAATAATAACAGCAGAAAATAGCCAGCATACTGTTAATAATTTGATTGCCATTTTAAAAAAGCCTAAAAACACATAGGCATCCAAACCAGCAAAATCTATAACTTCTTGTTCAGTAATTTTCAAAAGAACTGGTATCCAACCGAATAAGGAACGAGAGCTAAGGATTGGAGGCATGAATTTCTTATTTGACAAACTCAGATAATTCAGTCTTGCCATGTAGACATTTGGGAAACGACATCGTAATACACAAAATGTTAGAAATGCAAATGAACCAAGCAGCGTTGATATCATCAACTGGGTTGTAAATAATCGTGTTGTTGGGGCATCCCTTAGGTTTTTCCCTATATGAACCAGGTATGAATCTATCGTGTCATTCATTTCCATATGTCTCTAATTTGAGATGTAATATATTGTAAGTAGTTGAAGGAACTTAGACGTTTGTCCCAGAGTAGTAGATGTATGTTTTCTTATCGTATCTATTGGTATCGGTATCAGTATGGCAAGTAGCGGGTTTGGTTGAGCGCTGCTTAACAATACCAGGTTTAAGAGTAAAGCCAATAAATTGTGAGCTTGAACTGTCAAGAAATATCCTATGGAAGAGGAAGCAGGTATGTTTGGCAGTTGAAGAAGTCCAGGTGTTATCTTTTCACTATCAAAGCGTACTACTGGTGTACTAACAGGGATCTAACAACCCAACTGAATTAGTTGAATCTGTTCACATGTTGTTGTGGCGCATTATATCACCGCCACCCACACAGCCCCAAACATTTCGAGCCGCACCGGTCTCGAAAAATCAGAGAATAGAAAAACACTTCATCTTTCACCTTTTGGCTAATTTCAAAGTCCTGTTAGCACTTTTCTCTCTCTCAGGCTCCACCCTGTGTTCTTTCTCCAACTGGTTTCCATCGTTTATAGTTGGTCTTATTTACTGTGCAGATTTATCCATTGCTGCCGTTTGCCCTATATTTGTAAGTTATCTGCTGATTTCATAGCCAGATCACCTCCATTCCCTCTCTCAGCTCTCTCCTCTCACGATAGATCATAGACCCTTCACTTTATACTCCCCATGCATTATCTAATAGCTTCCGCTTAACAGTCATGATAAAAACCAATAAACCCGCATCCAAATCGAAAAGATCGAAAGAGGTATCTACTTCCCCCATAAATAATATGGAAGAAATCATTGCTACAAATAAACGTAAAATCAACGACATGTTGAGTAATTCTTATTCCCCTGATGAATCATTATTATTGGGTACCTTGAACTTTGCACACTCCAAATTCACAGACTATGTGTTTGAAAATTTTAGCCGTGATATGAAAAGGTTAGAATATAATCATGAATACGAAGATGGTTCCGATGACTTAGAAGATGATGAAGTCAACGATGAGATCAGTAGCACTGATGATGGACCTGGCTTGCAATTAGCTCAATCAAATAGACTATCACCGGGTGGCCTAGTTGATAAAGTTTGGATTGATATTCATCATCCTAGTATTAAAAATTACCAAAACCAATTTCATCGTTTGGCGAAATCGAGCAAGAAAAGAGCTGGCTCTTATAATCATTCAAACACAAGCAATCCAAATAAATATTCAAATATGAAAACTGTTGAAATGAGAAAGTTGTTTGATAGATTTGCTAGATTCATTTCAAGATGTTATGAATTTTATTTCCATTTATTGAAACAAATTATTTCCAAGTATGATCTGGGTAAATATATCCCAGTTAAGAAATTATGTTCTACTTTAAAATTAGATTTAGATAAAAAGGATCCAAATAGAATTTTTGTTCCAATTACTGGACCTGTTGGCAATATGGTTTATGTCGTTCATAAATGTGTTTTATATATAGGTGATTTGTCAAGATATAGAGCTTTAGTCGCAAAGACTTATTTACCTTCCACTTCGATTTCCAAAGAAGATAATAATAATTACAGTAAGTCTATTGAATTATACAAATTGTCTTTACTAATTTTGCCCTCACTAGGTGATCCTTATAATCATATTGCTATCATTGATAATTTAAAAGATGATAAATTTAACGTTATTTATAACTTTATTAGATCCACCTTGACTCAAAAGCAATTACCTGTTGGCTTCAATAATTTGTTAAATTTTTTGACCAAAAATCCTGAAAATAATGTCATTATGAAAAAGTTTGAATCTTATAATGAGTTGGACAGATCAACCATTACTAAGAATGATCGACTGGAATTGTTAAAGGGGGAATTTTTATGTTTATTTGGATACCACTTACTTCCTTCCCATTGGAAATCTCATGAACGTGATGGGTATCTTTTAAAGGGCCACAAAATTCAAGATATTGAAGACGATATGTATAAGTTACTAGGACAACTAGATTATCATAAACAAATTTTTAATGATTTTCAATTTAAACAAATGGTCATTTTAATGGGTGGTTTTGAATTATTAATTGATAAGAAGAGAGATCATCCTGGTTTAAACCATCAAGACTTTATTGTTGCTGATTATCTGCGTTTTGCTTTCAGATTCTTAAACAATTTTTTGGAAATTACTGTTGCAAATTGGCGCTCTGATCCAACTTGTCTAGATAGTTTTTCCATGTTATTGCCTTGTGTTAGATTGTTCTTATGCTGGCTAAAAGAAAGAGAATTGCCAAAGGGTTACTTATTACAATGCGAAGAATACATGGTTAGTTTATCTGAATTACTAAATACTATTTATGAGTTTTTCAACTCCAAGCCTGATATTTTAGACCTAATTGAAGATGGGGCATTTAAATTACTTTATGAAGGCAAAAAAGATTTTTTCACTGACAAGCCTGTTAGATCAAGGTTATTTAAAGAAGATGTTACTCTAAAAGATTTTCAGCCTGTTAATTATTATATGTCTGATTTTCAAGATGATAATCTGTACAGACAAGAAGAAAATTCAATTTTGGCCTTAATTGGTGAATTGCCTAGTGGAAAACATACAAATCTGAAAATTAATGATAATATCCTGAGATTAGTTGCAGTTGGTAGCTTGGGTAAAGAGATTGTTTCCAGTAATGAATTAGGTGTTATTTTTAATCAGAATACAGGCTTATTTGAAATTCCGGAATCACTTGGTGCTGCCGTTAAATTATTTGAAGTTAAAGTTAGTGAGCGTGCCATCTCATCTAGGAGTAGTAGTCATCCTCCTTCTACTGCACAATCCGAACTGAACAAAAAGGTCGAAATTAAAAAGAAGACCCCAGTTACGCCTGCTAAATCTCTAGTGTCTTCCGGTACTACAGTCAGTACAGCAACCACACCAAACATCAGTAATCACCACAATAACAGTAGTAAGAAATCAAGCCCAAAATCTAAATCAGGAAAGCAACATATATCTCAACCACAGCAACAGGAGGCTGTTACTGTATTATCTGATGCCACTGCTGATTCTGAACTTAAAGCTTATAATAACATGGTCGACTTACTTGTTAGTGAGGACAACAAGTTAAACTCTAAAGCTATTCCAGCCGCTGCAGAGGACTCTGCTACTAATACAATCAAGAATAATATTTGGTCTAATGCTAATACCACAACTAATGTTTATGGAGGTCAGTTATTACCCCAGAATTATGATATGAACTACATTAATTTTATGACTGGCTTACCTAATTCTTTGGCCGAGTTAAATGCCAGCAATAATGGTACTAGACCAACAAACACAAATTTCTTCAACTCACCTCTGACTACTCCATTGAATAATAGCTCTGCACAATTATTCCCTCACCAGCATCAACAATCGTCTCAACAATCACAACAGCAGATACAACAGTTACAACAAGCCCAAGCAGCTGCACATTTGTTTAGTTCGATATCAGGTACGCAACATGCTAATATGAGTGGTATAAATTCAAGTGTTGGTGTGCCAGCACAAGTCAACCCAAATCCAAACGGTTTCAACTTTGGATCATATAATAGTTTGAATTTCCAAGCTTTACAAAATCAAAACCAACAACAACAACAACAGCAACAACAGCAGCAACAGCAACAACCTATCTCATCATTTGATATTAATAGTTGGATGTCTGGTGGCAATTTTTATGGTGCTCAATCAGGTGGTGGCACTACTCAATTTGGTGGTTTTGGAACTGCTGATACGACTAATACTCATGCCACTAATATGCCATTCCAACAACAAAATAATAATAATAATGATAGTAACAAAGGTCCAGGTGATAATAACAATAGTAACAATACTGGTCCTGTTTTCCCGAAGTACTTCTAGTGTTACTAGACGGAATTGTTTAGTCGTTTTAAATAGACATTTTTCATAAATTAATCTTATTGAGTCTTCTTTTTGAAAGCTGAACTATGAACTAAAATTTTAATTTTGGCTTTAATGAAAAGTTAGGTTGGTGATACTAGCTTTTTCTCTATTATGTTCTTTCATTTTATTTTTATTATATATATTCTTTGTTTAAATTACTACACTCACTGCTTCCTTTCTTCTATATGCTTTCTGTTGTATCATTTTTGGATTCTGTTTGTACTGGGATCATTCTTTAGTTTTTTCTTATAACAAAATCCTTTTTGATACTTTCCTTTTTAAAATGATTTTGTTGCCATTGCTTATATTTTGTTTTAGTTTAATTTTTAGGTAATATCAGGAACTGGGTGCAGGTTTTTTCTCTGTCCTTTTGCTGAGTATTTGGTAGTCCTTTACTACTCATTCTTAGTTCAGTTTGTTTTCTTTAGAATTCAACAACTTCATTTTATATTTTTCACATTTTGTAAATAAATAAAATTACATAATACTCCATACTTGCTATCAATTTTCAAAAATACAATAAGATAAATTACATAAAATACAGGATGTATAATAAAAAGCAAATAAAAGCAAGGACGTCAAACAAAAAAAAATAATAGAAAACTATAAAAAAAGATGCCAAACAATCAATTAACAACTCAATTTGATTCTTTCCAAGTTTCTTAGAATTTTCTTTTATAGCGAGTTTCCAGTCATAACTTATGTACCAGCATTACGGGCTTGTTTATCAATTAAATATTCCTCGTTCTTCTTTCTCTTCTTGATGAATTTTGTAACTGCTTTGATGCTCTCCATCTTTTCTTTAGCTAATGCTTCATCTCTCATAAAATCGGGTCTCTCGTCTCCATAACCATCACATTCCAACCCCAATCTAACACATTCACCACATACTGGTCTTTGTTCTGGGCATCTTTTTCTTCTTAGTCTACAAGTCCAGCAACCACTTTTAGATCTAGGTCCACACATTTTAGTCATGCCTTTTCTTTCAGAACTTGAGCTGGACCCATTTTCTGTCCTTGAGTTTTTCTTTGATTTATTTTTATTGGTTGGGAGTTTTGAAATTCCATTTTTAGGGTATGGGTATAATTTGTCTTCATCCTTAAGCGAGACAGATAAATTGTCAAAGTTCTTTGACTTCTTACTAAGTTGATCCAGTAAAGTTTCTTTTTCTTTGGAATCGAGTTTAAATTCGGAAGGTATTTCAAAAGAAGTCATCCTAAAAGTTGTAGTGAGTGGGGTAGAGATATCTTCTTTTTTTACGCTTATTAGGCTTTTGTTAAGAGATGGAGATATAGAAGTATTAGTATTGTTTGCAGAAGTTTTATGAGTAGACAAAAGGGAATAATCATCTGAAACGGAGTTATTGCCAGTATTGAGACCATTTTGTAGAAGGTTAAGCCTGTTATTTTCATTATCATTAGATCTAATCCAGGATGAAGGTAATTCAGGAGCATCATAAACACTTTTAAGAGAATTTGGAATACGATCTGGTCCATCGCTTTTGGATCCAGGAGAGCGCATAAAACTTGTAGGAGAATATTGAGCTATTATAGGTGTTGCAGTCGAGGAAATAGGGGCTAGTATCGGGATGGAAACAGTTGGAGTGCTTGAAGCTTTATAAAATAATCTTAATGGAGTTATCAGAGTCCCTGAGGAATGATTTTGCAATTGCTCCAAAAACATACTTCCATATGATGATTTTGAAACTTCCAATTCGGAATCATTAATTTGAATATTATTGAAGCCATTACCATCCGGACTGGGAATTCTGACAATCTTATTCGTTAGATCATGTCTAAGCTTGTTCTGTATTTGTATCATTTCTGACGTGATTTGTATCCGGGAATGAGTCAAATTTCTTGAAGATTGACTTGGAAGTTCAGTTGATGAATTTTCTGTTTCAACAACATTCATAACTTGTATATTCAGAGACTTTTAAAGTAAAAATGAGGTAATATATATTGCTCAGAAATAAACAAGTGAAAAAGGAGTAGAGTAATGGATTGCTGCTTGATTAAAACTTGAGACGTAAAGGGTCCAATTGTTTCTATGGCCTATTTTAACGAGTTTGCTGAGTTTGCTGAGTTCGCTGAACTTATATTAGCCTATGATTCAGGCAAATGGCGGTGGTTGGGAGGGGTGCTCTCTGTGTGCTTTGTGTGCTCTGTGAGAGAACAAACATGGAGATTTGCCAGACCACGAACTGAAACTAAAAGTGAACCTTCGCTGAGGTGCGCTTCAACAGTTTTTGCTTCTTTTTGTATTAGTATACTACTCTGGGCTCTTTATGTACAAATATGCATTAACAATCTACTTAATATCTATATAAACTTACTGGGTATACGAAACATCATCTAAGGAATTCATGTTTTCTGCCTTTGCTTTAGCTAGCTCGTACACGAGCTTTAACCCACTAGCCTTTAATCCAAGATGGTCTGCCGCACTAGCAAGACTTCCAGTAGTTGCGTTTAAAAGAGATAGATGCTTTTGGTAACTGAAGCCCGTAACTAAATGTTCGCCTAAATCAATATAATCTCCACCATCCTTCTCAGTAACCTTGACAATCTTAGACAATAATCTATTCCTGTTGAAAATTACGTTCACTGATGGATCGACAGCTATCAAATTCTCCACCTCTCTCGTTTTTCTTAAAATGTCGATACAAGTGGTAACTAGAGTATTTAGCGTATTTTCAGCTTGCAACAATGGAATATTAGAATCTATTCTATCGGCCAAAAGTATCTTTAATGGAGTGACAATGGCATCCACCATCAAAGATTCAAGTTCGGCGATATAAACATCTTTAAAAGAGGTATATGATGCATTAAGAAAAGGAGTATTGAGAATATCTGTTATTATTGGAGGAAATTCCATGCTATCGAATGAGTCTTGTTCTTGTGAAACTAAGAGATCGTGAAACTTTCCAGCTTTAGGGGCCTTAGCTATCCTGAAAGAGCCAGGAGCAAAATGATCAACATTGAAATTTTTTTCACGTCTTAAAACATGAGAGGATATTGCCCAGTATATATTTGGACATTTTCCGGGTTCATCAAATAGATTCTTTTGTAAAGACTTTATCCTTGTGTAATGAGGATCCACGAAAATGATATTTGTTTTGGGACTTATATTTTCAATTAAGTTTCCCATGACATTATCTATTTGAAATCTTCTCTCAGTGACTATAAGATCATCTATCTTATTCGCCATGCCATAGGCCATTTCCGTACCTGAGACACTATTAAGCTCGGTAGTAATTCTAAATGGATTTTCTCTATCAAAATAGTTCGTGTATGAAACAGAAGAACCCACTTCCTTGAAGTATCTTATGTCTTGGTCTCGTGTTCCAGGAAATAATAATTTAAATGAGGTATTTGAAGAATTAATAGATTTGGGAAGAACTGAGCTGATGAATCTTCCAACTGGATTGGAACCCAGCATAAACACATTCCTCGACATTTATTTATTTATTTGGTGAAGTAGGAATAATAAGGATTGAAAAATATATGGTACAAATTAAACATCTCTGAATATTTTCACACAAACTCTTTTGGTATCGCACTAATTGGGCAGAGGAGCGGCTCAAGCTTTATGATTTACTATTTCCTGGTATACAATTAAATATTCTACTTTAGTCCTACTTTTATTCAAGATCATTACTAGAGAACTAATGCAATCATAATTATATTAAAGCCAATTCTCTTGGAGTTTCTATATACCTAAAACACTGGTTCTTAATCAATATAATTCTTTGCAATGTCAATCAACTTTTCATGAGTTTTCATGACCATTTCAACTATATCTTTATCACCTCGGATTTTTTTTAGTTCTTTTATTTTTGTTTTACTTTCTTTTCGAATCATACGGATTATCTTTTGAGACAACTCTGTGTTATTAAATTTATAGCAATCACCATCTGTGAATCCGTCTATGAATAAGCGTAAGCTTCTAGGACAACCACCATCAGCAAAATAAGCTGGATTCTCTTGAATCACAGATAATGCTATCTCTGTCCTGAATGATAGTTCACTTTCACTACAGGTATATTCTCCATAGTAACCTTCTTTCTTCAAAAACACTGCCTGTTGTGGCTGCAGTAATTTTTCAATATAACTAGTTAAATCAAGTGAATTGTATTTATTAACACCTAGATCAAACATGAAACCATACTCACAAAGTAAAAATTCATCGTTATGAGCACCATAATTGAAATAAATTTGATCTCCCTTTTTATAACATGAACCCTGCGAATTAACTATAAAACCTTGTTGGTTTGTGATCTCAATACCACAATGATCATCACAATGATGATTTAAGAAATCAACAAACGGAACTAAGGTAAAATTATCTTCAACTGTCTTATTTAATTTCTTGGGTAATTCCATATAAAGACAACGAGAATTGCAGCACAACCAAGCCCATAAAAGTTCATCTTTAGATAAAATTTCTCCATCTTGATATTTATAATGTCGACTTATCAGATCTGAAACAACCTTGTAATCCATACTGAATTTTTCTAATTGTTTATTACAATGATCTTGAATTGTTTGAGGGAGTAGTGGAAAAACAGAAGTGTGAATATTTTTAACAAGCCAAGTAAAAGGCATAAACCTTAAATCGTCATAATCAGGTTGCACATCAATGAATGGTTTCCAAAATGATAATTCACCTCTTTTCTTTTCTAATGCTAGATATAAACTAACTAATTGAAATGATGATAAACGCAAAACTTCTTCTATTTCCAATGATCTATAAATTGCGGAGATTCCAAAATCATCCTCGTCAGCTTTAGTATAACGTGGTACATGAATTTGACCATAATTTAATCCAGAAACTTTTAATGTAGGGTTCCAAGCTTCTAGGTGTTTGAGAATGGTAATATAATTTAATAAATATGTATGAGGTATGGTTATTAACTTTTGATGACTCTTAATTTCTGAAACTGCAAAGACGGATCTCCCTGTAACTGGATCATCAACGATTTCTAAACTTGGATCAATGAAAGATTTTGGAGTCCGTTTCTCTGCATCACCATCTAGTAACTTGACTAATCTTTCAATCTTTTCCACTGACATTGATTTGTGTTGTGTTTATTTGTGGTTGTAACAGGGCAATGTTAGTGGATAGAGAAATGAGTCAAATGACTGAAAGAATTAAAATAAAATCTGCGCAGATCTCAGATCTGTCATCTCAAAATAAGAGAATAGAAGAGAATAAGTGCCTTCTGAACTGAAAGGAGTTTACAGAGCACTACTCTGGTATCAAGTATTGAGGGTATACAACAAACAAAACAGAGAAGAAAACATGCTTATTGTTGGTCTAACCGGAGGAATTGCTTCAGGAAAGTCAACTGTTTCCGAAAGATTACAAGATCATCATGACCTAACTATAGTTGATGCTGATAGAATAGCAAGAGAAGTTGTCGAACCAGGAAAGCCAGCTTACAAGAAAATTGTCTCATATTTTATAGGAAACATTCCAAATATAGTTAACCAATCAGATGGTAGTCTTAATAGACCGGCATTGGGTAAGTACGTGTTTGAAAATAAAAGTGAATTGCAAGTTTTAAATTCAATTACTCATCCTGCTGTCAGAAAGCAAATGGTTTGGGAAGTGATTAAAAGTTGGCTGTCATTTAAGAAAATGATCATCTTAGATGTCCCATTACTTTTTGAAGCAAAGTTGGATGTCTTTTGTGGTGTTAGTGTTTGTGTTGTCTGTGATAAGGAAATTCAACTGGACAGATTGATGCAAAGAAATCCGGAACTGAGTGCTGAAGACTGTAAGAACAGAATCAACAATCAGATGAGTAATGAAGTCAAGATATCTAAAGCTGATATAGTATTAGAGAATAACACCACCAGAGATGAACTTTATGAAAAAGTTGATGCTCTTGTTAAGGATCTGATGCCTTCTACTATTTGGAATTACTTTCAGGTTATTTTTTGTCCTGTTGGTCTAGCTTCGGCATTGCTAATATACGTTAGAAATGTCTTCTTCAAGTCAAACTCTAACCCAGTTAATGACAGTCCACAATTTGCCAAAACTGATTAGCAAGCTGCTTGAGAAGGACCAAAAGCCTGGCTGTGCCTGCTGATTGGTGGCCCGTCGGAGAGACGGGTTTGGAACAAGATCAAGATAGCTTAAGCATAAACTATCTGATAAGAACGAACGTAAACTTATTCTTCTTCCTTTGTATATACCTACCCCAGTTTATATATACGAATACGACAAACTATATAAACTCCCCTCTTTTAACATCTAGCCCACTCAATTCACCAACATAACCGCCTATGGTAACCGTCGACAATACAAACATGAATAAATCCCATGATCCATCCATTTCAGATGACCTATACGAAAAGATGAAAATTAAAGCCATCAAAGCCAAAGAGTTATCGTATTCCCCATATTCTAAATTCAGAGTTGGATGTGCTATTTTAACTACTACCGATGAATTCATATTAGGTGCTAATGTTGAAAATGCTTCTTATGGTGCCGCTATTTGTGCTGAAAGAACCGCAATTGTTAAAGCAATCACTTCAGGTCATAAGTCGTTTAAAGCTATTGCGGTTTCTACTGATTTAGAAACATGTGCCTCTCCATGTGGTATATGTAGACAGGTCATTAGAGAGTTTGCTGACTCTGAACTCAATATGCCTATTTATATGTTTAATACCGATGGTTCGAAATGTTTGAAAAGGTCTGTCAATCAATTACTTCCACACAGTTTTGGCCCAGAAGACTTAGACAGATAATATTTTGGTTGTACTTATTACATAGTTTAATTTTGCTTTTCTATTAGAAATTAGAAATAATTTATTTTACTTTATCCTTTAAAAAATATTAAAAGTCAATAAATATTATTTTACTAAAGGTATGTATAAGAATATAATGCAAATATGTAATGTAGTCATTAGAAAATAGTAAAAAAAAATAACTCACAAAAATATCAAAAAAAACATCTTTTTGTGGTTAATGCAAATGCCAGTAGTGCTTAAAAAAATCTTCATTAATCTAGTATCAAATGAAGTAGTCAAAGGGAAAACGAGCTCACTGTTCATGATGTAGCCTTTTTCTCTCGTTGTTTCTGTAAATGTTCAATTCATGCAACGCACCATCCAACAAGCCTTTTAATTCTTCATTTTGAACTTTTAGTTTGGTTCTCTCAACTTCACTATTGTTATATCTAACAATTAATGAATTGTGGGCAGCACATAAACTTAAATAGTTACTTTTCAGGATTGAAAAGCATTTAAGGAATTTATTCTCTTGAGGTGGGACTTGAACTCCTTGTGTAGAATCTAATTGAGGCTGCTCTGGCAATGATAAAGCAGATGTTTGTAACTTCGGTTTCGAAACTGGAAATTGTTGTGGCTTGGACTGAGGGATATTTGAAATGTGTTTAGTTTGCTGGAGTTGTTTCAGTCCGGAGGTCGGAATACCACTAAACTGTTGTTGTTGAACCGTGGGTTGACCACCAGGTAATTGTAACTGAGAGGCAGCCATAACTCTCTGTCTTTTGTGTGATCCTGTGTTTAAGAATGCAGGTGGTTGGGGTGTATAATCTTGTGGTGGCAGATGTAGTTTATGTTGATTAATTTGTTGTGATTGGATTGGAGCAGAACCTTCAAGGGAACTAGAAGGTAGTGATTCGGAAGTGAAGCTATTTGATTGAACTGGGACTAACTTATCAATTACAGTTTCTAAATCAAAATCTGTAACTGGTGTAACACTTCTGTTCTCGATTTCATCTAGCAATTTTTCAAGTGCTTGTTCAGTAACCTCAGTGGGTGCGATGACCTGATTGCTGGCACTAAACAGAATATCAATTTGACGGCCAATGTCATTGTTCTGTAATCCAAGCTTGTTCTCCAAAAGGTCTTCTTGTGACGAGTAAGATGATATAGATTCGACTGGAGTGTAAGGTAAATTGGAGTATTCAACTGGAGAAGATTCAGCAGTATTAGAAGAATGAACTGCATTGCCATTGGCATTGCTTAGAGCACTAGATCGGATACTCTGGTTGAGATTATGAACTATATCAGGAGCGCTGGCATCGACCATAATCTCTTGATATCTGGTATTGACTGTCAAAGGAGGAAAAAGATGTTCAACTTGGAGGTGGAAATGTGTGCTTATATAGGGCTAGATCTTAGAGATCTCTAAAATTTTTAAATTTTTTTTAGTATGCGCACTTCACGTACGTTTTGATCCGAGCTGGGAGGTTGGCCTCTTCGTAGGCTGGCAAGCTATAACGCCGGAGGTGGGTGGTAGTGATTGATACTTTGCCGGAAATAAGGGATACTAGGAGGTTTCCTGAATTAGGTCTATAATAAACAATTGTTACAGTATTGTAGGCGTTGTTGTCGCCTTGTAGCAATTTAGTTAATTAAGGGGACGTATTGACATTCATAGAAATTAGTTCGATCGAAAATAACTTGATCCCAGTCTTATGTTATTTCATTTAAAATCGCTACAATCTAGAACATGTAACTCTGAATATCATCATAATTCATACTATCATGCCAATGATAAGAATACATGAGAGGCCATATTACCATTGCAAACTAATTATTTTTTGAAATTTCATTAAATCTTACAAAGCAAATAATTGATAATTAATTTTATATAATAAACATAAGTTAACCAGAACAAAAGCTAATTTGTTCAACACAATTTTTCAACATTGACTAATTTATTTTAATTTCAAAGTAGTGTGACACTTACCACAGTATTGTCTGTCCTTCATGTTAGCCATGAAGATACCAGCACCACAACTTGGACACTCGTTTCTTAACTTGGTAACCTTACCATCAGCATCAACCTTGTAGTAGGTTAAGACAGCTAACTTGACCTTCTTGTGCTTGTGCTTGATCTTCTTTGGGGTAGTGTAGACCTTCTTCTTTCTCTTCTTACCACCACCTCTTAATCTTAAAACCAAGTGTAAAGTGGATTCCTTTTGGATGTTGTAGTCTGATAAGGTTCTACCATCTTCCAATTGCTTACCAGCAAAGATTAATCTTTGTTGATCAGGTGGAATACCTTCTTTGTCTTGGATCTTGGACTTGACATTGTCAATAGTGTCTGAGGATTCGACCTCTAAAGTGATGGTCTTACCTGTTAAGGTTTTAACAAAAATTTGCATTTTAGTTATAGATTCGTCTGCAAAGTATGCTTCTTTCTTGTCTATGACTTATAGGAAAAGAGTAAATCTAGGAGGTTCTTGCGTAGGTCCAGCAGAGGCTGGTACACCATTCTGGATAATGAAAAACTCCGTCTGAGAGAGCGACAAGCCAGGCAAAATTCTCAGCGTGCGGCACATGAGTGCGGCTTGGAGGGTTTATAAACCCTCTAAGAAAACACGTGACCTGTATGAGATGTACCTGATAAGAATCAAGAACGACTGATGATCTGATTAGAGTCCTGAGTTTCTAATTCAGGAAAAATATTAGCAAACACCAAGTCCAATATATTCCAAAGTAACACCTTGTTGATTAGTTTGTGATCAAAAGAAGTCAAGAAGGCTTCCACATTGTTCTCGTCAATACCTAACGTCTTACATAATGTACTATCAGTGTTGATGGCTTGAACAATTCTATCTTTATTCTTTGTTTTAGCGGTAACAAGTTCTTCTTCCGTGGTAGGAACAAAACGTGGTTCAGTATTGAAATATAAGTCAGTAGGAAAAAATGTGCCCCTAAGAACTTTTATAAGCATTGAAAGATTACCACCAGTAAGAATCTTATTGTAAACAATATTATTTAAAACATTTTTCGAAAGATGTTTGAATTTATTTGATTTGTTAAGCAGATTAGTGAACAAGAAATCAATATATGTAGTAATGAAAGGAAATCGAGACTTCAACCTAAACAATTGCTCAATAAATGAGAAAACTGCAAAAGATGACACAGTTGGTAAATTATCGGGATCTGGCTTATTACTACTGAAAACAGATGTAGAGTAAGCAATTGCATGGCTTAATGAGCGGCCTATCTTAGCTAATAAATCAATGTATTTCTTCTTGGGATCTTCTGCTGTTTTAAGTTTGTCTTCAGAATTTTCTTGGGATTTGCGACTTCCAATTGAACCAATTATACTACCAAATAAATCCCAAATCATAAAATTATCACTTAAATTCTCAACTATATTCTTAATGACCATATCATTAAACAACGAGGTAACAAATGATCTGGTTAATTTAGAATCACGTTCTTCAAAAGGCAATAACATAGCAACTACACATTTCATCAGCACTCGACTGTACTGTCTTTCTTTATCTGGATCACAAATTTGAATTGCAAAATGAGGATTTAAAGTCATATAATTTTCAATGAATTCATTATTTTCATCACCATCGCTAGATCCAACACTAAATTTAGAACCTACACGGTCTTTAGCCATTTGCAAACTGGTCATATGCTGCTCAAGTAAAATAAATAAATCATCAAATAAAACGGTACCCCAATCAACTTTTCTTGCACGTTCTTGTAAACTTCTTGTTAAATGGGCGCATATTGCAATTATTTCTTTTAAAAATTCTTTTTGTTCGTCAACTGATATTTTAGTATACCAACTAATAACAAATTGTCTTAGTAATAAACCAATTAATGCATATAATTGAATATCAAACTCGGTGGAGGACGTCAAAGCAGGCAAGTAATCTTGAACTGGCAATGGGTTGCCTTTTAAATTCTTAGTCTCTATGCCTAGCTGATCTGCAAATATACTTTGAACAAGTCGAAGTAAGTACTCTTCAGAATTTCTATCCTGTGGTGGTTTTTCTATTTCTGTGACGATATTTGTTGTTGATGTTGATGATGTTGGCGTAGAAGGTGTGGTCGTTGCAGCTAGTTGGTCTTCACCAACTTCTGGTTCTTGTTTTCTCTTCGAGTTGGGAATAGATCTTTGTTGTAAAGAGTATCCTTTTTGTCTTCTCTGTGCAACTCCAGTGAAACTCATATGGCTTTGTTTGTTTTTAATGTTATCTTAGTTAATCGCCTTGACCATGATAAACGAGTCGTGAGTGTTTACTAACAGAGGTCAAACGCTCTCGCTTTCACCGCCTTATCGCTGATTTCAATTAACGTAATTACATTTTGGCGTTTCGTGTACGTACGTTCAAAAACCAAATTTTGGCTGGTTGTTTCTCAACTTCAGAAGTTCGGAGATACATTTTCAAATAACTTAACTCATTGCCATGCCAAATTTAGATAACCAACTTTTCGAAAGATATCAAGACTCGATATTAACAAACAAATTAAATAAAAACAGCACCGCACACCAAGAAGGTAACCATGAAGATTCGGATCCAGACTCTGATGACTTATTACAAGAATTAGAAGATGAATTAGAGAAATATGATGATAATGATACATTTGCGAAAAGATATAGGGAGGCCAGAATAGAAGAACTTTCTAAACAAATGTCCACATCTAAAAAAATGGTGAACTCATTGGATTCAACCACCACTTTCCAAGAATTTGAAAACGAAGGTGAGTTGATCAAGTTGACTACAACCAATCCCAAAATGGTCGTTTTATTCTTCAACAAAACTTTTAAAATCTGTGCTGTTATGAATCAAGCATTAGAAAACTTATCAATGAAACATCTAAGTACAAAGTTCGTTAAAATTGATCCTGTTAATGCGCCATTTCTAACAAATAGATTAAACATACAAACTTTGCCTTGCGTGATATCGTATAAAAACGGTATTGAGATTGGCAGATTTGTTGGTTTAGAAGGGCTGATTAAAGGCACTGATTTAAATACTTTCCAAGTTGAAAACTTAGAAAAATTGTTGGTGACTCAAGGTATGTTGGATAGAAAAGCTTATGATTTGAAAAGAAGTATCAGAACTAAAACAGATTATAATAATGATTCTGATGAAAGTGATTTGGATATTTAGATTATTATTTCGATTCAGTGTAGTCAGTTTATAGATTTGTTTTTGACTGAATGGGGTCGAATTTTTTATATTCCAATTCTTTAATTTTTGATTGTTTTGATGAATGAATTTCTGTCATTGTATCTTTTATTGGATAGTTTCCATTCATATTAGAAGATTGTAATATATCTTAAACTAATTGAATCGATTATGGTTGGTCCTTTGGCTCAAGTGCACGCAGCACAGCCTTGAACCTTCGTGTGGAATCTGTGGAATCTCCAAAAAAAACCAAAATAAACGAATAATGAATTAAATCATACGACTCTGAGTTATTGAGTTCACCTCTTCAATCATAACAACTTTCCTTTATGGATAATAGCTGTTAATTATCGATTTAATCATGTTGAATTCAATAACTACAAGAAGAATTGCGATCAATTCAATTAAGCCATCCAATGGACAATTTGGTAAGAGAAGTTTCATCTTATCGGCCTTAACCACAGCGGCAACGTACACATACAGTAGCTTTTTAAGCAAGGAGATTTCACTAGCAAATCAAATGGAGAATGGCGAACTTCACAGGCCGCAAACGATAAATGAAAAAGAACTAGCAGAATTAAACTCCGTCAAAAAGCCATTTTTCTCTAGACCAGAACCAAATTACCCTAACCATATCCCATTGTTTGGATATGAGAAGCTAATGTTATTTTTCGGATCTTCATTAGGAGCATATTTACATCCTGAACGAAACGAGTTCATTGTGGCATTAGGTGAATCGACAGCCATTCCCTTTTTTTTAAATAAGTTGAAAAGACAAATGTTGAATGATGAAACCGGTCGAGAGATTTTGAAAACTAGACCATATATTACTTCAAAGTCCTTAGATTTAGAATATTTAACAAAATTGCCTGAAAATACATTTGGTAGAGCATATGTGGATTGGTTAAACAGAGAGGGTGTTTCACCGGATACTAGAGTCCCTGTTAAATTTATCGATGATGAAGAGCTAGCATTTATATTTCAGAGATACAGACAATGTCATGATTTTTACCATGCTATTACTGGCTTACCTGTTGTTAGAGAAGGTGAGATTGCATTGAAGTTGTTTGAGTTTTTAAATTTGAAAATTCCATTTGCTGGTTTAGGTGCCATGTTTGCGCCAATACCTATTAAAGCAGATCAAAGAAGCAGATTGTTGAATATTTACTATCCATGGGCATTGAAGAATTCGATGACTTGTAAACCGTTGATTAATGTTTATTGGGAACATATTTTGGAGAAGGATGTGAATGTTTTGAGACAGGAGTTAGGCATTGAAAAACCACCTGATATGAGACAGTTAAGAAAGATTGCAAGAGAAAAGAGAAAGAAAGGATTGAAGTATTAATTGTTTTTATATTATATTATTCTACTAATTTTACTTTTAGAAAAGTTCGTTACACTCTGTTTTTTGATAAGTTGTGATCTTTTTTTTTTCTTCCTGTATATACTACTTCTCAATTGAACATATTTATGCATTATGAATTACAACCCTTGTTGACCTAGATACATTATGATATATATCAATGATGCAAGTCCAATAATAAAGAAACATTAGAGTGTAAGAAAAAATTGTCGATGCATCCTTTTATGAGTTCCACGTTCTTGTTCCAGCTCCTTGACTATGATCTTGATCCGATCGTTCGAATCGAAATTGATTCAATACCCAAAAAGTAGGTTTCACTCCTATTGTATCTATTCCTCTGTAATTTCACCTAAATAATAGTTTCTTAACTCCATGATAATCATTTCTTTGTCTGCTTTTATTTAATATGCTTCGAATTATCTGACTTAACTTAATCAATCGTAATCTTCTAGATATATATATATATATATATATATATATATATATCTGAAAGTCGAAAGTTTCAGCTATTCAATTGAACTCATAGTCCATCATGAAAGGTGAGATAATAAATTATCCAGAAAGTTGAGATTGAGTGTTATTCTTGTACGAAGTGAAAAACAGGAAAAATAGAAATTGTGGGGAAGCCGGAACAGGTGCGTGTGCCTCCACCAACTGATAAGCGGTTGCTGCTCGTTATCGTATCGTATCGCATCTGGTTGATCTATGAGATCGAGGACTTTTAGGAAAGTGACCTTGCAATTGATCATGTTACGGGCTACTGCTAATACTTCTGCTGCCGCTTCTTGGTCATGAATGTGGCTATGCACATTTATATGTATCAGAAGCCAACGCAGTAACAGTGGTACAGGATGATGTGGTGATAGGTTGCTTTGCTGAGCTTCCAAATCAGGAAACGGGGGCAGCGTCCGTCCAGGGTTGGGGAAGATTTGGCTGTTTGGAGTGGGACCATAATAACCTTCATCCAGATATCCAATGTCGAGTTTGTGATAGGACGATAAGAACCTCCAGCCCACGTCCTCTGTTAAACCAAGGGAAAGGGGTGCTCTCTAAATACTTGTCACCTGTTATTTGTTACTTGCTACTCAGAACTTTGAAGCTCTCCCATCTATTGAGTTGTCTGTTGAACCTCTGACAGAAGCTACCGAAACACAACTTGAGGCATGGAACAAGTGGTGACAATACACCAGCGTCGTAATAATAGTGATGGACAGAACTACCCAAACCAACCACAGACTGTTGATTGCAAATAGTGTTAGTCACGTGACCAACAGGCTGTGCGCTATACGAAACCGATCTCGCCGCCCGTTTAGTCTGCGGCTCAGCGCGGTTAGGGAGCGGGTCGGAAACTAATTAGCTGATGGCGACTGGAAATCAGATCTCGATCGGGAATTAAAAATTTGAATTTGAGGTGTTGTATACCTAACTTGTTGGAAAAAGCAAGAAGGTAATCCAGAATCTAGGCAATTAATCCCGCAGAGGTATTCTATCGTAACCAGCTCACTTAAGGCACCTTAGACTATTCTAATATAGGTGTACCCCTAAGAAGTAGCCAATCCCAGTCCTATACCTAAAAATCACTCACTGACTCACTCAACAAGAGTCACTTCAAAAAAAAGAAAAGCCGACCGCCGTTTCCGGTCGGCTCTTATCGCGGCGATTGGCTGCCGCGCTGGTCGTGTGCACTCCAACCGGAAATGTAATTTGTCCTGTTCTTTGAATCTCGCTATATAAGAAATCAGTTTCCCAGTTGCACAGAGATAAGTCAGTTTTTGCCTGTTTTGTGC
Organism: Ambrosiozyma philentoma; assembly: GCA_003707675.3. NCBI lineage: Eukaryota > Fungi > Ascomycota > Pichiomycetes > Pichiales > Pichiaceae > Ambrosiozyma > Ambrosiozyma philentoma. Next base: position 686,158 of record PPKZ03000006.1, read on the forward strand.
TGGCAAGGACTCTTTTCTTCAGAAATCTCTCTTCAATACAACCACATTCTCTAAAATGCCAGAAATCTCCATTTTAGAACACACTGCTACTTTAGCCAAATACTTAGACTTGGACCAAAGAGGAAAAGTCATGGCCGAATACATCTGGATTGACTCTTTCGGTGCCATCAGATCCAAATGTAAGACTTTATTCAAGAAAGTCACTGATGTTTCCCAATTACCAGAATGGAATTTTGATGGTTCTTCCACTGGCCAAGCTCCAGGTCACGATTCTGATGTCTATTTAAGACCAGTTGCTTTCTACCCAGACCCTTTCAGAAAGGGTGATAACATTATCGTTTTAACTGAATGTTGGAACAATGATGGTACTCCAAACAAATTTAACCACAGACATGAATCTAACAAGTTAATGGATGCTCACAAAAAGGAAGTTGTTTGGTTTGGTTTAGAACAAGAATATACTTTATTAGACCCTGTTGATGGTTCCATTTACGGCTGGCCAAAAGGTGGTTTCCCAGCTCCTCAAGGTCCTTACTACTGTGGTGTCGGTACTGGTAAAGTTTATGCTAGAGATGTCATTGAAGCTCATTACAGAGCTTGTTTACATGCTGGTATTAACATTTCTGGTATTAACGCTGAAGTTATGCCTTCCCAATGGGAATTCCAAGTTGGTCCATGTGAAGGTATCGAAATGGGTGACCACTTATGGGTTGCTAGATACTTATTAGATAGAGTTGCTGAAGAATTTGGTGTTAAGGTTACTTTACATCCAAAGCCATTAAAGGGTGACTGGAATGGTGCTGGTTGTCACACCAACGTCTCTACTGAATCTATGAGACAAAAGGGTGGTATGAAGTACATTGAAGAAGCCATTGACAAGTTATCTAAGAGACACAAGGAACATATTGAATTATATGGTGCTGATAACGAATTAAGATTAACTGGTAGACATGAAACCGCTTCTATGGAAAACTTCTCTTATGGTGTTGCTAACAGAGGTGCTTCTATTAGAATCCCAAGATCTGTTCAAGCCGAAGGTTACGGTTATTTCGAAGATAGAAGACCAGCTTCCAACATTGACCCATACTTAGTCACTGGTATCATGGTTGAAACTATCTGTGGTTCTATTCCAGATGCTGATATGTACAAGGAATTCCAAAGAGAATCTGCTTAAATTATGATTTGAAATCGTGTGTTTATGAACTGTGTTTTTGAAATTGATTTGATTTGATTTTATTTGATTTGGGTTTGTTTTTTACTTTTCTTTTATCTTATTTTGAGTTTTTGTTTAATTTTCTTTAAAAGAGTTGCCTTTCTTTTACATTCATATTGTTCTTCCTTATTCTTTATTTTTCTTGCTTTTATTTTTCACAATTAATGTCTACATAGTGTTTTAATCCGCTGGTGCACACATTGCACACATAACATACATAGCATTCACCATATATTTAATGTAGGTAGTACTATATAGGTAAATTTGGAATATGGGCCATCGTTCTTTTGGTTGAACGAGATTTCGAAAAACCGAATCGAGCTAGCTGAACACATACTTCAAAGTTGAGAATCAACACATACATTGCCTGTTCACAACACCAACCCTAATCAGTCCCAGAAGGCTACTAAAATATCAAGAGAACATGTCAGCAACCAAGACATACTTGCTCAAGCAATACACGTCCAACCAATTCTTGACCCTACCGCCCTCCAAACTTCTGAAGCTATACAACCAAACCCAACTCTACGTGCAATCATCAGCCAGAATCTCCCCATTGGAACAGCAATCCATCTTAGAGCTATATTTCCACTTAAGTATATTAACAGGTCATGACATCGAAGCTAAATCCGCATTACATCGATTAAAAGATAGCCTACCCGAAACGTCCAAGTCTGAAAAGATTGCAGTTTTAGACAGTATTTATTTAGAAGCTGTTTCAACGAAATCCAGAGTTGATACGATTAAAGATATTGATGATTACTTGACTAAAGTCCAGAACTTGATTTCTAAAGATTTAAATAATAAAGCATTGAATAGTTTGACTAACACTAGCGATGATATTGTTAGTAGACCTCAAGATTTTAGAATCATCGAGAAGAGAAAAGTGGCTATTTACAAATACTATTTGAAGTCCAGTAAGCCACCTCAGCCTGATATTTACATTAACAAACTACTAGAATTTTTGAAAGTCAATCCAATAGATGTATCCACATGGATTGAATTGGATCAATCCTATCGATTCTTGGGCGAGTTAAATAAGTCCTATGATTGTTTAATGGAAATAGCAGTGATTCAACCATTCAATTATAAAAACTGGTTGAATTTGGCTAATCTAGAAATTGAAATGTTCATCAGTGGTGGTCTTACCAGTTTCAATTATTTGAACGATGCAGTTTTGCATTATTTGAGATCCATCGAATTGTGTGAAATGTTGGTTGACGCCTGGGTCGGATTGACTGTGGCTTTGAAGCTTGTTCCCGATGAGTTCATTCATAATGACAAAGCAAGTGGTGCTAATAGCAAGTTTAAGCCTTTGGAGGATTTGAAGGAGAAAAGGGAGGATCTGTTGAGTGTTGCCATCAAGAAGTTGGAACAGTTTGTTGATTTGGAGTTGATTCATGATGAGAAGGTTTTGGATGATGTTAATAAATTGATTAATTAGTTTTGCTGTTTTTTTGTGTATTGTATTGTGTTTCGTTATTTTTAAAAAATGAATTTAAGTTTGAAATTATGATAAAAATGGCCTTATTTTATATAAATGATGATGACTATGTAATAAATTTAATATAAAAAAATAAAACGATACTCATTGAATTAAATAAAATATACATGCCAAAAAAACAGAATTTACTAACATGGGTAAAAAAGAAGTATAATCGAAAGAAAAAAAAATGCCGTAAAAGAAAGGGAAAATATTAACTCTAAACAACGATGTAGAGAATTTAATGAACCGAAAACAAAAAAAAATAAAGGAACAGGCGGAGAAAGAAGTATCTTTCGATAATACAAAAAGATCAATGGAGAAGTGAACAAAAAGGTTCAAAAATAACAAAAGAGCAATGAAATATAGCTAATAGATGCGGACAAAACTAAGCTAAATTGATTGAAAAAAAAAAACAATTTATCAAGTGAATGAAAAAGTTTTTCTTTAAGAAAAAAGTAAATAGCAACTAAATAAGCAAATCAAACAACTGCAAATACAACGAACAACTAATATCAATTATTGACCCTTTTCAAGAGTTCAATAACCAATTTAATCTTTAAAAGTGCTTAAAATTCAATTCAAGGAAAACATGTTTGTTTAAAAACATAAAATACTCTTCACATTATAACACAACATCCACCACCACCTTGATCGTCTCTATTTTGCTGAGTCTTTGCTTTAACTGACGGCTTTTTATATTTATTTCTTGCAACTGCCTCGGGCCATAGTTGTGGGAATAGTGGTTCTTCTGTATCTTCTGTAAAATTTATCACCCTGGATTAATAAATTATTTTAATTTGTTAGTATTTATTTTTAATTAGGTTCATTGGAGTATAGAGGTAGATGGGTCCTATTGTGGATTTTCTAACTAAATTATTCATAGTGTAATTTAAAACACCAAAATTAGCAAATACGTACATCAAAGAAGCATTACTTGCTCTAATTCTATTCAGAGTTAATTCTTCTTTCAGTTTGGTCTTTTGAACATTCAATCTCCTTAATTTTAGCGTTTGCAATTTATTTTCTTGTTGAAGTTGTGCAAAATCTTTATATGTAAGAGTTTGTTTATTTCCTGATTGTAATCTTTTGATCTGAGCAGGTGGTAACATGCGAGGTGAATGTTGTTGCTGCTGCTGTTGTTGTGGTTTCCGTTGTTGCTGCTGCTGCTGTTGCTGTTTCTGTAGTTGAAGTTGATGCTGTTGTTGAAGTAGTTGTCTATGTTGTTTCGGTTGTTGAGGACTAGGACTGTGGTCTTGATAATTATTGAAAATCAATGGAGTTTGTGGTGTTAGTGGCTGCAATTGATACTGCAGTTGATACTGCTCTTGTTGCTGTGGTATTCTTATTCCGTGATTTGTAGTTCCTCCGTTTTTATGATAATTGGGTAAGCTATTAAACCCTCCAATTGCAGACTGGTTGTGTAATGTAGACTCATATCCAACTGCTGTGGTAGTACCATTCCACGACATGTTATAATATGTATGGATTAGAGGTCTATCTAGTTTGTAGTGGACTGGTGTGGCAGGTGGATCTAAAAGGAAAGAAAAGTGGAGAGAAATGAAATTGTAAGAGATTCAATGTAGTGAAGTAGAATAAAACTAAGACCAGCTTATATCTGTAACAATTCTAATACAAGTGTTTAACCTAGCATACGCTGAATTACCTACTCCTGCAGTGTGAACTATGAACTGTTAACTGTGACAAGAAAGAAATAAAAAGTGATCGCAGTTGGCTAAATGGGTTCTGGCACTCTTTTTCGACAAAGAAGCAGGCACGCCCGGCACTTCCATCCAACTCTGACTTGCTAGTGGTGTCATGTGCAGGCGTTTTTGCTCCTGTGCTCATTGTGGTAGCTTCGGACTTCAGTTTTGGTAGCGTTTCACACGTTTTGAAGCTCTGCGACATGTTTCAGCTTTACGTGCGGCGCTCGTTCAAAACGGGGCGGTGAATCGTGTATAATTAGTTTAGGCAAAAAGACATGAACTGTATAGATAAATAGTAATAATGATGAAAATAAAGACAGAGGGGAGACAGAGCTAAATAACAGGAAGAATATAAAAAAGATAGTAATTTTAAGGCCAAACAAAATAAGATAACAAAAAAATAAACAAAAAAAGTATCGATAATAAACTAAAGTAAAGCACTATATAAGCAAAAAAATAAAGAGAGATGGATTCTGAAGATAAAACTTAGAAGTGAAATAGTGAGTGATATATGATGATTAAAAATTATAGCAGCAAGGGAAGAGAATGAAAAGACTATTGAACTTATAACCTAATTCATAACAAAATGACAAAAATAAAACTGTAGCATAAATAATAAAGTCAATTAAATAGTAGAGCAACGAGAAAAAAAAGACTAGTATGATATCTGAATATCCCAAATGAAGTAGAAAAAAACAATGAATAAACAGGAAAAGTCTGTAGGATGGAAAACTAACAAAATAAAATCATTAAATAAAACAAGAAAACAAGCAAAAAGACAAATAACAATAAAAGAAAGAGGTCCTTTTTTAGGTTAACCTTGAATCATAAAAAAATATAACTAAACGCACGCAAAAAAAGAAAATAATTAAATAAAGCTGTAAAAAATTTGAAATAAAACAATAATAATAATAAAAAAAAGAATCTTTAATTTTGGAAATAATAATTAATTTTCAGAATTTTATATAAAAAACAAAACAAAACAAAATGATATTAGTAAATTCACATATTATGACCATTGTTATTTAACGACATCTTTTCTAATTGTTGTCTTAACAAATAGTCATAATCTAAATTATTTGCTGAACCAGAAGTCATGAAATTATTAGGATTAACATTAACATTAGACGTTGCATTATGATTATTAAGATTTGATGATGTGTTTGAAGGTGGTGGTGCAGGAATGAATCCATTAGTTGGCTGTTGTTGCTGCGGTTGTTGTTGTTGTGGTTGAGGGAATGGATACAAATTTGTAGGTAATGGAGGTTGCTGTTGTTGTTGCTGCTGTTGAGGATGTGAATCTATTTCAAAGCCTGTGAAAAATGCATTTGACATTGCAAATGATTGAGAGTTGGCCAGATTACCATTAGTATTAGTAGAATTTGATCTAGATCTAGATTTTTTCTTTCTTGATGAAACTGATAATGATCTTTGATGAACTTTCAATCCAACTTCTTCACATAATCTTTTATATTGATGGTTGTTCATCAGATTATTTTCTTGTAAAATATATTTAATTTTGTAATGTAGCTTTCTCTTCAACTCACCGTCAATTGTTGGAATTGATAAAATCTTATAAATAAAGGTTGAACCATTATTTGAATTATCAACCAATATTTTTCTTAAAATTTCTAAGGAGGCAGATTGTGCTTGATCATCCATGAATTCATTTTCAAATAGATCTTTACCAAAGACAACCTTTAAAATCAAATCTCTAGCTTTCAAATTGGTTCTATGATTTAGTAGCTTTAAAATTGACAAATTGCCTAACTTCGAGCAACAAACTCTAGCTAACTCTAATGGGGACAGGACTAATCTTTCAGCTAAGAAAACGTGACGATCTTCAATTAATTGATTAGTGTCTAAAAACCAAGTAATTAAGAGAGAACCATTTGCATCTGTAATTAACTCCCAGCACCAAGTTAAAATACAAACCGAAATGCCTAACAGTGCTTCTTTTGAAATTGATTCACTCTCTAGGCAGGTTCTAATTGCTCTTGCACCAAATCTATTCTTAGCGATCTCCATAAAAGTACCCATTATAGTCTCAATAATAAAATCATTAAATGGTTGACCAAATTTTAAAACACCATGAATGACATAATTTGCATATTGATCATTGAATAATTGAGTGCAGTAAGGCTTTAATGATTTTTGGACTAACCATTTTTCACGCTCCGAAGAAATAGTGTTAATTAATTTTTGAGCTGCCCAAGTACCATTTTTATGAGCACCCATTTGAGCCAAATAAGGAGCTAACACCTTAATTATAACATCACGAATTGGCAAATCACAAGTTTCGAATAATTTTTGGACTATAGTGTTACCCAAGTAATCAGAAGCCAATTCAGGTAATTCATCGTACATAGATAATGCTAATTCTTCTATATCCAATTTAGTTAATTGATTTGAATCCATTTGTTTACGGATTTCTCTTAATTTAGGTGTGTCATATTGACGTAGTGGAATTGGATCTGGTAATCTACCTAAATTGTCTTGTTTAAATTTTGGATATTCCAGAGCTTTATTAACTACTAAGCTTAAATGAGATAATTCAGAAGACGTTAATTCACAATGAGAAATAACTTTAGAAAAGATTGGTTTGAAAGTATCATATTTGTCTATTAGGGTTGATAATTTAGTTTCTTGTTCTGGTTGTGAAGGCTCTTGATCTCTACTACGAGATTGATCATCCGTATTCGAGTTTTGTTGTTGATTATTAGCTGTGTGACTGTTGTTATGATTCACCATACTGTTATTTAATAACTGTCCTGAAGAATGTTGATGATGCAATTGTTGTTGCTGTTGCTGCTGCTGCTGTTGTTGTTGTTGTTGAGTAGGATCCTGAATAGATAGAATCTTACCAAAAGAAACAATACAATTCAGGCCGGTGACCAGTTCTTGATAATTCATCTTAGCTTTACATCTCATAGCACTTTCCACATCCCTAAACTCAACAATTGCAACTAAATCATTACTATCATTACACGAAATGACTCTAACTGATAATAAAACACCAAATTGAGATAACATTCTATAAAAATTCATCGAATTAGTTAAAGTTGGGTCATTAGGTAAATTAATAATTAAAAGTGTATTAGTTGGACCTAAAGAAGGATTGGTATGAGTAGAAGTGATTGAAATACAAGATTCCGGAAAATGATCCTGAAGAATAGGTTGTAGCTGTTGACTTCCCTGTGAGCGGCTAAAAGAATTTGCAGTTTGCGCAGGTTGCTGCTGTTGAGATTGTTGTTGTTGAGTAGATTGTAAAGGGAAAGGATATTGTTGTTGATAACCAGGTTCAGTAAATTGCAAGCCAGCTGCAAAAGTCTGAGATCTTGGCCTCAAAGCATCATCAATCAAAGACGGTTGAGAAGGACGATTCTTTAAAATATTTTGTTGTTGCTGTTGATTTGGCATGAATTCTTCTTTTATTGGTGTATATTGAGATAAAAAGTGTTTTTCAGAAGGATTTAATAAGACATTGTTTGTTGTATAAGAACGGATTCTATTTGGATTACTTGAAGCCACAGGAGGTGTGGTACCATTCGAGGTTGAAGGATTTGTAGTCTTTAGCAGAGAATCCAGGTCAATATTCAATTGGGGAATTTGCTGTTGTTGTGGTAGTTGCTGCTGTTGTGGTAATTGCTGCTGTTGCTGATTGAATATGGTATTACCAGTATGGGTGTGAGATAAAGACATAAAAGCGGGTGAGGCAGATGTACCATTTATACTATCTGTGATACTATCTGTGATACCACCTAAAGTATTGATATTATTATCGCTCCAGATTGAGGATTGAAAAGAACTTGATCTTAATCTAGGATGTTGAGCAGAAGAAGTGAAATCCGGAGTTTCTTCAAGAACAGCATTCAAGCCTGGGCTTATATTACTTATTGAAGAAGCACCAATATTATTTGGGATTGAATCTGGAGTAAGTATATTGTTATTGTTGGAGGACCCGGTACTTGGTAAGTTAGGTCCTGCAGAAGTTGAATTTAACTTCGAAGGTAAAGTACCTGATCTATGTCTAGTTCTAATACCAACATTGGAAGCGGTTGAAACGGAAGATTGGCTAACCGAGCCTCCTGTTAAATTAGATGTTAGACCCAAATCGTTTGAAAAATTGGGGAAATCAGTTGAAATAGACAAAGATCTGTGTGCCTGATTAACTTGACTTTGTTGATAGTTTAAAGAAGAGGAGGTATTTAAATCAGAAGGAGTTAAAGCTGGAGATGGATCTAGGAATGAAGAGGAGGCTGAAGGGATGGACTGTTGAGACTGCTGTTGCTGCTGCTGGTTAGGGAAAGGGTTCATGTTGTTGATGGCTATACCAACAGGAGGCAACTGGGATGAAAAGGATTGGTTCATGTACAGGACGAAGGCCAACTAAAAAGAGGGTTGGGAGGGATTGAGAGGTTTTTGGCAGTTGAAAAGCGCTCTCGAAGATGGAGTTGGACAAGTGGCACTCAGTAAAATTGGATTCGACTCGAGAACTGAACGAGAAGAAGACGATCGGGACGGGGAGCTGGAATGTGGGAGGTGCTAAGTGTTGCTGAGTGATTGGCCGGGACGAGCAGACGAACAGAAGGGATGGCAGACAAGCTAGTACGTTGAATAAACTGTGATCTGTCACTTCTCTTCACTTAACTTCAGTTCACTTCAGTTCAAGTGGTCGTGTTGAATGAACTCTTGACACAGGTCTTCCGGGCGTATGATAGCATGGGGTCTCGACCCTCGACGCGTCGACTCCTTGAGGCTTACGTAATCCCGTTGAAGGGGTGATTACTGGGCGTTTAATTGTTGGGCAGGAACCTTGATATCGCTTTGCTTCTTTTCATCCTGCAAATTCATGAGTTCGCAATGAATAGCCATCCAATTTCTGTTGAAGGTGTTTCAGAGATAGCGGTCCTCCGAATATCATCCCCCACATTGAATTTATTTAATAACACGCAGGCACACCGGCCTGGTACTGGCTGCCATAGCAAGATGTAGCTAAATAGCTCGGTTATCCTACTTTTAATCTTTGCAACCTAGTTTGATTGGCTTAAGCTAGTAAGTAACAGATCACTCCTTTAAATATGCATGCATATAAATCCAGGTAATTTGTACTGCCTGCCACGTACAACCAAGTTACCAACTAGAATCGTTTATATTCAGTCAGATAATGGTATTTTTTGGGGGGTAGGACTGCATGCGGCCAGCTTTTCTTTTGAGACAATTTGAACCTTTGAAAAGTTACTAGCGATATCCTTTAAGGGATACCTCAAATTTGTTGTTATTTTACATCAGCTACTTAAATTTATGCTACAGATCATGAATACGTACTTTACTTACGTATGTTGAAATGGGTTATATTCCTTCCATTTCCTTTCAAAAGAATGTTCTTTAATAATTTAACTGGAGATCTAACGTCTTTTAAATTCTTCATCGATGCAAGGTTTAGATAAATTGCATCACATTGTGATCGAGTTAAACAATAATTATTATTGGAACCCCTATATAACGAACAAAAAAATCTAGTTATAATTAAGGGTGTAGTTCTACCCTCTGTATGCTATTAAATTCGATAGAATAAACATGGATTAATAGAAAATGAAACGAAATATAAATTAGAAACAAAGAAATCATAAAATTGTAGCTCTAAATGATCTCACAAAAGCGAAGCAACAAACTCCAAACTAGTTTATAACGAAACAAAAGTGGATATCTGATTAATTTAAAAAACGAATGAGTAGATATTCAAAACTTAAAGATTTCATTAACACAAATTTGTTAGCATTAGTCATACTATAAAATAAAAAAACATACCATAAGAAAATAAAACATCAAATTCAAGCAATGTACTATAAGAATAAATAAGAAAAAATAACACATAAATAATAATCAAGATAACATTTCATAAATAAGACAAAGACAATATAATAGAATGACTAAAACAAAGTTAAAAAAAATTCAAAATTAGAGAGAGATAAATATAAAAAGCAGATTAACCACACGTTATAAAACAGACGCAAAAAACATATATAATTTGAAATGATAAACAGAAAAGCTATACACCAAAGAAGAAAGTAATAAACTTTGTGAAATGAACTGTAATAAAGATATTATTAAAATAAAAAGATGATAATAATCAAAAAAAAAGCAAAACACAAAAATAAAGGAGGCTGATCAGACTAGAAAATTGTAACAGATGATACCTAAAATATATGCAGTTCTTTTAATTTACCCAAAAGAAAAACGACGAATCAAAAAAATCTAATACGCAACTTTTAAAGGGACAACCTTATCTATCTCCTTCGACATCAAATTTAATTTGTGAACAGACGAAGAGAATTATCCCATAAACAGTTGCAACTCATAAATCTTCCATAACTTCATCTTCATCATCAAACACATCAGCTTGTGCCTGTTGCTGTTGTTGCTGTTCTTGAACAAATAAAGCTGCTTCACTTGGTCTACGCTGTTGCGCTTGTTGCTGTTGCTGGTGCGCTGCATTTACGGTTGCAACGGGAAGAACAACAACAGGATTACCAGTAGCAACATTCGTTGTCGTAACAGGTTGACCATTTAACAAATTGTTAGTAGTTGTGTTGTTAGCCTGAACAAGTAAGCCCCCCCGGCCATTCACATTCACATTAGCATTATTAACCGCAGTACCAATTCTATTATTCAGTGTAGCTCTATTTCTATTAGCATTGGCCATTTGTTGCTGAAATATTGGATTCTGGAATAATTGGAAGAAACGTTGTAACCTTGGAATGTTAGCAATTGGTAATCTCAGAAACACAGCTCTTCCAAATAACTCTAAATGTTCTCTTGGGACATCTAAACTATGGAAATCATTGACAAATCTATCTAAATGATCAGCAAAGGCTTGTAATCGTTCTTCTGATATTGGAGGTGTGTTATTATTATTATTATTACCCAAATAAAACTCAGCCGAACCTTCAACTATTGTATTAATGATATCTAAAATCTCCCTACGTTCTGCTTCTGGATCTTGTGGAGCTTCCATCAATTGAACTAAATGTTTTCTTAATTGATTAACACCATCACCACTGAAAACACAGAAGATAGATTTTTGATGTGGATTAAATTCTTGTGGTGGTTCACGACAAAATCTTGTGATATCAGGTCTTAAGAATTGAGAAACACCCGTTAATGAAATATGAGTCAACTTGGGGCATGCTTTCAGTAGTTTATATATTGGATAAAGTGTCAAATGCATACAGTAACTTAAATGGACTCTTTCTAACGTTTCATCTAGGTATCTAGCATCGGCTAGAGCTACGATACCGTCATCTGTTATCTGCGAACACTTAACTAAACCAATTCTTCTTAATCTTTGTAACTGTGATAATTCAATAACAGTAGCGTTTGTCAACTGTGTGCAACAAGCCAAATCAATGTATTGCAATCTGTGACAACTTTTAATCAGATCTCTAGCACCAAAATCAGTAATATTACTACAGTGACCTAAATGAACATAATGTAAATTTTTGCCCAAAGTAGCAATTGCCCTTAATGAAACATCTGTGATTTCGGTACATTTTGATAAAACAACATTTCTTAGTTTTGGAGCAAGCTTGATTACACTTTCAACTGCTTTATCTGTGACATTTGAACATTGGGTGAAATCTAATATTCTCAACTTATCAAGACATAAGATGGACCCTTTTCTTGGTTCAAAACATTCATACGTTAAAAACGCATTCTTAGAAATTTTAAATTCTTTCAAAAATTCCAGATTGGAAAATAATCTATGTAATGATTCATTAGTAACCTTCTCACAACCATGTAAATCAATCTCAACTAAGTTTGGGCAATTAACAACTAGTTTATTAATAACATCGTCATCCACATTATTACAATCACTCAATTTAACTCTTTTCAGTAGAGCGCAGTTTTCAATTAATCTTAAAACAGCCTCTTTAGAGACTTCGAATGAACCAGGGGCATACAGACCCTGTAAACGTTTGCAATTGTCAGCCAACTCAACGTAAATATCATCTCGTATATCTTTAACACCAGTCAGATCAATTGATTGTAATCTGGAACAGCCTCTCAAAATATTTGCCACACTTTCATGACTGATGTTAGAACAATTAACTAATGTTATTCTTTCTAGATTTCTGGCACCTGCAAATAAATCCAAATATTCATCTGTGACCAGATTTGGAACAAGTGATAAATTCAATCTTTTAATGTATTTTCTATAATTCCATGTGGTTTCACTAACAGGTCTCTTCATGACTTCGCCTAATTTCAAAAATATCTCTTTATTAGATATGCCTGGTCTAAACCATATCAGGTCGATTATTAAATCTGCCCAATACTTACAAGTCAAAGTCACTGATATGAGATCCGATTTCTTGGGTAAATATGAAAATATTAAACATAGTATTTCAGGAGGTAAAACTGAGACCAATGTTGAAGAGCCGTAATAATTGTGTGCCACTGAGCTTGAACGGGCTTTACTTCTAAGAATTTGGGATCTAGCATGTTGCTCATTATCTGTGTCCGGATCATTTATTTCATCGTCACTAAGTCTTGGTTTTCCTGGAATTTGCTTTCTGTTGTTATGACTAGTTCTGCTATCAATATTCTCGATGTTGATTTCGCAGTTGATGTTGGTGTTGTTGGTGTTGTTGTTTTCTAGAGCTCGTCTATGAAGAGCTAATGAACCACCTTCAAAAGAGAATGAATTAGAAGGGGAGGTAGAGGCAGGGTCAGAGGGAGAACCTGAACCGGAAGCACACACCGAACTTACTGGAGTATTACCGTTGGTATCATTATTCGGCACCACTCTGCGTCTGAAAAACCCGTTTCCAATGTTCGTCGTGTTTTGCATTCTATGATAATTGATAATTCTTTGAATTGGGTAAATGGTTGTCAATTACCTTTCAGTTTATTGTTGATGGGGTAGGGGAAATTACGGTTTCGTGTCGTGTGATGGGATGTGGTAAAGGGGAGAGTCTGGAGTAAACTATAAAAAAACAGATTTTGCCTTTCAAATTGGGAGTGCTTGTTTTTGTTGATGCGAAAAGGAAAGACAGTTAGCGTAAGCGAGAATAAATGGAATAAGTAGCCGTTTGATGGTAACTAGAACAAATAACCAGGAAGGCAAGAGTGTTATCAGAAAGTTGGCAATGGTTCTGAATGGAGCACAGTTGGTGGTGGTGAAGGGAGATAAGTTAGGAGTTGTGATAGATTTGAAGGGCGCCTTCCACCTATAGAGCTCTTTTGTCGATCAAGCTGGTGCTTCTTTGTTTGGCTGTGGCGCGGGAGGCGAGCAGGAACAACCTACAGTATCAACACTAACAGATTTACCTCAAAACGTTAATAGTATACAATTAAATAATAAACAAAACAAATATAAAACACCAAGAAATTACAAACTTAAATCAATCCATAGTGGGTAAATCTTCCAACACCTTCAATGCCCTTTGTGTCTCCACTTTAAAGTCCTCTAACATGGCTTTACCTTTTGCTTCAATTAAATTAGATCCCTGTTCAGCTTGGTAGTATATCCAATCCTTGATAGTCATCCCTAATTCTTCAGCAGGCATCTCAGAAATAAAATTAGTTAGTTTACCGTCCATATCATCATGTAGAGATTCATATTTCGAATCTAGAATATTTTTCACGTAATTTGTAGCACTCTTAATTTCATCTAAATGGCTAGTAAACTTGGAATTATCAATAGGAGTCCATTCTTCTGCTTCTGTATTACTGGTGTCATCAACAATATTTTTATTATTATTCGCATCGAACAGGTTTTCTGGTTTGGAATCATTAGCATCGACTTCTAGATCATCGTTTGATTTGATATCACCAACTCGTATTTGAATTGAAGCTTGAGGAGTGCTTTGGGCCTTTGAAAGACTACTAAAAGCTAGAGACAGACTAGCACTAGTTGGTGTCTTTTGTACGCCTTTAGAATTGATTTCATCGCTTGGCTTATTTTGTAATAAGAAAGCTTCAGAACCGACCAAGCGTTGGTTCGATCTATTTTCTTCATCAGGGACAGTTGGTTCGTATGAGTCAGATAAAACAGCATCTATTCCAGCTGGAGATGATGGCAATTGTTTATTTCCCTTGGTAGCAAGAGGAGAAGTTTGAGGTTCAAGTTCATAATCTGAATCAGCTGGAGGAAGAAGAGCCATATTGTCCCTTATAAAGATACCAGAAGGCTTCTTGTTGTATTTGGTTGGTTTCATAAAACTAGACTGCATTGGTTCAACTTCATGATTCTCTAACAAAACTTCATCGTCAGAATCTTCGTATTGATTTTTGAGAATATGATCAACTTGAATAGGAGGGATGCTATTTTGCGTACTTTCTTCAAACGACGAATATTCATTTTGTCGATTTGGAGAAGATAATTCTTCATTAGATTGTTCAGCCTTTGGCGCATAATTAATTGGCTCATCAGCAATCCCAAAAGTTTGTTCATTTTCTGGTTCCATATCATTCATTTTATCTTCTAATGAAACATGTTTTTCTAGTTGTCCAACTCTCAGAAGTTCATTGGCAGAATTAACACCAACACCAATATCTAATTCCTGTTGAGACACCCTCATTTTAGTGTCCACAGAACCAATTGATTGTTTAATACTATCTTCATTTTGGGCAGCAGCACCTTCAGTACCAGCATTTGATAGATTAGCTGAATAGTCTTTTGCGGCATTATTACCAACAGTGCTTACACCAATGGGTCCTTTGTTACTGGATTCATTCAACTGGGCACCAGCATTTCCATCTTTGTCACCAGAAACAAGGGAATCACAATTTGAAATCACTTGTTCTTCAATGTCTTGCTTCACAACTTCATTATGATCTGAGGAATCCATACTGCGCAACAGGTCAGAACTATTATTAGCTTCAACATGACTTCTGTATTTTCTAGCATTAGCTTTGTGTTTTTTAATAAGAGTCCTGGAGACAATAGTAGAATTCTTGGAAGAAATTGATAGCAGGTCATCCGAAGGAATAGTTTTACCATCAGTTGTCTTTCTTAATCTTGTATGTCTGAATTTGCTCATTGTGGCTTTTCGACGAACTTTCTTACCTTCCACGTTAGAAGAATCTGGAGCAATGCCCTCTTCAGATTCAGTAGATGACCTTTTGGCTGGTATAATTGAAGATTTAGTAATTTCAGCTTCAGATTCAGCATTATAATTCTTCTTATAAGAATTAGCTTCTTCGGTAGCAGATTGTTCTTTTTCAAAATCTTCCAAGATATCTTCCTTTGAATTATCTTTATTATTAATAGTAGAAATAGTAACTCTGATTTGCTTTGGCAATTCTGGCTCAGAAATATTATTGTCAATATTAAAATCCAATGGGATTGCATTATCTTCAATATCTAATTCTTTCTTAGCTAAAGAAACGGCATTTTGATTATCTGTAATACCATTGGAAGGCTCCAATATTTGATGATAATCAGGCTCCTTCTCGGTAAGAAGATCTAATGCCTCATGATTAACATTATTCTCAGCATCTTCCTCAAATAATTTCTTCGGTTTTTGCTCTTTCTTGTTCTTCTTGGATTTCTTATGCTTTTTGTCCCTCTTTTTAGATTTGTACTTCTCAATAGAACCGGAGAGAGACTCTTCCAAATTATTTGTGATATCTCCCAAATTCTTTCTTTTCTTGTGATGCTTTTTTGATGACCTTTTAGATGGTTTCTTGCTATGATGCTTCTTTCCTTCAATACATTCTTTCTCTTTACTTAATTCATTGACGCCTCCAACCTTCTCATATTCAGAATGAACATCTTCAGTCAATTGATCACTTAGTCTTTTATCAGTCATTGGAGCTTCTTCTTGATATTCTTTATTTATTTCTTCTAATTTTTTATCTTCAATGATATCTTTGTTTTCATCACTTTTCTCAAGTTCAGGTTTTCCAAATAAATCATGGTCTCCAAGAGAATCATTACGTATAACAGGAATTTTAACGGCACTTTCTTCTCTGATATCAGAATCAACTATATTAAGAGATTTATTTTCTATTATGGACTCATTTGTAACTTCATTTTGGTCCTTATTATCGTTTTTGGATGAGTTTTCATTATATATTTCCAGTTGATCGAAATCTTGAGGTAGTTCATAATCTTCGATTTCTTTAGCTCGTTCATCAAAACACTTTTCAGGTTCATTGAAGTCCTGAGGCGGCCAATATTCCTCTTGTTCAGGCTCGGGAGGTTCAGAATTCAAAATTTCATTCTTTGCGGGAGTGTTTTCAATGGGTATCTCATCGCCAATTGCAATATCAGTATCACTTAATTTAACAGCTTTAGTTTCGGTCTGTTGATTGGCAGCTTTAGCTATTTCTGGTTTCTTAATTTCTTGTTTATCATCACCAGCTGATGATGGTAGAGCTGAATAAGTTCTAGATCTATTAAAAAATGTAGAGGGTCTATGACTCGAACCTTCAACAAAAAATAAACTATCCAATTCATCTAGTGTAGACAGTGGAATATCAACATCTTCGATTTGTGTACTTTCCTTTATATCTTCAAAGTCATCTAGTTCAACAACTTCCTCTTGTAATCTAACTTGACCTAAATTTCTACTTAATCTTCTTGAATTTTCTCCCGCATCTGCTTGGAAACCCCGGATTTTGGAAGGACTGTTGCCATTTGAAAGAATTTCTACAGAGTTATCGTCATCAGTAATCTCTGGTTGTTGTTTAATCGGAGAACTTGTGAGCACGTGTGTTTGAGAACGGTTATTTATCGGAGCATCCTCTTTGGAGGGAGAAAATAATGATTCAATTCCATCTTTAGCAGGGGATATTTTTTCTGTAGTTGAACTTATAGGGCCCGGAATATTAAGTCTTTCTAATGTAGCAAGGGGTTCGATATGTGATTTCAGTAATGGTTCTTCAAAGCCAGGTTTTAAAGAAGGGATCAATAAAGTCTCAGGATTTGCAGAAACAGTTTCCCCTATAGAAATTGAATTATTGATTTCAGAGTTCTTAGAAGTTGCTTTGGAATTCAATATAGTGATATAATGAAAAACATAACAGTTTGGATTTGTATTTCTATGCTCTTTTTCGACATCATCGCCAGCTTCCCAACCTTCCAAAGAAGTGTTGCAATACATGCATTCAACATGATCATCAGAATCAGAATCACCAGATGGCATATAGAAAAACCCATTTGCAGCAAATTGTTCAGGGGTAGGCAGGCCAGGTTTGGATTTAAGAAAAGGTGACTTACCTAATCTGAAAGTTCTCAATCTTATATACGAAGAGTTTTCAACTTCTTTAAAAATATTATCTTGGCTCCAGTCATAATTTGAAATTTGGGTACTTTTAAGTTTGGCAGACAATATAGATGCGTATTCACAACTAGGAGAATTCTTATGGTGCTTGCAAATAAGAGACTGTTCAATAGGAATTGTATCCGATTTAGAAGTATCAACTGCCCAATTAATTTCTTTTCTCTTACAACAGAAGCACATAACTCTATCCATATGTGCCTTAATTGGATCGTAGTAAAACCCATACCTTGCTAGTTCATCTGGAGTTGCACCTTTAGCTGACCATGCCATGAAATCAATTGAGTATTTTGTGTGGTTTGTGAAGGTGGCTTTTCTGCCCCTTACTGTATGTTTCTGCGGTTTTGGAGGCATCATAAATGTACTTGGTATACGACAGAAAACTGCTAACGGGCTGAAGGAATATTGGACCTGGTTTGATTATAAGTTAAGAGTGAAGAAAACCTTTGTTTACTTTAAGCTTCTCACCTAAACAACGTAATAATTAAAAAGGCGAGAAACGCGTTAGCTGGTGTGGTGTACGGGTGGTATACTCGGTTCAACGTGATTCTCTGAGGTATGGTCTAGCGAAGTTGATCATACTTTTCCTGTTAACTGCGATATTAATTCGAAAACTTTAAACGGTAAATTACAGTATACAAAATACTAAAACAGAAAGAAATAAGTGCTAGCAAACTAAGACTGATATATGGACATTATGTGATTACTTAGTAAAGCGAATTTATTCTTCGTCACTTTCACTATCTTCTTCGTCAGCTTCTTGTAACCATTTCAAGAAAGGTTTGGCAGCCTTTCTGATCTTCTTTGAAGTTTCTTTTGGAACATACTTCTTACTAACATGAGTACCCCAGTCTTTGATAACATTTTCGCCAACAATTTCATCATCATATAAAGTCATCAAGATCTTTGGGACAGATTTCACTAAATTTGGATGTTGAGTACCGATGAGTCTTTCTATACCACCTAATAGAGATTTCTCACTCTTAGGAGAATCATTAATTATCTTACGTAGTAAACCTGTATGTTCTTCAATTTCTTCAACGATATCTTCACTGAAAAGCACTTGAGCCAACACTTCAACAGTCTTTCTTTCAGAAACAATGCCTAAATCTGAAATCTTCTTGTAGATTTCAATATCATCAGGGAATTCATCTTGTTCTAAGAACCAGTTACCAAATTCATCAAATTTTTGAATATCTGAACTAATATTAAGGGCCTCCATCTCTAAAGCTCTAGCCTTCACAGCTTCCTCAGAAACATCGACTGCCCAATCATCGTCTTTAACAATAACTTTTTGGGAGGGTGGAAGCTCTGTAGCTGCGATTTCGTTATCTGCAGATTCATCTTGAACATTTTTCTGTTTTGCTGCAATATCACTAATGGACTTACCACCACCAACAACATTTTCAGAAGCAGTGGCTGATTTCTTGTTTTTTTCTTTCTTTGGTGGGTTTTTTTCAATAAAAGTACTTAATCTTGAAGTTGATGGAGCTTGAGAGACTTCACCACAGGCCTTACAATCTTTTGTTATTTTTCCATTCTTGGTAATACCTAAGACAGTTTCAGGATTCTTACAGGAAGCACACAAAACAAACTTTGAAATGAAGCCGTCTAATGTATCTTGTAATTTGTTGGCGTCGTGCACACCATTAATTAAGAATCTTTCCTTATCTTCATCAATTGATGTTTGAGCACCTAACTCAAAACCAAAGTATTTAATAACATATGAAACCGGTCTAGCTAAGGCTCTCGCAACTTCTGCTGCATTTAGAACGTTAGTTTTGATACCGTTACCTCTACCTTCAGTCTTAGCCTGGATCAAAGGCATCTTATAACGGTAAAAAGGATCATGGTTGTCTCTTAATATGTTAACTGTGGTCATTTTGATAAATACACTGTTTTTCAGCTATTAAACGATGTGTTTTCTTGAGGATGGGAATCTTGCTTTGTAATTCAAGTAACACCTTTTCGTTCAGTTTAGTTCCGTTGATATAGATCGGTGGCACCTTAAAATTTTTCACTCCGCGACACGACCTTTCTGATGCATATTGAATCTTGAACCTCCTTAATTCAATCAGTTTCTTGCAAGTTACAACCTCTAAAATGATTTATATAAGTCAAATCCAGATATTCCCAGGAGACAGGAAAATATAATATTAGAAATTTCTTTGCCAGCCTTCTCCCCAGAAGAGTGATTGCATGAGCTTTGCAGAATCTATTAGGATTAAGATCAATAACCATATGGCTGAACTAAACTCCTTTCGCAGTACAGGGAATATTCAAATACATAATGATAAAATATAGTCACTATATAAAATGAATATTGCTTTAGGCAATATGAAAACTGCTTTTATGAGTGAAAAAAAATACTAAAAATATAACTTATGACCAAAACAAATAAAATAGAATAAAAATAAAGAAAGAACTGTAAAATTAGTAAACAAAAAACATTTGGATTTTTTTATATCTATAAGGAATTGGCAACCAATTGCTGGGTGGTTCTCAAAGCTTCAAATTTGACGTTCGAATTCGGAGAAGTCATTAAACTCATGATCTTGGCTTTACCGCCAAATTTACTGAGAGCTTTAGCAGTTTCAGGGGCAACTTTAATTAATTGACTGACATCAAAACAAACAATGGCTTCATTAAGATACCCTTGTTCTTTATCAGGAACGGTTAAATCCAATAAACTAATTAATTCTTTTAAAAATTTCCAATTATTTTCCTTAAACTTATCCAAGTTTTCATACCAGAATTCATCAGACTTATGTGGAGGAGACCAAACCAATTTCTTAGTCTTCAATTCATTCTCATATTCATCAAAGGTAGTTAAGACAGTAACAGCTTCATTTAAAGTTTCCAGTAAAATGTCCAAATCTGATTTTAACTCTTCATCTGCCCATTTTCTATCAACAAGTTGTTTAGTAACTTCCAAACCATTACAAAGTAAGTAGTGTTTGACGACCTCTTCTTTGTTATTTTGAACATTTAATAAGTTTACTAAAGCGCCAACTGCCAATCTGACAATCTTTTCTTTAACTGCATCCTTGGCCACATTATATAAGACAGAAATCAATTCTGGGTATTTAGTGTCTATATCAGCGACCGCTTCTGAAGAAAAGGTCAATAACCAAATAGCCAAAACATTTTGATACTTCATTTGAAGTTCACCTTTATTTTCTTTAAAAACTTTGAATAAGCTAGGGAAATATTTGGCTTCATAAGACCAGTATAATGTTCTATAGGCCTTAACAGTTAATAGTTCTTTAAGTAATTGAACACCAATGTACTGAACACTTGGTTCTTCTCTATTTAATAATTCAACGCTCACAACATCAAACAATGCTAACAAGAGATCATCATGCTTGACGGATGAACTAGTATCATTGGTTAATAATATGGTTAAAACATACGCAGACAAGTCTTTAATTGCCTCGTCTTGTGAGCTCAATAATTTTAATAATGGCTCATATGGCAAAGAAGAATCAATGCTAGAAGTATCTAATAATTGTTTAGGAAAACTAGAACTTGGAAAAGTCAAAGCATCAATCATGGAAACTAAAGCAAACCTGACTATATCATCATGTTTGGCTTTGGTCAATATGGAAATTAATTTGGTCGCATATGAATCACCATCTTTTAAAATAGTAACTGCTCTTTCTTTGAATTCACCAGAGTCCTCAATCTTCTTTAAAGATTTTGCCTCATCTTCACTTAAATAATCTCTCTTAACCCAAGCATCCCATGCAATAGTTCTACCTCTTGCATTTAAGATGATATCTGAAATTGAATCACCTTCTAGCTTAAATGGAGACTGTGTCATTGATAAGGAGAACTTGTTAGTAATTTTTTCGAATTGGGCTTAGAAAATTTAACAACAATACACACCAATTGCAAAGTAGTAGTCATTTGATGTATTAAGTGGATTCTCAAATAACTTCGTAGAGATGAACTAAGGAATTGTTTCAAGATGTTTTGTATGGTTGTATCTTTCAGGTGCTGCTTTCTGCCAGAGCATTTGAGCTCTACAAATCCCGAGCCGGGTAATTTTACATTAGAGTGGCGCGACGGAAATATTCTTAGCCGCTTTCCTGCGCCATGAAGCCAGTATAATTGTAATCTAGCTACAAGTTTACAATACAATGTTTCAATTATAACTGATATTCTTTATATTCCTGTAAAA
Organism: Ambrosiozyma philentoma; assembly: GCA_003707675.3. NCBI lineage: Eukaryota > Fungi > Ascomycota > Pichiomycetes > Pichiales > Pichiaceae > Ambrosiozyma > Ambrosiozyma philentoma. Next base: position 708,035 of record PPKZ03000006.1, read on the forward strand.
ACATAAAAACTAAGGATGACTAAAATACTTTCTGTACAGTTGAAATTATAAAATCTGAAAGACCTAGAATTCGAAAATGTCTATGACTTACCAACCAATTTTGGGAATGCATCTCTCTTACTCAAAACAATAACTCTGTTAGCATGGGATATGTAGCCTTTCACATAACCTAAATAGATTAAATTAGCAAATCTTGATTCTATTTCATCCAATGAATATTCTCTTCCTGAGCTGACCAAAAATCCTTTGGCAAAGACATCTAGATGAACTTTATTATCACCCGAAGTAACACCTAATCTATAGCATTTTCGTATCAGTGACAATTCAACAAATAGTCTAAGTCTGAGATAAACAGAATAGACTCTTTTATTTAGAAGCAAAATTTGTAATTCTTTTAAGGCATAATCAAATTCTTGCAAATTACCACTTCGTATGGTATCAAAAATCTTTTTGAAAACAGATAACCTGGAATATTTTCTCCAAATCTCATCACCCGGAAGTTTATGCTCGGTTATAAATTTAAGTGGTAGTAGAAGAACTAAGATAGATTCTTGATTCCCAGTTGATTCATTAAAACAAGTATTCAACGCAGCAGTTAACAATTGATTGGCTTGCCTTAAATCATCTTTTATAATTGCAATTAGAGCTGTATAATAATAATAAGTAACTATATGAGAATTGAGTGCATTTTCGATTGGAGGAAGGTTCAAACTACTTCCTAAAACTTTGGCTATATTAGAGGCTGCATCAAACTTCTGGAATTTGAAACAGCATCTAAATAATTCATTGGCAAAATAATAAACAGCTATTTTCTTTGAATCTGATTTATCAGATAGACATGTTTTAAAAGGTTTCATTAACGCATCAATCAACTTTTCGTCCAGAGGAATTTTTTCATTTTCTTGGTTGGTATGATCTTCATCGATATCAATCGAACTAAGGTAAGTAAATACTAGACTTCTCAATTCTCTTGAAACCGTAATCATAGGTATGCAAATCCAAGTTGACTCATGTTGCGCCACTTTCACCAATTGATTAAGTATTTCCATGGAATGGTCTATTGCTTCGACTATAGCTGTTTCTTTCAGGCATTTAATTAAGCTCACATAAGCTTGAATCATTTTACCATAGGACTCCGCACCTTTCAATCTTGGTTCCAAAGACTTAAATACTTTTGCAGGAGGTGTTGTATCAACATATTGTGAATAATCAGGAACATCTTGTATATGATCTATTGAAGTCATGAAAGAAAGAGTTGTTGTAACTGCAGTTGGATCCTGAGTTTGAATCCCACTCTTAAATGCCACCAACCAAGAAAGGTAAAGTTCAGGTTTTATACTCATGTTTGTGCTGCTGATATAATAATGAAATTGAGTCTTTGAAGTGTGAGCCAGGCGGATGTTTCAATTAACTGGTTGATATCTCCTATGATCCTATGATCCTATACACATATCGATCATAAGAAACCATGCGAACTTTTAACACTGCGCCACTACGCAGTCAGGCGCAGTATCCAAGGAGAGATTTTGTTTGGGTATTTCCTAATTGGGAACCTATATCATTCCATCTCCCGATTCTCCTAACAAATTGGCCTCGATCCATTATGGCGACAGATTTTGATTTTGTCTGTGTTTCTTTTTTGTTCTTTAGGAATTTAGTTTGTTTCTGGAACAATATTGTTCGTACTTACTCCAGACTCGATATTAAAGAAGTGATAGGTACGAATCTACACAATGGAAGCACAACTACCAACAGCGACCGATGTTCGCCCTCTGAGATCATTGAACAAAAAGCAATCATTATCAATTTTATCTGGATCAAATCTCAATAAGTTGAATAGTATTGTCGTTGAGAAGCCAATTAAGGATAGGATCAAAAGTGAGAGTACCGGTCTTATTAAATTTGCATTAAGAAAGATTAGTTATACTGGTTGTAATAGCATTAAACCGGACGAGAACTTAAGTAGAACAAATGATGATTCTATCACTATCAAAGAGCAGGAGGAGAATGATAAAGTTGGTCTTCCATTTTACATACCTTTTCATGAACAAAAGACTGGAAATGTCTCATTGATGTCAAGCAATAACGGATCAGAAATCACATTGAATGCACTAGATGATCAAGAGATCTTTTATCAATTAGCTACAAAACAAAGAGAGGTTATGGAGTTGAAAGAAAAGTTGGCTATTGCAGAGAAAGAATTGAAAGATTTAGAATCTAAGTGTACAAACTATGCCGAAAAGAATAGCCCAGATAAACCAAAAGGACCTAGAACCAATAATGCAAATCAAGCACCAAGATTAAAGGCAACAAAATCTGTCATGGAATTAGCCAAAAAGGCTTCCATTCTAAATTTTTCCTTAAATAACTTACAATCACCATCAGTCCAAGATGGAGATCAGGGTAGTATTAAAAAAACTTTCAACGATCTAGCTACTAATATTTCAAAAAGCGAGTTTGTTAAACAGAGTAAAACAATTATTGAAAATATTAATAAAGAAAATGAAAAATGGCTTAATGATTTGAAAGAAAGTGAACAACAAAATCCATTACTGAAGAAACTTCTTGCTTCTAAAGCTACAGAACCTCCAGAAAATATTAAAATAACTGCTGGAAAATTGAAGAATACTTTTAACACTTTCATAACAAAGCAACAAATGACCCTGAAGAAGCAATTTAGTAATGATGATTATAATTCACATGCAGACGATTCCACACTCTCTGCTGGTAATGCAGGTGAAATGACTTTTGATTATTCTGATTGTAATTATTATGATGACTCATTTGCTCAAAGTCCAAAGAAGTCAGTGTTAGGTAGAACAAAATCCGCTAAAGAAAGTCCATTTAAACACCCGTTAATCGAGGAGGATGAGGAGGAGGATGGAAGCGATTTTGAAGACTATGGTGGCGAGACTTGTCCTTATGAAGCACTCTAGAAATGCTTTCAATTTTCTATACAATACCCTTAAATTATACTTTTTATATACGAATAGATTGATAACTTATATGCTGAAGAAATAATAATTCTGAGTGGACATGTGGTAGCTAGGGAGCGCTCTTTTGATAGCCCAGTAAATAAGGCTGTGCGCGATATTGTATCTGAAAGCGGTGTGGTTATCGCCAGATCAAAGGGTGGCAACCTCTGCTGTTTAACACCATCCCTTCCTTCTCCGTTTAGTTTTATTTCTCTGTTTTCGTTTTCATAAAAACAACTTATATCACAAATCAACATATCACCATGACTGACGACAAGAAAACTTTCATTGTATGCGTTATTATCTTGTCAGGTTTAGCAGGTTAATCAACTGCCAGTTTCAGGTGGCGACTTCACAAGTATACATATTAAAGATTCCTTACTAACTTAAATCTCTGTGTATATATTATAGATTACTTTAAAGGAAAACGTTACCGATCCAGCTGTTGCGAAGTATGTATGAACAAATGGGTTTCTTTTAAACGTCAAGCCAACAATTTTATGTGGTTTGGTTGCATTTTGCTGCATTTTGCCTTTGTCTGTTACAAGAGTACTAACGTCAATTGTTTTCTGAAATTAAATATTAAAGGTTCAAGGATTCCATTAAGGCACTGGGTGGTGAAATCCAGCATGAATACTCTCTTATTAAGGGTTTCTCGTATGTTTCTCTTTAATCCAGGTCTTAGACTTATCAATTGTGACTGTTCTAATACTAACGGAAATCGTTTTGATTTTTAATTTAGTGTCAAACTTCCATCCATTCATACTGATGCGGTCTCCAAGAATGAAAATGTTTTAAGTGTCGAAGAAGATCAAGTAGTGAAGGCCACCAAATGAGTTCCAAATCAGGCGTTCAACTAAACCGATCAATTGATTTCAATTCATTTTTGCTACCGTTAGTTTTACATATTATCTGTTGATGTTACTGTTTGCTTTCTCATGTCCCTGTATGCTATATTATTATATCTTTATTATTATATGATTCTGGTTATTATTCATTTACAGTTGGTTTTTTTCCATCTTTTTTGTTCAATTTGGTGTTGGTGGAATATCGATTTTATTTTGGGAACAGTTATTTTTATTCTTACTCAGATTTTTAGTTTTTAAAGTTCATTTTAAGCGAATTAACATATTTTATATTTGACGTTGTCATATTGAGCATCTTTTATATCAGTTAAAGGACGGGAACGTCTTCCTAAATGTGCTGGGGTCACCCGTACACTGGAACCGGCACGCCGGACTTCCAGAGTTAATGTGACTTCTGCTGCACAAACAGAAATTAGTGAAATTAACAATTAGCAAATTAGCTGGCAGCACCGCCAGCTCCGCGTGTATTCGATGATTCACTATGGTGGGTTTCTCCGTAATTGGGCTAGTCGTATAAAAGTATCTGTATTTCCATCTAGGTGTTTTACCTGAAAGGTATACCCGTTTCTTTCTTTTGAATTTCCTTCTTTTTGGGTTAACGGGTTCGTTCACGTTCATTATTTATTACACTCTCTTCACTTTATTTTTCCTTATTTAAAGTACAATATTTCATCATGGCTGACGTCGTTTTAGGTTCCCAATGGGGTGATGAAGGTAAAGGTAAGTTGGTCGACTTGCTATGTGATGACATTGAAGTCTGCGCTAGATGCCAAGGTGGTAATAACGCTGGTCATACTATCGTCGTTGGTGATAAGAAATATGATTTCCATATGCTACCTTCTGGTTTAGTTAATCCAAACTGTTTAAACTTAGTTGGTTCTGGTGTTGTTGTTCATTTACCATCTTTCTTTGAAGAATTGAAAAAAATCGAAGATCAAGGTTTAAACTGTGATGGTAGACTGTTTGTTTCTTCCAGAGCTCATCTAGTTTTTGATTTCCATCAAAGAGTTGATAAATTAAGAGAAGCTGAATTATCAACTAACAAGAAGTCCATCGGTACCACTGGTAAAGGTATCGGTCCAACTTATTCTACCAAAGCTTCCAGATCTGGTATTAGAGTTCATCATTTAGTTAGTGACGAACCAGATTCCTGGAAGGAATTTGAAACTAGACTAAGAAGATTGGTTGATACTAGATTCAAGAGATATGGTGATTTTGGTTACGATGTTGAAACTGAGTTAGCCAGATACAAGGTTTTGAGAGAGAAGATTAAGCCATTTGTTGTTGATTCCGTTTCGTTTATGCATCAAGCTTTGAAAGAGAACAAAAAAGTTTTAATTGAAGGTGCTAATGCTTTAATGTTGGATATTGATTTCGGTACTTATCCTTATGTTACTTCTTCCAACACTGGTATTGGTGGTGTTCTTACAGGTTTAGGTTTACCACCTAAAGCTATTCGTAATATCTATGGTGTTGTTAAAGCATACACTACCAGAGTTGGTGAAGGTCCATTTCCAACTGAGCAATTAAATGATGATGGTGAAAAATTACAAACTATTGGTCGTGAATACGGTGTTACCACTGGTAGAAAGAGAAGATGTGGTTGGTTAGATTTAGTTGTTTTGAAATATTCTTCTATGATTAATGGTTACACTTCATTGAATATTACCAAATTAGATGTCTTAGATTCTTTCAAAGAAATCAAAGTTGGTGTTTCTTATAAGTACAACGGTAAGACTTTAGATTCATTCCCTGAAGATTTGTATGTTCTGGGTAAGGTTGAAGTTGAATATGTTACTTTACCTGGTTGGGATGAAGATATTACCAAAATCACCAACTATAAAGACTTGCCAGAGAATGCCAAGAAATATCTAGCTTTCATTGAAAAGTTTATTGATGTTCCAATTCAATGGGTTGGTACTGGTCCAGCTAGAGAGTCCATGTTAGAAAAGGAAATTTAAGTTTAGAGATTTAAAGAGTTACTTTCCTTTCCTTATATATATATATATTACCCTATTCGAAAAAAAAATGTTTTAATTAGTCACATATTCTTTAGAAGGTTTATAATTTGGTTTTTATGATTACAATTTTTATTAAATAACTATATGCTTGCGTTTTCTGTTTCGCCGTCTATGTTTAAGTGTAGAATCATTGTGGAGATAAGTGAAGAAAGATATCCACAAGAGAGTCTCCTAAATTGTAGTCTGATAATAGTGTAGTAAACCCTGAATAATATATAAGACCCTGCCCCTTGCATAAGTAATTACCGTAAGGCTGGTCTAAATCTAGATATTATAAGCGAGTCGGCTCTGGTTTCTTAGGGCACACAAGATACATGCCCACCAATTTCTTCCGAAGAGCAGTTCAGCTAATATACTTCCCAGTACCTAAACATATTCAAAGGGTCAGTACCACATAGTACCCCAATATCTTGAATAACTTTACATACAGTTGTAAATTTATGGAAAATGTCAAATGAGAAGGAAAGAGTAAAATCAAAATTTCGGAAAGGGAATGTATGTTAAAATAAGCTAAATTATTAAAGAAGAAAACAAGTACTAACTGTAGTATTATAAATTATGGATATAAAAGATCATTCAGAAACATAACATTAGATTTGAATTGGAATATGTAGCTAGGATATCCAGCCAGTCAGTATCCATTATAATTGAAATGGAATATTTTCAAGAGATAATCGAGAAGTGAAAAATGCAGCAGTGACATTAGAAGTAAAATTTTATCTTGAAATTTCATAGCCTACTTGAATGGCATGGTCAATACACGCCACAAATAAGTTTTCATGAATCATAACTACTCACAGTATGCCAGTAATTCACTAAATTTAATCGTGGCCGTATCAAACTGACTTATTCTTTAGAATCCTCGAGATGTAGCGAGCTAGCGTTGGATCAACTAACGATTCTCTTTTGCTAACTACTTACCGTACTAACTAGAATAACCGTTAAAGCTTCAAGTCTGTTCATTAGGTAATTTTACAGGACTCTGAAATACAACAGGATTGAGAAGTAAAAGGTTTCCCAAATCTTCGTGGAGCTAGTTCCCAATGCCTTTAATCTGAAAATTCCAATTGTTCACAGGTGGAATCAGTACTATGTATAAGCAACTTCTTTTTTGCAGTGATCCATGTGATATGAGCACTGTAATTGTGATTTGTGGCTTTCATGAACATATATGTGGGAGCTTCTCAATTTCCATCCCAAGCCTAAGTTCGGCAAACACTTAAGTTCGGCTCTTCCAGCAGCACGAGACCCGAGAGCGTGCGCGCACGCAACAGTGTGTCACGTGACCGTGACCATTTGGGACGCCACACTCCCAGCTGGATCGCGACATCGCAGCTACTTTGTCTGATTTTCCAGAAGTGCTACTTACAAATAAATATCCAGAACTTGCCGTCTCAAGAAACCTCCCAAGAGCCAGTTCTCAGTAGGATAATGCTCATAAAACCGCTCCGGAGAGACTTAATCTAACTGAAAAATTATTGTCCATTGTTGCTGGTAAGAGCCGTTACTCCACAAATATATTCAACTATCAGCAATTCGATCTATTATATCGAGCAGTTGAGCCACCACCACAGTTCGCTTACTTAAGAACCTTTCGTCATCTCAGTGCTCTAAAACGTCCAGAATATTGAAGGTAAACATATACTCAAACGTGTTGTCTCACCTCCGTATATCTGGTGTATTCAACAATATATAAGAATCCTATCATCTCTCCTTCTGAATCATCTTCGACTCCGTTACTTGACAATTTGAACTCTATCGGATTATCTCTGAACACTCATCAATAGCAAATATACATAAATTATACTGTTATCCAAAACAATTATTTACAGTCAGTTTCCTTTGATCTTTATTCAAATTGGTCCGTCTCAAATCTTATTTCATTATCTATAATTGGTGACTACTAAGGTCGATTCTTACCAATTGAACCCAGTGAATCCAGTATGAGCTTTAATAACAATAACAACCTTAATAACAATAATGGTAGCTTGAATTCTCACCCAGAGGATATTGAAAGGTTACTGATCGAACTATTAAATTCTAATAAGCCGAAAGTATCACGTCGTGCTCAAACTAGACTTGTCAACACTACAATAACCACGGAAGATGTTGAATTTTTAAAAGCTGCAAATGATGTGATTAAAATGCATCAATATCGAGTTGATCCAACTATAAGAGATATACTCAACCGCCTGCAATATGCTAATTCTCCTCATGGTGGCCTTCCCCTGTCTAGAGATTATTTAAATACACTACAGAGTTCACTCCCCCCTTCAAATACACAGTTTACAGAAGCTCCAACTCCAACAAGTTTTGAAAGTGGTTTAAGATCTTCTCTCAATCCATCTTTAGTCAATCAAGAGTTTCCTAGATTTTCTATGGATATTTTCAAACCCGAAGAACCTCATTTCTCTAATTTTAATACACCACCACAACAACAGCAACAACAGCAACAACAGCCTTCTCAGTTTGGGTTTGGGGTAAATCAAGCCAATACTGTCGCTTCTAATGGTAATGTCAATGACTCAAATAGCCCATCCAATGGTGGTCCAGATAAAGATTTAGTTAATGTTCTGGCTTCCAGAATCAAAAATATGAATGCTAATGAGCAACACGGTCTTATTAGTAAGATCACAGAACTGTTGCTAAGTTCAGCAGGTGGTAGTGAAGCTGCAAGTTCTCAGATTGATGGTCAATCAACTACTCAAATACAACCTTCAAGTGTGGCTTCTACCCCTGCCTCCTTTGGCGCTCCCACACCTGGGTATACTACTGACCTGGAACCGGTATATAAAGCTCCCAAGTTGACCAGTCTTACAACTCCAAATACTCTATCCATTAGAGGAAATGATAGCTCTATAACTTTGCCAAGTTTCAGAGCACTAGAGGAACAAACTTCAATGGCTGCTACTTCATCTTCATCTACATCGGCACACGCATCCTCAAAGAAAGCTAAAACTCATAGTCATACTCATACTCATAATGACGATAGCAACACTTCTGATGATGGCAAGCCAGGAAGAACTTATACTTGTGGAAAGTGTGGAATCTCGTTCAAGAGGTCTTCTGATTTGAAAAGGCATGAAAAGATTCATTTGGAGGTTCCTCCAAACATTTGTCCATTATGCCATAAAGGTTTTGCTAGAAAAGATGCGTTGAAGAGACATATTGATACTTTGACCTGTCGCAGAAATAGAGAAAGGTTGATAGCTGCTAATGGTGGTGAAATGCCTGAACTTCCCAAGAATGATGATTAAAGCTAAGTGGATGATCAATCTTATTGGATGGATCTGAGCTGGGCTTGGTTCTGAGATTTTGTTTCTATGCTTTAAGTGTTTTGAGAAGTTTTTATAATATATAATAACTTGTATTTGTATAATAGTTTTGAACGAAAATTTAATCCAATAATTGGACTTCAACTTTAGGTATATCTTCTGTGTGCCCTCAAAACGGAGCGCTCGCCGGGTCCCCTGCACAGCCTTGACTCACACTCAAAATTTTTCAGAATTGCGAAGTTCGTCGACGAACGCTGAAGACTGAAGTGAAGTGGACACAAACTGCAGTGTAGTTGAACCGACTTTTTGAACAGTACATATACAGAGTTACCTCTATCCCATTTTTACAACATGCCAATTGATCCAGAAAAGTTAGCTAAATTACAAAAAGGTTCCGCTAAGAAGATCGGTGGTAAGAGAATCAAGGCTAAGAAGGCTAACAAGTCTTCTGAACAAGACGACACTAAATTACAAGCTGCTTTAACTAAATTAAATGCCCAAACTTTAGACGGTGTTGAAGAAGCTAACTTTTTCACTGACGATGGTAAGGTCTTACATTTCAACAGAGTTGGTGTTCAAGCTGCTGCTCAAAACAACACTTACGCCGTTACTGGTTTTGCTCAAGAAAAGAACATCACTGATTTAATTCCAGGTATTTTACCTCAATTAGGTCCTGATAACTTACAATTGTTACAAAAGATTGCTGAATCTCTGCAAGCTAACCCAGGTGCTTTAAAGAACTTAAGTGCTAAGGCTGCTTCAGGTGATATTAAGGAGGATGATATTCCGGATTTAGTTGAAGGTGAAACTTTCGAAAACGAAGTTGAATAAATGCGTGCTATCCTTTGAATTAATATCTTCTCCCTTTCTAAGAAATTACTATGATAAATTATTACTTGTATAGGATTTAAATGAACATGTTCAAATAAATAAAAAGTTTACCCTTATGTCAGATTATGCCTAGTGCAGAATCAGTTATAAAATTCAACATGAAGTTTGACAGTTTATTGAAAGGTAAATACCGTTAACAATATTATAAAGTTTTAGGTTGTTTTACCCAACAGGGCAGAAACTTTCAGGTCTCTTGGTTGAATCTCATATCGGGCCATCTGCTGAATTGCAGAAATGAAGTCCCTAGCCTTAGCTTTATTTTCCGTAAGTTGCTAGGTATCCAGTTTAATCTGGGACTTGAACGTAATTTTTAGTGTTGAATTGTAGTTGTCCCATATAGAGCTACATGGTGACGTAAAATTTCACTGTCGTCGAGATTGAAATCGTCCGGACCAGTACGTAATAAAAACTTTCAATTAGAATTTACAGACAGCTCATTCACCCATTCTACTAACTCGTATACTAACTCAAACAGTATCAATAGAACTCTTGATAATTAGTAAAAATATTGAAAATATATAGATCATGAGTGCCGAAAAATTACAAACATTGATTTCATGGGCAACAGAAAATGGTTCTCAGATCAATGACAGCATCGACTTTACAACAACTGCTGCAAAAGGTGTTTCGGCCGTTTTACAAAAAGACTTAACTCAAAATACAGACTTAATCAAGGTTCCGAGAGATATACTGTTCACCCCAGATTTAGCAACAAAATATTTTCAAATTGACTTCGAGGACCTGAAAACTGGAAATGAACCTTTGATGCTATTACTAGCCAAACTAAAGTTTGATGCATCAACTAATAAGACTAAAGTTGGAGATCTAAATCTATCAGAAAAATTCAAGACTTACATTGATTATCTTCCTTCGTCAGGTAGGCAAACAGGCTCTCCTTATTTTTGGGATTTGGAAGAAAAAGAACTGTTGAAAGGTACTGATGCTCACATTATTTTATTCAGAACTTTGAAAAATGTTGCAGAAGATTGGAAGGCATCATTGTCTCAAATAATGAATTCCTCGTCAGCTTCATCTGCTTTGAAGAAACAAATTAAAAATGACTTGGGCTTTTATAATTCAGGGGTGAAAGGAAACACTGATTCTTATTTCTATTCCGATGAATTTAATAAAGCTATAACTGGTACAATCAAATCTTGGACTAGTTTCCCTGCTTTCCTTTGGTCATATTGTATTTTCACATCTAGAGCTTTTCCTTATCTTATTATTGATCCAAGTACAAAGAATCGTTCATTAGCATTTTTATTGCCCATAGTTGATTTACTGAATCATGAAAATGATCAAAAAGTTAGTTGGGAATTTAAAGATAATTCATTTGTTTTTCATGTAAAAGAAGCAGGAACCAAACTAATCAAAGGAGTTGAATTACATAACAATTATGGTGATAAAGCTAATGTAGGATTATTGTTAGGTTATGGTTTTGTTCTCGATATGAATATTCATGATGAAACTACAGTTAGTTTAAAAGTTGATAAATCCGCTTTAGACAATGCTTCCAAATTAGGAGTTGAGATTCCTGATGATTCTGCTGAAGTTGGTATGAATTTCCATATTACACAAATGGATCCATTACCTTCTAATTTAGTTGATTTCTTTGCTTCCTTGGTTCAATTAAATAGCGAAAAAGGTCAATACACTTTAAGAATGAAACTTGAGGGTCTTGCACAATTAAGACCAATATTAGAATCTAAGGTATCACTGTTTAAGAATTTCAAATTGAATGTTACGAAAAATACATCTCAAGATGTTGTTAAAACTGTGAAAACCTATAGAAACACTCAAAAAACTTTGTTCCAAAGATCTGTTGATACCTCTAATTCATTGGAGAAAATTTTATTACAAGATTATAAGCCCCTATCATTTAAAACTGTTATGAAAAATGATCAGAGATTTGCTACTTCTTTATTACTTACATTTGGTATAACTTGTTATGAGGACTTAATTAAAAATGGTATATTAGACCATGCCGCTATTCTATGGATCGTTAGAAACGCTAATAAAAAAGAATATAGTAACGTTGACCAATCCATTTTCCCTGACTTCATAAGTAAAGCATTTGAGGATGTTAAGAAAACAATTACAATTAGTAAAGAAGATGTCTTGGAATATAGGGATATGTATAACAGTTTATTTCCAGTTTTATCTGAAAAAGTTCCAGAAATTTATGGTAAGGGTGAATGGACTGCCAAAACTATCATTATTGCCGGTAAGGTTCATGATAAACTTGAATTCACTAGAAACTCTAGCAATGAATTATTCTTATTGGACAAAGTTTTCATTAAATAGGTTTTAGCGTTGTGATCTGTAAACTAGCTCTTCTTGTATAGCTGCCATAATAAAAGCGCGTGTAAATAAGTTTTTAGTTGTTGATAATCCAGATTTCGTTGTTTGAAGAATAAGAACATGTTTTAAGCCATGACTTAGAGGTGGTCTTAGAGACAAACACCTTCTATCCACAAGTATCAAGCTACATATATATTAGGAACCATCATTAAAAACAGAAAGAATGGCTCCTGGAAGTGCTAACAATACCGCAAAGATCCCAACCTCTCATACGTTGTGGTCTCCACACGATACGATTAAAGATGTGTCCGAACAATTAGGCATATCCAGCCAACTCCCTGAAGAGGTGTCCAAAAACTTAGCAATGGACGTTGAATATCGTATTCATGAAATATTGGAACAAGCTTTAAAATTTATGAGACACGGTAAACGTAAAACATTAACGGTTCAAGATGTTGATAGAGCAATGAAAGCTTTGAATTTGGAACCGCTTTATGGATACGATGTTTCGAGACCATTAGTCTTTAAGGAGGCTATGGTTGGTGCTGGTCAAAATTTATACTATATTGATGATGATGATGTTGACTTTGAAAAGTTAATCAATAAGCCATTGCCTAAAGTTCCAAGATATACTTCATTTACTGCACACTGGTTAGCGATCGAAGGTGTTCAACCAACCATACCACAAAATCCAAATCCAAATGAAATCAAACAACTACCTCCAACTCAAAGAGGTTCTATTGAAAACATGCTGAATTTGAATAACGAAGATTTCACATTAACTACCAATCCAGCTACTGGTTTGACAACCGTCGAACAATCAAGTCAAACTACTAAGAAAGAATTGGAAGTTAAGCCATTAGTTAAACATATGCTTTCAAAAGAATTACAACTATATTTTGATAAAGCAATTGCAGCCTTAAAAGACGACTCGAATGAATCATTAAGAAATGCAACTTACGAATCCATCAGATCAGATCCTGGTCTACATCAATTAGTTCCTTACTTTATTCAATTCATAGCGGAAACAATTACGCATAATTTAAAAAGTATTGACTTATTAAGTTCAATGTTAATGGTAATAAGTTCATTACTTTCAAATAAATCATTATTTTTAGATCCTTACATTCATGCATTAATGCCATGTGTTTTAACTTTATTATTAGCTAAGAAAATTGGCCCAACTCAAGGTACTCCAGAAGAACTTTCTAAACATTTTCAATTAAGAGGATTTGCTGCGGTTTTATTGGGTGTTTTGATTGAACAATATGGTTCTTCGTATAACACTTTGAAGCCTAGAATTACAAGAACTCTACTGAGAGCTTTCTTAGGTAATACAACAAAAAGTTCAATTGGTACACAATGGGGTGCTATTACCGGTATGAAGTATTTAGGTGCTGAGGTCATTAGAATAGTTCTGGTTGGCAATTTAAAAAGTTGGTCAGTTGCTGTTCTTGAGCCATTGGATGAAAATGATAAAAGTAGAAAAGATTTGATTGATGTTGTTCACGAGTGTTTAAAAGTTTTATCTGAAGATGGTGAATTAGTTAGTAACAACAAAAAGAGAAAATTAAATAATGAAGATTCAATGGACATTGATACCGAATTAAATGAAGAGCAAAAGGAAAAATTGTCTGATAGAGTTGGTGAAATCCTAGCAGATGCTATTTCTAAAGAAGAAGATGCAGTTAATATATACAATGGTATTTTTTTTGGAGAAATGCCTTGATTTCTCTTAATACATTTTTGTTTTACATATTTGTAAGTTTTGTATATTAAGATATCGTAATTTGTTACAATTATAATTTGTATAGGAAAATAAAAGGCAAAAAAAATGTATGCGACTATAAATTTAAATTATTTAGAAAAGATTTAATATTAATCAGAATAAACGCCTACTCACGTTACCATCGTCACTTTCTTCACTTTCTTCATAATCATCGTGATCATCCACTGGAATAACAATTCTACGTCTCTTACGTCTATTAGCCCAACATTCTTGAATTGGAGAAGATGTCACACTGTCGATCGGAGCTTTAACAGGAGAAGAATTAATGATAAGTGGTGTATCCACAAGTAAGGTTTCAGTAGGTCTTTCTTTAATGGGAGTTTCGTGAATAGGGGATGAAGCAAGAGTAACTCTTTCGTTTCGTGTCCTTCTAGCAGGATTAGCCTTGGCTCTAGGTTCGGTAAAAGGGGATGAATTAATTGTTATTTTTTTAGTACGTTGCCTTTCCATAGATTTGGATTTTAAAGGGGTGGCTGAAACCAGTGGCTTCTCAGGAGATGATGAAGTTATAACAACCTCTCTCTTACGTTGCCTTTCAATATCTTTAGAAGGAGTGGCCATAATTAAAGTCTTGAAAGGGGATTTCCTGGATGTTGAAGGAGAAAGTTCAATTTCTCTCGAATACATATGATTTTTTCTTGGTGTTGCTTCTACTTCAGTAATTGATTTAGTTTTTGATGGTGATGGTAGTTTCAGCACACGTTTTGTAACCCCTAATTTTCTTTTTCTACCTTGGGTGAAAATTCCCCTATCAGGAACCGGACGAACAGCACTAAGAGATAACGAATCAGTTTTCAAATTAAGAAGTTGGGATTCGGATTGTTGATGCTGAGGTTGATGCTGAGGTTGAGAGGATATTTGGGAGAATGAAGTAGTACTAATCATATCAAATGTCTTTTTATTAAAGTCTGTAGCTTGAAGAGTTGAAATTGTTCTTCTTAATTTAAGTGGTGACAATTCTAATGCTCTCTTTTTTGAGTTATTTTCTGAGTTAGCTCTATTCTCTTTTTTCAATTTCTTCTCTAATCTTTCTAATTTACGTTTTCTTTTATCTTCTTTTAATTTATGTGTAGCCGACGGGCCCTTTGCCTTGCTGACTAACTCTTTTAATAACTTTGTATGAACTTTTTCATAATATGGAACAACACAATTAACTAAAAAAGCGTAAACGGATTGATCATCTTTAGCAGAAATGCCAGAAATAGCATCCCAAACACATAATCTATCAAATAATAATTTAATATTACTTTGCAATTCTGTTGCAGTTAGGTCGTTAGAAGATGCCTCTGGTTGTTTGTTATTTCTGTTTCTTAAATCTGTTGTGAATTGTAAATCTGACGAGATAGCAGTACCAATAAGAGTTGGAATCAGTCTTTTTTTACGACCGACTAATCTTCTTTTCTTAGGAATTGGCCTATGTATTTTATTATTATCCTGCTTACTTTCTTTCAGTTTTTTCTTATCTGGAGATGATAAATTCTCAGCCTGGACGTTCAAAATCTTCAATAAGTCTAAAGAAAGTAAGATTTGCAATTTGGCCTCTCTGATTTTTAAATTTGATAGTAATTTTTCAACATCATCAATTTTTAAATTTGATTTATAAAGGATTCGAGAGTTTTCAAGAAAATCTTCTCTATAGTTCTTTTCAATTGAACTTGAAAATGGAACATTATTTAAAAGATGATCTTTAATTGAAGAATGATGACTACCCATATCTCCAGAAACGTTGCTATGACGTTCATTGAAAATCGACATTGATTTCAATATGAACTTTCTTATACTTTCTTCTACTAGTTGTAAATTATCATGAGCTAAAATATGAACTTTAGGTAATGTCGTCTTAGTGAAATATTGAATTGGGATTGTATTTTTATATAAACTTGTGAAGTACTTGTCACCAAGATATTCTTGAGGATCGACCGAAGCTAAATTGATACTTGAAGCCGATAATAATTTGGGAGGTGTTAATGAAATTGTGAAATCATGTTTATATGCTTTCACATCCAAAGAGTTTAGTAAGACCGAACAATTATTTAAAAACTCTGTCTTTGTAAAACTGGTAAGCATGGGAGGAGTTTGACTGTTCTCAGTTGCTTGCTCTTGAGTTATTGATTTGTAATGAAAATTGTGTATAATATAGAAAACAGACCATATTGTGGTATCTATAGCTGGGATGATTACAGCGTGTTGAAAAAAACGTTTACCTTCAGCTTCAGATTCTGGCTCAGGTTCATCTTCAACTTTAACATAAAGGGCGGAGTAATTACCTTTATTAATCAGTTCCAGCTGCTTAAGTAATTGTTTACTTGGGATGAATTCAAAAGATTTCTCTTTTAATAAATGTGATTGCAACTGAATT
This sequence comes from Ambrosiozyma philentoma, assembly GCA_003707675.3. Classification (NCBI taxonomy): domain Eukaryota; kingdom Fungi; phylum Ascomycota; class Pichiomycetes; order Pichiales; family Pichiaceae; genus Ambrosiozyma; species Ambrosiozyma philentoma. Next base: position 724,512 of record PPKZ03000006.1, read on the forward strand.
AGCTGTGAGTGTATCAAATAAGATATTGGAGTGATTGTCGTTTCGATTTTTTTTGTCTTTTTCAGATCCAAAGGCAGAACTCGAAATGGAGCAAGTATTTTCTTATCATTTGTATGCATTGACTTTATCTAACCATATAAGGTGGTAGTGGTAATAATAATAATGTGCTCTGATCTTCTAGTCCAATCCATTAAGCCCATTAAGCTAAGAGAATGGAAATTTACGTGTCTGAGCTGCAACGCGAAATTGGACAAGTCCGGGTTACGAGGCGCCAGGGTGTCCGGATTACAGGACTCAAAAGCTTTGGAGGCTTCTGTGCCAAGTTGGTAATTGAAAAACTTGTTAATTCATCGACTAAACGTTTGGAATTGGGGTCGGATCAGTCACCAGAGCTTAGAAGGGCCAACTAACCTTGTTTGAGTAATTGAAAGAAACTGATCTGCTCGACCACATGTTCCATGGTAAAATAATTACGATATAACCCGGATGGCGAATTGCAGTGATAAAACTTTTCTGTGCTAAGAAATATACTTGTAAGGCATTCTTCTCCTGGGATGGGATGAGGTTATAACTTAACTCCTTCTCCTTGCACTAGCTAGCCCCAGCCCTACACTAGCTTATAGTAGTCATGATGGCCATCCCACCCTCCTAGCTAACTCGATTCAGTCCAGACAGCGAAAGTGCCACGCGCGGTAATCCCCTAACTAATCCCGTTTTCTATGTAGGAGTTAGCTGAATCGAATTCAACTAGTCAATCAACTTCCTCTTCTCTGAACCCTTCTTCCTCTTCTTCACCTCCTCTTCTGCAACACCCTCCTAAGAATCCCTCCCGTCAACAAAGGCCCCGTCGCCGTCTCACGCTTGTTACCTCGCTCTTACTACTTGTCTCCTCCAAGTGTACTCGTCTCCTATCCCCCTCCGCATACCGACAAAAGTCTGAATCTGTCCTTTTCCTTTTCCCTTTCCCATCCACCGTTCCCCGTCTAGTTTCGTATCTTATTCATAGCAAATCAACTCCATTTTCCCACATTTGCCTTTATTTTTAACGTCTTTACACCTGTGCCTCTTATATTTCTCATCTGACTTCCTCCTCTCGACTTTTCGCCTTTGGAATAACGCATAATTACCTCAAGCTTAAAACACACCCACCACCTGGACTTAGAATTGCCCTTTCAACTTTATCTACACGATGTCTGACTCTATTATGTCTTCAGCAAACGACTCTGCCACCAAGTTATTTACTTTACAGCCCGCTCCTCCTCCTTCTTCAAATCCCTGGAACCTGAAATCACCAACTGTTAATAAACCAGGACCGATCGCTTCAATTCCAGCTGTCACCTCCTCTTCCTCAAAGTCGTCTCCAAATTTGGCCGATTCAACTACAAATAGTAAATCTGGCAGCTCACAATCTCTTTCTCAATCTTCGAAAACTAAGAAGAATGGTAAAGAAAAATGGGTCCCTTTACAAGCTGAAATCTCTCTATCTTCCAATCAACAAAAGAGGAATGGTAAACCAAATTGGCACTCAAGGGGTGATAGAGATAGAAACAACAATAGCAACAGTGGCAATGGCAATGTTAGAGATCGAAGATCAAGAAAATCAAGCCAGAATTTCATTGATAAAAAAGATAGAGCTTTAGAAGAAATCACTAGTGATAATAAAGCTAACGCAAACGCTGCAACAGTTACTGCAGATGTTAAACATAATACCCCTAATACTACACCTGCGCCTAATGGAAACGTAAATAAAGAAGATACGACCACCCTTGCTGAAAATATAGTTGAAAAGGAAACGCCCATTTCTGTTCCCGATTCTGTTGCTGATGCTGATACTGATCCTGTTAAGGATGATATTAAAGAAAAGTCTCCTGACTCAGAAATTGCCCCAACTATTGAAGAAATTCCTTTGAAATTTGAAGAATCTGAATCTATTGAAGTTGCTGTAGGTACAGTTGATGGCAATGTCGGCGATAGCTATCCGAATCAAATTCAAGAATATCAAGAAAATCAAGAAAATCCTAAGCAAGAGGCATACATCACTGATACGAATATGTCCCATACAAGTTCTAGGGCTTCACAAAATCAATACAGCAACAATGGATCATTCCACAGATCCCAGAATAGCAGCAATAACCGAAAGCATCAACGTCGTAGACAGAGTCAAGGTTATGGTAGAAGTGGTTCATTTCGTTCGCAACATAATTCAGGTCTGCCAATGTATAATCCTAACCAACCTCAACAAGCCCAATACCCAATCGTCAATACTCAATATTATGTTCCTTATTTCTTTGCTCCACCTACAGCTATCGTTTCTCAGTCTCACGAAGGTAGTAGAAGAAGTTCGGCTGCTTCTTCCCAAGGTTCTCCAATGATGGATGGCTATATGCCAAATTCACCACCTCCAATGTCCAATCAAATGTACCCTGGCGATCCTAATGATTATAATAATCCATATATGGCTCCTGTTGCCATGTCTCCTGCTGGTTCGTATATTCCATCTCCTATGGTTCAAATTCCGCAATCTCCTTATTATCCTTATTACCCAACTTCCCCTCCACCTGCGATGCCCCCAATGCCTCCAATGCCTCAAATGCAGTATGGTTATCAGCCACCACCTGAAATCCAGCCTTACTATAACAATAATAATAACAACAGCAATAATCATAACAATCGCCATCATAGTCATCGTGGTAGTCAAAGATCAATGCCTCGTGAAACTCAAGAAAATGATTCAATGACAAAGTTAAAGAAGCAAATTGAATATTATTTTTCGATTGAAAATCTATGCAAAGATTTATATTTAAGAAAGCATATGAACTCAGAAGGATATGTGGATGTCGAGTTTATTGGAAACTTTTCAAGAGTTAAGGAAATTTCAGGTGGTGATATTAACATGGTTTGGAATGCTGTTGTTCAGATTTATTCTATTGAAGCAAAAGTCATTGATTCTAAGAGATTATTAAGATTAAGTAATGGTTGGGAAAAATGGATACTGAATAGTGGTGGTTCTAATTCTAAATCAAATTCATAGAAAAATTATTTCTGGCTAAAATAAAAGGAAAAAGAAAATAGGTATATTACTATCTTACTTACATTCTCCGAGTCTAGTTTGCCTCTCAAAATTAACACCTGCTTATAAATTTCCACCTAAAAAGAAATGATGTTTCACATTCATAAAGGTTTTTAAAAGAGAGTTCATTATTATAAAATTATTATCATCATTATTTTTTTTACTACCAAGAGAAAAATAGGTTAATCAAAATATATTTCTTCTTACAATCGCCTCTTCTATCGTGCATCATTTAGTTATTGAATGCATTTCCAAAAATCATTATTAATCATTAATTATAACTATCTATGCTAATCAATTGATCTTCAAAATTACAGTTGATGCATATATAGTACTACGACTACTGTTTTTCCCACTTTTATATAAATATTTGCTTTAAAAACATCTTATTATCATTTAATGACTATTTGTATTTTAACTTTATTATTTTATCAAAATCTTTGGATTATTGTTCTTCTCGTTCTTCCCTCTTACTACTTACTTTATTCTCTCAATGGTATAATATGAATTTTGCACCATACATACTTGGGTTTATTAGTTCTTTCTTTCTTATTTGTTTTATATTTTTGTTATCTGCGTTTCTTTGATTTTTTATTTGTTGTTTGTTGTTGTGCTTACATTTTTGTCCCCCGTGTGCTGTTTTTGATTTTCATAATATGTCTTCGTTCATTATTTTTACTATCCTTTTTGATTGTTTATTTGTTGCCCGATGTTTTTATCGTTTCTCTTTTTGTTTTAACTATTACTGCTCGATCTTTATTTCATTTTCATTGCTTGAATTATATATTCCATAATCTGTTATTTACTCTTTTTCTTTTATTGTTATTTACTTACATAGCTATCTTACTTTTTTGATTTAAAACATTTCTTTATTCCTGTTTTGTTTGTTTGTTTGTTTGTTTGTTTGTTTGTCTTTCTTTTTTTTTCTTGTGAACTTTTTTTTTTAAAAAATAATTTTCTTATTATTATTATATTACTACCACTTATACTACTTTTCTCTAGTTGCTTGCTATATGATATTACTACTACTGCCTACGTCTTTTTAATCAAATAATTGTTGGTTTTAATTTGTTTTGCGTCTTTTGATAAATTGTTCATGGTTATCTTAAAATTATACATATTTTTATACGTCTTTATGTTTTTGAAGTTAATTCGTGTTTAGTCTTTCAGTTCTTCTGTATTGTTTTTTAAAATAAAAAAAAATATTAAAAACGAGACAAAAGGAAACGAAAGTGAAGATTACAAATGCGTTACAGTATACCTTAAATTGAAACTTGAAAGACATTGAAATTTTATTCCTTTTTGATAAAACCCTGTATATAAACAAAAACTTGAAAGACAAAAAAGTACAGCATGAAACGGTGAAACCCAAAATATATATATAGAAAAAAAGCAAAAGCAAAAGCAAAAGCAAAAGTAAAAACAGAAACAGAAACGTCCGTTATCAGTAATGGTAGGATCTAACCTAACCTAAAAACGTATACCTATATCGGTGCTCGGCAGAAAATCGGATTAAAAGATAGTTTTGTTAAAGTATCCCAAATCATGCAATCTTTTCAAATTAAATTCTTGAAACTCAACAGACTTAACAATTTCCAAATCGTCGTCGTCGTCGTCGTTATGGTGTTCATTAATATCATTTTTAACTAGAACATAGCCTTCATGGTCTATTTGTTGCTGGTCCTCATCCTGATGCTTATATGAAATCTGTAGGGTCTTCTTAAAGTTGATTAAATTTTGATTATTGATCTCAGATGGGTTATAGACTCCATTTAAGTTCTTGAATAAGTTCAATGAATTTGACTGAATTAAAATTTTGAATTCGATATCGTTAATCTTATCTATGATTTTTTCAATATTGGCACTGGCACAGGTTGAGTTATGTGAGTCTGAGTGGTGGCTATAATTTGTAATGTCCATGATTTTTAGTAATTCATTATATATCATTGGAAACTCGTTCAGCTTATAAAAATAGGAAATTTGAAATAAATCAATATAAGTATCAGTGATTTCTTTCAATAGACCTTCAAAATTTGAGTTGAATTCATTAGTCAAGAAATTATTGAAACAATGATTCATCAAACTATCACTACTTGTATCAGAGTTCAATTGTAAATACAACATGCTTTTTAAATCCTTGAAATTCGTTTTATAAAAATCAACTAATTTTAAATTTAAATTGATTATTAATAACGAGTATGAGGAATGGGAAAGTTTGTCTAATAATGTTAAATTCAATGTATAAATCACCTTTAATTTTGATTCATATAGCTTAATAAAATTTAATGGGTTTTTTAATATTGTGGAATCTAATGAAGATGTGGAAGGAGAGTGAGAATCAGAGGCGCTTGGAATTAATGATGTGTTGTACGTTTTTAAAGTTGGTGGGATTGATTCTATTAGTGACATCGTTGTGAAAGTAATATCTGGTTGATCAAAATATGGAAAGAAATAGTATCTGATCCCAAGAGAAGAAGGTGAATCTGAAAATTGTGAAAATTCAAAGTAAAATTGGAGAAGAGTCATTCAAAACAACCCGATTTTGTTTCTTTTCAAAAGAGCGGGTATGGGCGGAAAAGCGACATATCTGAATCACGTGTTTTTCTCATGTTTTATTGGATGAATAAATTAGACAAATGTTACGTCGTAGAAAATCCTTCGTTCTCTTTCATTCTGAAGTAGTTGTTTTGATACTATTTGATGTTTCATTTATACAGCTTTACAAGCCAATCACGTAAAAAGTGAAACTACAATATTACATTAATTAATCATCATCATGTTGATTAAGGGCCAGCATACCAAATTATGGGTTTGGTGTTAGCCCTATACATATGTTTTGATCTTCAATTATGCCCAACTATTGACACAGTCTTCCATGTAAAGAATTAAGCATAAATAGCCATGCATATGAATCACCCTGTATCAAATTACAATTCAAGTTTTCTAACATTTTATAGATTCATCGAGCTATTGACAATATGATTAATTCTGATGTTGAAACCGCTAGTGAAAGATCCCCCTATGCCATTGGTACTAGCTAATATATAGCCTCTGTACAGCAAGCAATTCATAAATTCATACGACTGTAGTAAGATTAAGGGTTTCACAGTTTACACGTGGTCGAACGATAAGTGAATTACAGCTTTCGTCCAAAGACATCGGGAACACGTTCTTCGAAGGAGATATAAAGAGCTCGTGTGCACGTTTACTCCAGTTTATTAAGGTCCAATTATCTGTCAATTTATCTTATCAGCTAGCCCATCTTCTGCAGAAGCACACACACTCGGAACTTTAAATAACCAGTTGGCACATGGGGTCAAGAAACTTGAGATCCTCGATGGATTCTGATCTAACACATCCAAGGTTATCCAGTTAAACACTCGGATTTCTGGTGTGAACCATGAAACTGCCTGCTTAGTACAACTCGACCTCGGGAGACCATGGCATACAGTGGCACAATCAGCTAGCACCGCTATCAGGTCTCTGGTATGGCTGGAAACACGGTAATAAGGAGATTGGGATGGAGGACTATAAAGGGGCAGTCCGAAGTGTGCACGGGTTCTGACTAAGTTCTAAAGTTCTGAGAGAGGCCCACGTGTGTGGTTCCAGATTGAGCTCTGCCAACGTGTGAGCCAAGGGCCCCATGTGAGCAGCGTGAATTAGTGTCTTGTGACCACAACAAAACACCTAGCTTGGGCTGGCTCTACTTTTGCACAGTCCATAGGTGGGTTGGATATTGGAAGTGGGAAAGAGATAGAGCAGATGGAATCAGCTCTGGTGCTAGAGAAGACACCCAGAAAAGATTTGATCAGGATTGAGCCAAGTCCCAATCCCTGGATCAAGTTTTAGTTGACTCGAAACTGCCCAGCGCGCCGCACAGACACACCCACGAGCTACTCAATATGAACATCAACATAACTTGCAATTGCAACTGCTCTGTCCTATTTAAACCTGCCAGTATCTTCTTTCTGGAGGAATGGTTCTGGCTGGCAACTGATTTTACTGGTCTTACTTTGGATGGGTCTTGCAATCTGCTCACTTCTCTTTGCCATCTTCCTTCCATTATTTGCTTGTTGCCGATTCCCTCTTTGCAGCTCTTTGCTTCTTACTCCCACTCACAAGACACTCTCCTGTTCTGAGCTCTCCTGAGTCTTCTCCTCCTGCTTTCCAAAATATTGAAAAATGTCCAACAATCAGTCTCCCCAGTCCAGATTAAATGGTGTGTTGAATACTTCCATGCTACCCCCTCCTCCAATATTCAAGCCAACTTTCATACAGATGCAGAGATCTAATGGTTCATTTTCTTATAGCGCCAATGTTGGCTCCACCAACCCTAATTTGAATTCTCATAACATGTCTCCTTCCATGACAAGTTCTAACTCAAATTCAAACTATCTAACTTCGTCCTTTATCCCAAATGAAGAATATAATAATAAATTAATTCAACACTCTCCTTCTATTTCTCCAATGACCCACTATAATGATCCTCCATTACCTGGTTCGAGCTCTTCACAAATGTCTCCCCAAGGCTCAAAGGGTACAAAGAAAAGGCGTAGATCTTCTTCAGTGGCTAATAAGGAAGAACTGGAAAGAAAGAAAAAAGAATTGAAAACTCAACATTCTATAATTGAAAAGAAGAGAAGAATTAAAATGAATAGAGAATTTGAAGCTTTGAAATTCATGGTTCCTGCTTGTAGATTAAATATATTAGGTGGTTATAATGAGAACAATTTTGAGAACTCAAACATGATGCATAAATTAACCATCCTGCAATCTACTGTTGAATACATTAAATACTTACATCTGGTTATTAAGTTGATGAAACTACAAATGTTGAATCCAAAGGAAACCAGAAGCTTTTTTAAGAATTGGTTAAAGAAAAATGACAAACTAAACTTCGTCGATTTTGATTTAGATTTACAACAATATAGAAATATCGATGAAGAATTTGATTTTGACCAACTGTTTATGAAAGCTTGGAAGAATGATGGTGATATCTTAGATGCTGATCTTGATCCTTTATCTAAGGAAGTTAAAAGTGTTCTTGAAGATATTGAAGATGATGATAGTTCAGAAGATGGCTTTGATGATGATGAAGAGGAGTCACCAGAACCTAGATTCCAGAATAGACCTTCTAATGACGAAAATACTAGTGGTCACACTTTACCTAATCCAACACCCTTACAACATCACCCTTTCTCTATTTCCTCTGATTCAAGTATTTCATCCCTATCAAAGTTCAGTTCACAACAATTACCTACCCCTCTGATTACCCCAGATCTGTCCCAAAGATCAAACTTGGATACCATCAGACTATCTCATGCTTCTTCTACTAGATCGAAATCATTTTCTGCTCTGACTGATCAGCAATCAAGAATACTTCAAAATGACTCCCTTTCTTCTTATAGACCTTCAAATGGTGGAAAATTGACCTGGAATGCACCAACTCAACTACCTCCAATCTCTTCCTCTTCTTCTAGATTTTCTTCTCATCCTTATAATCATACAATTCAACATAGCCAAAGCGCTCAACATCATAATGTCACTTCTTCAACACCTTCTCAATCAGCGGATAGCGCCAAATTTAAGCTCCCACTTCCTGCTATTGTCGATAGCAACATTGTCTCTCCAACTACTGATATTTCTGATTTCTCCAAATCCGGTTCAAGTTCTTCTGGTGGTTCAAGATCTTCTCCTGTTCAAGATAGTGGTTTACGAGATCAACAACAACATTTAAATCCCGCTATTCGTGCTATAACCACTACTACTGGTACCGCTGTTAATCAAATAGCTACTTCTTCAAGTAAAGAAGTATCACCAGCTCCCGTAGATGTTAACGCTGCTTCTAAAATGTTGATGATGTTAAAAGGAGATAATAGTAAGGCTAGTATTGAAAGCATGTTGAATTAGGGTTATAATTTTGCAATCCAGCAATAAGCAGTTAGAATTTATTTATTGTATTTTTAATTAGGTGGTGGACCTGGTGTTTGTTTTTTTCTTTTGTTCTCAATTTACGTTAAGTAATTGCTTTTGTCTTGCCTTTTCTAAATTATTCTTCTTCGATTTTTTTTTTATATAATTCTGAATTATATAACGTTTAATACATTTTTATATTCTTTGATCGCTCAAAAATTAAATCATTTTATATCTTTGATTGTTGCTGAGGGGGGTAAATGGTGTAGAAGAATGCCTTTAATAAAAGGTTGTTACCGGCTGTTAATTGAACTGTAATCGTATGGAAACTTGTGGAATAGCCAGTTCATAGTCATCTACACCCTTTTTTACAAGTTCTAGCAAAAATACTTACGACTTGCAGGTGTTCATGGGTCTACAAGATTTCTACGGGATGGTCTATGGGATGGCTGAGGCCTTCCCCAGAAATTTCGATTTTTATGGGCTTGCGAGATTCGGGTCTCCAGATCTGGTTTGAGAGGTCCAGTAGCAAACTCTAGAAACTTCTTTACATGCCTTCAAATAGGGGCCATCGCATCGCACGCATGAAACAACTTCATTAAATTAAGAGGTATATAAGGAGATGGCTATCCAGTCATTCAACATCGTCTGACATATTTTCAAGCTACGCCTAGGTTCCTCAGAGCTACAAGTCTATCACATATTACAAGGACTTGCACTTAGCCGTATCTATTCAAATTGTACAGACCAGCAATAAGAGCAACTAGCAAGCTTCCAATTGCCAGATCACTATCCAAACAAGTTCCACTAATGTCTAGATATTCTGGATACTATGACCCATTTCAAGGCCTCTTTGATCATGCTCAGAGACAATTCCAAGAATTAGATGAAATGGCCAGTCGCTCTTTCTTTACTTCTGCTCAACAACAGCAACAGCGACCATCTAGAATTGGAAATAATGCCAATAACTCAGGTGACCGATCAAGATCAAATAGTAATGATCCAAGACAATGGGCCCTGCAACAACAACAACAACAAAATCATGACAGAAGATTAAGCCCATTTGATTCCGTCTTTGACGATCCAATCTTTGATTGTTTCCCAGCTTTCCCATCATTTCCACCGTTCCAACCTTTCCAACAATCTTCATTATTGTCATCAAGAATAACTCCACCGGTTGAAATCCATGAGAATGAAAAAGCTTATGAAATGACTGTATCAATTCCAGGAGCAACTAAAAAAAACATTACAGTTGATTTCAATAAAAACACAAATGAATTAATCATTAAAGGTGAGATTCCTAATGGCATTACCGAAACTACAAAAGATAATCTGGTTTATTCAGAAAGATCATATGGTGCATTCCAAAGATCTTTGAGATTGCCTGAATATGTCGATGGTGAAAATGTGCAAGCTAGTTTTGAAAATGGTATCTTACATTTGACTGCCCCAAAGGTTTCAACTGGTGGTTCTAATAGTTATATACACAGAATTCAAATCAGCGATGCTAACTCCCCTCCAACTGCTACTATTGAAGAAATTCCTGATAGCACTAAGGATACTTCAAAGCCATAAGTTTTATTATGATTTTTGTGTTTTTATGAAGTGAACAGTTTATGTTTGGTTATGGTTATAGTTATGGGTTTTTCAAGGCAACGCTTATATATATCTGCTTTTATACTGGTTTATTTATTTTAGGTTATTTTTTATATTTGAAAAAAAAATTTAGTCATTAAATTTTATTGTAATTATTGTAGCAGGAGTAGTCCCAAGTTTCGAGGCTCCCAGCTTAATTATAACCAATATGATTTTTTATCAAAAAAATAAATGCCTTCACTCAGATTTGAACTGAGGATCCCCACATTACTAGTGTGATGCCTTACCAACTTGGCCATAAAGGCTTTTATTGACCAAAAAACAAAAAAATGTAGTTTTCTTTCACATATAATGTTTATAATTCAATATGGTAGTGTAAGTGGTGAATAGAACTTTACTTGGTCCTTTCTCTTTTTCTCAACCTAGGCATCATATTTGCTACTTTAACATACAAACTTGCCTTTACTAATGTAAATTTTAAAAATCCTAAAGGTTTTCTTTCTACAGTTTAATACATTTTTTTTTTGGAGTCGTTGTGTTGTGCAGCATTACTGATTGATAGAAACATGTATTTCATTTATAAATTGAACTTTTCGACGGCATATGACTATTTGACTTCAATACAAATTTGGTATTTTATTGTTTTAAGTTTGAGCAAAACAAAAATTGGGGGCCTTCCAATTTATTATTACATTTGAACAATTATTAAAAAAACCAAGTACACATGAACACAATGGGGAAGGAAGACAAAGAGTGGTAGCTCAGGTAAATTAAGAAATTAAAACAAAATTGAATTTTGTTACTAGTAAAACGCTTATTAAACTATTAAACACAAAGAACATTACATACAGCATTTTCTAGCATCGCTTTGATCGAGAACAAGACTGTTGGAAGCTGCACAAAGTGGTTTGTAAGCAAATAACAGATGACCAAAGAAAGCTCCCAACAAACATGAAATGATAACGTAACCATTGTAATACATGAATAAAAGCATAATCAAATAACTTAAAACCCATTGGACTGTATATAAGGCAGATCTTAACAAATGATCTAAAGCATTTGGATAGACTTCACCTGACTTCTTGTTTAAGAAATGCCAATACCAGGAATGAGTTAAGGTTTCAAGAAGAGGCATAAAAGTACTCTTTAAATAACCTTCGGTAGCATAATTGTTAAGTTTTGCATCAACTGAAGAATCTGATTCAACTTCATGATTATTTGATAATAATTGGGCTCTTCTTCTCTTAGCAATGGCATTAGTATATTCATAATCTAAACGATGTAACCATTCCATACCCATAACCATCAAGAAAACACCAATACATGTACCAGCAAATTGACCTCTTGATCTGTTATGCCATGTTTTAGAAATGAAACATGAGTTGACTGTATACCAGTTCCATAACATAGAAATTTTGCACTCATCAGAGCTTGATGATGATGACATACTCATCTTAGCTTCAACAGGAATAGCAACTAAATCAGACATCTTATATTGTTATAAAGTAAAATGTAGGTAGTTATAAGTATGGTGATATATAAATTCACTTGATGAAAAGAAAGAAAAGAACCTAGTTGTGTACAAGGATCGTCAAAAAAACTGGATCCGTAGACATATTTATACCAAACAAAATTAATAACTTCTCGGGGTCTGAATACCCATCATCCAATAACGGGAAGAAATTAAAGGGCATGAAGTTCCTTTTCTTGGAGTAAATCAGCTTATAATTGGTGGGAGTAAACAAGGTAGCGTCAAAAGTGAGCAAATTAAACGTTGCGGCCACTAAAACAGAGGGTCCTACTGCCTCCTTATTTGTTATCGTCAGATGATAATCAGCAGATTTAGCTTAAAATTTAGCTTTAACCATCATTCACCCATTATGCTACATAGGTTGAGATTTATATAAATATAATGGTTAAATGACTTGTACGATAGTACAAATGTATCTGTATATGTAAAGTTGCAGGACATGTAGAGGGGAGGGGCAAACAGAAGTTTCTAAAAGAGTTGAGCAAATTAGATTAGAGAAGCAGAAACAGAAAGAGAAATGGAAGACTTTCATAACAGCTACTGATATAAGTATGTGAATTTGTAGGTAAGGGGACCAAAGCAAACCCCAGCTAAACCTATATATATTTTCAGCTGTGTATGCACAGCTCATCGGCCAATTCATCCACGATCCAGGTTCCTGGTATTCATCCCAACAGGCCCAAATTATGCATTTAGTCTCATACTGGGGCCGTATTTCTATACTGTAGCTCACTGATTGTTACAACTCCATCCACATGTTCAAATGCCATAAATTTGAGCAAATTTGAATTCTTTTAATTGCCGGTTTTTGAACCGTAAGGCTCCGCGGCGAGGGATTCATTTTAGCGACGCGACAATCGACCCTTACCTAATCAATTCTCGCTCCTACGTAAGCAGCTAGGTGGTTTCAATTCAGTTGGATCGGCAGTAAACAGAGAGAGAAGAAAGGAGAAAGCAGTATCAAGCGATCCATAACGATATTACCAAGTCTTGTGTGTACACCCTTATTCCCCTTATTTCTGAACCTTCACCATACACGCTATACAATGTCAAGCAATCGTAGAAAGACCATATTGAAAGTTATTATCCTAGGTGACTCAGGTGTTGGTAAAACATCTTTAATGCAGCAATTCATTAATGGTAAGTTTTCTCAACAATACAAGGCAACCATTGGTGCTGATTTCTTACCTAAAGATATGGTAATTGATGATAAACAAGTTACCATGCAAATATGGGATACCGCAGGTCAAGAAAGATTTCAAAGTTTAGGAGTGGCCTTTTACAGAGGCTCTGATTGCTGTGTTTTAGTTTACGACGTTACAAACACTAAGTCATTTGAGAATTTACAAAGTTGGAGAGATGAATTCTTAATTCAAGCTAACATTAAAGATCCAGATAATTTCCCATTTGTTGTTATTGGTAATAAAATTGATGTTGAAGAAAGTAAAAGACTTATAAGTTCAAAGAAAGCTCAAGCTTTATGTGCATCATTAGGCAACTTGCCATATTTTGAAACCAGTGCTAAAGAAGCTGTTAATGTTGAACAAGCATTTGATGTTGTTGCCAGAAATGCTTTACAGCAAGAAGAAAGCTTAGAATTTAGTGATGATTATACTGATGCCGTTAATATTCATGTCGAAGGCGATAATTACAGTTCATGTGGTTGCTAAATAAATGCAATTAATTTAATGTTATTTCGAATTATTTTATTCTCCAATATTGTTACTTTTGCTATAATTCGAAATACTGATGCCGTTCGCTATTATTAGTACTTTCATCAGTATTGTTTCGTTTTAATTAGGTTGTTGGTGTTTTTGAATTGCAGTTTTTTTTTCTTGTATTCCAATTTTGTTTTTCCGATTTTATTTCTATATCTATACTCAAGCATATATAATTAATGTGTGTAATCTTTTGTTTTTATCCTACCCGACCCTGTTCATTATTCAGTTAATTACGAAATTTAGTAGATTTAGTTTAAACATTTAACTTAATTTATTTTTTTGTAACAAAACAAGTAAGCTTAATCAAACTCTGATTCTCCGATATTGTAATCTAAGTTGATACACTCATCATAAACCAGCGATCGAGATTAAATTATCTATGTATGATAACAGCACGCCATACGTATAATTCGTTATCGTCTCGATCTCGGCAGCTCTGATAACCTAAGTTTGCATGCTCGCTAGGTGGAGATCTCAATGTGTCATGATTGGACACTGCAACAACAAGCTCTATAATTTAAATACACCTTAAAATAATAACGTCAAATCCGATAAATATGTTCTTTAGGTTGTGCTAAACTACATCATTAATCTTAAACTTAATATAAATACCATTTGCTTCCCCACGTCC